>CM017560.1:64671719-65366719 GCA_007844125.1 Sinonovacula constricta | reverse complement strand
TTTCTCAATAAATACACAGCGGAGAAACTAGATCAACCTATTTTAAAGAAGAAATCTGGAGTTACCTCCACTAACACGAGGACCCCACACGAGATGGCCGCCAGCAGACTGTACAGCCCTATAGTGTCGGATATCCGGTCGTAACAGCCCTAGAAAACAACAAGCAAAGCAATAACTACAATACTCACACCTGTAAACATTCAAATTAATCAACAACAAAACATTCGGGGTCACGATAAATTACGTATGTATGTGCTGACCCTTAAATAAACTATATATGATGAACAAAACATCAACAGGACCATCAGCAACAGGAACAAATGTACTTGCACGAAATCTGCACGAAGAAACAATCGCCCATTCTAATGGAGACGCAAGAAACACTAGTCATTTACCAGTCTTATGTTGGCTTGGCCATAAATGGTGCTTAACAAAACTGCATCCTAACAATGCTAATTTCAAAAACATAATTTCTTTAGATTGAATTACTAGTATAGAACATGATAATTTGATACAAAAGTGTTGTCCACATTCCATTTACAGCGACAGGAAAAACGTGTATACGTACAAAAATGTATCTGTTGTACATGCACGTGTGTGCGTTTGTCATTGTGTGCGTTTGTGCGAAGATTTGTTTGCTGGGTGTATGTGTGTACGCGAATGGTTGCATGAGAGTGTGTGTGCGTATGTCTACATGTGTCAGGGGCGTGCCTGGGCAGACGCACTTACGCACGTGCGTACAGTTGCTTCCAAAAATTGAAACAATAAAAACGTCCTAAAGCGCATAAAAATAATCGTCTGGTCCGGGTAAGGCACTTTCAGTTAGTTGTGTTTATTATTTAAATTGTAATTTAAGCATTTTTCCAAATTCTAAACATTTTGCTGCAATCCTTATTGACGTTTTTCTGTCTCGTCCTGCACTAAGCGCAGGTGGTAGAGCGTCGGCTTGCGGAACGGGAGGTCGTGGGTTCAAACCCCGGCCGGGTCAAACCATAGACTTTAAAGTTGGTAGTAGTGGCTTCCCTCCTAACGCTTGAGGCTTAGGGGACAGCATTACGCCTGACTCGTCGGTGTCAGTATAATGGACCGGCCGGGTTCAGTCCCTGGGCACCTCAAAAGTGACCCTGTGCTATAATGATAGAAATGTCGCTGCACAGTATTGGCAAAAATGCCGGCAAATCGCATACCTCTTGCTGCACTTAGACAATTCTTTGTACTGAGACAGTGAGAGTCTCCTCCACTCACCACAAAATCCATCTACGGCGTTCTATGGAAAAAGAAATTTCGAGGTGGGGGATGGCGGGGGGGGTGGGGGGGGGGTGTGGGGGGGTATAGTTATATAGTTATATAGTTATCGTTTGTTACTCTAACTTAAACCTGCAACAGAAATACAATCATGGATGTCAAAATTCTTGACGTAACAACGATTATACGGTTTATTGTGTTTTTGTAGGTTCATCTATTTTGTATTTTATGTAAATGGTGTTTTAATGAAAGATATTTTGTTTGGTCTGAAAACTTCTGATTACTTGATTATTTTTGCAATAAATGTGCAAATTATTTTCTGTACTTTTTACGCAAGGCAAATAAGTTCGCGATCGTATACACTACCGTATGAATAAAGAGTCACTTAAATTAAAAATCAAAATACATTACAAATCATTTAATTTGATTTAATAATATTCAAGCAATTTATCTTTTCCCACTTAAATATAACAAGCTTGGTTAGTAGCCGATTTGAAACTTGTATCTTCAAATTCCAAGCGGACGTTAAAGTTGACGCATATTAAGTCACGTGACTTAAAGTACTCTGAGCTTGTAACAAGTTAAGTGTTATGAACCGACAGTGTAGTAGCGTGTGCATGTATGCGTGTAAAAGTGACTGTCTCCGTCCGTCTGTCTGTAAACGTTTACCTCTGAGTAGAAGTTTATTGGAGTAGTGGCACAGGTCGAACCCTCATAATTACTGATGGTGGAAGAATCTACGCCCTGGCAACATGTGGCGGGCAACTTGTCTGTCCTGGAGAAATGTTTGGTAAGGTCAACATGGTAATGTTTTTTTATATAGGGTGATTCAAATTTTACAGTTCTATGGGGATATAAGTTGATTAATTCCAATATCAACAATTTTAATTTCATGCAAAATGGGAGGACACAATTTTAACAATAAGCATTTTGACGACGCACTGGTGCGCGACGCCCATTTTACCTGATGCTGACTGAACTTTGCCGGGAAAACGTGTCCATTTTGTAGAGTCAGACTCTTCGAGACTTAATTCGGGAAAACTCGATCTCCGTACAAGACATGCAAAAATGTCCAACATTTATTTAACAATATGACACGAAAATGTTGCTACAGATGTCAGTATATGCGCAAGTTGTAATTTAGACCAAGTAGAAACAAAATATAACTTTTCGCTTATTTTCACCAAATATACAGATGTACGATAATTATACATGGCATACATAGCACATTACATTTAAACCGTGTTTGTCTGTGTGTTCAAAATAGGTCGTAGGCTGTCAAATATGGCCAGCTTACATTCATGGTTTGTTGTTGTTGTTGTTGTTTTTTCATTTAAACTTTAAATGATTATTGTGAAAAATAATACTAATGATCGAATCTCACTATGTAATCACAATGCATGGTTCGAAAATAGAACAGGTTACCCAGCATTACATATGTTTCGATATAGAATGAAACACTAAAACAAAATATATTTCACAATAGAAAAATACTTCATTCAAATATATTGTTTAAATAATCTTCGAGACAACTAAACAACTTATTGTTACTTTTAAAACAGATTGGAGCGTAATGTTGACAAATTACAGTGTTAGAGAACTGTCTCGGATTTTTTTTAAACGACATTTTACTTATTTTTTTCTGATGTTTACCGAACAGTAACAATACTATTTGATTACAAACAACAAATAGGACAAAAATGGATAACATGTTCAATAATAAAACCCAAACTCACCGAAAATATTTTTAAAAAAAATACGTCCAGATTTGCGTTTAATGGATACAATTATATCCCTCACCGCCACTGTATCCGACATAAGTAGAAGTCAAGGCCTCATTGTCACAAGCCAAACTTACCCACAACGAGTTTGTACCGGACATAGATGGAGTCAGAATATATCGCGAATATAGTTTTAATAATATGGAGTCAGAATATATCTCGAATATAGTTTTAATAATATGGAGTCAGAATATATCTCGAATATAGTTTTAATAATACCACTATAAGTCCTGTATATTTTGAACTGTGGGTACACCCTGGCCTGTTTTACCGAGTTCCAACCCAGGACGCGCTACAGCAATTGTTATTTATTAAAGTAGTTTTACGACTGCTAAGCCCGGTGTCAGGATAAAGGAACTGCTGTGTGGTAACCAGTCATATATTCATAAAAATATTTAACAGTAAAGGCAGCACTAAATCTGGTTTATGTGGACATCGTTTCCAGATTATTAAACGGATAAATAATGTCACATTATAAAGACAAAAATAAAAATAAATTTACTCACGCGGGAACCCCGCCTGAAGTCGGGAAGTCACTGGTACTGCCGTCCTTATACTGGTCGTTAACACCACAGCACTCCGCCTGGGTATCGACAGGTAAAATATTGGTTCAAAATTCATTTTATATGTCAGTCAAATGCGCTAGTGTGGTTGTTTTATGTAACAAAATAAATATATATATATATATATATAATGAAATTGAAATGTACATGCTTTTAGTTTATACAATAAAAATATTATTTTTACTTTTTTACATACTGTAATTCGTTCGTTATGAGGATAAAATTGTATATATGACAAAAATTTAACTGTTTACGTAAACTCTTGTAACAATTGTTAAATAGTTTGACTTTTTTATAAGCATCTCTATGCTTTACCTGTCACCGGCATAGCAAATGGGTGTGTTCTCGACTGCATTTAATGAACTGTATCGAACAAGTTAAATCGTGTAACACGTTTGGATAATATTTCGGGAAAAGACTGACAAAGTGCCCCATTTTGTTATCCAGGTTAATTTTAAAAATGTTTAACCATTATGACCCAATTGGAAAGAGCACACAATAAGAACTAAAGCAGACAGAGCTGACCTTCATGAAGAGAGTGTTGAAGCCGGCCGAGACAGCATCCGTGGCCGTGGGACCCATATATGATGAGTCGAGTTGGTCCAGGAGCTTTCCCCGCAACCACTGGCCCGACTGTCAGCGTACACAGAGACAAAAATTAATACTTACGAACACAACGATAAATAAAAATTATCAACCATATTTTACCGAAGCAAACTGATCCTGTTACATTTGACACTCGTCGGATCAATAGCCCATGTATGGTTATATATAAAAGGTTGAATACTAAACTGATGTGAAAACACATCAAAAAGGGTAAACATAAATTAAGTCAACAATACAAATGCATAATAAGTAGAGTGTAATAATCAAAGAAAATCAGAAAATGTAAAATAAAACAGAGAAAGTACAACAGAAATAATCAAAACAGATACAATACGAGTGCATAATAAAGAGAGTTGTTTAACTGAGCGACAATACGACGAGTGCATAATACATATAAGGGTTAACAGGGAGACAATACGCCGAACGCTTAATAAACAGATGAGTTTAACTGGGCGACAATACGACGAGTGCATAATACATAGAGGGGTTTAACTGGGCGACAATACGACGAGGGCATAATATATAAAGGGGTGAACAGGGAGACAATACGCCGAACGCTTAATATATAAAGGGGTTTACAGGGAGACAATACGCCGAACGCATAATAAATAGAGGAGTTTAACTGGGCGACAATACGCCGAACGCATAATATATAAAGGGGTTTACAGGGAGACAATACGCCGAACGCATAATAAATAGAGGAGTTTAACTGGGCGACAATACGCCGAACGCATAATAAATAGAGGAGTTTAACTGGGCGACAATACGCCGAACGCATAATATATAAAGGGGTTTACAGGGAGACAATACGCCGAACGCTTAAAAAATAGAGGAGTTTAACTGGGCGACAATACGACGAGGGCATAATATATAAAGGGGTTAACAGGGAGACAATATGCCGAACGCTTAATAAATAGATGAGTTTAACTGGGCGACAATACGCCGAACGCATAATAAATAGAGGAGTTTAACTGGGCGACAATACGACGAGGGCATAATATATAAAGGGGTGAACAGGGAGACAAAACGCCGAACGCTTAATAAATAGAGGAGTTTAACTGGGCGTCAATACGCCGAACGCATAATAAATAGAGGAGTTTAACTGGGCGACAATACGCCGAACGCATAATAAATAGAGGAGTTTAACTGGGCGACAATACGCCGAACGCATAATAAATAGAGGAGTTTAACTGGGCGGCAATACGCCGAACGCATAATAAATAGAGGAGTTTAACTGGGCGACAATACGCCGAACGCATAATAAATAGAGGAGTTTAACTGGGCGACAATACGCCGAACGCATAATAAATAGAGGAGTTTAACTGGGCGACAATACGCCGAACGCTTAATAAATAGAGGAGTTTAACTGGGCGACAAACGACGAGGGCATAATATATAAAGGGGTTAACAGGGAGACAATATGCCGAACGCTTAATAAATAGAGGAGTTTAACTGAGCGACAATACGCCGAACGCATAATAAATAGAGGAGTTTAACTGGGCGACAATACGCCGAACGCATAATAAATAGAGGAGTTTAACTGGGCGACAATACGCCGAACGCATAATAAATAGAGGAGTTTAACTGGGCGACAATACGCCGAACGCATAATAAATAGAGGAGTTTAACTGGGCGACAATACGCCGAACGCATAATATATAAAGGGGTTTACAGGGAGACAATACGCCGAACGCTTAATATATAAATGGGTTTACAGGGAGACAATACGCCGAACGCATAATAAATAGAGGAGTTTAACTGGGCGACAATACGCCGAACGCATAATATATAAAGGGGTTTACAGGGAGACAATACGCCGAACGCTTAATAAATAGAGGAGTTTAACTGTCGTAGAAACAATACGACTGATATTATAACAGATGACGTTTAAACAGGCAGCCAGTACGACGAGTACGTTCTAAAAGAGATCGTTTAGAGATACAACACGACGATAACATATTTAAAGACAGCATTTCAACAGACAAACAATATATACTGTATGTGAGTGTATACTAAAATAGACCTTTTGACAGTGACTAACGCTTGATAAATAGACAGATAATACGACGAGTAAACAATAGAAGTGTTTTCTGATATACATAAACGGCGAGTGCATTATATATTGTTGTAGTTAGAAGTGAAATTGCACAAAGACAGTAAAACAAGTACGCATGTTACCATGGTAACTTTAAGATTGAGACAAAACGACTATTATAATAAATACATGCAATAAGAGAATTCAAACATAGAGACAACACAAGTTTATAAAGGGAGACTAGAGAAATCGAGTACAGTACTGACCCGCTCTCTCAAGACCATCCAGAGTCCAATGAGACAAGCTTGGAGGACTATTAGAAACACGATCACCACGATGTACTGAAACAAACATACACAATAGTTAACAGCGTCATAATCACATTTTTGGGTTTGAATCCAGATACACACACATATATATCTGGGAAACCTTCTCACATTTAGTCTTCCGCCGCGGCCGGAATAGAAGTATATCTAGACTTGTATGAATAACCTGTTTTTAGGAAGAGCAGGTGCAATGGACCATTGACAGAATTTGAATATTATCACTATTGTTGTGTTGTTAAAATTCTTTAAAACTCGGACATTAAAATAACTTTTCTGTCTTAAACCCGGAATGGGATGGGATGGGATTTGCCGGCATTTTTGCCGATACTGTGCAGCGACATTTCTATCAGTATAGCTCAGGGGCACTTATGAGGTGCCCAGGGACAGAACCCGGCCGGTCCATTAAACTTACACCGACGAGTCAGGCGTAATGCTGTCCCCTTAGCCCCGAAGTTAGGCGGGAAGCCACTACTACCAACTTTAACGTCTTTGGTTTGACCCGGCCAGGGTTTAAACCCGCGACCTCCCGATCCGCAAGCCGACGCTCTACCAATTGAGCTATTGCGGAAATCGGGAATGAGTATTACAGAAGAAACGGTCAATGACAAGAAACAGGAAAAAGAAATTGCTATACGAGGATTCGAATAATCACACTCAGTTTAAAATCACTTAACAACAATTTTAGCCGGTTGAACTAGAACTAGATGTGCTACATTTCACTTGCTCTGCCTTAATCACTATCTCACTGGTGTAGTATTTTTAGAATCTAGAGGTCACTTTCGGTTAGCGACCACCTACCACAATGAGACACCCTTTCATCTTCCTCCAGGCGCCACACATGCCTAGTGTAGCCACAATCATGGCTAGACCGCCGAAGCCCATCATGAGATAAGCGACCGTCTCTCCAACGATCCCCAGCGGCAGGTTGTTATACATGATCCGGTTAAGGAGTGTCACCACCTCCGTCTCCAACAGTCCACTGCCCAGTTTCAACATCAGACCGGCTCCCAGATGTGTGCCTCCGACCAGCTGAACAAAGGAAAGTCTGGGTATTAATTACTGAAATTGATTTTTTTTTAACTTACTTATAAATGTTTGGGGTTTATTTTAGAAAAAGTTATCGAAGCTTATGTTAATACCATTCTAATGTCTTCTTTCGTAGTTTGTGTCATATAAAACTGCGTTTATCATGTCAAAGAAATAAACATGTGACATTTAGCTACGTGGTGTTTCAACAGATAGCATTTCAAGGTCTTTGGGCTGCCGAGGCGGCAATCTCCAGGCAAAGTTGTCGTTCTTACCCCACCACCCCACCATAACACCTCTCAGCGACAAGGATCTTGTCAAAATTCCGTAAATAGACAAATGATATTTAACCCACACAATAACTATCGAATTATTTTCTGTACTTTTTACGCAAGGCAGATAACTACGCGAATGTAACACAGCATTTTTATCACATTACCTTGGTCATATATTTTTATTCATTGGGTTGCTTTAGTTCACTTGATTACAATGTAAGAATTAGACACCACAATTGAAAAATTATTACAAAAGAACATTTATTTTATATCTGAAAAGATATTCAAGCATCTTATAATGGAAGAATTTATTATTCTATTTCCAAGGAGACATTTAAGACCCTCTATTACATTATATGGTTAAAAAATATTTATCATGGGAAATAAAAAAAATATGTATATAATGAATTAATTATCATGAGAAATAACTGGTACTTGTCAAAAATAGACTTATTTTATTTTATAAGAATGTGACTTAGAATAAAAATATAGCAATTAAAAAAAATATATTCAGTTTACCTCTTAATTAAGACTCATGAATATTTATCAGAGCTAACTTGCATATCTATTACTTTCAAATCTTGCCTTAGTGATAGTCTTCAATAAAATCATGGTCTGAAACTGATTTTACCAGTAAGATTTAAGCAATTATTAGTATGGATTAAGCGAAAGACATTGTGACCTTTCATTTTCCCTACTATGCTCATAAAGACGGGTCATGAAACAACTCAGCTATGAAACATGTATACATGTAGATAAAAGATGAGTCACAAAGAATTTATTGTCTCAATGACGAGTCACAAAGTATATATGCTTACAAAGACGAATCACAATGAATATATCCTCAAAAAGACGAGTCACAATGTATATATGCTTACAAATACGAGTCACAAAGAATATATCCTTACAAAGACGAGTCACAATGTATATATGCTCACAAATACGAGTCACAAAGAATATATCCTTACAAAGACGAGTCACAATGTATATATGCTTACAAATACGAGTCACAAAGAATATATCCTTACAAAGACGAGTCACAATGTATATATGCTTACAAATACGAGTAACAAAGAATATATCCTTACAAAGACGAGTCACAATGTATATATGCTTACAAATACGAGTTACAAAGAATATATCCTCACAAAGACGAGTCACAATGTATATATGCTCACAAATACGAGTCACAAAGAATATATCCTTACAAAGACGAGTCACAATGTATATATGCTCACAAATACGAGTCACAATGAATATATTGTCTCAATGAAGAGTCACTAAGTATATATATTCTCATAATGACGAGTCACAAAGTATATATACATGTACTTACAAAGACAAGTCGCAGTTTATATATACTCAACGACAAACATAATGTATGTACACTAAAAATCACAAAGTATATATATTCACAAAGACGCGTCATAGCGTATATATACTTACAAAAACGAGTCACAAAGTATATATTCTCACAATGACGAGTCATTAAGTATATATGTACTTAAAAAGACGAGTCGAAGTTTATATATACTCAAATATAAGGCGCAAAATATAAACACTAAAACAACGTCATAAAGTATATATACTTACAAAGACGAGCACGTTGAGGACAATCAGGATGTATTTACTGCAACCCCGTGTGGCCATCCTGGTAAAGTTGAATTTAACGTCTTACCCTTGATGGGAAACAGAAAGGTACAGAACGCAAGTTAATTGACCCGTGCGCATCAAAATTGCTGTTGTCACATCGAAAATGAAAATGTTGCATGACACAAGCGTAAATAGAAAAAAAGGATAATAACATTAAGGAAATTCGCAAAAAGCACACGCATGAAACTCTTTCCTCAATTTATGTATAGTAGGTATTAATAGTGGTTAAAATAATGTAACAAAGACTGAGCTATAGACTTATAATATTTAAGTTTTCTGACTTCTACAATATCGTGCCAAAAGTGAACCTGATCTGGACTGTATACCTATCCCCAGTTAAAAAGATCTGTTCGAATTGTCTTCTTCTCTTTCTGTAACAATAACATATAATATATAAAAGTGCAAATTAATAGTCACAAATGTATATGAAGAACAAACATGTTTACCTTGCATGTATGTCATATCAGAATCATATTATAATTATTAGTGTGCCGTAACACTACAATAATATTTACAACCACGCGTCAGCTAACGGGGTTTCTGACACAAACATCCTTACATAAGCGGACTGGTTAGGTACACAAACGGAACCTTTTCACCAGCAGGTAGTACAGAGTTGACATTATGTTATAAAAGGATTGTTAGACTATTCCACCTTTCACACTATATGTTCATGACATATACCTCTGGCACAGGCCCTTACAACGTTTAGCGACGTGACTCAATATGAAGATAGGTGTAACATCTGTCAGGAATTTGAAAATAAAACTTTCAGATCGACTACACACTCATCTATGGTAATATTTATTTAATATTGTAAATAAAATGTTGCCAGTTAGTAATTTATAGATTGCGCAAATTATCTTTATCAAAATGCGTGTGTGCAGATAATACGATATAATACGATGTCAACGTTGTTACAGTTATCAAAAGAAAATAAGATAATGCCATGAACTAAAATTGATGCCAAAAGGCTTCTTGTGATTGTGAATTTTACGACAATGATAAAATATCAATTCAATTGAATTGTGTTATGAGAATACCAAACATTTTCCAAGCTGTCAATAATAAAACATGCACACGCTTGTCCAAATATATGACCATCAGTGTTTTCGAAAACATGGACATGAGAAATAAAATATGGTCATGATTTCTGGAAAATGCAAATCTGTAACGCCGTACTAACCAATACCTTCTTTATAACAGTTTCTTATGTTGTGTGTTTTACAAATGTCAATAAGAACGTATGTGTGGACAAATGTAACAGCTGTTAACATGCTAACTAGAGCAAAGGGGAAAAGCAAAATGTAGTAGCAATTTTTGGAACACTTGTTGGTGAGATTCTAATCTGTGACCTCTTGTATGGCAGTTCAGCACTCTACCACGGAGACTTTTAACGATATGATTTATTGAGTTATACACTAGGTATGGCACAATGAGTTATACACTAGGTATGGCACAATAAGTTATACACTAGGCATGACACAATGAGTTATACACTAGGTATGACACAATGAGTTATACACTAGGTGTGGCACAATGCTTACATACAGTTTTTAACATAATCTATTGTTATAATGAGTTTCTACAGTCGCATATCATTTTATTTGAATAGAATTCAAACCCAATGTGGCTCAAAATCTGTTGTTTATGGTCAGTCTTCTGTGCCATATATTTCTTGTATTTAGTTTCGCCTGCTGTGTTACCTTTTTTTCTTTAATTTTGGGGAACAAATGGGTGAAGAGATTTTAGTTTATTTCATTAATTGTGCAAAAAAATGAGATTATGTTGTCATTTTGTAAACTTTAGAATCTGGTTACAAACTGATGAACAGGACAATGTAAACACATTTAGAATTCCCTGCCAACACATAGCCGCAACACTATCACAGCAACAGTGAGATTTTGGTTAAAGTATTATATAAGGTAAACTCTATGCTGTGTATTCTGAATATATTTCGTATAAATTATTTGCATACAATATGAGACAGTGACGTTAAAAAAATATACTTTAAACACAACTTAAGCTGAACTTGGATTACGTTTTAAAAACAAAAACAAAACAAGAACATAAAAAAACAACAAAAACAACAACAAACAAACAAACATATTAAACAGACAGATTCGTTCTATAACCTACTTCAGCACCATATGGTATAATTTGAACATGTTTAAGGTATCTATATTTCTGTTTCAAATGTTTCGTTTCTTTTATTGCTGCTAACATTTACATTAGGCTTCCGCCCTATGCAACAAAGCATCTTGATGCAAATAAACTTAGATTTCAAAGATAAATATTGAAAGATTTCTGACAACAAATAGATAATGATTTAAAATGTATGCTGACTTAATTAGTTCTTTAGATTGAATACATATGTACATGTATAAGTAACGAGCCTTAAGTCGGAATCATGCAAACATACCATTTTAATGCAAAATCTGAATCACTCGGTATTGTTATAAAAATACAAAATTAAAAAACAACAACACACAATACAATTAACTTATAGTCATAAGACCTGTTATGGGATTTTTAAAAAATATTTTTAATATTTCCTAATAATACTATTCAATTTTAAAATTTCATAAATTATCATGTCGACCAGGCTATGTTAAAACAGTTATCCCTTTTGTTTGTTATTACAATAAATGTGGCAGAACAGTGTAATTATTGACATCAAAGTACATTTGTTTTGTTTACACTCGTTATTATTTACAAATTCATATTAAAATCAATTTAAATAGAGATAAAATATACAAAAGTATATACAAAATACAATATATTCTACGTTGCTATGACATAAACTTACAGTAATATTTTCTTTTGAATATTAATCCAGGAAAGAAAGCGTGGTAGATCTTTATAACACTAAGTATATGTTCTTTTTCCGCCCCGGTGTGTATTTGAAAGAAATCCTTCACTTGAGCCAAGTTTCTATAGTAGTGACGAAATCATCTTAATTGTGACTGTTATTAGGTATTTCATCTCTCTTTACTTACATGCAGATTTGTGCGGAGGTGTTTTAGGTTCGGCTCAAATGCTTTTAAATATCTAAATACAAGTCGTATTCATGAAATAGTATTGATCTGGGCCTTTCAAAACCCATGTTTACATCGCTATTCATTTTCGTATTTGAAAAGAGATCGATAAAGTACCCGAGATGAAAAGAGATTTTCCCTTCCAAAATCGCACCCTTGTTTATTCTTGAATATTTATTAAAGACGAACCTTAATTCAATTTCCCCTATTGTAATGATCTAGAATGTGACGTTATTGCCTCGCGTTTCTTTATGAACTTTGTGGCTTATGTGATATGATTTATTGTAAAGCTATAAAGAGTAACCTATTATCATTTAATCACTAAATGATCACTTAATGGCGCCACAATGAAGCACCTATAGATAATGGCGACTGACTTCTTAAGAATTTATAAATTACCCTTGCTTGTTGATAATAAACCCATGTAAACTTATATGTACAAGTCTCCAGTTTCATATGAACAAATATTCTACTTCTTACAATAAATACCAAACTAACACAGATATATAATTGTTTACTTAGATGGTATTTAAATGTCTATATTATCATCATCATTATCACCACCAGCACACTTAACAGGGTAGTTCGGTTTCTTGTAATCTCACAAAGTTTACTAAACAATAATTGTTTAATTATTTCCTGTCAGAGTATGCTTTACCAAATTCGTCAGGTTGTCTGCTCGGGCGAAAAAAGACACGATCCTATTAATTTACCTTCTCAAAAAGTACACATACCTGTGGAGAAAAACAGTAATAAAACATTATGGTATAATTGCAAGCTGTGCTGTAATCTCGACAGCCTCCTTTTCTATCTTGAAACAGAACGTCGCCAAACGGCTGCAAGTTCGTGTTAATGTCTGCTACTTTTTTGTAATTGTAAGGTACGCAATTTTGCTGCAAGCTACACTGGTAATCACGGAATACTCGGTTCTTCTAACTATAAAGGTCTCACAGAACAGCTATGGTTTATTGTTATTGCCTGCTGTACCATTGGCCCTATAAAATGATGCATTCCATGAGAGGCACCGCTCCAGAGAAGCGCCAACAAAACAATTGTTTGAAGCTACAACAAGGGAGTCACCAATGACGTATCGCTGCGATGACTTTTATAAGTTTGTGCTATATTTAACAGTTATTAGGTACGAGAGGTGAAAGTGAATAAATGTCCAGTAATTAGTGTTTAAAGAGAAGAATGTGTCACATTTTATCTCATTTAGGTAACGATCATTGTGCTGCCCCCGAAAGTTTTTGTACGATGGTAAACATAGCATTTTTAAAGAGATGACAGAAATCCAAAGTCAACATTACGGTTAAGTCGGTTAGACAGACACATTGAGCATACAGGAGACGTCTTGAATAGATTTAATTATAATTTTAAACTAATAGGATGTGCTTAAATGAAGTTGCCTATTTTGCATTACATGTATTACAGGTATAATTATATTATACAGCCGTCTAGAGGCGCCACTGGCACAATCGTGAACCTTTAACGTATTGGACTTTACGGGCCCGTGGGTTCGAGTCCAGGTAAGGCGAAGGGCTTAATCAGCTGAGCTACGCCTCGCCGGTGCTTCAACATTTGTCGGGGGTGGGGGTTGTGCGAGTTGTCCTCCACTTAGAAAAGCTGGACGTCTCTTTAATGACCACATTGTATAGTTGGAATGTATATATCAAAACAAAACCAAAATATTTTGTAAAACGTTAACAATACACTGGTTTTTGAGCCAAGACACTGTCAAAATTAAACATTGTATCCAGCGAGTGACAACTTATCAAAATTTCTAACAAATGCCATGCGTCTATGATGAAATTGACGTTTTGGGATGTTTTTCTCCCAAATAGCTATCGTTTTAACAGTTAATAAAAATAACAAGTTTCAGTGCGGTTTTAAGGTCAGTCTAACTCTGTAGAAAGAACTGGTACTCGTATTGAACTTATAGGAACAAAAAAATATCAAAAGTGGAAGTCAAGTGACATCTACGGCAGTAGTAATTTTCTATAACGTATTCAATACAGTAGTTTGACCGGAGTCGTTTCACTTGGAATATACCGTAGACAGCGGACCTCCACTATTAACTCTGCTGACCGACCTATATAAAGATATCTAAATAGCAATACAACGTTCCGACAGGTGAAAAAAACATTATTGCTGGGTGGAAGTTTTTATATTTTTAAAAATAGTTTAAGCATTTTACATTCTTTTTCTGTCAACACCAAATATATAAAAGAAATTTATAAAATAAAATTATCATTTAATGTGTGTTTATTTACAATGAAAGGAGATTAAGCAGTTAAAGCTATTTTTTTTTTCTTTATGTGTTATATGTGAAAGATAACTCTTGCATGTGCTAACAAGCAGTTATCGATCGTTACTCGCTAAAAATTGACTGACAGAGTAAGGGTGTTGTGTTTACTGTATTAGCAGGTGGACATCGACATTTTCCTTTACAAAATTGTGAATTTAATGTTGAAGTACTACAATTTACTTATTTGAAACATTAATACACTTGAAACCGATGCGCTTGATTAAAAAATATAGAAAAAAAAAAAACACGAACACAAGACATCTGGACCTTAAACTTACACTAATATAATATGAAAGCATAAAGCTATACTTATATTGTAAGTTTTGTCTCTTTTCTGCCAAACTCCTTATTTAACTAATCCTGACTCAAGCAAGTGACTGGGAATGAGAGCAGACGTGGGCTATATTCTGGTATTCCCAGGGTTAGTCTGCCACAGAGCACTGCGTCCAGACATCGTTTTATTGTACAAGTCAATATCTCAAGTCTGTGTACATAGCCGGCATATAAAGTATGTATGTACACCTTTGCAATAGACTACACTTATATCTAGTCTACTCATTTTCATCAAGTAAGTATATTCAACTCCCCAGCCTCTCACCGCGTGGGTTCGAGTCTCGGTCGGGGCGAGAACTTTGATGTGGGGAGGTTTTCCAGCTAACCTGCAGTACGCCGGTTGTTCTAACCAGACATATATCTGAGGTCTTCCTCCACCAATAATTAGCTGGACGTCGCCAATACGGCCATAATTGTGTCGGTGCGATGTAACAAAAAACAAACACACAAACGTTAGTATATTCTGATTAAAGTAAATTATAAATAAATTTAAAGAAAAGTGGAAATCGAGTGATATCTAAGGACGTATAAGGAGAAGAAGAAGTAGAAGTTGCTTTCCATAACATACAACGGATATGGTAGAATAGACAACGGACTTCCAACGCGATCAGCTTATAATACTGACGTATATGAACATACCCAACTGCAACCGTCCAATAGGTTTTATACAGAACAAACGGTCATGTTTAAGATTTAAACATATATATATGTTAATCAATACAGAATATTTTTCTGTCAATTACAAACATATAAAGCCGAAGTGTGTAACAAAATATGCTTATTGTGCGTGTTTATTTACTCTGGAATAAGTTAAAGCAAGCGTTTTAAAGCATACCCAATATCCATGCAATTTCCAACAGTTTATACAAAAATAAATACCGGTATATTTTAATTAACGAACGAACGAACGA
Organism: Sinonovacula constricta; assembly: GCA_007844125.1. Classification (NCBI taxonomy): domain Eukaryota; kingdom Metazoa; phylum Mollusca; class Bivalvia; order Cardiida; family Solecurtidae; genus Sinonovacula; species Sinonovacula constricta. The sequence continues at coordinate 65,350,622 of CM017560.1, read as the reverse complement.
ACGAACGAACGAATAGTTTATTTCAGATTTGTACAACTAAGGTACATCATCTTACAAAACACGTAATTACACCAAAATACATGTGTGATCACTGGTATAGACAAAACACGATATAAGACGAAAACAGACAATGTGTGACAAGATATTGTTGACTATATAGCAATAAACGTAAAATATTTAAGAGTGTTAAACAACAATACTGTTTCTAACTAACAAAGCTGACTTAATGTATTTGGCCCATTTAAATCAAATCTTTTCGTCCTGGGAGGACAATAACCGATTATATTTAAATACTGAAGGTCTTGTGTAATAAACACGATCCAAAATGCTTACGTTTGTTAGTGTAGCATGGACAAATGCAGATAAAATGGTAGACATCCTCTACGTCTTGCGATCCACAATATATGCAAAAACGCTCATTTCTGGGAATGTTCGGTCTGCCATAACGTCCTGTGTGAACCCGCAAAGAATGACCAACAATTCTAAATTGTGTAACAATACATCGAAACTCAATAGGCAGTGCGTTTAAGTAACGTTCGTAAGTTAATTCTGATTTGAAATGTTTATGGTCGTACAAAATTGGTCTCCTTTCCACTGATACTCTCCATTCTTGTATAAACAGTCAATTACACGTTGTTTAAAAATGTATGGAAATGTATTTTGTAATACAGATTCCGGGTTTAAGAATACGTCAGAGAAACCAAAATCATTTAACAATTTTCGAACTTTAGAGACCCAGTTTATTTTTCCCTCTACACACTCCTTGAGGTTTAATACGTATAACTTATGTAATATTATGTTATCTGTATTTAACAGTTTTATCCAGTATTTTGTTATTTTAACTAGGATAATCTTTGTTTATTACTGTATGATTCATATGTAAACTTGTATGTGATGACCATAGATCAATGGTGTTATTAGTTTAAGCGGTCGCGTGAGTTTTGATCATTTTCGTGCATGTTGAGAAGTCTATTGTCCGTTTATGCATCATCAAACCACGCGCACAGCGACAACAGGATTGGACATGCTATAAACAGGTCATGTGTCATGAACGTCAGCTCACGTCAGTCATGGCAGTTACATAGGTAAGTGCTAATTTATACAATAAAGGCCTCTTTTCCTAACTATCCAACTATCTTCAATTTAAACGGCATTGTAAAGCATTTGGGCAAATAATTTTTACGTATAAGTATGATTCTATCCAAAAATGTATCCCAGATGATGCCTAATCCATTAACCTTGTGGTAGAAGCAGGTAATACAGGTTATCTTCATTGTGATCATTCTTAACTGCTTGGCTACCGTACAAATGTGCAAACGGTCATTTCTTACGAAAGTCGTCGAGGCGGCCTGATGGAGGAGACAACCTTTGTGTTCTAAGTGGTTAAATTAAATGTAACGGAACCAGGCAGTTTCTTTAGTATACAATTTTGCATGGTAGTCACATTCTTTGGAATTCCAAGCACTGTGAAATACCGTTTCGAGAGTCTGTCATATCGGATTAGGTTTATTTTTGTTTGTCACTGTTTTTAGTTCATTGTTACCTTCTTATACCTTCGCATAGGTTTGCACGAGGAGAGCGTGGCTTAAAAATACAACGTCTTTCCATGGTGTATACGACTGAGGCCACGATCATGCTTGCCTGTGATTGGCTGAAAAAGGTTGAAGGTTCTTTGATCAAATCCAACGTTGATAAACTTAGCACAGCGGGTTGTTAGGAAAAAAAAGACTTTCATAAGAGTACGCGTCTTTATTGACCCCAGCCGATGAAATCGGGAGGGGGATATTGAAATGACGTTGTCCGCCTGTCCGTCCGTCCGTCTGTCGTCCGTCCAGACCCGTCTGTCCGTCCGTCCCTCCGTTCGTTCTTCACACTTTTCCGTCCGCTACCATTTCTCGCTAACTAGCTGATAGAACTTAATGGAATGTTAAACAAAAATGAGCCAACATACTGTGATAATGCCCGTCAAGTCTTGTTTGGATCAGTCAAATTTCTCAGAGTTATTCACCTTTATTTAATGAATAATAAAAGTATCTGTCTGCAGCCATTTTTAAAACCATGAATGAAAATAAACAAGCACATAATTTGATGTCAATTTTTTTTAAAGTATTCCAAATAAATTTATTGTTCAAGAGCCAGATCACAGGTATGGATAGGAATACCTCACAACTGATTTTTTATTGGATGTCATTTGCCTTCTGCGGGGTGGGGTGGGGGTTGGGGATATCAATCCAACGAATTTGCTTGTTAAAATATACTTGAAAATAGGCCTACGAATAAGTTTATAATGGACTTTCAAAGTCTATTAACATCTGACAAAATTGAACGGAGGGTGCAATAAAGCGTTCAAATAAAAGATGAGAGAAAGCCAGTGTATAGTGTCTGTCAGTGCACACAGTGTACATAAAAGGCCCGATTGACGTATCGTTGTAACTGCTTGATTAGACTGTATGTTTGTGTACATTATATTTGTGTCTTGCAAAGGAATGAATACCATTCACGATCGTAAGTTTAACCGTTTCAAATGGCCATAGGACTGGTTTTAAAAGGCTAGGGTAAGTATTATAGAGTCACCACCGTAATTGACTCATATTATAATTAAATAATGTTAAATATATTATAAATAAACATACTCGTATATATTAAGAATAATGAAAGACGGAAACAGAAAAATAAGAGAATATGTAAGCATATGTATTCTTAAGAATTGTGCGGCTGTTAATGCGCTCGCAACATTAAGCACGGCTATTTTGGAATGACAACTCATGTCGAAGTCCATCTGCTAACATAGTAAACCCCCTTAGTCTATTTTGAGCGAGTAACGATCGATAACTGCTTAGAAAGATGTGTTAACACATGCAAGAGTTATCGTTCACATGTAAAAACATAAAGAAAAAATAGCTTTAAATGCTAAGACTTTTTTTATTGTAAATAAACACACATAAAATGGTAATTTTATTGTATAAATTGCCTTTGTATGTTTTGTGTTGACAGATAGAGAATGTATATTGTTTAAACTAATTTTAAAAATATAAAAAATTCCATCCGGCAATTATGTTTGTGCGACCTGTCGGAAGGTTGTATGGCTATTTCGATATCTTTATATAGGTCGGTTAGCATGTACCATAACGGAGGTCCGCTGTCTACGGTATATTCCAAGTGAAACGACTCCGGTCAAACTACTGTATTGAATACGTTATTGAAAACTACTACTACCGTATATGTCACTTGACTTCCACTTTTGATTTTTTTTCATCCCACACTGGCTCAGGTGGAAGGGCGTTGGCTTGCGGATCGGGAGGTCGTGGGTTCAAACCCAGACCGGGTCAAACCAAAAACTTTAAAGTTGGTTGTAGTGGCTTCCCTCCTAACGCTCGCGGCTAAGGGGACAGCATTACGCCTGACTCGTCGGTGTCAGTATAATTGACCGGCCGGGTTCAGTCCCTGGGCACCTCATAAGTGCCCCTGTGCTATAATGATAGAAATGTCGCTGCACTGTATCGGCAAAAATGCCGGCTAATCCATCCATCCATCCATCATCCCAATTGTCTTTAAGTTCAGTGTTAATACGGAGGTTATGCCCTGACATTTTTGTGGGCATTTCCTTTTACGGAAAAAGCTCTACGACACCATAACTGTGTATGTGATTGTTAAAACAATAACGAAAACTTATGTACTTATCTTAAAAAAAACTTGAATTCACACTGAACTTAAAGACAATTGGGATGAAAAAAAAATCAAAAGTGGAAGTCAAGTGACATCTACGGCAGAAGTAGTTTTCAATAACGTATTTAATACAGTAGTTTGACCGGAGTCGTTTCACTTGGAATATACCGTAGACAGCGGACCTCCGTAGTTGAGCGTTCTAACAGACCTATAAAGTGACCTATAAGCCATACAATCTTCCGACAGGTCCGACAAACATAATTGCCGGATGGAATTGTTTTTATATTTTTAAAATTTCTGAAATCAAATTACATTCTTTTTCTATCAACAACAAACATGTAGAGGTAATTTGTACAATACAATTACGATTTTATCCGTGTTTTTAACAATGAAAGAAAATTAAGCAATTTTTCTTTACAACTGAATGATAACTCTCTTAGTATTAACACATCCTTCTAAGCAGTTATCGATCGTTAATCGCTCAAAATGGGCCGACATAGTTAGAAGGTTGTGTTATGAGCGAGCGTGCACAATTCTAACGCATACATATCCTTTTACTCGTATATTCTCTTATTTTATCTGTTCCCGCTTTCATTTTTCTTAATATATACGAGTATGTATATTCATAATATATGTAACATATATCATATTATTTGAGTCAATAAAGGTGGTCCTGTATAATACTTACGATAGTCTTTTAAAACCAATCGTGCGGTCATTTGAAACGGTTAAACTTAAGAATGATATTCATTCCTTTGCAAGACAAAAATATAATATACAAATACATTAGAGTCTAATCAGGAAGTGACAACTATACATCAATCGGGCCTTTTATATACACTGCGTGCTTTGTATATACTGACTTGTATTTGAATTGTTTATTGCACCCTCCGTTCAATTTCGTCAGGTGTTAATGGTCTTTGAAAGTCTATTGCAAACATATAATATTGTAGGGCTATATTGAATTCAAAAGTTTAATAAGACGCGTACGTCTTATGAAAAGTAAAGTTATATTTTCTAACAATTAGCAGTGCTAAATTTATTAAACTTTGATTTGCCCGAAGAAGCTTCCACTCCAACATTTCTTTTATAAAATGTGAATTTACAGTTAGAGTACAAAGAGTAACAAATAGAAACATTATTACATTTAACACGGATGCGAATATCGCGTAAAAAATCATAAAACATTGTCCACTAACACAAGAAATCTGGACTTTAAACAGCACCTATGTTAATATGCAAGCATTAAGCTATATTCATATTGTATATTTGTCTCCTTTCTGCCTCAGTCGTTTTTTTTTTTACAAATACTAAGTTCTAAGTTATTTTACCGGCAAAGCGTTCGCATTTTACTGGTTTAATATATATGCCTGTTAGTGCACTTGGATTGTTTGGTCTAAACTATTAAATTGTTATGTAGGGCAGTATACGAAAGATAAACAGGTTCCGCAAAACTACCATTGGTAGAATATGTAACGCTTAAGTTAATAATACTTATCATTATTTTCGTTTCGTTCGAAATCTTCAGCATAACGCCTTTTCATTTACAAACCCTTTCTAATATGGGTGTAAGTTATTCAAAGATCAAATTGCATATAAGGGTCACGTTTTGCAGAAAACTATAGTGAGTTCAAAGCCTGTTATAATATAGCGCTTCAATAATTCGTTATCTATGGTATGATATCAATTTCTCAAACTATTCTAATTTTCTTCATAATGTATAGAACAATCGTATTGTAGTAAATAGTAAACAAATAAATTTGACAAAAGTGGAAGTCGAGTGACGTCTATAGCAAATAGAAGTAGCTTTCTATAACGTATTACAATTACAGTAGTTTGACCGGAGTCGTTTCACTTGGAATAAACTATAGACAGCGGACCTCCATTGATTGCAGCATAAACAGACTAATATAAACATACCTAACAATCCATACAACCTTCCAACAGGTTTTATACATAACCAGCAACAATATTTCATATTTTTAAAATTAGTTTAATAATTATAGAATTTTTGTCTGTAAATTATAAACAATTAAAGCAAAAATATGCAACAAAATATTATATTGCGCGTGTTTGCTTTTATTTTAAAAGAAGACTAGGCAGAAAAAGCAATGTTAATTTGTATTTGTCACTAGTGAACGATAACTCTAGTATGAATTAACTCAACCTTCTTAGCAGAGTTATCGTTTGTAAGGTTTGAGAGGAGTTGTCAATTCTTAATATAGCCTTGCTCAATGTTGTGTTTTCACAAATTCCTTTATACAAACAGGCGTTTTAAAACATACCCGCTAGTCATAAAACTTTCAGACAACCTATACAATAATATTAGAGGTACTGTTATATATTTTAATTAACTTGAATCAACAGGCATTTTCCTGTATGTTCATAATCTGTCGATTAAGGCAATAAAACCCCAGCTGAATACATAGACGGAATCTGGCTACAAGTGCGTGGTTTGTTATCACCACCCTCACTATATTACTTCACAATTAACATGCATGCAGCTGGGTTATAATTTGGACGTAACCATTACATGGAAACAAAATGAAGTGTATTCAGTTATATTTGAGTCAATTCCTTAATTGTTAGATATCTATGATAAAATTATATTTCCTTGAGTACAGGGATGGATCCAAGGGAGTGGATGGGAGATGCAACCCCCATTCCCACCAACCAGGTAAAAGAGTAGAATTGTGAAAACACATGCACGTAAGCTTAAGTAAATTTTGTCTTCTTTGTAGGTAACTTCCCCTTGTAATAATATTACATCTTTGTAGGTAACTTCCCCTCGTAATAATGTTACATCTTTGTATGTAACTTATTGTATGTAGGTAACTTCCCCTTGTAATAATGTTACATCTTTGTAGGTTACTTCCCCTTGTAATAATGTTACATCTTTGTAGGTAACTTATTGTATGTAGGTAACTTCCCCTTGTAATAATGTTACATCTTTGTATGTAACTTATTGTATGTAGGAAACTTCCCCTTGTAATAATGTTACATCTTTGTAGGTAACTTATTGTATATAGGTAACTTCCCCTTGTAATGATGTTGTCCTGGGAGGACAATAACCGATTATATCTAAAAACTGAAGGTCTTGTGTAATAAACACGATCTAAAATACTTTAACGTATGTTAGTGTAGCATGGACAATGCAAACAAAATGGTAAACATCCTCTACGTCTTGCGATTTACAAAATAAGCAAAAACGCTCATTTCTGGGAATGTTCGGTCTGCCATAACGTCCTGTGTGAACCCGCAAAGAATGACCAACAATTCTAAATTTGGTAACAATACATCGAACCTCAATAGGCAGTGCGTTTAAGTAACGTTCGTAAGTAAATTCTGATTTGAAATGTAATACTCGTACAAAATTGGTCTCCTTTCCACTGGATCCAAGGGAGTGGATGGGAGATGCAACCCCCATTCCCACCAACCAGGTAAAAGAGTAGAATTGTGAAAACACATGCACGTAAGCTTAAGTAAATTTTGTTTTCCTTTTAGGTAACTTCCCCTTGTAATAATGTTACATCTTTGTAGGTAACTTCCCCTTGTAATAATGTAACCTCTTTGTAGTTTACTTCCCCTTGCAGTAATGTTACATCTTTGTATGTAACTTATTGTATGTAGGTAACTTCACCTTGTAATAATGTTACATCTTTGTAGGTAACTTATTGTATGTAGGTAACTTCCCCTTGTAATAATGTAACATCTTTGTATGTAACTTCCCCTTGTAATAATGTTACATCTTTGAGGGTAACTTCCCCTTGTAATAATGTTACATCTTTGTAGGTAACCTCCCCTTGTAATAATGTTACATCTTTGTAGGCTACTTATTGTATGTAGGTAACTTCCCCTTGTAATATTGTTACATCTTTGTAGGTAACTTATTGTATGTAGGTAACTTCCCCTTGTAATAATGTTACATCTTTATAGGTAACTTATTGTATGTAGGTAACTTCCCCTTGTAATAATGTAACATCTTTGTATGTAACTTCCCCTTGTAATAATGTTACATCTTTGTATGTAACTTATTGTATGTAGGTAACTTCCTCTTATAATAATGTTACATCTTTGTAGGTAACCGCCCCTTGTAATAATGTAACATCTTTGTATGTAACTTCCCCTTGTAATAATGTTACATCTTTGAGGGTAACTTCCCCTTGTAATAATGTTACATCTTTGTAGGTAACCTCCCCTTGTAATAATGTTACATCTTTGTAGGCTACTTATTGTATGTAGGTAACTTCCCCTTGTAATAATGTTACATCTTTGTAGGTAACTTATTGTATGTAGGTAACTTCCCCTTGTAATAATGTTACATCTTTATAGGTAACTTATTGTATGTAGGTAACTTCCCCTTGTAATAATGTAACATCTTTGTATGTAACTTCCCCTTGTAATAATGTTACATCTTTGTATGTAACTTATTGTATGTAGGTAACTTCCTCTTATAATAATGTTACATTTTTGTAGGTAACCGCCCCTTGTAATAATGTTACATCTTTGTAGGTAACTTATTGTATGTAGGTAACTTCCCCTTGTAATAATGTTACATCTTTGTAGGCAACTTATTGTATGTAGGTAACTTCCCCTTGAAATAATGTTACATCTTTGTAGGTAACTTATTGTATGTAGGTAACTTCCCCTTGTAATAATGTAACATCTTTGTAGGTAACTTATTGTATGTAGGTAACTTCCCCTTGTAATAATGTAACATCTTTGTAGGTAACCGCCCCTTGTAATAATGTTACATCTTTGTAGGTAACTTATTGTATGTAGGTAACTTCCCCTTGAAATATTGTTACATCTTTGCAGGTAACTTATTGTATGTAGGTAACTTCCCCTTGAAATAATGTTACATCTTTGTAGGTAACCGCCCCTTGTAATAATGTTACATCTTTGTAATAACTTATTGTATGTAGGTAACTTCCCCTTGTAATAATGTCACATTTTTGTAGGTAACTTATTGTATGTAGGTAACTTCCCCTTGTAATAATGTTACATCTTTGTATGTAACTTATTGTATGTAGGTAACTTCCCCTTGTAATAATGTTACATCTTTGTAGGTAACTTATTGTATGTAGGTAACTTCCCCTTGTAATAATGTTACATCTTTGTATGTAACTTATTGTATGTAGGTAACTTCCCCTTGTAATAATGTTACATCTTTGTAGGTAACTTATTGTATGTAGGTAACTTCCCCTTGTAATAATGTTACATCTTTGTAGGTTACTTATTGTATGTAGGTAACTTCCCCTTGTAATAATGCTACATCTTTGTATGTAACTTATTGTATGTAGGTAACTTCCCCTTATAATAATGTTACATCTTTGTATGTAACTTATTGTATATAGGTTACTTCCCCTTGTAATAATGTTACATCTTTGTAGGTAACTTATTGTATGTAGGTAACTTCCCCTTGTAATAATGTTACAACTTTGTATGTAACTTATTGTATGTAGGTAACTTCCCCTTGTAATAATGTTACATCTTTGTATGTAACTTATTGTATATAGGTAACTTCCCCTTGTAATAATATTCTCCTGGGAGGACAATAACCGATTATATCTAAATACTGAAGGTCTTGTGTAATAAACACGATCTAAAATACTTTAACGTATGTTAGTGTTGCATGGACAATGCAAACAAAATGGTAAACATCCTCTACGTCTTGCGATTTACAATATAAGCAAAAACGCTCATTTCTGGGAATGTTCGGTCTGCCATAACGTCCTGTGTGAACCCGCAAAGAATGACCAACAATTCTAAATTTGGTAACAATACATCGAACCTCAATAGGCAGTGCGTTTAAGTAACGTTCGTAAGTTAATTCTGATTTAAAATGTTTATAGTCGTACAAAATTGGACTCCTTTCCACTGATACTCTCCATTCTTGTATAAAACAGTCAATTACACGTTCTTTAAAAATGTATGGAAGTGTGTTTTGTAATACAGATTCTGGGTTTAAGAATACGTCAGAGAAACCAAAATCATTTAACAATTTTCGAACTTTAGAGACCCAGTTTATTTTTCCCTCTACACACTCCTTGAGGTTTAATACGTATAACTTATGTAATATTATGTTATCTGTATTTAACAGTTTTATCCAGTATTTTGTTATTTTAACTAGGATCGATAAACTTTGTTTATTACTGTATGATTCATATGTAAACTTGTATGTGATGACCATAGATCAATGATGTTATTAGTTTAAGCTGTCGCGTGAGTTTTGGTCATTTCCGTGCATGTTGAGAAGTCTATTTATTGTCCGTTGATGCATCATCAAACCACGCGCTCAGCGACAACAGGATTGGACATGCTATAAACACAGGGGCGGATCCAGAGGGGGGCCGAAGGGCCCCCCCCCCCTATTTTTCGACGACCAACAAAAAAAGTGTTATTTTTTAGGTTTTTTAACGCGAAGGTTTTCAAAGGGCTACGCCTCTTAAGGCCCGTTTCCACTAGAGCTTTGTCAGGCATATTTCTGCGGCGACGAGCCTTCTTCTGTTGTCATGTTAAATGTTTTCTTTAACATAGCTCTAGTCTTTTTGCAAAAATACTCTTATGGAAACGACGGCCTTTACTGAGTGTGTAGCCCAGCAAAAGCCGCCACGCCCTACACCATGGCGCCAATATACCACGTGACTCTAGTCTCCATCGCGAATTAACATCACGCCACCCGGTAGATCGCTCCGCCCACTGAGTCACGTGACCAGGAAGCGAAAAACCTTGGACAAACAAAACAGTTGACATGAATTACCTATTACATGTACACATCTCTATCTCGCAGGCGTCGGTGACAGACGCACATTGTTCGTGCAAATCAGGGTAACTACTGTTTACAGATTCGATTTTTTCCCGGACATTTTGAATCGAGTTGTTATCCAGTAGTCAATAATAGTCATGTTTGTTTCGCCGCCTGCTTCAAAATAGTTCCACTTTTTGAACTGGCCGAGTTTATCCGAACACTTACGTACATCCGAGAGATGATTCGAAAAATTATCCGAGGTGCTCCGGATGGCAGAGACATCATGGCTGAAAAACGCAAGCACGGACAGCTCACTCTTTTTGACGTTTTTTCTCAGAAAAAAAGGTTTGTTTCCATTATTCATGAGTGAATCATTTCTTATGAGTAAGAGAAGAAAGTAAAGTTCCCCAGTAGGCCCAGAAACATACTGATATGTTTCGCTAGTTAGCGTTTTCATCATTTTAAATTCTTGTCTCTATATAAGTTTTCTGACGTAGTTATTACGCTTGTGTGCTTAGTTTTGTGCATAAGAAGTGTTTCAAGTTTAAACATACATAGTTATACACCATTACCTTAAGTAACTACCGCCGTGCCATATTTCTTCCCTTCATTGACAACTTGATCGAACAACTCAAGGACAGATTTCGTGGCAAGTCCCACGACGCCATTAAGGCCCTGTTTCTTATCCCCAAGAATCTTCAGAAGCTGGTGGCTGATACTGAAAATACGATAGCCTCATAATTCGCGGAGGATTTACCCAGCCCTGATGAATTCAAGCAAGAACTTCGGATTTGGCGGCGATATTGGACTTCGACAAAAGATGAAGACCTTCTAGCAAGTATTTCGGACACTTTGAAAAAGTTGAAAGTGGAAGGTGTTGAGAAACTGTATCCAAATATTGTCACCATTCTTTACATTGTACTCACCTTCTCTGCGACCAGTGCCACTGTAGAGCGAACCAATTCAGCTCTGAGATTCGTGAAGAATGCCTACAGGTCCACTATGGGTGAAGATCGGTTCAATGCTCTGGTCCTCCTCTACGCACACAAGGATATTCCACTTGACTATGGAAAAGTAATTGATATATATGCTCGGAAACATCCAAGACGGATGCTCTTTGCCCATCCATTGTCGGATTAATTCGATATGTGACAGATTTTATTATCCATTGAACGTTGATGACTGGTGTTTCTTCACTTTATATATGCTTCATAATACTCTCATATTCTTTAACTCGTGCTTTAGAATGACTGGCAATGTAAATATATCATTTCTATGCTCTATATGCCTAAAAATAGCAAATGCTAGGAATATCCTTGCATTTATCTATTTTTACAGATAAAGTGATAGTTGTTCCCATTCAGGACGTTCATTTTACTATACACTGACAGCGTCTTGGTTATTGTAGTGTTCTTACGATAATAGGTTTCTTTTCAGTAACCTTAAGATGTCCAAGTCAGTGGATATTTTGCCCTTAAAAGTGAGCAAATAGATAAGGAAATTATGCCCCACAGATGCTTGGAAATCGCATCTCAGCGCATCTAGAATTCAAAATTTTCTGGGGGAGCCCCCTCCAGACCCCCCGCCGCGGATTTCGCGCCTGCGGCGCGATCAGCTCCGGCCTGCGGCCGAATGTTACTCCCTCGCCCCCCCCCCCCCCCCTATTCTGAAATCCTGGATCCGCCCCTGAAACAGGTCATGTGTCATGAACGTCAGCTCACGTCAGTCATGGCAGTTACATAGGTAAGTGCTAATTTATACAACAAAGGCTGCTTTTCCTAACTATCCAACTATCTTCAATTTAAACGGCATTGTAAAGCATTTGGGCAGTAATGTTTACGTATAAGTATGATTCTATCCCAGAATGTATCCCAGATGATGCCTGACCCATTAACCTTGCGGTAGAAGCCGGTAATACAGATTATCTTCATAGTGATCTTTCTTAACTACTTGGCTACCGTACAAATGTGCAAACGGCCATTTCTTACGAAAACCGTCGAGGCGGCCTGATGGAGGAGACAACCTTTGTGTTCTAAGTGGTTAAATTAAATGTAACGGAACCAGGCAGTTTCTTTAGTATACAATTTTGCATGGTAGTCACATTCTTTGGAATTCCAAGCACTGTGAAATACCGTTTCGAGAGTCTGTCATATCGGATTAGGTTTATTTTTGTATGTCACTGTTTTTAGTTCATTGTTACCTTCTTATACCTTCGCAAAGGTTTGCACGAGGAGAACGTGGCTTAAAGACACCGTCTTTCCATGGTCTATACGACTGAGGCCACGATCATGCTTGCCTGTGATTGGCTGAAAAAGGTTGAAGGTTCTTTGATCAAATCCAACGTTGATAAAATTAGCACAGCGGGTTGTTAGAAAAAAAAAATTCATAAGAGTACGTGTCTTTATTGACCCCAGCCGATGAAATCGGGAGGGGGATATTGAAATGACGTTGTCCGCCTGTCCGTCCGTCCGTCTGTCGTCCGTCCAGACCCGTCTGTCTGTCCGTCCCTCCGTCCGTTCTTCACACTTTTCCGTCTGCTGCCATTTCTCGCTAACTAGCTGATAGAATTTAATAGAATGTTAAGCAAAGATGAGCCAACATACTGTGATAATGCCCGTCAAGTCTTTTTTTGGATCAGTCAAATTTCTCAGAGTTATTCACCTTTATTTAATGAATAATAAAAGTATCTGTCTGCAGCCATTTTTAAAACCATGAATGAAAATAAACAAGCACAAAATTTGATGTCAACTTTTTTTAAAAGTATTCCAAATAAATTTATTGTTCAAGAGCAAGATCACAGGTATGGATAGGAATACCTCACAACTGATTTTTATTGGATGTCATTTGCCTTCTGCGGGGTGGGGTGGGGGTTGGGATATCAATCCAACGAATTTGCTTGTTAAAATATACTTGAAAATAGGCCTACGAATAAGTTTATAATAGACTTTCAAAGACTATTAACATCTGACGAAATTGAACGGAGGGTGTAATAAAGCGTTCAAATAAAAGATGATAAAAAGCCAGTGTATAGTGTCTGTCAGTGCACACAGTGTACATAAAAGGCCCGATTGACGTGTAGTTGTCACTGCCTGATTAGACTGTATGTTTGTGTACATTATATTTGTGTCTTGCAAAGGAATGAATACCATTCACGATCGTAAGTTTAACCGTTTCAAATGGCCATAGGACTGGTTTTAAAAGGCTAGGGTAAGTATTATAGAGTCACCACCGTAATTGACTCATATTATAAATAAATAATGTTAAATATATTATAAATAAACATACTCATATATATTAAGAATAATGAAAGACGGAAACAGAAAAATAAGAGAATATGTAAGCATATGTATTCTTAAGAATTGTGCGGCTGTTAATGCGCTCGCAACATTAAGCACGGCTATTTTAGAATGACAACTCATGTCGAAGTCCATCTGCTAACATAGTAAACCCCCTTAATCTTTTAGTCTATTTTGAGCGAGTAACGATCGATAACTGCTTAGAAAGATGTGTTAACACATGCAAGAGTTATCGTTCACATGTAAAAACATAAGAAAAATAGCTTTAACTGCTAAGTGTTTTTTTATTGTAAAAAAAAACACACATAAAATGGTAATTTTATTGTATAAATTGCCTTTATATGTTTTGTGTTGACAGAAAGAGAATGTATATTGTTTAAACTAATTTTAAAAATATAAAAAATTCCATCCGGCAATTATGTTTGTGCGACCTGTCGGAAGGTTGTATTGCTATTTCGATATCTTTATATAGGTCGGTCAGCAAGATCCCTAACGGAGGTCCGCTGTCTACGGTATATTCCAAGTGAAACGACTCCGGTCAAAGTGCTGTATTGGATAATGTAATTCGAACTGCTGTTGCCGTTGATGTCACTTGGCCGTAGATGTCACTTGACTTCCACTTTTTTTTTTTCATCCCACACTGGCTCAGGTGGAAGAGCGTCGGCTTGCGGATCGGGAGGTCATGGGTTCAAACCCAGACCGGGTCAAACCAAAAACGTTAAAGTTGGTTGTAGTGGCTTCCCTCCTAACGCTCGAGGCTAAGGGGACAGCATTACGCCTGACTCGTCGGTGTCAGTATAATTGACCGGCCGGGTTCAGTCCCTGGGCACCTCATCCCTGTGCTATAATGATAGAGATGTCGCTGCACAGTATCGGCAAAAATGCCGGCTAATCCATCCATCCATCCATCATCCCAATTGTCTTTAAGTTCAGTGTTAATACGGAGGTTATGCCCTGACATTTTTGTGGGCATTTCCTTTAACGGAAAAAGCTCTACGACACCATAATTGTGTAACTGCGATGTTAAAACAATAACGAAAACTTATGTACTTATCTTAAAAAAACTTGAATTCACACTGAACTTAAAGACAATTGGGATGAAAAAAAATCAAAAGTGGAAGTCAAGTGACATCTACGGCAGTAGTAATTTTCTATAACGTATTCAATACAGTAGTTTGACCGGAGTCGTTTCACTTGGAATATACCGTAGACAGCGGACCTCCGTAGTTGAGCGTTTTAACCGACCTATATAAAGTGACCTATAAGCCATACAATCTTCCAACAGGACCGACAAACATAATTGACGGATGGAAGTTTTTTTATATTTTTAAAATTTCTGAAATCAAATTACATTCTTTTTCTATCAACAACAAACATATAGAGGTAATTTGTACAATACAATTACCATTTTATCCGTGTTTTTAACAATGAAAGAAGATAAAGCATTTTTTTCTTTACAACTGAAAGATAACTCTTGCATGTGTTAACACATCCTTCTAAGCAGTTATCGATCGTTAATCGCTCAAAATGGGCCGACATAGTTAGAAGGTTGTGTTATGAGCGAGCGTGCACAATTCTAACGCATACATATCCTTTTACTCGTATATTCTCTTATTTTATCTGTTCCCGCTTTCATTTTTCTTAATATATACGAGTATGTATATTCACAATATATGTAACATATATCATATTATTTAAGTCAATAAAGGTGGTCCTGTATAATACTTACGATAGTCTTTTAAAACCAATCGTGCGGTCATTTGAAACGGTTAAACTTAAGAATGATATTCATTCCTTTGCAAGACAAAAATATAATATACAAATACATTAGAGTCTAATCAGGCAGTGACAACTATACATCAATCGGGCCTTTTATATACACTGCGGGCTTTGTATATACTGACTTGTATTAGAATTCTTTTTTGCACCCTCCGTTCAATTTCGTCAGGTGTTAATGGTCTTTGAAAGTCTATTGCAAACATATAATATTGCAGGGCTATATTGAATTCAAAAGTTTAGTAAGACGCGTACGTCTTATGAAAAGTAAAGTTATATTTTCTAACAATTAGCAGTGCTAAATTTATTAAACTTTGATTTGATCGAAGAAGCTTCCACTCCAACATTTCTTTTATAAAATGTGAATTTAATGTTGGAGTACAAAGAGTAACAAATAGAAACATTATTACATTTAACACGGATGCGAATATCGCGTAAAAAATCATAAAACATTGTCCACTAACACAAGAAATCTGGACTTTAAACAGCACATATGTTAATATGCAAGCATTAAGCTATATTCATATTGTATATTTGTCTCCTTTCTGCCTCAGTCGTTTTTTTTTTTTACAAATACTAAGTTCTAAGTTATTTTACCGGCAAAGCGTTCGCATTTTACTGGTTTAATATATATGCCTGTTAGTGCACTTGGATTGTTTGGTCTAAACTATTAAATTGTTATGTAGGGCAGTATACGAAAGATAAACAGGTTCCGCAAAACTACCATTGGTAGAATATGTAACGCTTAAGTTAATAATACTTATCATTATTTTCGTTTCGTTCGAAATCTTCAGCATAACGCCTCTTTATTTACAAACACTTTCTAATATGGGTGTAAGTTATTCAAAGATCAAATTGCATATAAGGGTCACGTTTTGCAGAAAACTATAGTGAGTTCAAAGCCTGTTATAATATATCGCTTCAATAATTCGTTATCTATGGTATGATATCAATTTCTCAAACTATTCTAATTTTCTTCATAATGTATAAGACAGTTGTATTGTAGTAAATAGTAAATAAATAAATTTGACAAAAGTGGAAGTCGAGTGACGTCTATAGCAAATAGAAGTAGCTTTCTATAACGTATTACAATTACAGTAGTTTGACCGGAGTCGTTTCACTTGGAATAAACTATAGACAGCGGACCTCCATTGATTGCAGAATAAACAGACTAATATAAACATACCCAACTATCCATACAACCTTCCAACAGGTTTTCTACATAACCAACAACAATATTTCATATTTTTAAAATTAGTTTAATCATTATAGAATTTTTGTCTGTAAATTATAAACATTTAAAGCAAAAATATGCAACAAAATATTATATTGCGCGTGTTTGCTTTTATTTTGAAAGAAGTCTAGGCAGAAAAAGCAATGTTAATTTGTATTTGTCACTAGTGAACGATAACTCTAGTATGAATTAACTCAACCTTCTTAGCAGAGTTATCGTTTGTAAGGTTTGAGAGGAGTTGTCAATTCTTAATATAGCCTTGCTCAATGTTGTGTTTTCACAAATTCTTTTATACAAACAGGCGTTTTAAAACATACCCGCTAGTCATAAAACTTTCAGACAACTTATACAATAATATTACAGGTACTGTTATATATTTTTAATTAACTTGAATCAACAGGCATTTTCCTGTATGTTCATAATCTGTCGATTAAGGCAATAAAACCCCAGCTGAATACATAGACGGAATCTGGCTACAAGTACATGGTTTGTTATCACCACCCTCACTATATTACTTCACAATTAACATGCATGCAGCTGGGTTACAATTTGGACGTAACCGTTAAATGGAAACAAAATGAAGTGTATTCAGTTATATTTAAGTCAATTCCTTAATTGTTAGATATCTATGATAAAATCATATTTCCTTGAGTGCAGGGATGGATCCAAGGGAGTGGATGGGAGATGCAACCCCCATTCCCACCAACCAGGTAAAAGAAGAGTAGAATTGTGAAAACACATGCATGTAAGGCATTGTAAGCTTAAGTAAATTTTGTCTTCTTTGTAGGTAACTTCCCCTTGTAATAATGTTACATCTTTGTATGTAACTTATTGTAAGTATGGAACTTCAGCTTGTAAGACTTCAAATCGTGTAAAAAGTTGCGGATTATTATTATTGAATCATTTTATCATAACAAAATATCAAATTGAGCTAAAGTGACCTAAGAGTACTGTATACATTTATCCTTCTACAGCATTAGTAGATTATGATACAAGGTTCGCGATTTCTTTACAAGTTTCTGGTAGTTGTTTTTTCTTTGCTCCAACATCCACAAAACGTTATGCATAAAACACGCCATATTTTTGTTTGTCTCATTGTTTATTTAAGGCTCCACACGAAATCGGGCAATTTTTGGAATACATATGTACACATGCATTTCAAGAGCTTACTGAAACTTCAATGAAGACTCTCCCAGATAATATTAATTTCCGTATTTTAGGAAATTAAGCACACAATCTTATCCAGCATCCAACAGAAATCTTACCTTAGGCATTATATGTGACATTTGTTAAGCATAAAATCCGCTGATTCTCGAATGATTCCTTGCTGAAAAAATGCAATAAGTTGGCAAAATTTGTTTATTACTATTTTCTTGCCAAAAATGCACATTCGATGGGAAAGCGTATGTCAAAGTTATAGCTTTAAAAATTACAAGTAGGTCTTCGGCCCCTCCCCCGCCGTCCAAGTAGGTCTTCGGCCCCTCCCCCGCCGTCCAAGTAGGTCTTCGGCCCCTCCCACAGCTAAAACATCCTGGATACGGACCAGGTCAAAATCAATTATATGTTGCATTGTCTACAAACGCTTGAGGTAAAGGATAGTAAGTTCTGAAAGGCGTTATATTTAACCGCATATTTTTAGTTATGTTATATTTGTGTTATTCGTATACAGTGCTTAAACAAGTATATTTAACCTACCCGGTACCATAGAATAAACGTGGGACTGAACACAAAACAAATTTTATATGTTAAGCAATGCTCCAATCTGGTAAATTTGGGGCTCACAAGCGGTCCATATAGTCTTGCACTCATCATTGTACCTCCAGTAACACAAGCTTTTTGAGAGCAAAGACTAACTCATCTTTCTTCCCTGATACCTACTGACCAACACTGCGTAGGTAGCCTTTTAGTTTGTTCATTCATGCCTGTTTTATTAAAAATTTAAGATGCTCCTCAGTAATAAACCTAATCATTTTGAATTTGTGAAGTGGAAATTCCAAATCAAGAGACACAACGCGTGATTTGGTAAGGGGCGCTGAAAATTAGTTTCAGGTATAAATAAAATAATACATTTTGTTTATAAATACACTTTTATAAATTGCATGTTAAATGTCTGATGTACCAAAAAAAATAAGCATCACCATCTCTGTCAGCAATGTCTGTGTCCATGATTTATTTAGCCGATTAGTCGTTGCGGCTGGTGTTGACACTTTGTGCCTGGGGACAGAGCACTGGACAGGAGTTGCTGTTATCTGACCTATGACGGTACCACTTTGGTTCACATTCAAAACAAAAGTAGTTTAATTACCTTTTCCTTTAAACAAAATTAATGCTCACTTTTGTCTCCAACCTCCCTTTCCCCAATAAATGCATATACAATATAGTCTAATTTGAATGACTTTTAATCTTCAAGACATATAAACATTTGGCTCAATACAGTTCTTTGTACAACATCATCCCTACAAACAATTCGTGTATTTTTTCAGCTGACCGTTTTAAACATTTCCAATGAGATAAGAAATTTCATTTAGGTCAAACGGCATCAATGGACTTCGCAAACAGATACATCCTCATCAGGCAGCAGCTACAAGACAGTTTCTTCAATGTACGGTGAGCGCATCATCTATAAACACTACATTGCGCCGCCCATCTTTCTTCTATGTGAGCACTTTAAAATCACCTTTTTATATGCCATCAAATGTTGATGGTCTTTTGAAGTACATTTACCTAAACTACGTGTGTTTCGAATTGCGTCTTCAATAGAAGATATTAAAAAGGGCTTCTTGCTTGCATATAAACATCTCAAATTGGAAATTTAAATAGCAGAGTAATAAGTTTAATTTAAGGTTCTTGTGTGGAAGTGGTTGTACAGTGCAAAAAAATGAGATGCTAGCAAACCTCTTGTATTGATTAAACAAACTGTGCACTATCAAACTGTAACAAATGTTACATATGTATAACATCAGTAAAATTATCCAGAAAGTTTGATGACCAAATAAAAAAAATGTTGACAAAGCATGTATGCAATTTTACAGTGTTGGTACGTTGCTATGGTCCCGCCTGTTAGGTGGACAAACCGCCAAAATTAGGATAAACAACAACAACAAAACACTCAATGTGTCATGGTTAGAAGGGTATGAAGTCGATGAAAACTTTTTTTACGTTATAAGCTCAAAACCAGGCGTTTGTTCAGTATGATCTGTACGCCGATTACAGTCGCCAATGGAAGGCACTTTGAGAAATCTACCAATCTGCATACGCAAATATAATAAATTATGTCATAAAGACTCCTTGGTATACTGAACGTACGGTCGTCGAATGGTTTTGTTTACCATTGCCTTTCACCCTTAGGCATATGGCGAGCAACTAAACTCACGGTCTTCGTGTTGTTTATTTTCAGGCTTTAAATCTCCGCCATTAGTAAATGAGTGAAGATAGAAGGAACTTCTTAGACAACGATTCGAATTGATTCGTGGTACAATAACAGTATTTATGAATGACATTCACAAGTTATTTGCCCGTACAGTCTGGCCATTAGTGTGCTTGGGTCTCATACTTTAGTTCCACAGTTCAATTCCCGCATTTTATATTACGGTACCTGCTTAGAATATTTAGCTGTTAATATAAAAAGAACAAAAAAAAGTCAGAAATGTAATAAAAGCCAAATTATAAAACTGTAGTGGAGCTTGGAAGACTGCTGTCTATGCTCTAGGTAATGCTGCAGAAAGAGCATCCAGATGGTTTTGGCTTTCTGTATCTTCATCATTATTTTTTTGTAGGTTTCAAACCTGGAACCTCTTTAGTGACAATCAGATGATTTTCTGACTGTGCAACCGCGGTTTGTTACTTCTGACCTGCACATTGTTTACATTCCAATATCAACATAACACATGTTCCGGTTTTGATTTTTGAAGTGGTTCACGTGGGCATTATCAGTTCATCTGGATTAAAGTTTGGCCTAGGGAGTGGTCAGTTTCTATTATTTTTGTCAATTGTGTGTGCTAAATGCTTTATTTTAAATAGAGTTCGGTAACAATTACAATTTCTCTTAAGGAAATACTACGGTTTAAAGGATTACATGAATGCATATGTACTTTGGCAACAAAAGGAAATGAGCCATTAATATTTCGGATTGGATTGGATTAGCCTGCAAAAATGCCGATACTGTGCAGCGACATTTCTATCATTCTAGCACAGGGGCACTTACGAGGTGCTCAGGGACTGAACCCGGCTGGTCCATTATACTGACACCAACTAGTCCGGCGTAATGCTGTCCCCATAGGCCCGAGTGTTAGGAGGGAAGCCACTACTACCAACTTTAAGGTCTTTGGTTTGACCCGGCCGGGGTTTGAACCCCCCGACCTTCCGATCCGCAAGCCGATGCTCTACCACCTGAGCTATTGCGGCCGGTCTCAGTATTTTGACCTATTTTGGTGTGACAGTAAGATTCAATATTTTAAAAGTTTAAATAACACAGTGGAGGTATACACATTTATTTCAATTCATAAAATAACATGATAATAGGAGTTAATAGCAATAATAGATAAAATATGTAAATTAAAGTAAGACTTAATACAGATGCATGAGTAAAGTATTTCTCCAAGAAAGATCTATGAGGGAATTGCAAAGAAGTTAAATACAGAAACACATACTGCAATAAGTTAAAGTTACTGCAAAGATGAATGCTTTAATTTTATCAAACTGTAACATTTACTGTCTTTCATTTTCAAGAAGATGTATCTTAACTGGAGAAAGAACAGACATTTAAAATATTGTCAGCAGAAATGTAAATCTGTTAACAACAAGTATGTAAAATCATCAATAGTATTAAAATAAACAACACTGTAAATATACAGAAACAAATCTAGAAGAAAGAGTCCAGCTTGAATAACTATTAACATAAGGTAAAAGAATACAAAAAACAGAAGTAACATTTCATATAAGAATATGGCAACACAATATTTACTCTTACAAAATGAAAAATGTCTTATAAACATTTTTTTATGTAAGTATTTTTATACGTATAAGTCAATGAATGCTACCTGGAAATTTAATTCATTGAAGCAAAAACACATATCTAGGATAAAAAAATAAAGTAATTAACTTTTGTAAATAATGGTAACATAAACAATCTTGTTGTACATTTTCTCTGGCTTTATCTTCTCCTTTAGAAGATATAACACTTCAAGTACAAGCTTTGTTATTGGTCAAAACATGCACAGGCTGTATTCCTAAAATCATGTAGGTCTTATAATTTTTATCTTAGATGAATTTTCAAACAGAGAACATAACATTAACAATACTGGTACCTTAATGATCGACGCTAAAAACTGTAAAAGATATAACATTTAAATCAAAACTCACTTTTGCTGATGGTATTGCCAATGTTAACGTGTCGCATTTTCACACGACATGACACGTTTTCTAAACAGATATCTAAGACATTATATACAAAGATAACTTGTTTACTGTTAGATTAAAAGACATGTTGTACAGAAAACTGGACATCTTTATAAAAACACAGTTAACAGCATCATACAAAATAGCATGCAATATAGAACTTTTATAAGAAATGCACTATGGAACTTTTTAACGTGGTATCAAAGTATTTGAAGTGGTTTTCTAAAAAGAATTTTTAAATATTAGTTGTCTTTTGTTTTGTTCAGTTTAATATACAGTGCAAAGGGTGATAACTTATACCTGATATCTGACAGTGTTTATTTTGACATTTGCACATGCCCAAAGAGGTGTGGAGTTTAAAAAAACAACACTGTTCAAACTGCCATTAGATTGTCTTTTGATGTATTAAAACTGGTATGTAAGTAAACATCACTCATATTGACAAAGGCCTTCATATAAAAGACATTTTGATCAATAAAATATGCAATCAAACAAACTATAGTGAAGAGCAATATAAAACATATAACAGTTGTGGCTTAGTGTTTATACTTTTTTTTTTCTAAAACACCACACTTCAAACTAGTTCTTGGTGTTTTTTTGCCATTAGTTTTGCACACAAAGTGAATTTATTCTATATAAAGGTTCAGTATCTACTCAGTTATCTTCACAGCATAGAATCTGTTAAGTTGTGTCCCTT
This sequence comes from Sinonovacula constricta, assembly GCA_007844125.1. Lineage (NCBI taxonomy): Eukaryota > Metazoa > Mollusca > Bivalvia > Cardiida > Solecurtidae > Sinonovacula > Sinonovacula constricta. The sequence continues at coordinate 65,327,805 of CM017560.1, read as the reverse complement.
TGTCATGGGGGGCCTTGGTCACATGATTATCAGCAGTTTTTACTTTCCAACACCATATGGCGAATGCTAAAGAAAAACAAAAACAAATGGTATGTTAAAAGTCTGTAAATTAAGTATAGTTATAAGTATAGTATAAATTGGTTTCATACAAATCAACATACATGCAATTAAACTGAAATGCTAATTAGTTCAATAGTCAACACAAATCTTATTGACTAATTTGTCTATAGTCACAATAATGTGTCTGATTGTGTTCATGATTAATAACCCAGTGTCATAGCTTAATATAATCTTCATCAGGTTGACAACTTGTGCTTATGACTTGAAAGCCATGTTGATGAGTTATAAACCCTACAACAGTAATATACGAGTAAATCAAGGTTATATATCAATGTCATAATACTTGTACATGCATATCATGAAAGCTTCAACAGTTTTGGAACTGATAAAAACCAAATAAATAAATGAATACTCACCAGCACTCTGACACCAAATTGTGAGTGTTGTTCCCGTCCAGTGGCAAGGGCAGCCTTCAGTTGACCATTGGGCAAGATGCCGATGTACCGGCCCCTCTCCTTCATAGACTCCAGGTAGATGAAGGAACCCTGTTGTGTCAGCTGGAACTTAGTCTCCACACCATGGGTTGTGCCTGGAGGCTAGGGGAGAGACAATAAGTGGATGTAAGTGTAAATAACACTGTGGGTGGTGCCTGGGGCTAGGGGAGATAAATTAAGTGGAAGTAAATGTGAATAACACTGTGGGTCATGCCTGGGGGCTGGAGGAGAGAAATTAAGTGAAAGTAAATGTGAATAACACCGTGGAAGGTGCCTGGGGGCAAGGGGAGAGAAATAAAGTGGAAGTAAATGTAAATAACACCGTGGGTCGTGCCTGGGGGCTAGGGGAGAGAAATTAAGTGGAAGTAAATGTGAATAACACCGTGGGTGGTGCCTGGGGACTAGGGGAAAGACATTAGTGGATGTAAGTGTGAATAACACCGTGGGTCGTGCCTAGGGCTAGGGGAAAGACAATTAGTGTTGGTGTGAATAACACTGTGGGTGGTGCCAGGGGGGCAAGGGGAGAGACAATAAGTGGATGTAAGTGTGAATAATGACGTGGGTTGTGCCTGGGGCTAGGGGAGAGACAATAAGTGGATGTAAGTGTGAATAACACCGTAGGTGGTGCCTGGAGGCTAGGGGAGAGAATTTAAGTGGAAGTAAAAGTGAATTGCACCGTGGGTGGTGCCTGGGGGCTAGGGGAGAGACAATAAGAGGATGTGTGAATAACACTGTGGGTCGTGCCTAGGGGCTGGGGGAGAAAAATTAAGTGGAAGTGAATGTGAATAACAGCGTGGGTTGTGCCTTGGGGCAAGGAGAGAGATAATTAGTGGATGTAAATGTGAATAACACCTTGGGTGGTGCCTGGGGGCTAGAGGAGAGACAATAAGTGGATGTAAGTGTGAATAAATGTGTGGTATGAGAAAGGTGTATATTATGTACAATGACAGAGGACTTTAATGAGGTCATACACACCAAGGAGATGCAAAAATATGGCCATCTCAAATTATCATTATGACTATAGCTTGAGGGCGGTAGGGAATAAGGAAATGTTAATGTGATCTGTAATTTTGGCACTCCTTACAAAACAGCGCTATCAAGCATAATATTCAACAAAACATTTACATTCTCATAACACAGCATGAACTATGGATGAGAAAGATCTCTCTTTCATAGAAAGCACCTCTTTCATACACCTCATTTATCACCTGGCCAACTGTCATTTTGATATTGAAATACAGAAATTAAGCAAAGTGGAATCAATCCCATCCTTAACATAAACATTCAAGTCCATGGTGCTGTTGTGTAAAAAGTCTTTTCCATAAATGGTGTTTAACTTAGGATATTTTAATTAACTGTTATCAATTGAAAGAGGCTCATGCATGGAAATTCTCTTCATACTGTGTTATATTGGATTTAACTCTACTTTCTGTAATCTGATTGTTACAACTCACCATGGGAACGACAATAGTTGCACCATTAACAATGGCCAGGAAGTTGTGGTTGTTATGGAGACGAACCTGGTTGCCTCCTTCATTAACTACTGTCCAGGTGGCTGAAACAAAGTTTTGTAAATTATTTCATATTAATGATTAACTCTACATTATGTAGCAAGTCTATTTTTTACATAATCAGTACTTTCATGTATTTTGGTAGACATTTAAATTATCATTACTGAACTGTGTAATTAACTTATAATTAATCTATAATTATCAGTGACAGTAATAATTCAGTAAATATCAAACAATTATAAGATAATGACTATTTTCTTCCATAAGTAACACATGAAAGGAATACACATTTTTCAGGTAAAATAAAAGAAATCCATGACTGCCCATTTTTTAGAATTGTTTTGTTTAAAAATACATTAACAAACATTACCTTCCTATAATATTACTAAGATAGACTTTTGATTTTAAAATATAAACACTCTTACTTTGACTATTATAGGGTAATATCCTAATTATGTTAATTGGCAACAAAGCTTTGCATACATTGTTGGTAAGTCACCCGATTTGTGAAAAATTGCTAAATTAACCTCCTTTAACCCTTTTTCAAGAAGAAGTACACGGTATAACTTTACTTTAAACAATTGTTTAACTTTTTGTGTAAAGTAGTAGAACTTTAAACTATTTAAATACTTATTTTGTGCGAAGTAGCAGAACTTTAAACTACTTAAATATTTTTGTGTCAAGTAGAAGAACTTTAACTCTTAACTTTTTGTGAGAAGTAGAAATACTCCAAAGTGGATTGGACACATTATGACCTTACGGTACATGAATCACATTAGTTGCACTTAAAATTCAGTTAAACATTTTGGTCTGTTTCTGACACATACATACCACATATATTCATGCTGACAAAGCTTAAAAGAAAACCATGAATACCAAGCAGTTGTAAATAAGACATTGTTTGTATGCTTAAAAAATATATATTTAACCATAAAAATAACAAGAGCTGTTGCCATGGTTACCATGAGGAGCATTGTCTGGACCCAGCCCGTCCACAACCAGGGAACCAGCAGGACTCATAACAATCTCTAGACTGCGACCACATGCACGTGACACCAACTGGATTACGTTGCCTGATTGGAACAGGTGCTGAAATGTATGTACAGTACTCTCATTTTCATGTAAGATTTAGCAAATAGTCAGATATAATAATATATTGCTGTATCATATTGTCCCTACTCTCAGGTATCATGTTCACTATTTACTAATGGAAGTAAGGACTATTACAAATCTATCAGATGATAGTCATTACTAAAATGTCTGAAATGCAATAGGTACATTTTCTTTTACACCCCCCCCCCCCAACCCCCCAAAAAAACAACAAACAAAAAAACAACAAAAAACAAAAAAAAACACGAAAAACAAACAAAACAAAAAAATCTAGTTTTTATGTTTATACTCTTTAGAGTGCATGTTTACTATTGTGCTTGCATTGTGACACTCAGATTAACACTCCTTAACAAACAAGCCATTTTTTCTTATTTAAATTATCTGTACTTACTGTAATGAGTGAATGGCTGAAATTTCGGCCAAAGTAATAAATTTCACTTTCTGTAATGGCAATTTCTCCTAAATAACAGCAAATGGCAACCTCCAAGGATACCATATAAAAGGACCTCACTATTTGGAATACCTCAGATATTACCTAACAAGGGAGACAATTTTGTCTAACAAAAACCATATATGAAACCAAATTTACATACATCCTGTACAAATTACTGTACAGTTTCTAAAAAAATGATGAATGAATCAGCATGTAAAGCATAAACTAGGACTGAAAGCATAGATAATTATAATGACAAGGTGTTGGTAAGGGAAATACTTACCAGTACCTCCATATTACATATATAAGTCAGTGATATTTCACTCACAATTTATGTAAATATATATTCACCTGGGTTCATTTTTTTTACCATTGTCCTACATGTGAACTTTTTCTGGGGCCAAAGTGAGAGATCTTCACTTGCAAAGTGGGAGATTTGTTATTTTTATATAAACATAGAAGAAAGTTATCTGTTTCCAAGTAGGGAGATTTCTGAAATTGTAAAACACCCTTCATTTTCAAATAATATTGAACCTTAAAAGTTGGAGTCTCCCTCCAAAAGTGAGAGAGTTCACATGTATGCATTGTTTATGTGTATGTGGTTTATCATCCCACCAACAGTATTTCAGTTATCTCGTTTTCTTTACCATTGACTGTTAAACTTTTTCTGTGAAGTAGTATAACTTCAGTATTCACCGACTATTCTTAAGTAAGAATCGCTCGTCATGGATTTCAATCCACAATATCTGTAGTTCATGTCTGTACTTTTGCATGTCACCTTAACATTGCTACCTTGAGTTTAAAATTACATTTAAACTTCATAAATAAGCTTATTTTTGTTGATATGGACATTGTGACTTGGGCTTAAGTCATTACTAAGCTTAAGAATGGTTGATGGATACAGGCCTAAAATGCTTAATCTGCTGATACTTAAACAAACAGCATAGATCCTGATCCACCAGCTCCAACTGGCAGCTGCAATATCAGGATATACATTGGTTGCTGCCAAGTCTCAGCCATTATCATTAAGTTATGATTATTTATTGTAAGCCAAAGCTAAGAGCTTAGTATGGAAAATTAATAAATTTGTAATGCTTTGACTAAAAATCTAATAATCTAATAGCTTTAATTTCTGAGAGTTGCTGTTGTTACACCTAATGAAGTTTTATTAAGAAAGTTGAATAAAGCTTTCTTAGGTAGTGATATTATTAGATAGTGATATTATTACAATGTTGAGCCTAAATTAAATTCTAATAATGTCAAAATAAATCACAAACAATATAATATGATTTTATATAAAAGTATTACAAAAAAACTGTTTTTTCCCAGTATTTTATCTACAATTAACAGTGGCACCACTCAGTCACATTATCCTGATATCATTCCAACCAGTCCTACATAACCTTTTCAGCTCATTGTTAGCAATATTATACCAGCATTTTTTTCAACTTATGGTAAGATTTAGTCTGATTTGAACCAGTTAACACCTACATCTATGTCTACACTGTGCTCAAAAAGGGTGTATATGTTTTGATATGAGCCCATATGTTAATGAAAGAACTGTTAGCATGTCTTTATATAAAAAATAATGTACAAATAAGCAACTGTTTGTAACCATCTGAACATTGCTTAGTCTTGGAGTTTTGGTTAAACTTTCAGAGAATACAGATCTTGTGATAGTAAACTTTTTTTTAACAAAAACGCTAATGCTCTTTTCTTCATTGAGAATATCTCCCTATGTTCTCGTACTGTTGTGTTTCTGACCTTACCAGAATGTTGCCCTGTGCAGTGGTAGCCAGACTTTTATTAATCTGGTCAGCTGTCCAGTCCACCTCACGGCTGATGGTGCGCCCAAGAAGATTTATCTCATGTCCAAGTTGCCCAAGCAAGCCACGCTTAAAATGGGAGTGGAAACACTTCAAAATGGGGGAGAGTATAAGTGCCCACACACCACACACTAAGTGCAGTCTATAGTAGGAATCCATTGCTGGGTACCAGTGGGCATAAGACAACAGGATTGGTACCCATGTGCTGCAAACAGCTGTATAACATAGGGAAACAGAAAAAATGTGTGGTAGGACCTGTTACATTTGGTTCCATACATTGTTGTAAAAACATTGGCAATCAGACTATAAGGTAGGCATACTGGGATTTGCATTTTCTCTTTGGTTCTTTATTCATGTTTTTCACAATCAGCCTTTGCAATGTACAGTTGTAAAAAACATACCAAACCAAATATGTACTTAGCATTTTTTTCTTTATTTTAGTTTTCAGTTTGTGCTCTTTGCCATAAATTGTATCACATGATATGAAACCAGAAAATATGTATGCTGAGCCTATGTACATTTAATGTTTGGTTCCCGGTATTTTTGAATACACAGCAGCTACATATAGTCATACAAAACATGGAACCAGAACAAAGATATTCTTTGAATTTTTCAATCTGTTTCCTAAGTCTCATGCTCCTTTAGTTCCAATTACAGCTGTTTGCTAGAGATAGGGTACCAACCTGTGCACTGTGACCCAATTGGCTGGGTACCAGTTGTTCATGGGCAAAAAGGGCAGCCTGATGAGTAGATGGGTGGGAATTAGTATTTGAACATTGCTTCAATGGTATACAATTCATATCATTAGAACTAAAATTACCATAAAAACCACAACACAATGGGTGGTGGTGTGATAGTTGTCCTATCAATTGCAAACAGATAGCTTGCATACATTTGAAGCAACATTTAAAGTCAGAAGAATAATGGCTCATTTATCTTTCTTGTTGTGTAATTTCTTATTTATAACAATTTGCATTCAACCAAACAGTAGAAAAAGAAACAATTTTAAAAATAAAAATGATTATTTACCAGTTAATGATGTTATTTTGACATTCTAATATGTTATGTATGCATAATTATTATCAAGTAATCTACTATCTTCATTATGTTTTACTTAGGAGAAACCAAATAAGATACTTCTTAAGAATATGCCTCTGGTGACCTAAGACTTTAACTGGGATGTTAAGAGATTTATACCAAAATAAATTGGCTTGAAATCCCAAAACAAGTAAGATAAACTAGCCATTTATTGAATGTTGTTAGTTTAGGGAGAGATGAGGGAAGCCCTTGTCCCATGATGAGCTGTTTCCTTATATCTACAAAAGAACTAAATGTGTTAGTGATCACATGGCGTATTACCAGCACGGCTCCCTGAGCTGTCGTCTCGAGAGACTTGTTCACTTGGTCAATCGTCCAGATGGTCCCCTTGATCATCCCACGACCTAACTCACTGCCAAGTTTGTCCAAGCTGTGGCCAAGCCGTCCAAATATGCCTGACTGTCAGACCAAAAGTGGGTTATATTGTGAATAAATATAATAGTCTAGGGGAGGACATATGAACCTGACTGTCAGACCAAACGTGGGTTATATTGTGAATAAATACAATAGTCTAGGGAAGGACATATGAACCTGACTGTCAGACCAAACGTGGGTTATATTGTGAATAAATATAATAGTCTAGGGAAGGACATATGAACCTGACTGCCAGACCAAAGTTGGGTTATATTGTGAATACCGGTAAATATAATAGTCTAGGGGAGGACAAATGAACCTGACTGTCAGACCAAAGTTGGGTTATATTGTGAATAAATATTATAGTCTAGGGGAGGCCATATGAACCTGACTGTCAGACCAAAGTTGGGTTATATTGTGAATTAATATTATAGTCTAGGGAAGGATATATGAACCTGACTGTCAGACCAAAGTTGGCTTATATTGTAAATAAATATAATAGTCTGGTGAAGGATATATGAACCTTACTGTCAGACCAATGTTGGCTTATATTGTGAATAAATATAATAGTCTTGGGAAGGATATATGAACCTGACTGTCAGACCAAAGTTGGCTTATATTGTAAATAAATATAATAGTCTCGAGAAGGATATATGAACCTTACTGTCAGACCAATGTTGGCTTATATTGTGAATAAATATAATAGTCTTGGGAAGGATATATGAACCTGACTGTCAGACCAAAGTTGGCTTATATTGTGAATAAATATAATAGTCTCAGGAAGGCTTTATGAACCTAACTGTCAGACCAAAGTTGGCTTATACTGTGAATAAATATAATAGTCTCGGGAAGGCTTTATGAACCTGACTGTCGGACCAAAGTTGGCTTATATTGTGAATAAATATAATAGTCTCGGGAAGGATTTATGAACCTAACTGTCAGACCAAAGTCGCGTTATATTGTGAATAAATATAATAGTCTCGAGAAGGATATATGAACCTTACTGTCAGACCAATGTTGGCTTATATTGTGAATAAATATAATAGTCTGGTGAAGGATATATGAACCTGACTGTCAGACCAAAGTTGGCTTATATTGTGAATAAATATAATAGTCTAGGGAAGGCTTTATGAACCTGACTGTCGGACCAAAGTTGGCTTATATTGTGAATAAATATAATAGTCTCGGGAAGGATATATGAACCTAACTGTCAGACCAAAGTTGGCTTAGATTGTGAATAAATATAATAGTCTGGTGAAGGATATATGAACCTAACTGTCAGACCAAAGTTGGCTTATATTGTGAAGAAATATAATAGTCTGGTGAAGGATATATGAACCTAACTGTCAGACCAAAGTTGGCTTATATTGTGAATAAATATAATAGTCTTGGGAAGGATATATGAACCTAACTGTCAGACCAAACTTGGCTTATATTGTGAATAAATATAATAGTCTTGGGAAGGATATATGAACCTGTCAGACCAAAGTTGGCTTATATTGTGAATAAATATTATAGTCTAGGGAAGGCTTTATGAACCTAACTGTCAGACCAAAGTTGGCTTATATTGTGAATAAATATAATAGTCTCGGGAAGGCTTTATGAACCTGACTGTCGGACCAAAGTTGGCTTATATTGTGAATAAATATAATAGTCTCGGGAAGGATATATGAACCTAACTGTCAGACCAAAGTTGGCTTATATTGTGAATAAATATAATAGTCTGGTGAAGGATATATGAACCTAACTGTCAGACCAAACTTGGCTTATATTGTGAATAAATATAATAGTCTCGGGGCTTTATGAACCTAACTGTCAGACCAAAGTTGGCTTATATTGTGAATAAATATAATAGTCTCGGGAAGGCTTTATGAACCTGACTGTCAGACCAAAGTTGGCTTATATTGTGAATAAATATAATAGTCTCGGGAAGGCTTTATGAACCTGACTGTCAGACCAAAGTTGGCTTATATTGTGAATATAATAGTGTGGTGAAGGATATAGGAACCTAACTGTCAGACCAAACTTGGCTTATATTGTGAATAAATATAATAGTCTCGGAAAGGATATAGGAAACTGACTGTTAGACCAAAGTTGGCTTATATTGTGAATAAATATAATAGTCTCGGGAAGGATATATGAAACTGACTGTCAGACCAAAGTTGGCTTATATTGTGAATAAATAAATAGTCTCGGGAAGGCTTTATGAACCTGACTGTCAGACCAAAGTTGGCTTATATTGTGAATAAATATAATAGTCTCGGAAGGATATATGAAACCTGACTGTCAGACCAAAGTTGGCTTATATTGTGAATAAATATAATAGTCTCGGGAAGGATATATGAAACTGACTGTCAGACCAAAGTTGGCTTATATTGTGAATAAATATAATAGTCTTGGGAAGGATATATGAACCTAACTGTCAGACCAAAGTTGGCTTATATTGTGAATAAATATAATAGTCTTGGGAAGGATATATGAACCTAACTGTCAGACCAAAGTTGGCTTATATTGTGAATAAATATAATAGTCTTGGGAAGGATATATGAACCTAACTGTCAGACCAAAGTTGGCTTATATTGTGAATAAATATAATAGTCTTGGGAAGGATATATGAACCTAACTGTCAGACCAAAGTTGGCTTATATTGTGAATAAATATAATAGTCTTGGGAAGGATATATGAACCTAACTGTCAGACCAAAGTTGGCTTATATTGTGAATAAATATAATAGTCTGGTGAAGGATATATGAACCTAACTGTCAGACCAAAGTTGGCTTATATTGTGAATAAATATAATAGTCTGGTGAAGGATATATGAACCTAACTGTCAGACCAAAGTTGGCTTATATTGTGAATAAATATAATAGTCTGGTGAAGGATATATGAACCTGACTGTCAGACCAAAGTTGGCTTATATTGTGAATAAATATAATAGTCTGGTGAAGGATATATGAACCTAACTGTCAGACCAAAGTTGGCTTATATTGTGAATAAATATAATAGTCTGGGGAAGGATATATGAACCTGAACTGTCAGACCAAACTTGGCTTATATTGTGAATAAATATAATAGTCTGGTGAAGGATATATGAACCTAACTGTCAGACCAAAGTTGGCTTATATTGTGAATAAATATAATAGTCTGGTGAAGGATATATGAACCTAACTGTCAGACCAATGTTGGCTTATATTGTGAATAAATATAATAGTCTTGGGAAGGATATATGAACCTAACTGTCAGACCAATGTTGGCTTATATTGTGAATAAATATAATAGTCTGGTGAAGGATATATGAACCTAACTGTCAGACCAAACTTGGCTTATATTGTGAATAAATATAATAGTCTGGTGAAGGATATATGAACCTAACTGTCAGACCAAAGTTGGCTTATATTGTGAATAAATATAATAGTCTTGGGAAGGATATATGAACCTAACTGTCAGACCACAGTTGGCTTATATTGTGAATAAATATAATAGTCTGGTGAAGGATATATGAACCTAACTGTCAGACCACAGTTGGCTTATATTGTGAATAAATATAATAGTCTTGGGAAGGATATATGAACCTAACTGTCAGACCAAAGTTGGCTTATATTGTGAATAAATATAATAGTCTAGGGGAGGATATATGAACCTGACTGTCAGACCACAGTTGGCTTATATTGTGAATATAATAGTCTGGTGAAGGATATATGAACCTGACTGTCGGACCAAAGTTGGCTTATATTGTGAATAAATATAATAGTCTAGGGGAGGATATATGAAACTGACTGTCAGACCAAAGTTGGCTTACATTGTGAATAAATATAATAGTCTTGGGAAGGATATATGAACCTGACTGTCAGACCAAAGTTGGCTTGTGAATAAATATAATAGTCTAGGGAAAGATATATGAACCTAACTGTCAGACCAATGTTGGCTTATATTGTGAATAAATATAATAGTCTTGGGAAGGATATATGAACCTGACTGTCAGACCAAAGTTGGCTTGTGAATAAATATAATAGTCTAGGGAAAGATATATGAACCTAACTGTCAGACCAAAGTTGGCTTATATTGTGAATAAATATAATAGTCTTGGGAAGGATATATGAACCTGACTGTCAGACCAAAGTTGGCTTATATTGTGAATAAATATAATAGTCTTGGGAAGGATATATGAACCTAACTGTCAGACCAATGTTGGCTTATATTGTGAATAAATATAATAGTCTTGGGAAGGATATATGAACCTGACTGTCAGACCAAAGTTGGCTTGTGAATAAATATAATAGTCTAGGGAAAGATATATGAACCTAACTGTCAGACCAAAGTTGGCTTATATTGTGAATAAATATAATAGTCTCGGGAAGGATATATGAAACTGACTGTCAGACCAAAGTTGGCTTACATTGTGAATAAATATAATAGTCTCGGGAAGGCTTTATGAACCTAACTGTCAGACCAAACTTGGCTTATATTGTGAATAAATTTAATAGTCTCGGGAAGGATATAGGAAACTGACTGTCAGACCAAAGTTGGCTTATATTGTGAATAAATATAATAGTCTTGGGAAGGATATATGAACCTAACTGTCAGACCAAAGTTGGCTTATATTGTGAATAAATATAATAGTCTTGGGAAGGATATATGAACCTAACTGTCAGACCAAAGTTGGCTTATATTGTGAATAAATATAATAGTCTGATGAAGGCTTTATGAACCTGACTGTCAGACCAAAGTTGGCTTATATTGTGAATAAATATAATAGTCTGGTGAAGGATATATGAACCTAACTGTCAGACCAAAGTTGGCTTATATTGTGAATAAATATAATAGTCTAGGGAAGGATTTATGAACCTAACTGTCAGACCAAAGTTGGCTTACATTGTGAATAAATATAATAGTCTGGTGAAGGATATATGAACCTAACTGTCAGACCAAAGTTGGCTTATATTGTGAATAAATATAATAGTCTCGGGAAGGATATATGAACCTGTCAGACCAAAGTTGGCTTATATTGTGAATAAATATAATAGTCTGGTGAAGGATATATGAACCTGACTGTCAGACCAAACTTGGCTTATATTGTGAATAAATATAATAGTCTCGGGAAGGATATATGAACCTAACTGTCAGACCAATGTTGGCTTATACTGTGAATAAATATAATAGTCTAGGGAAAGATATATGAACCTAACTGTCAGACCAAAGTTGGCTTATATTGTGAATATAATAGTGTGGTGAAGGATATATGAACCTGACTGTCAGACCAATGTTGGCTTATATTGTGAATAAATATAATAGTCTCGGGAAGGCTTTATGAACCTGACTGTCAGACCAAAGTTGGCTTATATTGTGAATATAATAGTGTGGTGAAGGATATAGGAACCTGACTGTCAGACCAAAGTTGGGTAATATTGTGATTGTCTAGGAAAGACTATATGAACCCAACTGTAAGAACAAAGTTGGCTCATATTGTAAATAAATATAATAGTCTTGGGAAGGATATAGGAACCTGACTGTCAGACCAAAGTTGGGTTATATTGTGAATAAATATAACAGTCTCGGGAAGGATATATAAACGAAAATTAAATACAAGAATATACGTAAACTCTGTTATTGATGCTATGAGTAACATGCAATATTGCATGCTGTCCATGTTTATTTTATAATAATAATTATAATAATAACAATGATAATAATGATGATGATAATAATAATAACAACAACATTAATTCTTATAACAACTACAACAACAACAGCAATAATAATAATAATAATAATAATTATAATAATAATAATAATAATAATATTGAAAACAATACACAATCTTTCCAATATATATCATAGTCACAAAGGAAAGGCAAATTATATAAACATCCTCTGCAATTTATATAATTAGGTTATCGTACATGCATACACATTGTTTTTAGATTTGTTTCAACTTGTTTAGTAGAAACATCCAATTTACAAAGAAGGCTAAATCAAAGCAATAAATGGAACAGTAATGAATCTTAATTTAAAAAAAATGTGCAAGATTTGCTTTTTCCTTCAATGATATTTCAATATAGCACATGTACATCTACATGCATGTATAATTTATACTAGCATTACAAGCAAACATACATTAGAAATATTGGCATAGAAAATTGTTTTAATTTAGTTTTTCTAGGGAATGACAATAAACAAAACCACAGCAGCAGCAAACATTGTATGCACAAAAATTATCTTGAACGACAAGAGTGCCAGTTATCAAATACTGCTTACTGACATCACATGACAGACATGGACATCAAAATAAACAATTATATGCAGATTAACCATTTATAACATCATGTTAACAGTAGGGCTTACCATCTTGCAAAAGTTGCATCCAATCAAAAATGTCTGATGCTAAATCATTTTGCTGGACTAAATGTCCTGCTAACAATCCCAGAGTCAGGTTCACATATTTGTGCACAAATTTTGCCAACATAGAAACCTAGGCATGCATCTGTAGTTATACATTATACAGAAGTATTATTCAGACATATTAGCTGTAAAGAACAAATTACTTAGACCCTAAGATAAATCACATAGACTTATACAACATTGCCATGTGTGCTAACAAAAGGGTAAAAGTGGTTTAGTACACACCTGTTGGGAGTAGACTGCTGGAGGGGGTGCCTGCACAATTACTGTGTTCTGGAATCCAAAGAAAGCATCAGGTAAATGTGTGATATAAAAAAAAGATCCCTTGTCAGATGCCCAAAGACTTTTAAATAGTATGTACTGTTATTTTGAATCTTCTGACTTTTATCACTTATTTATTGCGTAATGGTGTTGTATCAAAAAGTGGAATTTCTTACTGTTAAATGAGTGCTAATTCCACCAAAGTACTACAGAAATATGTAATATTATCCATCTTATGGATAAAAATGCTGATAATTCTAAGTATGAGGAGTAGAGTTTAATCACCAAGGACACCATACATGATACACATGCATAACAAGAGCTGTCAGTAGACAGGGTGCTCCACTTTTTACAATGCTGAATAATATAACAAAAAGGGGAGACAAATATGCTAAAATTAATTTTAGGATTATCTACCCTAATGAAATGGGTTTCGCTTTTAATGGTGAACAAGTATTTAAAGTTTGAAATGAAAATATCTGAAATTTTTTGTCAAGTAAAGCCTAATAAATAGGTTAACTAATGCAATTGGAAAATCTTTGTTCAAAAGTTTCTAAATTTGGAGGGGATTCAGGCAAGTAACATACAATTAAGGGGAGATGTTAAATCTCAAGTTTCTTGTAAATTAAAGTTAGATATATCTACAAAAGCACTGCATGATTTTCTTTAACTGCATGTTGATAATTTATAATGCAAATTTGTTTTTAACAGTTCCATGCACTATAGACTAATATGTAAAATATTGGAATTTTTGAAGGGATTTGAAATTTAAGATACTTATTTCCTTATTCCTACTACTTGACTTAATATCATTTGAGCTGCCTTTTATCATGAACAATTTCTAAACACCCGGAATCCGATCATAATCCTTCAGATATCATGATAATCATTCTATGTTATAAAACAACTCACAGATCCAGGTACACTTGTGTATACAGTTGCTTGAGGAGGTACTACATATCCTTTCCTTGACATCTTGTCTGTAGTTTACTTCACGTACAATTAAGGTTAAATCTGAAACAAATCGAAAAAGTTAAAATGAAATACACAATAAAAACAACAAAGAGATTCTTCACAAAAAGTGTAAGCTGATTGAGAATGGAATTGTTACGGCACTCTCCAATGGTCACCAATCCATACACCAGCTACGGTAACCATTGCTTAACCGCGCAAATTTAGAAGCCACTTAAACCATGTTAATAAAGGTTTAATCCAGCAGGGAGTTTTTTAATTAAACTAAATGTAACCAGGTGTTGTGAAAACAATTGAATTCATCATTATCACTACCTGTATATTGTGTAACTTTAGTGACCTTTGTTATACTACAGTAACAACAGCAGTGACCAATAATTCCATTTTTAATCTCAAAGCTAGTACGAAAGAATGGTGTTATAAGGGTTTATGGTGTTATTAGGGTTTGTGGTGTTATAAGGGTTTGTGGTGTTATTAGGGTTTGTGGTGTTATTAAAGTTTGTGGTGTTATAAGGGTTTGTGGTGTTTGGAAGTGCTTGGGATATGTGTATGAGCCCCATGTTTAAATAAATTAGTTCAACCAGAACCTAGTCATTAGGTCTTTTACTATCACAGAATAAAATTAGCATTAGGTAGTCGAGAAACATATATTATTGGGTTGTTTTTTTATATTCTTTGAATAGAAGACTATCAGATTAAATTTATAAGATCTCCACATAACAATTGGTAAGAATATTTTATCTGCATGTATAACTTGAAAAACTGCATTCTTTGAATTGTGAATATATTTGAAATACATATTGTTCATTCTCAAAACCAGGGCTAACATAACAAAATGAAATTATCAAAAAATGAAGTTTCTGTAAAGGAGTTGAAAATACAACCATTTCCATCCTAGATGTATGACAAATCATTTTGCAAACATTGTCTGCACATTAACAATATTGTCACACATTGAAAAACATGGGTAAATAGTTTTTCTTCCATGTAATGTATGTTTCTTACATGGTGTCTGCATTTATACCCAAATAGGTAGGCAATACTTACTTTAAAACAAGTTGGTGAAACGTTTTCATGGAAAGCAATACACCAAATTTGTAAAACAATTATTCATAATACTGTTTGCATTTATTCATCAATATTGAACTTAACAACAATGTTCCAAAACGTTGCACTGGTTTCAGATTAACGGTAAAGAAAGCCTTCTCGCTTCATGTATGTTGCTAGTTTTACATGAGTCAAACAATTGTGAAAAAAAGTTGTATATACTAAGTACAACTATTGAGGGTTAGTCATAGCTATATTCTACTGACATTTAATGTATGCATTACCACATGTATACACTTGGCTTAGCTGTACTCAAAAGTCATGTACATTTCAATTTTGACATATTTCACAATCTAAACTAGGGAATAATAACAAGAACAATAAAACATTTGTTTTCCACATTTCTGAGTGAAATCAAGGTATTTAAATACTGAGACATGCATTTAAACAATCTAATCAAAAAATTAACAGGTATAAGGGCAATAAGCTTTACCAAACTGTACCAGCATGCTTAATTATTGAATCAAAAGCATTGTCAATTAATATTACCCAAACAATTAACATTGTAACAATTAACCATTTTATAATATTTCCCATGACCTCTCAATGTCAACTTGTATTAGTTTTGTTAATTGGCAACGCTTAAAAACTTTTTCACTTAGTTTAAAATATAGGTAACTTGCTGTCTTCATAAACTGAAATATTTCATAAAAGTCCCAGGAGACTTGTTTTCAGTATGGAGTCTAAGAATGTGTCCCTTAAATTCATCAGTATCATGTTCGAGCATTTTCATAAACGTATGTTTGTCAACTGTCTCTTTCACTATTTTAATGACAGTTTTTCTTCTGTCCTTCTCTTCCATTGTACTTTGAGCCCTGACTGATGATTTATACTTTTTCTGTATTTTAGCCTTTTCAGTCCTAAGCTTCTGTATCTCTCTCTAGGAGCTCTTGGCATACTTTTGCTGTTCTGTGTTTTGGACCATGTTATTTCCTGTGTCCAGTTAAGTTCATCCACACTTTAAGAAGTGAACTTTCACCAGTGTCAATACTCTCATAATCACTTGTGCTCCTACCCTCTGCCATATCTTTGTTATTTCTACTTTGAATCTCAGCGACTTTCTTCAGGCATTGACTTTTAATCGTGTCTTTTCATTTCTGGATCACCTTTCTTTCTCTTTCAAGTTTTTGTTGCCTTTATGCAATAGGTCATTCTACAGCAACATTCACATTGCAAATACTGTTTGCCTTCTTGTAGTTTCTTTCGTTCACTGGTATGTCTTTTGTAAATCACAGTATAATGTTGCAGTAAATGCAATTTATTTAATCTATAAATGTTTTTAAGATAAAAACATGCAACTATAAAGTGCCTATTTGTATATGCTCCTGATCTAATAGCATTTTATTAACAAAGCTGCATCTTGTTTATTCATGAAAATGTTTTAAACAATCTTTCTATGTGTGCCCTAAAAGGGTTTAAATTTTTATTCAGAATCTTTAAATTGTCATTAAAATTAAACATATAATAAAAAATTAAATTTATAGCAAAATATGAAAGCTATAAAAAGTGAGATGTAGGTAATGTACGTTTTAGAAGCATTGCCTTGGAAAAAGAACCTATCCCCTGCCACTGATTTTAGATATCAAGACATCTTTTGACAAATTGAAGGTCATCTAGTATCCAATTACTTTTCCCTGATACCTTTATATGTATCTACTTCACTACGACTTTTGGAAAAATGCACAATAAATGTCAGTTCCTACTTACTTTTTGATGGTCAACTGCCACAAGATGCTCAAATATTTTTACCAACATTTCAAACAATTTGTTTTTTCAAACGTTCCCACTGTAACAATCTTCAGACAGGAGCTGCGAAAACTTTACAACCGTATTAAGGGATATTTTTTTCAGAAACAGGTATATACTTTTCAGTAATGTACGTTTCTGACCACAATAAAAACTGCATTTCTTTTAGATTGATACCCAGGTAAACAACCTAAATCTTATAAATGAATAGGACGGGGGCAGCTTTTCTTTAAGAAATATGAAGATAATCAATAAACATTGAGAAGATATATAAACACGGTATCATACACAGGGTTGTCACTACAAATATTTTGAGCAGGCTCAATTAACTTTTGAGGAGGCTAGGCTATGCGAGCGCCGAAGGCATGTAGCACTGCTAGGGGGGTCCGGGGCATGCTCTTGACCGATTTTCATTTTTAATTTGAAATTTGAGGCGGCCCAATTTTCATTTGAGGCGGTCAAAACGACCGCCAGCCGCCTCCTAATGACAACCCTGCATACATTGCCTTGAAAAGTATACTTTTTTATTTTATTGTTATATTGACTATTTATTTAATACAATTCTTCATATTGTATAGTTATTGGAGCCTAATGGGAGGTTCATTGATAGATTCATAGGGAAAGTGTGAAAATTTAAGATCTATCACACCGTTTTGGTCAATTTCAGGTTCTGTTGTACCCAATAGAAAAAATTGTTAACTTAGTGGAATACACTTTTTAGGGCATTACTTATTGATTTTTAGGTCTTTCAGTTTATTTCTTCCATTTGAATACTGACACAAGTTTGGTTATACTGTTGAACAAAAGACATATGAATGTTTGACTTAATCTTAGGAGAGTGAAGCCCCAGGAATTAGAATATTAATAAATGACAGTAACATTATAAGTTTCATTTAAGTCTATTTTAAATACAACAACTTTTATGGAATAAAGAAAAACCCTATAAAATTCAGTTTTCCTGAAAAGCCCATCTCAACCTATTTTGACATTGTCATGGTAATGGGTACCATTTGAAAATTGGCCTTGGTATTAAAAATAAGTGATATGCAAAATAATGAAAAGTACTTTTAGAAAATATACTGTAAGCAATTTATTTTTATTACTTATAATATGTTTCAGATTTCAGTAGAACCTAAAAAGATAAAATTGGAAAATCTTGGAAATTCTTTTGAGTCCTCTGAAACCCAAATTAAATAAATTATAATTAAATGCAGGAATTATGCTCAACTTCCCCTAGAATATGTTGTTATGTTTGTACTAGATATAGTCAAATTGCTGGATACCACGTTTGATAGGAAGGATATAACAGTATCATTTACTTACGTAATCTGATAAGCTCAGATGCTAGAGATTAGCTCTGTAAGAAAGTGGTCACTGTTTGGATTCTCATACCAGCCACACTCTTTCTAAGGAAATGTGCAGTTATCTTGTACTGAGTAGTCTGTGTAACATGTTTTATCTAAAACCATAAATCTAACTGTCTGCGAAAACATGTATGCAAGATATTAGTTGGAGATCCCTTTTAAAAATGTGATAACAATACTGGAGAACCAAACAACAACAACAACATCAATACTTGCTAAAAATCTTCAACTTGACGCCATATAACAAAGTTCTGCCTTGTATCCTAGCTTCTCTAATAACAATAATCAGGTACAGTTACACACAAACATTGACTGTTTGAAATTTCTTGAATACGTTATTGTCAGGAAGTTAATTAAGTACAAAATTGTAACAAAATTTACTTTTGTACATTTTGACAAATTAACTAAAATTTCACTTACAATTTTGGCCAAATTAAGAAATAACATATCTTACAATAAGAGAAGGAAAAATGTTTACCTTACCTCTGATCGGGTATAGCTATGGGTGCCTGACCCAGATTTTGACAGCACGGAGGTTAGTCACGTTATCGGACGATGTTTTGAAAAGCAAATAAATGACGTCTCATTTAGTTGGGGGTTTTCACGGCAGAAAAGAATGCACGACACCGTAAACACTTGCAATATGGCGGATTAAAACTCAATGATAATAAAATATTACAGGTTTAAGCTTTTTATGAAGTAGGATTTGAAATAATAACAAAAAAAACATGAAGAAGCTTTTCCGCCTTATATTATTTCTGGAGCTGCATGGCTTTATTCTGAGTCAGTTAGTTGTTAATGTTAAAAATCGTGGTGGTGACATTGATCGCGAGAAAATTGAATCAAATACAACAGCTGACACAGTTCAGTTGGAGTTCATGTCTAAAGACGGTAGTCTTGTGTCGCAATTCATAGACTTTAAATCTGTAAGTATAAATGTAGGAAATACAGAATTATTACTCAGTATTAATGATCGTGTCCTTTATTGTAAGACATTCCATGGGGTCCTACTGAATGGTTGGGTACCAGAAAGGCCGAAAACCAGAAAGGCCGTTGACCAAAAAGGCCGTTGACCAAAAAGGCCGCAAACCTAAAAGGCCACAAGTTTCATGCAGTATAGGATTATGAATATCCGTTTGATGCTAGATAGTTTAATGATAAAACAACAAGTGGGGGATATGGTTGTCAAACATTCCATTTATACTATACCTACCCATGTGAATTTACTCGATTATCACTCTTTCAGCTATGACCTGCATAATTTTACATGTGAACAAACAAATAATTATCTATACTTAACATTAAAGGGACGGAGGTCTTTAATCTATTCTAATTAGTAATTATGGTACTGCAATAATATCGTATTGCTAATTAATTTACCTTTGAAATTTGGCTTCAATCAGTGCGAAAGACATTTCATAAAAAAACAATGAGACAAACTGTTAAAAACAAATTTTCCAATTTAAAATAGACAATATGAAGTAGGAATGTAATAATTAAAGTTAATGTTATAACACAATTATGTCAATTAATATTATTTCAAAACAGGTCTCCTTTCTAGTGACTATTATAATCATATAAAGTCATATAACAATTACTGCATTAAGATTTATAACATATTAGATTCACCATCTCCTTTTATATATAAGGCCTTTAAGGCTTGCCGCCTTTTAGGTTTGCGGCCTTTTTGGTAAGGGCCTTTCTGGTTTGTGGCCTTTTTGGACCAGTACCTTACTGAATATCGCAAGACACTTGTTTACCGAAAGAGACTTTGATTACCAACATACACTTAATACATTGACATTAAAGCAGAATTTGCTGTTTTATTGAGTAAATATGTTGAAATAAAAGTGTGTGAATTAAATGCCAAAGATTCGTTGTAATAGAAATAAGCTTTTGATCGTTATAAGACATTTTTACAAATGCCGTAAGAAGTACACAAACATGACAATTACCATTTAATTGCTAACCTGACTTGTGTTAAGTTATTATGTGGTTGTGATCGGTAGAGTTAGAACATTGTAAAAAACTTATTGTAAAAAGCAATAAACACAGCATGCTTAAGTATAATGGTATACATGAAATACTATTACTTATGCCTTTTTTGTCTGAAGTCATTCTGAAAAACATCAATACAATGTTGTAAAACAATCAAGTACAATTAACAACATTCAAGTTCAAGAAGAAGACAATAAATACATATCATATATATACTTAAATACTGTCCAATTACCTTGCCGAAACATACATGTATATGCTTATACAGTAAAAATACATTAATACATTCATATCAAGAATCGCTGCCCAGAAAATAACACACCTAACCAAACTGAAGAAAGCAGTGAGAAGATAGCATGGTTTTATAAAATGAATACAAATAATACACCTCATGATTAGAATCTGATGTTAATGTTGGTGCATATTTAATGCGATTGCCATTCAACTGAACGTCCTATCCGACTATCAATATAGACATCTAGTTGTATTTGTAAAAAAACAATTATATACAGACATCTAAACATATATAAACAAATAAGTTTAGTTAAACTGAACCTATAAGCTGATTTTGCACTGAAGGCTCTGTAAGATGTTCTCAAACTCATATATGCAATACAATTGCATTAGACTTGTGTCGGTGCATATTTAATGTGAGGGCCGTTCAGACTGCTGAGCGACCTATATGACTTCCAATATATACATGAAATAAATAGAAATAGAATAAAAGTATTTAATGTTTACTGCATTAAGGAATAAAACGAAAATTGATGTTTTAACTGCCCTAAATGATAAAAGAATGTTGATGAGGACTTTAATAGCTGACCTTTATTCCATTATTCCATTATTATTGTAATTATATGAAATGGGTATCACTATTTGTGTTTTTTCAATGGCATTGTGGCTATCCGTACATTTACTTTTCAATTTCTTTGGACCTGTTATTTTTTCATCTGTGCAAGGTGTCACTACAGAAGATTGACCATTTGAGGATGTGACAATCCTATCTGCCTTTATTACAAAAGATTGGTACTTTTTGTAATAATTATTTCTTTGTTGTTCTTACATAGCAATCCACTGTAATTTTGAAACCTGAAAATGCTGGTGCGAAGCAGCAAGGCAGATCTCAGAGTTCTTATATACTGACAATTCTAAATAATCACAGTTGCTAAACGCAAACACACCAAACTGCTTTTTTTTCTTTTGTTTACTTTAGTTCAGAAGTCTCAAAGATTAAAAGACATTATAAATCTTCCATCAGGGGGGAGGCAGCAATTTAGCAATCTGGACATCAAATTATCAGTTCTGATTAACTAATTGTTTCTCAATTTAAAGTACGAGTGTGATAAATTTGATTGGTAATTAAAGGTGCTGTTGTTGTGTTATTTATATTTTATGTAAAATGCGTGAACAATAAGCATTTATTGAGATGTAAAAACATGCTTGATCTTGTGAATTTGGATTTGAAAAAAAGATTTAAAAGAGCTGTTTCCTTTCATTTTTATTTATTTGCTTAACAGTACAATAGTTCTGCAGAAAAAAGTCACAAACTCAGAGGTGCATTGTAAGGTTTTCATAAAGCTAGCTTTATTAGCAGTTCAAAACTTTAATTCCTCCTTCATTAAAACCTGGATTAACCAAGTCCTTGTTGTTGTGTTTGGGATATTTCAGCTTCTTTTCAACATTCACATAGTCTTCCCCAAAATGTATCATAAATTTGGCGTTGACTCTTCTTCTTATCTTATTGAACTGGTCACTGGTTAATCCTGTGAATTTAGGAAAGGACCCGCGTTCTACAATGGATGCCACAAACACCCTCGGTACTCCGTTTTGCTTCAATCTTTGTACTGTTCTGATCAGTCTTGCAAGTAATTATGTTTAATTTATGTATATAAATTTTGGTTTTCAAGTCTGAAAAAAAGAAACCCTGTTTTTACCTGTACATTTTACTATAACTGTAATCTGTGTATGTACATGTTTATGCTTTTGTCTGTAAAACAATGACAAAATGCAATGTAAATATATACATATATTGAAATAATATTGTTACTGTTTTCTATTGACACCTAACTGGTTTACATATAAAACACTGACTTTCGACTATTGCTGTTAAACTGGGAAGTGAAATTTCTCGGTACAAAGCATCTGAGGTGCAAAACATAATGGGTAGCTTAACAGAAGGTAGTGAAACATCTGTAAATCAAAAATTGAGCCTCCACCAGCTGTTTGAGGAACAGTCCTACCCAATACTAACAGGCTGCTCTATGAATAGAACCTTAGAATAGAGGCTCTGTGAACAAACTACCAGTGAAACTGCTACACTCCTCCTTTCTTATACAATTAGATTCAACCTGAATCACACCCCAGTTTCGACTGAAATGTGTATTGTGAAATACACAAGTCTACCCAAATCTTATCCACATTTACCCAGATCTACTGTCTTTTCTTTAGAATATACAAATTAAGAGATATATCTTCAGTTGTTATCTAAAAATTATGCAAAGTTTGCACACCTGTATTCATCAGAGGATTTATGAACTGATATAAACATGATAACCAAGCATACCTACCTTCAAATCATGTTAATTGACTGCAAACTCTAAAATTGTTCCTTTTGTGGGAGTCCACATTTGTAAAAACAAACTGCCATATGATACCAGCTCTGATTGGTCAGGTCCCAGAGAATATTACTTTAGGGGTAGACATTGATCATTTAATTCCTGTGATATTGTTTCTATTAAAATATACTTAATGTAAAATACTATTTCTGTTTGTAGGATATCCAGATGTTCCGTGTCCTAATTCCATGGGAAGAAGAGAGGGGAATAGTTCAGAATGCTCACCAAACTCTGTGTTTTATTACAAGATTTGGGAAGAATGAATTCATAGCCTCGGATGCTATGTCTAAATTACGACAGGTATGCCTTCATTGAATAAACAGTATGAAAAAAGATTGCCAGTGACACTACATCTATTTTAAACATTATTAATTATTATGATTTAAGAAATAAAAACATTAATGAAAGCTATATGGTACTTGTTTTAATAAGAAATTTAAATAACTGGAAAAAAATTGCCCAGTAAATAAACATTTTTTAACAAAATTAAACACCAAGATTTTGATTAAATTATTTAGTCATATATGGACTTCGGAAAACCA
Organism: Sinonovacula constricta; assembly: GCA_007844125.1. Taxonomy (NCBI): domain Eukaryota; kingdom Metazoa; phylum Mollusca; class Bivalvia; order Cardiida; family Solecurtidae; genus Sinonovacula; species Sinonovacula constricta. The sequence goes on along the minus strand of CM017560.1, from coordinate 65,303,915 downwards.
CCAACCTCGTAGTCCAAGGTTGTGTATTTACCTATTGCAGACTGCAATAAGGGCCAATACTGACCCTGTATTACCTTCATTCTTCACCATTAGCTGAGAAACAGTGAAACTAAAACTGTATTTTCGAGGTAATTAAATAATCTATGCGGGAGTTACGGTAAAACTCTTAGCCATTAGAGAAAAATAAACTTAGCATCTGATGTGTTACTGGATTAGACATTGCCTATTGGACAATTGGCAATGATATGTACAAAATGCATAAACATTCTAAGTAATGGACACTTTAACGCAGGTTGCAGGCTAATATGAATGCTTTCGTAACTAAAAGGAACCATTTGAGGTTGGGCTGAAACCATCAGCTGCAATTATATTAAGTCATATTTAAAATGCTTTTTGCACTTAGTTTAATGATGAAATCCAGTTCATATATGTATTACGTAAATCAAGATCAGTACACCTTGCGTACATTATACCTGTACGGAACCAGGTAGGACAGTCAGTTAAGTGTTGGTTCCAAATATGGTAGGTCCAAGGTTCAATTTGGTGCCCAGACATACCAAAGTTGTTAAAAAATTGTTCCTTTCTAATGTGCAAGAAAATGTAAGGTAGCTCCACGACTAGTTTGGTGTCAGGATAAAGTGACTAGGTGTAATATCCTGCCAGGTGTTCATGGCATGCTTAACACTCCAAAGGCAGCATATCTGCTTAAAGTAGACACTATTACCAAACGAAATACTGTTTGTGGTACTATAAACACAATGACATTCAGCTATTGTGATGAAATTATCTCTGGGTCATGTGTACCATGATTTTGCCTCGCACAGTGAATTAAATTCTGAAATTTAACGTTCAAAAGGACCTTTCTTCTGCAGGTAACTTCCTGTAAATATAGTAGTTTATACTGAATGCACATGTTTTTTAAATTTTACATCTACTACCTGAATAATACTTTTAAAGATTTTGCTAAGTTTTTCAGAAAAAAAAATCCAACGGCTATCCATTGTTGTAAGCGACTTAAAATTTATTTAATGATTTGCATAACTTTTTAAGAAAAACCCAACTGCCATCCGTAGCCCTGAGGAAGACAAAGGTGTAGAGAGACATGTGTTGGATCTGCTTGTTAATCTGGATCAGTCCTCAGTGCTGAGCCACCACATGGCCAACTTCTGCAAGGATGCGGTTGACAACGTCTACGCCAAAGAGTCTGATATAAAGCTACTTTCTCAAGGTTTGTTACAATTTATTTTAGTTACTCCTCTCGCTGCTTAGTCTCTCATTGCGTGGGGCGAAAGACTTAATGTGAAAAGATGTCCCAGGCTCCAGTTGGACCTGCGGTGCATCGTTGGTTCTACCTAGTCATTTGTCTGGTACATAGTTGGTTGTGGCTATAATGACCACAACGTGTCATTGTGAAGTATTTAAAAAAACAGCAGTTTATCTGTAGATCCAAACATGGACATTTACAGTTGATTCCAGCTAATCAAATAACAGTTATACGCATATTACGTTTTGTTGAATTAGATATTCCAACACCAAACTTTTTTTTCTCAGGCTGATTTTGGTTATAAACATCATCCGTCTCTGCTCACCCGTGCGCTGTAGCTCGCTCCTTAGTTCTTAGTTAATACCGGGGGCAATTTTCACACCTTTTCTTTGGGATTGGTGAACACGGTCACTTATCTGTATCAACTACCTGATCAGCGGCCTGTTCGGCTTACTCTGTTATGGTCTTCTGTCAATGGCATGCTTTGTTTGCATCTTAGAGATGAATTTTACAGGTTTTCATGAAGGTTAACAAGTGTCAACAGTGAATGATATCATCCATAACTTAAGTTCCAATATTACTTTCCTTGGCAAAATAGTGTCGTACTAAGGCATATTTGTTAAGTAGGTGCTTATGTTAATGAAATCAAAGACTGAAAAAAATGTTTAAAAAAATGTCATAGTAAATGCAGTTTTATTTTACTTCTGATTTATTAAAAATTAACACCTGCAAAGAGAACTTTGCAATACCATGTATAAAAAATGTTTTTTTGTTGTCAAAAAACAAAATAGCTGCATTAAGAAAAAGTAATGGCTTTGGATGGAAATAATTACAAGCTCAGTAATTATCAGTAAATAATGAAAATTAATTATAGGGTTGGCGTTTTTTTTTTTTTTTTTTTTTTTAAAGAAAACAGTGGCCAATTTTTAATATTAATTTTTGATCATAAAAATGGTACTCCTATATTGATTTTTGGTTCAAAACATATTCCAGTTATTTGCATAAAATTGTCTGGGAAGTTATATATTCAAAAAAAGCGGAATCAACTCTAATTTAGTATTTATAAATTTGTACGTGAATGAGACTTTTTTTTTAAAGTCCTGTATACCATTCAAAGAGGCTGTATCAAACAATTGGTGATGTCACACACTGTGATTCAGAACATTTTGGGATTCACACATATTCAGTATACTGTTTGAACTTGTGTTGTTCAGCTATTATTATATACCACAAGATCTTTTGCTGCATCCTGCACATTAGCAGTTGAGGCAAACTAAAATCCAGTTTCTATTGCCAGAAAATGTGCTGCATGTATTTATTTGTGCATGTATTATTTGGTCTTGAGATATGACCTAGCAGCTGTTTTTATAATTAAAAAAAATATTTGATTACCAAGTTTATGACATAAATAGATCAGATATACATCAAATGGCTGGAAAGCTCTTCTTAATGTTTGCAGTGTTTAACCGTGACCTGACCAAGCTTATGTCTGCAGTAAAATCCACTGAGTTAGAGAAGTATTCTCTGTGTAAAGACACATCAGACATCACCAAGCCGTGTCACTGCCAATACCAGCTGTGTATTGGCTGGTACCCATGTGGCCTCAAGTACTGCAGGGGCAAGGATGCAGTGGGCAAACTGGTCAACTACAGATGTGGCATCAAGACATGCCGACGATGTCTTCAATTTGAACACTATGCCAGTCAAAAAATGTACTGTCTTTGGGATGACTTGTGAGTCAACTTTGAAAACACAAATTATGCTTTAGATGTTGTCTAATAAAAGGCATTACAATTATTTCATGGAAATAAAGAAGCCCTTGAAGCATTTTGTGCCAAGGAGAAATAACTGAGCATTCATGAAGATGGTAAATAGTATGTATTTAGACTTATCAGTATTTATAAATGGCAGAATTTTTGCATCAGCCTTGATGCAGAGCAGGCTGCAGGATTGCTTGTCCTACCAGGGGTAACTGTTGGAACCATTTTGATCTGTTTTTGTTTAAATAACAATTTTGTAAGTTTATAATGTATTCTATTAGTTTTACTCACAAAAGCATGTAGCTTGTAAATATTGAGGAGACGAGAAAAAATTGTTTGACAGACGCATTGAAGACATAACCTGTTCTCGCTTAAAAAAAAATCCTGTGATTATTTATAGAACATTTCTACCAGTTCATTAACTAATTTTAAACATTTACATCCCACCACAACTTTTTTAAATGTTTTGTCAAGTGTGTATGTAATTCCTTTGTGCATGTCTTGTTCTCATTCCTGTTTGTTATCTTTCATAAGACACATATGTACATTTATGATTCCCTGTAATGTGCATAACCTATTATTTAGATATACTTTTATACAAAATAAAATTTAGATTTTATTTTACTTATAGTTTTATTGACAGTTTGTATGTCAGTTCCTCATTTTGAATTTGAGCTAAAATCATACACCAACATAACATTAATAAAGTACTGTTATAAACAAGGTCTGCTTAATTTGAAAAAATGAACTGAACTAAAATTACCTAAGATTGAAAAGTTATAAAATCAAATAGTGTACTTGAACAGTGGTGGATACATAACAGGACAAATGTGATGTTTAGCAAAATTTGTTTTATTATCACAGATAAAATAATAAATATTCACATTGAAATTCACAGGTAGGAAGTTATTGTTGCAGCAAAATACATGTATATTACAGCATACAAACATTCACCAGTTGAATAACTAAAATCATAATGTTCTTTGTTTATAGATTCAATTTACAATATTTTCAAAGTTGTGTAAAAAAAAAAGAAAAAAGAAGCTACAACAATACACCCTATTCCTGTCATGCATGTAGAAGGCAAAACAATATATAAAATAAAAATAGCAATTAAGAGAAATGTAGACTCCCAATTAATTTTTATCTTGCCATTTATACTTAATTTACTAAAAAGGAGCGAAAAAATGGATGGACTCCACACCTTACAAGAGTAAATACTTGAACCATACCAAACCAGTTGATTGTAACCAGAAAGAAAACACTGCAGCAAAGGACATTTATAGTTCATTGTTGTAGTGAAGTCCTAAAACTGCATGACAGATGTAAGAAAATGAAATCTAAAAGTCCTATCATGGAAGCGTCATTACAAATAGACATCAGAGTGGAAATAATACAAGAGTCTGTAAAGATATGGTGACAGAATGATAAAAATTAACATTCCAGTTAATGAGAAGTGCTACATTACATGTAATTATACATTGAAGAAAAAAACAACAGCACTTCTATTTTATGTCAACAGCCAAATAATAAATTGCACAGAGACTGTATGAAATATAAGTATCAAATGCTTGAAATTAAACAATTTTATGAAAAGAAAAATGATATATGTTACATCACAATTTTTACATTCAAATTAATTCGTGTTGCAAACCCTGGACAAAATTGATCACCTACATTCTCTACATTAACTCTCATTCAGATTCAATGTCAATGCTTACATGTAAAGGACAACTTGATTATCCTATACATGTTTCCCAGAACTTTGATTTCCCAGAATCAAATTGACATTGTACCTGATTACACAGTTTTTGATTGTTTTGATGATGGGACCCATAAATAGTAGGATGAAAATCCCTGATCCTGAGTACACAAGAAAAAGATAAATCAAGATTGTGACTAATAAGATGCTTCAGAATAGTCCTAAAATCAATATTTTGAGCTCTGTGAAGTCATCAAGACATCTGAGGGTTCATTCGTAGCAGCCACTCCATAGTCTCTTGCAGCAGCACCATTCTGTAATGGTCCGCAATGCCTCTAAATGTCTTCATCTCCATCGCAAACTCGTCCATGTTCACCACAGTGCTGAACTCGCCAGCACACGTACAATAAGTGCGCATGTTGGTGTCCTTTACCTGATGGCACTTGACACACTGAAGATCTTGGAGTACAGCTGCCATGGACTTGCGGTGAATGATGTCGACCAGGCTCTGCTCAATTTCTGCTAAGTCGTATTCTGCTTTGCACTGGATGCACGACCAGGCAGCACTGTTGGGAAAAAAAAGTGATTTACATCACATAATGCACTTTTAAAGTTTTATACTGATATATTGCCTAAGTTTATTCTATATTGCCATTTTTACATTCTTCTCTGCTAAATAGTTTTTTATTAGTCCATAAATGTGTAATGTAGTCAACCTTTAGTGAACTTTTTCTGTAAATATAGTGTTCAATATGTCACATGAAAAATTCTTAAAACATATGGCATCTTTGTGACCAACAAAATTAAACTGAATATGATTAAAGTCTAACACCCCACTAAATTTAAACAACCATATTATGTCCCAATACCTGTTAGTTCCAGCCTGACTGAGGTAGGGGTCCCTACATAGATCAAGGTCTCGGATATGGTTACAAGATTTACAGATCACCTCTGGCAGAACGTAGGTCAGACAAGGGTCCTTGAAGTCTGCCTCTTCAGCAAACTCCCCTACTCCAATAAGCTTAAGCAAGTCCCGCTTCAGTTTGGCTACCTGGATAGTCACATTACTGTCCAGAGCAAGGACCTGCAAAAGGTATGGAAGGTTTTAATATAAACAAAAACTTTCACGGTTAATGGCTGCAGGCACTTACTGCTTTGCCAGTAAATATAGGTAGTCATGATGGAGGTCAGAGCGTTGTTAATATGCATCTAAAAAGTAAATGGACATGGTTTTCTTAGTTTAAAAAACAACTTACTGTGCAGTGTGGCTCAGAAAGGAAATATGTATTTGTGATTATGAGAGGGGTGTTGTGCTTCACTTTTCAGAGATGTATGGCATCAATGAACAGCATTTTGTGGGACCTTTTCAGGTAACAATTTACAAAAGAAACAAAAATTTGAACCAAACTATTGGATACCACCTTTTAGATGTGGTGGACTATGTACCAGTCATGTGCATTAACAGAGTTCTTTAAGTTAAAAATATATATGAAAGGCAACTGAAAACCAGACATATCAGGCAACTTACCTTGCAGACAGCCTTGACAAATTCCAGGGCAGGGTTGTTCAGAGGTAGGTGAGACCCCGGGGGCCGGGGGAACTCCTCGGTAAGGTTGTGGTTACTACGGTTACCACTCAACTTCTTCTGAATCTTCTGGGTCAGTCTGAAAATACACAAAAGCATTATACATGAAGATAAATTTGAAAAACTGCATGTGTTTCAAATCAGTACACATGAGGAAATATTCTATACACTGTTAAGCAGGCCTCCATGTTTCCTGTCATGATTTATTTTACAAATATTTTCTCAACTGTGAATTAACCCCCCCCCCCCCCCCCCCCCCCCAGCTAACTACAAGTTTAAAGATGGGAAAACAAACAATGCTTAATGAATAAAAGAGCCAACCTCTCACAGAACAACCTACTATACAGTTTTGTAATATGGGATGGTTAGGTATGTGTATGATCTAACATTATCAAGTAATTTTATTATATTTAAATCATTATTCGTTTATGGTACCCCTTCTGGTTTTTCTACTTTGCACAGCTGTCTAGGAGATATGTCCAATTGCTTCTGTATATACTTGAACAATAAATTATCTTTTATTCACAACTCAACCATGCTGTATACTCACGCAAACATCTGCTGAGCCAGCTCTCCCTGGATCAGGTTCTGAGCAAAATTGACAGCCGAGGGTGTGGTTGAGGCGTCAATCAGGGTCTGTGTTTGACTAACATGTCTTCGACGGATGGGGGTGCTACCTGGGGTCAATCGTCGCTGTTCTTCCAGAAGGTTACTGTACACGGACAGGATATAGCCCGCAACTATCATCTTGATAAAGAAAAATATTAGTAGTTACGTGGGTTGTGCTGCAGAAGTTTAATGATACAACATTAAGTTATTGAGAGTTATAGAAGCATGAATATTGTCAAGTTATGAACAGGCAAACAGTTTGACAAATCATGTATTACAAAAAGGTTTGTAGGATATTAATTCAAATATAAGTAAAAATATAATAATCTTACAGGCAATTGAAAAAAAGCTCTGCTTTTGATATATAACGAGCAAAACAAGCTATTTGACTTACAAAATGGTAAACAGAGGTTTAGCAAGCAGTCAAAACAGATAGACTGACAGCCTCACAAAGCAAGTGTTCTTACTCACGAGCATAAACTCATTCCCCCTACTCCCACCTTCATACACATCATGCTGCCACTTACATTGAAGTTGGTCTGATAGGTCGCACCCTCTGACAGGAATAGAAAGATATTCTAGTTCATAGTCAATAACCTATTCCTCATCATACCTTTAATTAGACACATCATGCTGCCACTTACATTGAAGTTGGTCTGACAGGCTCCACCCTCCGGCAGGAAATGTACAATGTTCCAGTTCATCTCTATTTCAGGATCCTCCTCGCTGTCCGACTTGTTCAACTCCTCATCCTCCTCCACCCTGTCCTCTTCATCACTGTCCAGATTTTGATCAGCCACAGTCTCTGGCGCAAGCTGCTCCACATTTGCCTCAGATGGCAGCTTACCCTTAATGCCACCATAGTTAGCCTAGAAAACAAACATTGGGAAGATTGAAGTAAAGATACAGGGCTTTTTTTCCTTCTTTAGTAAGAGCTGTTTATAGGCATCTTCCCACCAGAAAGTTTCTTTAAAATCATGCAGTTTTTGCAAAAAATAGTGAAATACAATATGACCATACAATTATATTGATGAATTTTCTAATTAGCTGGACGTTGCCAATATGACCATAATTGTATCGGTGCACTGTAACAAAAAACACACACACAAAAAAAAAACAACAAAAAACCCCAACAAACATATTTCATACTTATTTTATCTTCAAATTCTATTTTAATTAGTACCTAATTACCCCCCTTGGGACCCTAACTTAAGTGAAAATGATAACCTTATCATTTCACTGTAAGCCAGAGATATGACAAGGGTTTCTTTCAATGGTATTTTTCACCCTTACTCTCAGAAGAATATAATAAAAAAAATTGTTGCCAAATATGTGCCATAACTTTTTTCGTTAACTACCGGTAATGAATACTTTTAGAGTGAGATTGTTCCAATATGGCTTTCACCTTACCGGGTCAATCCACATGAGGTACTCCCAGCACTGTTCATACGACATCTCTATTAAGTGAAACAGTTCCTTGGACTTGATGCTGTTGGTGATGTACTCCACATAGGCCAAACCATCCATCAGTCGGCGCTTCTTTGTACACAGGACCACTCGGTTAAAGTTGGCGTATACAATCACTGAGCCAAGCCTCTTGAACTCTCCCATCAACTGTTGAACAGAGAAGATTTTTGTACAATCTGTATGCCTGTATACAATGGAATGGATAAATCTTTCAATGAGTGTATTAATAGTCAAGTGAAATTATATATTTATGCATTATTACCTGAAATCTAAACATCAACATCAAGGTATTTTTACAAAAAAAAAAAACTTGGATGATCAAAAAAGCACTCTTTCAAATCTAACTTCTAATATCTTTTCAAAAATATAGAATTTTCATTCTCCATGCCTTGTTCAGTCACAAGATAACTGTTTTCCTACAAATGAAATCATGAGGCATGACAGCCATAGTGTTACCTGCATAAAGATTTTCTTCATCATGTTATGTAGTGTTCTTCGCAGTGCAGGATCATAAAGCAAGGCACTTGGACTTCGTAGCCATCTGAAATAATGTTAAGCAGTGAAGCATAGCACTGAAGTTTAAGTTCCAACTCAAATAAAGCATATTAACAGGCATTATAACGAACATATTGACTACATATTTTTGTGAAACCTGAATTAAAAAATATCAATTACTTGATGCATTAAAAATATCAATTGCTGTGAATATATTTTTCCATCTTAAGACATTAGCTAGAATTACTCATTTTGACAAACAGTATGGTAACTTTTCAAATATCTGAGGTGTTGACCTCTTGTTCACAAAAAAAAAAACAAAAACACAATAAACACTTTGTTTTATGAGAACAGTTGGGTACCTGTAGAAATGGATGATCTGGTTGTCTGCAAACACATTGGAGTGGACAGTCACGTCTCGCACCCAGCTCTGGACCATGCTCTTCAAAATTCTGCAACGATAATTAAAGTAAAAAGGTGAAATTCATGTATTGTAATTGTCAGGTAAAGGTCATTTTTACTAATGGTTGCAAAATGTAATTCTCTAAATGTTTTCCAAGAAATCTTCAATGCTACCTCAGAACCTACAGAGATATGACAAAAGATAAAACCAGATCTGGGAGTCAATATATTATTATTTTGTCATCTCACAGACAACGAATTTCTATCTCAAGATGCATCATAGGTTTAAAAAATGTTGCAGGGCATGTAAATTCCTGAAAAGGATGATTGATAAAGTCTACTGCACTAATCATTCAAGGACAAGTAACTTTAAAATGGATATTTCTGCCCCTGCAGACACAAAGTCCGGTCTCTCAGAAGATTATTGGCTAACATACCTAAAAGTATTGGAGCACAGAGCAGTTTCATCGTAGCTGGTTACCATGGTAGCTGCTCCCTGACCTTGTACCATTTCCTCCAGTGATGACTGAGGCATTGTGTCAAAACTAACAGCACTTGCCCCCTCAGAGTCATTTACATGGGATGACTAACGGAAAGATAATAAGTATACTTAATTACTCTTTAAAAAATCTCGAGGACTCTTGATTTTTTTTTTATTATTAATATACAGGGTTTTCTATAAACAAATCCGTACTTTATCTTAAAACTGCATCTAAGTTTGAAACAGCTGGACCTTTAATCTCTCATCAAAATAGGGTTAATTAGCTTGGCTTATTTCTTTACAATAAAATAACTGAGGTCAAAGTAATACACATTGCAGTTTGACAAAGTTTTCAAGTACTTGATGCCAAGATTTGTGCTAAATTTTGAACCAATAAAATGAGCCTTAGTAGTTCATGCGAAAGAATTTTTCTTAGGACACAAAATACTGAAACTTTGATTTACAGGACCATGTTCCAACCTTTAAAGGGGCTTCTATTCTCGAAAGATATAAAAAATACAATCATTAAATTATGTTAAGTTTAATTCGTTATTTAAACAAATAATAAGTTTACTATTTAGTCTTATCATGCTTCTTATCCTACCTCTATAATTGTGTTTACAGCCAAACTAGCTATGTCCAGCTCGACACACGTCATGGAGTAGGCCCCTGGATTATTGATCTCTGTGGTCAGTTTCTCCACCTCCATTCCTAGTCTGTTATCATCCACCTCCTTGCCTCCCAGGTCAGGTCGCTCCGTCGGAGAACACCACAGGATGTGGTTGTGTTTATGCAAGTGGCGAGCAAAGAAAATGTCACAGCCAGACATCGTGATGTCTTTCGGGAAGTTGCCAACTGGGATGTGAAGGTATCGGCACTGTTCTATCATAGCCTGGAGTAAAAAATGAATCTTGATTGATAACATGTACCAACCTAACGCATTCCTGGTTTGCAACTATAAAATTTTCATCAGCAAGAATTTTTTTGTGTGGACAAATCTGAATACCCACACACAAACAAGAAGCAAAAATCCTTTTGGAAGCCTAACATAGAAAGTATGACTTATGATTGAAAAGGACTTTTCAACCTGAACAAGTAAAGGCACCCACCTGTAAGATGACATCTACATTCATGTAATGCTGCAACATCCTTCGACATCCAACTCTCTGCCAGTCAAGCACGTTGTACAGGGTATCACTGGAATAATTTAAAAAACGTGAAGAAAACTATAATATTGTAATTTACACAATTTATTAGATACAAAAAGTAGCTGCACTGATAAAAAATATCAGTAAATGTTGTATTGAGTTTCAAAACCAATGAGTGTCATGTTATTACATTAAAACCTCGCAGAGGGACACCAGTGGTTCTATTTTAAAGTGTCCCCCTATAGAAGGTGGCCTTCTCAGTGAGTTCATCAAATCAATGTTAATATTTTATCAAAATTTATTATTATATGTTCTTATTGTGTGACAATTTGCTTTAACTGTTTGTGTGTTTTACAATATATTTTATAATATTAGAATTAAGTAATTTTTCACAAGGATATAATTAAACATAAAAAATAAAGTATATTTTTTATCAATTTTAAATTTACATTTAAATTCGTTTATTTAGAAAAAACAACAATATGTAATACATTTTACATAAATACTACTTTATTAAAAAATAATCGGCAAAGTTTCATAAACCGGAAATGGTTATTGATTTTTAGTGATACGGGCATATTCATTGACGAAGCTGTTATTATCATCGTCGAAGTAACATAGTACCATTCAATTGATCAAATTTGTTTAATTTCAAATGTTAAATACGAATAAATTTTAAATTGAAATTAAAAACCTACTTAACAACAACAATAAAATATGCATTGGCAATTTGTGTAGACGAGTTTTCACACCTCTTTTGATGTTAATAGATCGTCTATCAGCGGGTAAGTAATTACACAAGTGTGTAGAAATAATTGTTTGTTAGCGGTCACTTCAATATCGTGGTGTGAAAATAAAATAACTACATTAAAAGGCCTTTAGTTGTTATTTTAATTGTCCTTTGTGTGTTTGTCCTATGTGTTGAGAACTTAATTATCGGCCGAGAACTTAATTGTTTTTTGACATGCTGGAGAGGTATGTATTTAAGTTGAGGAACTGGTCTCACTCGTCGCTTTCTGTTCTCAGACAGCTTCACATGCAATTGTCACAACTGACTGCCGTCAGACCTTTACCTTGCAAACTATTTTTCACATTCGACTTTGACCAAAAGCTCAAAATGGGAAAGTAGCGTTGTTCTTACACAGCTGCAGAAAAACTTGCTGCGGTGAAGTACGCTGAAGCCCACGGGAATCGCGCTGCTGGAAGAGAATTCAACGTCAACGAGTGCTCGATTAGGCAGTGGCGACAGAAGAAAGACCGACTGCACAAGTTGCCGAAGACCAAGATGGCCGATCGTCGACGTGAACCGTTTCATCCAGAATTGGAAAAGAAACTGCTGGACTGGCTACACGATAGGTGATCGCAAGGAATCGCTGTTACTGGCGTCGAGCTTCGCCTTAAAGCAATGCTGCTGGCAAAGGAGTCCGGCTTCACACTAAAGGCCTCTCCTGTTTGGAGCTACGATTTTATGAAGCGTCACCAGGTTAGCTTCAGAAGAACTCACATTGCGCAGAAGCTTCCCAAAGATTTTGATGACAAGCTTCAAGAATTTCAGCGCTTCGTCATCAAAATGAGACAACAGCACGGATATCTCCTCTCCCAGATGGGGAATGCGGATCAAACACCCCTGAAGTTTGATCTTCCTCAGTCTATCACCATCAACAAGACGGGAAGCCGAGATGTCAACATATGCACTACGGGCAATGAAAAAAAACCGGTTCACAGTCATGCTGGCTTGTACAGCCGATGGGGGAAAGCTTCCCCCGTACATCGTATTTAAGAGGAAGACATTGCCCAAAGGCATGAAGTGGCCCAAGGGGGTGATCGTCCGTTGCCAGGACTGGGCCAAACGACCGATGGGAGCGATCAACAGGGGCCTGCTGGTGCTAGACACCTTCAGGTGCCATAAGTCAAATCAAGTTAAAGAGACCCAGCGCCGCGAAGCCAACTCCCACGTGGCGATTATACCCGAAGGTATGACATCGATGTTGCAGCCCCTAGATGTCAGCATCAACCGGCCCATGAAGACTATATTACGTAATAAATGGACAACTTGGTATGCAGAGGGCCAGCATACATTTACACCGTTCGGGAAAATGAGAAAGCCAGAACTTGAAGAAATCTGTCAATGGATAAAGAAAGCGTGGGACGAAATCGACCCAGGGATGATCAAACACTCGTTCAAGAAATGCTGCATATCAAACAGCATGGATGGACAAGAGGATGACATCCTCTGGGCCGACATGCTGCAACAGAAGGAAGACTACAATGAAGATGACGAGAAGGCCGATGACTTCTACCAGGAAACTCCGCCGACGAAGACGAATTTGAAGGCTTCTAGACAAAACTCCACAACAATCAACGGTCCTTTTCAGGGCCACCAATAAGCACAAAAAGTGTGCCTTCAATTGTCAAAACAAAAATCAATCCCCCGCTCGATTTAAAAAACAACAACAAATAAATTCCCCGATCTTTTTATTTTAGCTAATTGATCATTATCATTCATCTCTCAATTGTGTAGTGCGATCGATATGCTGGGACATTACGTAACACAATACACATGGTCTCGACGTATTATTCATGCCACATAGAGAATAAGCACTCTGCGCACACACCGATTTACGGAACGATTCGGCGATGCAGGAATTGCAAAAAACGGCTGGCTGGATTAGTGAATAGGGGATGCGTCTTATCTTTGAGAATTTGCTTTTTTCCTTGACTTTAGACCTCGAAGAGGGGGTGGGTCTTATCTACAAAACATTACAGTAGTGAGTATTAAGAAAGGTGTGAATTTGTTGATTGGTGCTGAAATAACTGTCCCGGATAGCCTCTAATTATGTCCTTGAGGTTGAGGGACATTAAAAAAAAAAGAGCAAGAACAAAAAAGAATGGTTTTGGAAAAAGTGTTCAGTGTAGCAGGTTACATCTCTTCGCGGGGTAGTCCTTTAGCGAGGTTTTACTGTATTATACCTGAATTATAGTAAAATAACTAAATTAAACACTTTTAAAAAGATACTGAATCAAATCTGTCAAATATGTTTACCTGTCAGAAATATGTATTGGTACTAGAGGAAAATCTCCCAGTCCAGGCATTGTTGAAATCAAGTGCTGGAAATCTAAAGGAAAAAAACACAGATCGTTTAGGTATGTGTTTCTTTAAAAAGTAATAATATTTGCTCATGATAGGGAATGCGATTACCACAACATATGAAAAGCAGAAATCTCTACAAGACCATTTTCCTAAAAATGTGCTAATGGGCAAATCTATTTTTTTTTTTTATTTGTTATTGGACAAAATGCTGTTATAGTCTCCAAATTTCCAAAAATATCTAGAATCTTGCATTTAAACTTAAAACTTGTCAAAATAATGCACACCAAAATCTCTAAATATCTTGTTTATTTTTGTACTTTATAAAAAAATTAGAGTTAAAGAAGATCCCACTAGGCAAGAAAAAGTGAATGCAGATGGCAAACTTTTTGTTTTCATTAGTCTATTTAAAATGTGACCCTAAGCCATTATCTTGGAATATTATTCTAATGTACGACTTGCAATGAAAAAGAAACATGGTAGAGATTTGGAGGTTGAGACTTACCCTGTGAGGACTGAACAGCTATGTAGGTGGGTCCTCGTTTCTCATCCTTGTAAGCTGCCAGTAGCCTCTGTATGGTACGATACACCTGACTGACATTCTTCTCCAACACATAGTCCAGCTTGTGTCCTGCCTCTGGTAACAAGCTCTCATCTGCACCTTTAGATACCCTGTACACAGAAAAAATGTTATAATAAACTAGAACTATCGCTGAATGCGATTCATACCCCCACCAATGTCCTTGACAAAGCTGGTACAAGGGTAAGATGGGTTCTGCACATTGCCCAGTTGGGGTGAACAATAGAGTCAAGTTTGAAGAAAATCCTAATACCTGTGCTAATTTCAGAAATATTCAAGTACATGTTAAAATTTAAGAACATTTTCTAAGTCAATTTTGACCTTCAAGTGTGACCTTGACCTTAAGCTGGCACAAAGGTTACATGGGTTCTGCACATAACCTTGTTGAGTTGAACATTTGAGTAAAGTTTGAAGAAAATTCTTCCATTAGTTTAGGATTTATAGAGCGGACACAACATATTGTCTAATACTTGATTGTATGTAAATTTGAAGACTTAAAAGGGGCATAACTTTGTCAAAATGCAATACAGAGTTATGAAACTTGACCTGCACAGCCTAATTGTGACACTTCATATATATTTTAAGTTTCAAGCAAATACTTTTTCTAGTTTCAGAAATATTCAAATACATGTTAAAATTTAAGAATATTTTCTAAGTAAATTTTTTACCGTCAAGTGTGACCTTGACCTTAAGCCGGCAAAAGAGTAACATGGGTTCTGCACATCCCCTTGTTGAGGTGAACATTTCAGCCAAGTTTGAAGAAAATCTTTTAATTAGTGTAGGACTTACAGAGCGGACACGATAATGGAGACGGACGGACGAAGCGAATCCATTACCCCCCACCTTTTGTGGTGGGGATATAATAATTCTTCTCTAGTGCAGAAATTTCAATTTTCCTACACAATACTGCTTTTACCAGTAAACAGTAGGGGAGCCACAAAATGTGGTTTCAAAACTTTCAGCACAATTAAGGGACCACTTGTTTAATCAAAAATGAATCAGTTAACCCAAACTGGCCTATCAAATGCTAAGTCTTAAAATGTTTTCTGACATAGTCACATATCAAGTCGTGAAAGTTTGAAATTGTAAATGTTTCTTACTTAAGGTTTCTCTCTGCATTGAACATGGAGTTCAGATTGGGCATCTGGTCACTGCGAACAGTATCCACAACAAATATGGTTCCTTTCTTTGCCATGGGGATAAACAGGCCGTACAACATCTTAGATCCACTGTAAGAAAGAAGTATTGTTTTCAACAGATTTAAAAAAACATATGTATTGCACTGCATACAATTATGTTTATAATATTTATATTACTACATTCCTATTTATGTATAACATGAATAAGAAAAAAATGTATCCAGCACAAAACAGCTCAAATGGTTTGTAATAAATAGAAACACACCTCAATAGAGCAGCTTTTATGGAAACATTTTTCAATTCTTCATTTAATATACTTTATCCTGTACAAGTTTGAGCACAATTCAGCAACAATGTAGACAGTGTTAAGCAAATGCAATAATTTGTTATAGTAAAATATCTTTTTTATCTTACAATCCACTAGTTCCCTCCTAGAATTAAGTTTATAAAATAATTTTATTTTATAGAAATAAAAGACTAGACTAGCACACTGCTGACCAGACATGATGGTAGAGGTAGAGATGCTTGATGGAGCCTGGCTCCATGTACGAGAACTGGGCCAGGGTACGGAACTCTAGGTTGTCCAACTCAAACGTGTCGGTCTCCTGAAACATTACAATTTCTTGCTGACAAACAGTTTATAGGAAAAGCAATATACTACAAAAATAACTTTAAACTTTTGTCTATTATATGAGAATTTTTATATGATAACTAACTAATGTCTATTTAAAGACGCTATTTTTGGTGTAACTGTGCATGGACCAACACAATTATGGTCATATTAACAACATCTCATTAATTATTGTTGGAGGACATCCCCAGACTTGTCTTTCAGCTGTAAAACCTTATAGGTTTCAAATATGGAAGAATACCTAATTGAGACTGAATTTTTGTTCTTTAAATTTCAGCAATTCCGAAATTATATAGATACTTCATACATGTGGTTGTGGAAAACCTGTATTGAACTCCTGGTTCTAAAAAAATAGCTAACTATAAGACACAGGTAGAGGTATGATGGATCCCTCTTAATAATCTGTGTAGTTGTGCAGTTTATCAAGCCACCCCGAAACAACATTACAACACAAACAAGCTGCTGTTAGTAGGAACTTTAAGTAATTCACATTGTGTGATTGTTTTCCAAAATTTGTTTTTTGAATGTCTCTCAAATATATTTGTTCTTACAAAAATAACAATGATATTTACTTGAAATGAAAGACAATTTATATACACTGAACATGCACGTACCGTAAGTATGATCTTTACCTTAATGGTAGCACTGTAAATGTTTCATTTAACTGTTTTCCAAAGAGGAAGTTAGACTGATGAAATTGTAAGCAATTTAGAAGTTAGGGCTAGAACAATAACATAGGAGGACTGATATATGTGGCCACATTTGGCAAACAAAAACAAAGCAAGTTTAGATAATTTTAAAAAATAAAGGTATATTTACCCTGCCTGCCATAAATTTGGCAAAGTCTCTGTTTACCATGGATACACAGCCAAGCTTGACGAGGGCCCTGAATAACAACGGAACCTGGGTCTCATACACTCCCTCAATCTCTGGGGACGACAGGTCAGCACTGATCTCGCTATACAGGGAGAACAAACAATAAGGCCTGCTATAAGAAGTCTGTAAAATACATGCTGTTTTTGATTCAACTAATGTATCCACAACATTTACAGTTACAAATATCTTCCAACAAAATAAACTCCACTGCCTCAACATGCTACAGGTTATGCCGCTTAAGAAAAACAAACAAAAGCAAAAAACACTAAAAAAAAAGTTTTGTTTTTTTAAATCAACAAAACTTAGAGTCTCTTACTATGGGGTTATTCATATAGCGTTGGTCTGCTAGAGAAACACCATGATTTAAAGTTATTTTCAAGTTGGAAGTTCTGACAATGATAAAAACTGCACTCACTTGATATGTTCCTGATAGACATCCTCTGGAACAGAGTACTCGTAAAGATTCATCACAGGATGAGACCTTGGCAATGTCTTGATGGTCTTCTTCCACACTGACAACAAAATGTATTTTATTTATTATTTGTATTATTTATTTATGTATTTTTTATTGCAAGTAAGTTACATCATTGATCTTAAGTATTAAGGTGTTTGTGTTTTAAACTGTTTGTAATTGTTCTCGTAACTGATCATAAACGGCCTTGACACTTTTATTAGAAATAACTTTTCTTTTTTAAATATTTGACTGAATTATTATGTCTGACAATTCTCCATTACTAAAGACAACAGTGGAGAATAAATCACAATTATTTGCAGAATGAACTGAAATCATGAATTAGATTTAGGCAGTACATACTTTGTCCCTCCCCAGTCTTTGGTGACTTCTGATTGACATAAAACACCCTAGGGATGTTCAGTTTCATGGCATGCAGGTCTGATCCAATCAGGGCCCACAGTTTATACTGGCCAGGATGCCCCGTCTCTATCAGCTAAAAAATAAGGTAAGAGAGGAAAATCAGGCATCAATACTTTATTTGCTGCATCATTCTCATTTAACTCTTTGGTGCTTTTTACTTCTTAGCTTTTTCTTTTCTGTGATAGCTTGTGACAAAACAAGCCACTTTTATCATTTGATGTACCAACAACGAAGGTTAATCTCCAGTTATGCATTGTTCATTTTGTTAAACAAAATCCTTAAAAGCAGGAAATGTTTTAGATGGTTTCAAATGATTGTCAAGTAGCTGTTGCAGACAGTATGAAACAGTTTACATACACTAAATTAGAAAACATGTTGTGTTAAAGGGTATTTCTTAACAAAATGCAAAAACTACTTGCGAAAGACATATTATAAGTACAGTAAGTCATACATGTAGCCAACTATGTTATGTAAAGGATGCAGCTTATAAGCCACCACCTGAAATATCATTCTAAATTATGTTACATAAAAAGATTCTATTATAAAATTTGAGTTTTCTACCCTTAAAAATATATTGCTATTACCTGCACAATCTGCCAAGGCATGTCCATGATGCTGCGGGCTGTGCGCCTCAAGAAACCTCCAATACCTCGGCTACTATTGGTGAACCCCCCAGCACTGGTAGGAGCATCTCCAAAGTCAATCCTACGTCTCTTACGTTCCCTTCTCTCCATTCTCTGCATCTCCCATTTCTTCTTATGGTACTCCAGCCAAACCTGCCTCTCTTCCTACGAAATCAATTTTGAGATATTTTGATTGAAAATTCCTTTCAAAGAAGAGTAGAGCAAGATTATAAATTTTAACTTTAATACTAAGAATTCATTTTCTAGGCTGCATAGTAATGCAGAATCACTGTCCTCACAAGCATAACCTTGTACTTTTATATGACTAAACATACATAAAAAGCAGATCTACTATTTACCAGACTTCAGTGACACAACAACGTCCTAGAACATCTAGACAAACCGAGGATGGCATCTGTTCATGCTCGTTTTGGCACGAGCATGAACAGATGCCATCCTCGGTTTGTCTAGATGTTCTACATCTACTATTCTACATCATACTATACTAGGCCTCTACTATTCTACATCAAAATTTACATGCAGACTAGAAAGTTAAAGACAACAAAAATCCTTGTAGACTCACCTTAGTGTTACCCATAGGTGGTGGAGGCCCGAGCACATCACGCCATCCTTGGGATGACTCTATGTTGCTGTCTTGACTGTCATAATGCTCGTTACTGGTTCGTTTTCTCTTGTTCGACACAGCAACCTTGAGACTGGCTTTCTTTGTCCCGCCTATGTCCTCAATGTCAACATCAGCTGGTCGCTTGAACACAGACTCCTAGAAGCAGGATACAAACAAGTTTTAGTAGGATATCCAATGATGAAAATGTATTTTAATGTCTTTGCTATTAATTTATGGAAAAAGAGGGGAAAATCTAAAGACAATAAAATATTTTCATCAGAATAGAAAAGCTGTATAAAGAATAACATTATCTTGCCTTTTTCATGTACAAATCAATACGCAATATACCAATATGTTTAGTCCATATTTGTATAGTATTAACTCCACTAGGTTTATCTGTAAGTTTCCTTTGAGTTTCTTAACAAGACCTCTATCAAATTTACTGAAAAACAACAAAACACACACATACACACACAAAAAGCAACATACGACACATACCTCCTCTACTGGTTTTGGAGCCAGAGTGAAGATTTCGCTAATCTTCTTTTGTTTGAAGATGTCATTCCTCTCGAGCAGTTTCTTCTGAAGCCAGTCTGGGTGAGGAATACGGGGGACTGGGTTGGTCACCTACAGCAAAGAGTAACAAGGCGCATTTAAGATCTTGACTAAAAAAAAAGGAAATAATAATTGGCGAGTGTTGGCAATTGTTCAAAAGGCAAAACACGATTTGCAAAAAGGGCGTATTTCTTTAAGTGGTGTATTTATTCCAGTTTTGCTAAAATTACACCTCAAGTCATTGTCAAGACACCACATTCTGTAATATTATCTGTTATCCTCTACCAATAAATGTTTTAAGTGCAGAAAAAACAACATTAACCTGCTAAGGTATTGTGCCACTTACATTTTGCAGAGCAGCAGGTATTGTGATGATTTTCATGACAGTACCACCAAGTCGCTCGATGTAGTACTGCCAATCTATGATCTGTAACAAAAGTGGAAATTAAAACATTGCAAGCTACTATATTCATGTAAAAGAGAAATAAGATTTATTTACTCTAACAAGGGTTCTAAACATAACTGAATTGGGCAAATGACCCATATGTGGAAAAATTGTAAAAAATGGGAACTGTTTAAAAGATTCATGTGTTTTAAAGAAAATGAAATAGTTGTTTTTGATCAGGACAGAGTTCTTGCATAAATGAATAACAAAATGTAATTAACATTGTGGCATTAATGCTGACAATGTACAAATGATCAAAAACCAATGCTCAGCATCACATCAAGAGAATGAAATCAAACAGCATAAAACTATCATCCAAAATCAACTAGCTACATACATCTCGGATATCAAAGGTCTGCATGGATGGTGCCTTCAGCCACTTTCTCAGGTAGTGTTTCTTCACACCAGCCTCGGCCTCAAAGATAGTCAATGGAACAGCCCTGATGAGAAAGGCAATAAATTAATGCCTTTATGCCAGACAATAACTCAACCAAGCATGAAAAGCATATTTTTCAAAAAATTATTCTGTTAGATTTTTCATATCTATTGTCATAATTTGTTAAGTCTTAAAATATATCGTACTGACAGTTATGGTTATAATGTAGAGTACTCCAACACACATGGTATGTGGCTGCCAAAAGAGAAGTTGGCAACATTTAATATTAAAATATGGCCAAGCCTAAAGTCACACTTACTTAAAAATATGGATATGCCATTTTTGTTCCTACCTTTCCGTGACAGGAGCTCCCTCAGGTTTCTTGGAGATGACAAACTTACAGCTGAGTCCTGCATCCTTCACCATCTGATCGCCCAAAAACTGTCAAAACACAGAAATACATTTCAGATAAAGAGCATTTTTTTCAAGATGGTACCTGGTGTTTTATCTAAGAAAGCAGCAATGTCAACTCAAGAGATAAACATTTGACAATACAAGATATCAATGGAACCAATGAATGCTCCCCGTACTACCGGGACACAGCATTACGCAGATTCCTCTTAAGGCAATCCAGATGGCGAAGGAGCAAGGTATCGTTGATTTCAAGGGTTGTGCATCATGGTTCCTCCACTTCAAGGATCTCAGCTTAAGGACAAGGACCACGCTTGGTCAATCACTCCCAAAAATTGCAGAAGAGACGTTTGTTTTGGGCCTTCTGCGCAGAGAAAATGACAGCACACAGCATCCTCCCCTCCACCACACCCCCTTATGATCACAGCTGTTTCGGGGTGACAGTAGTAAGAACAAAGTAATTGCTGATGCCTGTCTTTAAGAGAAGACAATGCCAAAGGACAAGTTCCCCCGGCATTATGGTCAAAGTGAAGGAGAAAAAGTATGTATGGATAGTGATGTGATGACAAATGGCCTGATGGATTTTACAACAGACAATATCATGCCCTGCTTGTGATTGACAGCATGCGAGCACACATGCAATCATCCCCGGCGGATTGACAAAATTGCTGCAACCACTGGACATCAATGTAAACCGGCCCTTCAAGAAAGTCATGCGAAGCTGCTGGGAATTCTGGATGAGGGATGGTGCCCACTCTTTCCCCAACACAGGTCGCACAGGAAAGGCAACCCTGACTAATGCAGCTAGAGTGGGTATTGCTCTTGCAAGCTTGTTCAACTCCCACACAGAGGATGAGGAGTTTGATGGATTTTAAGAACTATCTCCGTGTGTGCTAGCCTTCATGCTAGTTTATTTCGGAATGTGTCTAAAACTGTGCTTGCATGTCTTTAGAAACAGAAACATGTGTGCGTTGTTCTTGTAATATATTCTTTTTTTTCCAGGTTTGAACTGTGCTTACGTATGCCTTTTTAAAAAATGTGCTACTAATTCTTCACAATATATAACATATTTAAATGGCTATTTAATATAATAATTTATTATCTGTACCGTATATTGTTCTTGTTTGCTTCCCTAACACCTCAATTTATTTATTACAATTTACAATGCACTTCAACACACATCTTTTCCATCTTTTTTTTTCATCTTACATAATGTAATTGTAGTTACCTGACACACGTTTTTAAGACATGAAATAATTATAAACCAGTCACCGCTAGTTTTACCTAGCCTAACTCGTCGCTAACAACCTATTTACTGTAAACAAACAACTGAGCCATGATGACGTCTGTGTAGATAGCAAGGTGTGTAGAAAGTATCTTACTAAATAACTCTCCACGAAATGTTTCACTGTAGAATATCGATAGGTATTTTTTTATACACCTGATAAAAATGCCGATGACTAGAACAGTAAGATTTGATGTTGTACAAATAAGGGTACCCTTATTTATACGATTGTGAGGATATGTCGATGGTTATACTAACATTAGCAGAGTTCATTCCAAATACCGATCAATAAATTTAGGTATTGGATTCCCTGCTCTGGATGATACTCTGATCCTTAAAAAAAAAAAAAAATGTAGGCAAACATTCTGGTCAAGTTGGGGCAGTATATTAATGGTCGACCGATTGCCTAGGGCACCCCAAGCCCTGGTGCTGACAACATATTTTTGAAAAAAAATGCTAAATTGTTGATCTTTTAAATCCAATGCTTGGCTCATTTTAATCGGTGTTTGTTCTCCATATTGCATCTTGACAGTTAAGCAATGAACTAGTAACGGGAAGCGCATGCAACAGGGTCTGGTACACCACTCCTTTCCATGTATCTCGGTTCGCAATTACCAACATTCACAAGCAAATATAAACCAGTCAAAGAACCAATGCATTTACATAAGTACATAATCATAATCGACAACTTTGTTGTAAATTTATACTCTCTGGTAATTTAAGATATGTAGTTCAAGTAATTAAAAAAAATCATGATTAGTGAATACTGTCAATATAAAATTGTGACATTGCCTCGCAACGGTTTATGCCTGTTGGCATTCATAGTGTTTGAAAGGAATTCTGCAAAATGTCAGGGTTTCAAGTTTGCTGTCACAGCAAGATCAGGTGCAAGTAAGGAAAAGCCAGTTGAATATTAAGCAAACTTGGACTTCTTAACTACCAAAGAAAAAGTATGAATTAAAAAGAAAATGTTTTTTCTCCTGCCTAAATGGCAGTCAGACTACCAGTGGCTTTGCTATGATGATGAAAAACAAGCAATGTTTTACACTGTATGTGAAGGGTTTGAAGAACAAGTAACCTTCATAAGAATTGAATTAACCCTTAAAGTGCTTATCGCCACCACATATATTTACCTTGCCACTAGTGCTGATCACAACTAGTGGTTGTTTCCATTAGTGACCCCTGACCCTGCCTTGTAAATAAGTCATCACTATTCATTTCATTCGCAAACTAGTAAACTACCACTCACAATAGGTTCATGCATATGTAGCCACAGCATGTAAGCAAAAAAACCAGCAGTGAATCAGATGCTTAAGGATGGAGTTTTAAACTTTAGCAGCTGAGCGGGATTTAGCTTCATGTAAACAAAATGGCTGGACATAGAGTGAATGTTAGTGAAGTTATAGAAAATTTGTGGGATGACTGTTATAGTGATGATTCTTCCAAACTTTGTATCAGATGATGAAGAACTTGATTTAGTGGATGCTGCAATTTTACAATCATTAAGCAACCATTAATGTGAAAGGGATCGACAACTTCAGTGTGAGATTGCTGATGGGTGGGAACATAAAGATCGTGAATGTTTTCGGATGCCGTTTAATGCAAAATCTGGATTAAATGTGGAAATCCCCAAGGATTTTTCTCCCCTGGACTTGTTCTTTGATGGGAATATGTTTACTCAAATCACTAATCAAACAAATACGCAGTCGCATTGAGAAAGAGACATTGAAACCGCATAGTCAGATGCGCCAGTAGAAATCGGTGAAAATGATGGCTAAGGACAGACTCATGCTTATCATGTTAAACCTTCACATTGTTGACAATGCAATTGCAACTTCACCAGGAGAAGAAGTAATAACAATTCCTGTGTAAGCTGCAGAAAAACTTCATGAAGTATGTACCGAAGCAGGAACTCAGTTTTGATGAAGGAACATGTCCCTTCAAAGGAAGAGTACACTTCGGTGTATACAACCCAATGAAGCCACCAAAGTTTGGCATCAAGCTGTTTCAACTGTGTGAAGCGTCAAGTGGTTAATGTTTCGGCAGCGACGTGTATCATGGAAAAACAGACTGTGCATCATATGTCGTGACTGGAAATGTCTGATGATGGTGACATTATGTATGAAGACCTTACACAGACATCAAAGGTTGTCTTAGGCGTGATGGCAAGAGTGGCTAAATTGTCCAAAGGATACTGTGTACATGGACAATTAATACACTTCTCCGGAACTGTATGACATCCTTGAGGCATATGACACCTACGCCTGTGGAACTGTCAGAACAAACAGAAAGAAGTTCTGAAAGCTATACAGAAAGGTGCCATTAAAACAAGATGAGTGTATCTTACGGAGATGGGGAAACTTGCTTGCCATCAAGTTTCAAGACAATCGTGATGTTCATGTCCTGTCAAAATACATCAGGCAGAGATGGTTGTTACGAACAAGGTTAATACACAAAGGAGCTAGTGAACAAACCTAGGGCAATTGTTTACTGCATAAAAAATATAGGTGTTGATCTGTTTGATCAGATAGTCCAGTAATATGAAGTGCTGCAAAAAAATGTAGTGGCGTCAATCTAATTGTTGTAAAAGCCTATGCGCTCTACTGGAAGTATGGTGCGAAGAAGTTAACACACATGCAGTTTAAAACTTTGATGGCAAAGCAACTGATTGCGGTGCCCCAGAAGCACCACGTCTACCGTATTTTCTCACTTATAAGACGGGGATTTTTCCTTAAAATTTCATGTTCAAAAAGTGGGGCTTGTTTTATAGGCAGGGTCTAGTGACCTGGCCAAAAGTTTTCACTTTGTTCTTGGGCAAAAACATACCACAGAAACTTGTAAGCGGTTATGCAATGACCTGACGTGCCGTCATTATTGACCGCTGATAATTTTCCTTAATTGGCCTTTGAAGTTTGTCGGTCTTCCCAGTAGTGTAGATACCCACTAATAAGTTTACTAACAACTTTTCTTTGTTTGTTACAGGTACTTTTTCAATTTATCCTTTGAGGCAAATAATGATTAAATACTGATTAACAATTGCCCAATTCACTCACTACCGATTGCCTAATTCACTCATGCTAACAATCATTCATGGTGTGACCAACTCTTCATTGGTATCATGATTGGGTTACTTTTATATCGCACCTGTTGTCAAGTTATTTATAAATTAAAGAATTTTTGGTGTTTGATACTGCTGAATATCATAGGATAGTAAACCATGTCACAGAAAAGAAAGAGGAACTCCTACGATGTAGAGTTTAAGCTCAAGGTTATCAAGTTTGCCAAAGTAAACAATAACTGTGCTGCAGAATGGAAGTTCAGCATAACAGAGAAGATAGTCCGGGATTGGAGAAGCAAAGAAGAGAAATTGGGAAAAGCATCCTCATCCCTAAAGAAATTGAGGACAACAATTGCCCCATACCAAGAAATGGAGCAAAAACTGAAAGAATGGATCCTTGATCTTCGGGCTAGCGGTTACATAGTCACCCACCCTACCATCCGCGCATCACAAATTGGCAAAGAACTGGGGTATATTGAATTCAAGGCGTTAAATGGATAGTTCACCCGCTTCATGAACAGGAAATGACCTCTGTTTGCAACAGCGCAGGCACATAGCCCAGAAGCTGCCCGGCGATGTGGAGGAAAAAGTAATCAACTTCCACAAATTCCTGATTGATTTGCGAAAATGTCGCAATTTCCACCTAGGGGCAATCGGACGAGATGCCGATGTTCTTTGACATGCCAGGCAACAGGACAGTAGACGTGAAAGGGGTCAACACTGTTTCCGTCAAGACTTCTGGAGCCGAGAAGCAACATTTCACCGTTATTCTGTCATGTCTTGCTGTCGGAACTAAGTTGAGGCCGGCAGTAGTATTTAAGAGAAAGACTATGCCGAAAGAAAAGTTTCCAAAGGATATTGTAGTGTTCGTGCAGGAGAAGGGCTGAAGAGACCTAGTGCCTTGCTGAATGAAAAATCAATGCTGGTCTGGGACATGTTTCATGCTCACTTGCTGGAGTCAGTGAAGAGTGAACTGAAGAGAAATAAAACCTACCAGTGTGTAATCCCGGGTGAGTGTATGTCAGTGCTGCAACCGTTAGATGTTTGCCTCAACAAACCTTTCAAGGTTAATATGAGGCATAAATGGAACAAGTGGATGGTGAACGGTGCTAAACAGCTGACAAAAGCAGGAACAGCCCAATTTATCAACAGTGTGTCAGTGGGTGTTGGACTCTTGGAACGAGATTCCATCAGATTCAGTAATGAGGTCATTCTTAAAGTGTGGAATTTAGAATTCCATTGACGGCACACAAGATGACGAACTGTTTAGCGAGTTTATTGGTGGATGGGAGGACAAGGATTATGGAGAGCAACGAGGATGTCAGCATGTGTGATGACGCACTGTCTGAGGATCAGTTTCAGAAGTTGTTTGGAGAAAGTGGCGATGAAGAGTTTGAGAGCTTTTAAATCTGTTAAAAGTTCAAAAGTTGATGTGATTTATGTAGTTTTGCATAGAGACAGCCTGACTGTTCTGTTCATTTTTTCGCCTTGTCTTATAAGCGGATCGAAGCAGAAACCGCAATTTTACAGGTGAAGTAGAGGGGTCGTCTTATAAGCGAATAGTCTAATGAGTAAGTACAGTACTTGCCCGAAAGAGGAAAGGAAATGGACCTCAACCGACTTACAGCGAGACACTTCGCAGACTACAACATGCCAAAGGGCAGTGTGAAACAAAAGAAACCCATCAGAGACGGCACTGTTTGAAATCTAGGCAAAGACAACAGAACAGGATTTAAGAGAAAGCAGACCACGTTTGAATGTGTTCAGTGTGCTAAGGCTACGTGCTTCCCTGTTTGTTTCAATCGCTACCACACATTGAAGTATTACAAAGTCAGTGGCGATGGTGACAGTGCAAATACTTCGGAATGTGAACAATAAACTGTAAAAAGTGTGACTATTAATTATACAATTTTGTATGCAAGACTGCTATAGCTAAAATGAAAACTATGCAAAAATTGACTGATAAAACTCTAAGCACAGCTTCATTGACTACAATATGGCCTTGTACATCTACATTTCCTTTTCTATGTATAATGGCTATAGTTACTATATTTCAATATTTTCATGTCTATATTAAACCTACAATTAAATTTGAGATAAATTTGAAATGTTATGTTATAATTACTCATTTTGACAAATTTTATTTCCTTTTGTACATACATATTTAATTACTTTTTCAAATTTATTTTTTTATGTTCAATTGTTTTTTATGTCATTTTCCATAAAGGATAAAAAAACATTGTATCACCAGAATCTGCATTCATTTCTCTTCCTCAAAATAATAACATATAGCAAGTTATTTTCAATAACAACAAAAGTAAACTTAATTCACCCTAATTCACTGTTACATCACCAGTTACATAAAGATATGCAGCATTGATAAGCATTTACCGGGGCAGGATTCTAAAGGTTAAATTAATTTTATCTGCAATGTCACTTTTATCACAATGTACATAAATATGGCCTCTAGTGATTTCACAAGGTAGAAATGATCTAGTGACCTGACCCTATGTGGTCCAGTAACAAACTAATCCAACATTTCATACAGGCACATATTCTGGCCTAGTTTATGGAAGATCTGGCCATTAATGTGGGTTCTAGTGTTTTTAAGGAGGTTTTTAAAGTCAAATTTGACCTTGTGACCTATATTTGGCCCCACATGAAACTAATTAACTCATCCAAGTTTTCTTGCAGATGAACATTCTGACCAAGTTTGGTAAAGATTGGCTAGTGTGTTCACAAATTGTTGACTCCACACACCACAAGACCGATGAAGTGGAATCACAAAAGTTCACCTTGTGCTCAGATGAGCTAAAAAGTTGGGGTTTTTTTTAGCAATCTTAATAGAGGGCTAAACATAGAAACCAAATATTTAAAGCTCTAGGTCTCGTTTCTGACAAGAAGATTTTCAAAACTTTACTAAGATAGCCCTTTATGGAAAATGGCCACAATTTTTCAATAATCTTTAGAGGGCCACCTATTGTATATCAAATATCAAAACTCAAGCTCTTGCAGTTTATATGGCAAGAAAAGTTTTACCATATAGCCATGTATGGCCTAAATAGCCATATAGGAAAATGGCTATGCCCTAGGTGGCAATGTCTTTTGACGGGTCAAGTCTTTTAACAATTTTCGTTCCTATTGCCAAATTTGGGCCGGCAGTTTCTGAGGATGTGGTTTAAAAATATGGACACTATAAAGAAAATAAAAAAAAAAAAAAAAAAAAAAAAAAATCCAGTCACTCCTCCCATTTAAAGTATCAATGAATTCCAACTTGCATTTATGAAAAATTGTTCTGTGGAGAATCCTCGAAAATGAGTGTGTTACAATATGCTCATTTCATTGTTTTAGTGAAACTTCCCACAAAGTTGAAATGGATTCAAACCACTGGTTGCCGAGATATTGCCTAGACAAAAGAGGCTGGTCCAAAGACTGTATTGTACTATATAAAGAAAATAAAAAGGCCAATAACTCTGTGAAAAATCACTATATCGGAATGTGCTGATAATATGCACATTTGCATTTATTAGCCAAGCTACCCATAAAGTATCATTGAATTCCAACTTGCATTTGATTTGAAATAGCCCAGATAATAATGGTCCTAGATTACATTATACAGAAAGTAAAAAAGGCAATAACTCTGTAAAAAAAATCCTTGAAACAAAATGCATTGAGAACATGCACTTTTCATTTGTGTGTGTGAAGCCAGCAGTTGCTAAGACAGAGCCCAGACAAAAGTGCGTTAGAGGAATGGACTGGACGAAGCAACGACTTTATGCTTTCCCAAATTTTTTCGGGGAACATAATATTAATGGTTCTGCATTTTGGCTTCGTATGAGCTATGAAGTAACAAACATATTGTCCATTTTGTGTGTTGCATTTCAGACTTAAGTATGGTCATATGACAATCCTACCTCAGCAAGACGTCTAGCAGTGCTGATAGAAGTAGACTTCTGTGAGCCATATTCTTCCAGTTTTCTTGACATGCTGCGCTTTTCAGAGATCAGTTCGAACAGCTCTGAGTCAGGCATATTGGCTGCCTGAAAGGGGATATAGATTTAATCAGAAACAAGCACAGTGTAAGCAAGGGCATATTTTACAAAACTGTGATTAATCTAAATTTTTAAATGTGTAAAATTTGACCAGGTTTTAATAGATCACCAATTATTGTAAACTATTTGAGTAGTTCTTAGTGGTTTTAATAATAAAATTAACTAGATGTTTTGTGTAAAATAAGGACATTCAGAAGTGATTTATTTGTCCTTTACTAGAAGAGTAATTTGGTACCGGTATTTATAAATTTTGCACATTCAAATCCATTACACATTTTCTCAGTTAATATTATACTGAAAGAAGTATACTCAATAAAGCAATCTGTATAAACTTATTTTTTTTTTATTAAACAAGTATTTATTACATTTTTTGTTTGTTTTTGTTACATCTCATTGACACACAAGTATTATATTGATAATGTCTGGCCAACAATTGGTGCAGTGCAGGTCAACTGGAACAACTCCCCACACAAAGGTCTCATCCTGACTGGGACTTGAACCCACACAAAGACAGTATTAACAAACTGACCTTGCTAAACAACACATCGAGCCAATAGTCAGCAACTTTAGCTACTGCAGCATAGCATTCATCTAGAGTCTTCCCCTTTAAGAATGCCTCAAACACAGAAGACTGGAATATCTTGATCAGCTCAAGCTCTCCATTTCTTTTCACCTCAAAGCCCTGTAAGATACAACACAATGATCAACTCTTTAAAGGTATACAGAAATTTGTTAAAGTACATCTCTTATTCAGATGAATCTGTAAATGGTAAGTTGGTTCATATTTGACTAAAGATGAACAGTACAGCAGAGGGGAGAAACATACTTAACTTCAAGCTTGCAAAGTAATGAAGAAACAAGAAACATTGTCAAGCCACGAAACCAGGTTTTCAACAATATAACACTTAACACAAATTATGATGCGGAAACTATTTTTCTAGTTTTAGAAAGTGCCCTTGATCCAACTGGCCCCAAATCCCTTCCCAAGCTAGGTCTTCATGCAAGCTTGCTATATCCAAAAATTTTAGCAAGATGGTTTACCCAAACTAAAGTTATTGACTGGAAATTGTCTATTTTTGAAACAGTAACCTTGACCAGACTGGTTCAAATCCAAGCCTAAGCTAGGTCTTCATGCAAGCTTGCAATATTCAAAGTTTCACCAAGACTGGTTTATCCAAACTGAAGTTTTTGACTGGAAACCCCATTTTACACCGCCTGCCCGCCATTCCCCAATCTAAAAACCAGGATTTTCTGTGAAAACCTGGTTAAGTATATATTTTGTACAAAACACATTCAGATATGACAATGTTTAAACATTTGAACAAGTAATTCTACAAGATTCTGATTGCAACATGTCAAGCTTGTAATAAAGCAACAAAAATCATACCTTGAGTTCTGCCAAAGAACCATCAAAGTTGAAGACGGCATAACGTTTCTTCAGTTTCTTGCCTTCTTCCTTGGATGCTGGCAGGATCATGGCCAGGTAGGGGCCATCCACCTCGAAGAAGATGGAGTTCTCACTGCGGGTCTCATACTCACCTGTGTCAGGGTCAACCAACTCTTGGTACTGGTCATTAGTGAAGTGGTCCTGTAGCAATCACAAAACAAGTTAATGATGAAGGGGGTTTTTATGCAAGTTCTACTAGTGAACTGACAAGAGATGTTTGTATAAACGTATATGCCTCCCACACTGCCAGGTTTCATCAAGAATCCCAAAACCAAAATCACGTTCAAGGTCGCTGTGACTTTTGACTCACAGACCCCCAAACCATTAGGGGTCATTAGTTCCTCACAACCAATGTTAAGCATGATTTAGTTATCTAAATCAATTCAAGATTAACATTACCTTTCCACCATTAACACCAAAGTAAGTAGTCTTCTTATGAATCTAATGACAGTGGTCTGCAGAGGATTGAAAAACAATTGTCCCGCCAACCTTAAACAAGAGGGTCTTGATGGCCCTTAACCACTCACCTGTGGACACAGGCTTCTTAAGAAATCTTTGGTGAAGACCATTAGTGTGGCCACTAGGCTGATAACATTTTCTAGAATTTTCAATTCAAAGTCCACAATCAAAGAGGACGGTACAAGAACGTTTTAGATAAGATGAAATAAATCTTATCCGTTACAGAGTATATCCAAACGATCATGTGAATATCTGATGCTGTTTTACCAGATTCATAAGTCACTGTTTTGGTACATTTTAAATGCTCTACAATTGAGAATTCCAATTACCCAAGCAAGTCAATCAAGCTGCCAAACTTTGGGATTGTATAAAAAGTGTGGTCATTTCAAATGCAGATTTAAGAGCCAAAAGAATGCTGCTGCTTACTTACTACTCTATAAACTGATCTTTGTAGATGGTCCCTGTCTCTACACACTGATTGTTAACTAATGTCGTGTGAGGATAAAAAATTGTTTAAAGTTATTTTTTATTTACATGGCATTGCTTTTGTTTGTTGCATTTAAAACAAGCACGATATGTCATGAAATTTCCTTCCTTTCCGCACTGAAGTCACAAATAGTTACATAAATTACTTCGTTGAAACTTCCTAACAGTTTTAGTAGGCGTTTTTTTTCTTTAAAATTTGTGAGGGTAATTTTTTTTCACTAGCTGACATTGATGAAACTGGTGAATTCAATTTTTTTTAACTCGTTGCACAAACAAACGCAGAATAGTTCTTTTTTCAGGGAATTTGAAACCATTTTTCCTATTTGCAACTCAGGATGAAGAAAGTGTGCTATTCGACTCAACCAATTAAATGGTTATATGTGCATTTGCCTGGCTACTGCATTTAAGAACCTGTATAGTGTACCAGTTGTTATTAATTCTTTATCTAGTGTGTAGAGAGGAGTGGAGAAAACAAACTGGATCATTTTCTATACATACCTTCACCATCACATTCAACATGGCTCCAGGATATGAGATGGTTAGCTTGGATTTCTTTGGGTTGGTTGTCTTGATCACATAGTTCTCAGGAAAGGTGGCAGGAAGAACACACCAGATACCATCTGTGTCCAACTCCAGAGGACGACTGTAATCAATTATTATGTCAGATCTTGATAAGACTATATCGGTTCTATAACAGTCAATTTCTACATTGTGCCAACATACATACTTTGAAAACATTATCTGAAGCTAATGTTTATTTATTTAAAGCCACATTCTACCCCAACAATGCAAAGCCTCTGTGCCAAAAATAACACCCAGCAACTGCTATAAGGAGTTGCCCCTGAAGCTCAGAGGTTACCAGTAGGTCTTCTCGCTGTCACCCCAGGTGCCAAGAATAATTTTGAGGAATGCCAGGATATCAGTCATAAGACTTGCTTATTTATCATTATTTGATTATCATCTTACTCTTATTAGGGACCAGCTTGACAAAAATATCAGTAATTATCACAAGATCCTAAAAGTTTCATTCTATGCCTGGTTCTCAACAGGCTTTCACTGGTTTACATTTTTACTGACAAAAGTAATAATTCTAGCCTTTTTATTATAAGATCAAGTTAAAACATGTAACTAGCAAGTTTGCACTTTTTGAAATTAACATAACTATTTGTTAATCTATTCTGATCTCTACAACTTAGGATACATTGTTTGTGCTAATGTTCATTTCAACAAATATATTGAAACTAAGGGTGACCTACCCAATCTGTTCCACGATCTCTCTGGCTTTGGTGATAATGTTAGCACCAGTATAGCACACAATCCCTGCCATCTCCATACTGTACCAGCGGGCACTGCACACAAAATGTAGGACATTAAAAAGAAATAATAAAATAAAAATTCTTGTGTTGCTCAACTAAAAAAGTTGCCAAACTTTATTTCTTTTATATTTACTTCAGTTTTAAGAGAAAACACAAATGTCAACATTACATTCAGAATGGTTTGCCA
This sequence comes from Sinonovacula constricta, assembly GCA_007844125.1. Classification (NCBI taxonomy): domain Eukaryota; kingdom Metazoa; phylum Mollusca; class Bivalvia; order Cardiida; family Solecurtidae; genus Sinonovacula; species Sinonovacula constricta. Next base: position 65,270,489 of record CM017560.1, on the reverse strand, counting down.
TTTATTTAATTATACGGTATCATTTTGTCATTTTTCAAGCATATGAATCTACAAATCTTTTTCATCTTTCAATGCATTAAAAAGGCATTTCTTGCTGCAGAAAGGAGCAAACAGTTTGTAGGTACTTAATAAAAGACAACAATTTTTTGAATATCGTTTCTTTCTACTTCTGAACTTTCGAAGGTAAGTCTTTTAACAAATATAGCTTAGGTTATCGCACACGCTGTCCAAAGACTTACCCCTTTCTCATCACATATCCATAGAAAGAGTTGAGGATACATTTGTGGGCTAGCTGCAGTGAATCATATAGCACCACCATACCATTGGCTTTCTTGATCTCAGATGCATCACCAGATTTCTCTGCCTCAGACAACTTGTTCTTCCATACCTATGCAATGGAGCATTGTCATGTCTTAAAATCACAAAGGCTGTTAGAGAAAAGCATATCTGAATATTTATGTGCATAACTAACTATAGCAGCTTCAATGGATCAATGAAAGAAACAGAGGGGTGGCAGTTACTAGTCCAAATTCAGCTGAAAGCCAGATTGACGACTCAAGGAGGGACTGACTTCAGCAACACTGGACAAGTATTTATTTTGAACACTGCCATTTTAGAAAAGGTAAGTGACATGACTACCATGGGTATATATGGTATCTCTACTCATACATCATGGCACCTAACTTGTCTGAATCAGTAATTGTTTTCATAAAAAAAAAAAAGACTACACTGACACAGCCTCTATACAATTTAATAAGAATGCCTTCCACCAAAAAAATCTGCAAAATGGAACAACAGCAAACCACGATAGCCAAAACCAACTCCAGTGTCTCAGATGCCTCTGATGGATCTATTTGCACATGTTTCGGTAGTTTTTAATATATATTGCTTTATACAGTCCTATTCTTACAATTTCCATTTTTAATTGTTTTAAAGACTGGCTGATTAATCAATCAAATCTCAAAAGTGAGGGTTTCTCCAAATGGGCAGAGTTAAGTGTGTACCTGTATATAAAGTTAGCAACCATGTTAGTTGCTCATTAAACATCATCTTAGATGCAATCATATTTAAACTTAAACAGCTGTCAATGTGTCTAAGAAAACACATTTCTTATTACAATAGCTCCAAACTTAAAAGTTGTAGAGTTTGGAGAGAATTCAAACAACTGCTCGCAGAGTGGGAATTGAACCGCCAGCGAGAAACCCGTAAGAGAGACTGAAGGCCAAGGGGAGAATTGGCAATGGACCAAAGACCCCAAAATGACGAGTTGGCTGTTATATAAGTAAGTCTATATAAGATACATGGATTTCTGATTAACAGCAGAATGCATTTTGTGGTGACAAGAAATACCATACAGTATAAGCCACTGCAACTGTGGGATGGTTTTCAAGGCTTATGAACAGACATATTTTGCCAAAGGACTCTTACCGCACAGAAATAACCTATGGATGTGGAGAACAAGTTATTTCATTTCAACAGTGTGTGATTAAGGGAAGGCAACAGTTTGACTTAGGATCAATATCATATGGATGAAATGTAAATGTCTTTTTCTTTTTATTCAATGTATAATACTATTGGCGACGAGACAATTTCAATCAAGACTACATACAAGGCCATAGATAATGTGCATTTTTTTTCCCCCCGAAGACAAATCGTCTATGTTATCAGCCAATGACAATCATATACTGACTGTTCAGCTTAATGAGGTTACATTCATATACATTATGCTTTAAAGTAACTTTGTATCAAGAAAGTGGCTAAAAACGTTTTAGTGACTTTCTAAATAGCCAGGAGTCTCCAAGAATGTTAAAATCTTGACACAGGAAGGAAACAACATACTTATGTGATGGTCTTATTCATTGACCATATTAAAATGTTAGGGTTGTCATTTTGTATGTACTGACATGTTTGATGCTTATCAAGGTTATAGTATATTGGTCTAAAACGTACAAAGTTGTTTGTTATTATTGTTGTGTACCACCTGCAGATTTCACGAACATGCTGAGAACTGGGCACGAGTTCAATGTGCTGAAATCTGCTGTCTGAAAGTTGAGGCAGATTAAGAAGAGACTTCAGAAGATGCCCAGGACTAAAAAGGCTGATCAAGATGAGACCCATTCCACCAATAACTAAAAACGAGGCTCTTATAATGGCTGCAGGATGGACACAAGGAATTGCAGTAACTGGAGTACAGCTATGCTGGAACCCAACCCTGCTTGCAAAGAATGACGACCTTACGTTCAAGGCCTCAGCTAGATGGAACTATCGCATCATGAGACGCCACCAATGTAGCATGTCATGCTTGCTTGCACTGTGAAACCTATATTGTGTTCAAGCAGAAAACTTTGCCTAAAGGCCATGGATGGCTTATTGACCACTCAATTAAGTATTGACCGGGCTGGTGATCAATACTGGTCAATTCAATTTTATTCACAACAAAATGTTCATAGAATCATTTAAAATCCTTTAGGCCCTTACAAAAGCCCCTGCAAGAGCAAAAATGGTACTTCATTTATGGTTTTATATTGGATAATCCTTAAATAAACACAACACTGTAATTGGTATGTTCAAGTGCAATTCCTCACCCTATTAGTCTCTTAACCATCCATTGTCATACACAAGTATTTGTTGGCAAGTTTGTATCACCTACTAGTGTTGCAAATTGCCTTTGCTTAAAATAAAGATTTTTCAAGATACTGAATCGTTCTTGGTTGATAGTATGGTTGATAGATAAAATACTAAAATTAAAAGAATTCTTACTTTTACTAATCTAAAAACTCACCAGAATGAAGCCAAAAGACGCAGTTTGGGGATCTTATGATCTCATAACTGATGGAAATAAGAAAATTTCTAAGTGCAAAGCATGTTTAGGTGAAGTAAGATCTAAAGTGCTGAGACTTAAATTGCATCTAGAGAAGTGTCAGAAGTCTGTCGCCAAAGATTCAGTCATCACACTTGTGAGTGAATCTGAACCTTAGAAACCTCAGACCCCAACTCCTTCAACAGCAAAGAGAAAATGAGGAGACTAACGATGACAGCTTAATACACTTAAGCGACAGCTACAACAGACATTGAAGGGATTTACAGTTTATACCAGTGCTAACAGGAAGGATAAACTAGATGCACAAATCAGTAAGTTGTTTTTTATGCATGTAACATTCCATTCAATGTGGCTGACAACCCAGTGTTTATGGATACTATGAACTTGTTGCGCCCAGGCATCCCTAAAGTCTATCACTGATCCCTTACTGGACAATGTCCATGGAAAACTTAGTGACATGTTGAAAAACAAACTTCAGGGCAAAGCTGTAATAATGATGCAGTATGGTTGGTCTGACAATCACAGCAGTCGCGACAGGCATACATTGTGATGGCGAGGCTTTCTTCATGTCTACTACAGATGCTGGTGCCAACAAGAAGACCTCTTCATATTGTACAAGCTAAGCCCAGGAGGCTATAATTGAGTGTGAGAAAGACTGGGTGCAGTGACAGCTGTTGTGACTGACAATGAAAAAACACACAAGAGGCCATGATGGCACTTAATCACTCACCTGAGGACACAGGCTTTATTTAGGCTCATATCTGGCATCAGGTAATGAAAGAGTTATTTACTTTAGAAATTTTTGGTGAAGACTGGACCATTAGTGTGGCCACTGCGTTGATAAAAATTTCTAGAATTTTATCTAGTAACCTTCTGAATCCACATGACCCACTTCAAAACACATGTAAGATTTCATACTAACTGGCAATCATTCTGTCCAAGTTTGGTGAAGTCTGGGCCATCAATGTGGCCTGTAAGTGTTTAATGCAGATAAACATCCTGACCAAGTTTGATGAAGATTGGATAAAAACTGTGGCCTCTGGCATGTTCACAAGCTTAAATGTTGATGACTGACGACGTTGGACGAAGTGGAATCAGAAAATCTTGCGCTTAAAATGGAAGTGATGAAAACAACTTGATGGAAGCAAATCCCGAACTGACAGTGTATGGGTGCTCAGCCTACTTGTTAAAGTTACTGGGTCAGGACATTACACCATCCCAAGTTATGAAACAAGTGAATGAAATCAACAAGTACTTCCATATCCTTTAGTAAAAGCAATAAGCAACCACATGGAGTGTTGGTCCATTGCAAGGACAACGGGTGGTTGACTAAGTGAAACAAACATCTAGTAAGGAAGACAAACAAAGGCGTCCTTGAGCTCAACACATTCAAGTGTCACATGTCACCGTTAAAGAAGAAGGCTCTTAATGAAGAAGCAAACATGCACATAGCCATCATCCCCTGAGGCATGACATCCATCCTGCAGCCACTTGAAAGTCAGTATCAACAGACCATTTAAACACTGTTTTAACAGTCAAATTGGTATGCAGAGGGCTAACATATGTTCAAAATGGCTGGCAGAATGTGGAAGCCAGTCACTGGCTCTGTGCAGCAGGCAAACTCATTTTGCTATCATCCTAAGCAGTGAAAATTCAAACCTTCAGCCCCTGGATGTTGGCATCAATAACCCTATGAAGATGCCCCTACAGTAAAAATGATCTCATTGGTCTATAACATGTACATGCTTGCTAGCAACATGAGGAAGCCGGAACTAAAAGAAATCTGCAGATGGATCAAGGACACCTTGGATGAAATCACCCCAGCCATTATCGATCATGCATTAAAAAAGTGCAGCATTTAGAACAACTTGGATTGGACAGGGGATGAGATGCTGTGACAAATCAGAGGTCATTCATGAGGAGATGGAAGATGACTTGGATGTAGGAAAATCCAGGAAACACCGTTCGAGATGAAAGACTCCAAATTTCTTTGAAAGAGATGAGTAAGGATTTCACAGCTTTAAGATCCTCATCTGATGTTGCCAGCCAAACATCACAAACAGCCCCTTCAGTGGCCAAAATACCAGAACGTATGGCCCTTTTCAGGGCAAAAAATGCCCGGAACCATCTACCTGCATATCCATGATTCATTGGTTTATTTTATCATTGACATAAAATTGTTAATAAAATATTGTTTAGAATAGTTAACAGCAATCAGTAAAGCTCTGCTTGAAAAACATGTCCCAAACTTTTACCTCCAAGGAAAAGTGTCCTCAAGTATCCCTGAAATTATTGATTGCCTGAATAATAATACACTGCAGACATCATAACTAGCCATGTTTCACAGATATTGCCTACCTTTGTAAGTCCCTTGAACTCGTATCTTCTGTCCCTGAATGCTCGGACAGTGTCCACATAAAAGGAATTCTCCCTCTGACAGATAGTAGCTGTTCGCTCCTCCATCACCGTCGACTTTGTCTTCTTGTATGCCTTCCTACAATATTCTGCCAATGGAGCATGCATGGTAAATCCCACAGAAAAATGGTAAGTACTTGATTATTTTAACAAATGTTAGATATGCTAGAGCCATGGTCCTACATGTACAGACATTAACACAAGGTTCTTCTGATGAACTCTTGTTGAAATACTTTGGAACACATATACATAAAATATCACTGCCTAAGAATGAAAGAAAAGAAAAAGCATGCCGTTTCTGTTGACATACATATAAATGCTTTTGTATTTTGTGCAATTTAAAGAAAGACTATAAACAAATAAGAAACAAGATCACAAGACGACATGACATGTGTTAGTAAGTTGTTTACAATCAATTGTGCTAGAGAACAGCACACTGTACCTGTAGAGAATATATCAGCTTCATGAATATACATGTTCACAGTCACGTATTAAATTTACCTGCAAGTCTTTTCTTCTCTATCTCTGCCTGATCTTGCTTGCTTAGACTGTGAAAGGGTCGAGGTTCACCACCTGGATAGGCCGGGGGAAACTTCTCATTTTCTAGCTGTTGCTGAATCCTATGATATTCACTGCGTGATGCCGGCACTGCAGCACAAACGATAACATGTAGAGTTGATATTTCAAACATTTAACTATGTAATTGGGGAGTTTACATTATCACAACCTTGTATATTTCATATAAAACATTTGTAGTTTGTTTGATTTTTATCTTAACATTGTAAATCTACAATTGCAAGTTTTGTAAATACATCTTTTAAGTTGAAAACTTAGTGACAATATATTTGAATGAATGCACATCAACAAAACCACATTTCATCTTCGCATTGCATTATCTACTTCAGCAAAAATGCACCGACACAGCTACCATGTTACACATTTTGCCCCATATTCACTACTCCCTCCATAAATATCTGATCCCAATTATAAATACAGTCAAACTTGTATTAAGCAGCCACCCAAGGGATTGACGAAAATTGGCTGCTTAAGACAAGTTGGCTGCTTAATACAAAACATCCCTTTGGAGACTACAAGAAATGCAATCTCTTAATTAAGTTCTTAATTAATTAATTACTCCTACATGTTATTTTTAAATTTTAAACTACATGTGCATGTATTTTATTAAAAAGATTGATTTAGGTGTACATAAATGTATATCAAAAAGAAAAAAAGAAAGTCAAAGTAAATGCAACGACGCTGCGATGATCCGCGAACTTTTGCCAGCATCCAGAAGCTTGACAACCTTAACTCGATCTTCTAGCGTCAGGCACGTCCGTTTAGACATGATGGATATCTTACTGATTATGCTGACGTGTTCTAAATGTTCCATATTTATACAGTTCAACATTAAAGATAAGACAATTAAATAACAGTTTGTTTTGGAAACAGTTTCAATTTCTCTTTTAACTAAAACAATTAAAAAAGGCCGCCGATACGGCAATGCGCTTTTAAACCTTAACGAGTAATGTCGGCACCTGAATGTGTGTACTTAAACATAAAAGCGGAAGTAGAGTTGTCACGTGATAACTCTCTGGTGAAAATTACATGTGATTATGCAAACTGGACACAGATTGACATTAGTAAAGGTAATTAAAGTACACCGCTACTTAACTGGTACAACAATATCCCTACGCTCATCATATCAAGCTGCCAATTACTAGGTAGTTAGGCAGAGTACGCCTTTGTCACTGTGTAGTGGGTGGGGTGAAGGGGATTAGCGTTCACACGTCCATTGACTGACGACTGCTGATTGACCGTTGATTGGGGGTCAATTAAGGAAGGATTATTTGTTTGAAGGTGACCGCTGGCCGCAGAACACAAACGACGGCTTATTACAAGAAAATTAAAGAAGAAATTGCTCGGGGGGAATTGAAGTGACCGCTTACACCAAAATGGCCGCTCTTAACACACGACCGCTAGTACAAGTTAGACTGTAATTGTTCAAAAATGAAGTCCTGCCACATATTCAATAGATTTTTTTTTCCTTCTTGGAATGGGCCAGGTATACAGCTTCACAATTAAAAATGTTCATATGAAACTAATTCAGATATTGTAGAACTATATTTAAATGGGCACTATTTACTGTTTAGTCTGAAGCAGGGCTTTCCCCAGGCAATTATGGCATACCGGTGCCGGGATGCCTTAATTTCTAAACTGTCATTTGCGGGACGCTTACAATCTGCCGGTATGCCATAAATCTTGGTCGGGATGCTTTCAAGATTCAATAAACAAGGTCAATAAACATGTCCAATTATGTAACTTTCTCGCTGATATCACGTGTTCTCCAATATTGTAAGTGTCTGCTGATAAAGATCACTCTTTACAATATTTAATGAGCGTCTGCTGCATTTTAGACATAGATGATGACGTCACTCCGTAAAAGTCATCTCTGTACTAGCAGCGTTTTTTTTCCTTCTTTAGCCGAGTCCGGTAAACGGACCCGTTCCCAATCGGTACCGGTCTTTCCCAATTTCGCGACCGGACCCTTCCCAATTCCGGGAACGGACCCTTTCCAATGACGCCGAAGAAGCATTTTTCCCAATTTCATCAAAAACAACCCACAAAAAAGTCGAAAAATATCAAAAACAAACAAAATTCCGTTCAATTCTTACTCATTTTCACTCAAACTCCGCACAGGGTTTACGACATCGCTACGCTCGCTATTCTCCTTACTGAAAGGGGGAGATCACTGCGTTGGAGATTGATTTTCACTTACGCCGCTAGGATCGAAAAGTTATAGGTACGAACAAAATGTTAGAGACTGGTTTGCAATATCTAATGGCAAACCACGAGGTATGAAAATAGAAACATAAACCAGTCGATTCACAGAATATGTGACGCGCTGTGGCAAAAACGATGACGCGATGGTATTTCCCCAGTTTGGGATACGCTGATTGGCTAACAGCGAGAAATTCCTTTACCGTAAATCGCACTTTCTGTTGACGTAAAAAAAAGGCATGGCTGCTACGAAATTTTAAAATGACAATCGTTCAAATTATTTAGAATTTATGCAGATAATGCTTCACTAAAAGCGTATTATGAAATAGCAATGGATAACTTTTAAATACAAGCATTGTTTTTCAAAAAATCCAGTAGATTTTGAGTTAAATCATGCACGTTAAGATGTCTAAAACCTTTAAATGGCACATCGTCGCGAGTTTTGATCCCATGTTTGTTTTTTCTGTTGCCGTTTTGGTACCGATTGAGAATTGTTTTTCTCAGTGAGTAATCAATATTTTTAATGTTATAAACAGAAAGACTTCAGTTTAGATGGTTATATTAATAACAACACTGGTCACAACAGTCTGAAACAAAACTGAAAATTGTCATTTACTGTTTTTTTAAGTGGGTGGGGAATGATGATGTATACTATTCATTAGTGCATAACATTTCATAATTATAAATTAAGTTGCTTGTTTAGACAAGTTTATCTAGACAGTTTTATAACAGTGGTTAACATTAAATATCTTTTATGTGTACACATTCTTTCATCAGTAAATTATTATACTATTTTTTTATATCTACAGATTAAATAAAAGGCAGCCTCAGGGTGAGCCACAACAGTAAATACTACCGCAAACGACTAAAAACCAATCATTTTTTTTAACTTTTTCTACATCAAAGTGATATATTTTATTGCACCATCACTTTGCTGAAACATTATCCTGTTTCAAATAAACATGCTGATAAAAATATTTTAAGACTTTTTTTTCACTTTATTCCTCTCAAGTCAATAAACTTACATACAAAGAATGCTAACCATTCACATTTATGCAAATATTGCAATATATTCACCTTGTACATGAAATTCCCAATTAGCCTAATTTTACGACGCGAAAATTCCCAATTTGGCACTTTTCACGATTCGAAAAATTCCCAATTTGATGGTACCGGACCCATTCCCAATGAGGCAAAAAAAAACGCTGGTACTAGGACGCAGGATTCACCCCTGTTTAGGGTAATTGTGCTTCCACAAAATAGTTCCGCGTAGGATTGACGATATGTGAAAACGACTTCAAATATGCGTATACGATGTAAAGTTAACTGTATAACATCACTTAAAATGTATATTCGCATATTAAGTTTATTTACTTGTGACAAAAAGCAATTGTTAAGAGCAGGTCGATCTTTCTACTTTCACTTTCTCTAGTAGCGTAAGTGCACATGTCAGTAAGACAGGTGCGTACACATTGGCGTCTGCTGCGTATCAGAAGTCGGATACAATATTAAATGAGTGTCTGTTGAAAACTGAGAATCAACCAATTAAGAACAGATTATCTCGGCAGTTATGATGGACGAAATGAGATTAAAGTCGGTATATTGTTCTTTGATTACCTGCTAACTGTGAAGAGGTGTGAGCGATGATCAGGTAAGAAAGTGGTAATTGATATTCTTATCACTTTAATTAACAGGTGATTTAAGAAGTTTCATAACAAAATTATACCCAAATAAAAAACTATATTAAAGTAATTAATTAAAGATTCCCACCCCAACCTCTACAAAATCTCATGTGTTGGGCTGCTATTGCCCACATCAACTGCAGACTGCGAGAGAGGCTTCTCTACACTGAAGCGGATCAAGACAGAACATAGAAACAGCCTAAGCAACAAAGTGCTTAACAGTCTTCTGTCAATTTCTATAAATGGGCCTGCTATTGAGAAATTTGACTTCTCCACATGTGTTGAAGTGTGGCATGATGGCAAAAGCAGAAGGTCTGCAATCTAGACCTGTCTATGTGGACTAATGTTAGATATTTTGCAACAATTGTGGCCTGTTTTATTGACTGACTCTGTTAGTTTTGTGAAGTGTGCTTTAAAAATGTGCTGCATTCTAATAATACAATAAAAACTTAGAATACTATATTGCTTTGTGCTAAATATGTATTAATACATTAAATTTTGTAAGATGCAACATATCAACCATGTAAATTTTGCGCGAATTTGCATGTCGCGCATAGGGTGCCAGGATGCCTTAAAAAATTTCTGTGGAAGGCCCTGTGAAGTTTTAGCATTCAAATCAGCTGCACAAAGTTGCAGGAATTGCCATTGCTGTAAATTTATGAAGTTTATAATTTTGGACCATTGCATCACTTAAATAGCTGATGCCTAAAGAAATAATGTTATAAAACGCTATTGTGCATTTTAGTTTGATGATTAAAGTCGTTTTAAAGTGGAGAACTGAAGTAGCGTTGCATAACAATGACAGTGGGTGTAAATGACTGACAATGATCATTTTTCTGATTTTACAAGTCAAATGAAAAGCCAGAGTAAAGCTTAATACTTCTTTCAGAATTTGACAATTGATACTTTAAAAAACTTACTGCTGCATATATGGGATATGTGTGATTGAGTAACACTATCTGAGGTTCTGTATCTCTCGCTTGCACTAAACGTGTGATTGCTAAATTTTGTGAAGCAACTGTTTTCTGTATTTTCTTCAATTTTGATTTTTTTTCACCAACATTTGATATATAATCTTTGGATGACTCCATTCATTGCAAAATGTCACAGCTAGAAGTGCTTGAGGCTGTGAATCAGTCTGCATTTGGCAATCTACTTAGCCATTTGAAGCAATAATGTAGCATAACTTCAAACTATGCCTGCAAGATTATTAGATTTTTCTTGTTTTAAAAAATGACTCATGAAATAAATATAAGTACTTATTTCTTCACAGTGAGTGTCAAGTTATTTGAACAACAGTAGCTCCCAAAATTTACAAAAACATGCAATTTGTTCCTATCTGGATTTTAATGTCTTTCAAAACCATGTTGTTTATCCCATCTCAAGCTCATCAAAGCAGGCTGTGATCTGAATAGTTATCAACAGTTCACAACCAGTTTGATGGCTCAGAAGGAGAATCTCTTTCAATTATAGGTCACATCCTTCCGTTTTGTGGCATCCATACTTGATGGTCCGAGATCCTCATGCAAATTGCTCCAAACTATCCAAATTTGTAACTGTATCCACTGTCTTGATTTATTGGCTGTCCTAGCCGGCGGTTGCAAAACATGATTTCTTTCTAACAGGGTCCAGATCAGTGGTCAGAAATCTTTTGGGCCAGACAATACATTCCCACCTTTGCTTCGTCGTTGAGAATCATGTAGTTTTAGTTAGCCGTACTTTTTCTGCTGTCAATCTTTATCGTTGGATCAAGCTGATGCCAGTCTCTGGATAGTGTACACTCTACTTTGCAGGGAACAATCTGGGACTGCTCATCAAAGCAGGCTGTGATCTGAAGTATTCAACAGTTCACAGCTTCTTTGACGGACACTTCCCAAACATTGCTATTGTCTCTCGTGCATCCTATGCCTCCATTGCAGTATCATGTGATCTGAAGTGTTCAACAGCTCACAGCTTCTTTGACAGACACCTCTCAAATATTGCTATTGTCTTACATCCTATGCCTTACTATTTGATGGTCTTTGTACTAGTCATTATCAGTGTAGCATCAAGTGATCTATAAATGGTTTAAACTGTTCACAGCTAAGCAAATTTTTCTCCATGTGTGTTCACATTTTCAGTCCACGTTATCCCTGTATTAAGTAATAATTAGTTTAAATCACTGATATTATATGAAGTTAACAATTGATACTTCCACTTGCCAAGGTGATCCCCATACCCACAAGAGAACTGTGTATTTATCCTGTTAGTCATTTCTTGTCAGCTTCTGAGTACTTGACAACAGAAGCTCGTCTAAGCAGGCTGTGATCTGGATCTACATTTTCGCCAGTTCACAAGCCTCTTAGGCGGCTCCTGTATGCCAATTATATATCCAAATATGCATTCTAGGTGGATGTTGTCAATCCAGTGTCTCCAGATTCTGATGTAGCACGTAGATCAAAGCTCATCAAAGCAAACTGTGATCTGAATATATATCTACATATCACAGCTGCTTTAACTGGCATTTACCAAATGATTTATTCTGATGTCTCCATGATCCAGTGGTTAGAGCGATTCCATGTTTTTGGGAAGTGGCATCACATTTCCAGAAAATACTTTGATTCCCTTCCCCATCAAGGGTTGTGACAGCACAAATTGTCATCTTCAATGGTAGGCAGATTATATGCAAGAACTGAGGTCTTGGCCCATTTTTTTGCCATCTATTCATCCATAATGTGCAATTGTTTCCATAATATTATCCTCCCTTTCATCTTCTGATAGTCCTTCTACTTCACTCCAGTCCACTATTTTCTTGTTAGTGAGAGTTTCATGTTTTATCTTCTGCTTTTAAGGCTTCATGCTCCACTATGTCCAGAAAATATCCACACATTAATTTGGTTTCCAAGTTCTATCTGATATTTGCAACTCTAAGCTCTCTTCGATAACAGATTCTTTCCACATCTCACCTTTCCATCTTAAAGGTTGGATGTGTTGTTGTTTGAGGCTCATCAAAGCAGGCTGTGATTTGATTCTTCAGCAGATCACAACCACTTTGACAGACCTCCTACAACATAGTTCACACAAAACCAGGCAGTCTACTGCAACAGCAAAGGTTAACAGAAGTTGCAAGTTTTTTTTTCCTTATTCCTTTTCCCAAATATTATTGTATAAGCCCCCAGGAAATGGACACTAAACCATCCACCCCCACTTTTGGCTGTCACTTGGTATGATGTTAAACAGCCTTTGGCAAAGAAATAGCCAAATAATGCAAGTGATGTCTAACCTTCTTCATGACAAAGTTGCAAAAGTGACTATTACAGAGACAGCAAGATTGTAAAATAAATGCACCTGCCTACTTACTGATCTCTCCACGCCACATCCAGGGCATCTTTCTCTGACATAGGGCGCCAGGTTTGTTGTAGTCACAGGCAGCACAAGTCTCCTCATTTACAATGGCTGGAGGCTGTAGACAGAATTTTTTTTGTGCTCTGAGTCTATCCTTATAAAGTCATGTAATATATCTACACTTTTACAAATAAAATGATTAAGTCCTCTATTGGAAAACTGACTGTAATAGTGTAGTGATTTAAGTACTTATTTCCATCCTTATGTTAAAGAGAAAAACAAAAATAAAACAAGTAAATGGTTTTACCTGTAGACGGTTGGTGAGGATAATGTTTGGGTACATCGCCCCGACGTCTAGATGGTAGATAATTGGGTTCTCCAGTCTGTTAGGACAGTCTCTTAACATGGATAGCCTCTCAATAATATCCGCACACACCTGCAAATGCAAGATGACAGAGTAACTCGGGAGTAATATATTTACTGAGTTTTGTGTCCAGACTGCAGTACTGTTTTAAGGTCGTTTAGGTTAAAAAACAAACACAAGAAGGCCATAATGGACCTTAATCGCTCACCCTAATACAGGCTTTTAGTAGGCTCAAATCTGGCGTAAACTAATTTATTTACTTTAGAATGGTGAAGATTGGACCGTAAGTGCGGCAATTGGGCTGATAACATTTTCTAGGATCTGACCTAGTGACCTACTGACCACATGTAACCCAATTCCAAACTCATCCAAGATTTCATGAAGGCAAACATTCTGACCAAGGTAAGTGAAGGGCCATTAATGTAGCCTCTATTGTGTTCAGAGGATTTTTTTTCTAAAATCTGACCTAGTGACCCAGGTTTCGACCCCCAAGTAACCCAATTGTGAACTCATTCAAAATTTCTTGCAAACATTCTGAACAAAGTTTGATGAAGATTGGATAAACACCAAGCCTGTAATGTGTTAACAAGCATGTTGTTGATGCAGCATGCTGGGATTCAGAAAAGCTCACCTTGAGAACTGTGCTCAGGTGAGTTAAAAGAAAAGTAAAACAAGTTATTGTAGGAATAATATGGATTTTTTTTTTACCTCTTTAAAGTTAGTCACTTGATCCAATGGCACTTTCTCCTCCACTTCAATAGAAAACTTCATTGTACTCTCCACCTTGTCAATCAAGTTCTGGAAGGCCTCTGGAACCTGAAAACAAAAACACAGGTTCCCCTTCACCATATTCCAGTTCAAACCCAAGTCAACAGTGCTTGTATTAATTGTATGAGTTTGTATTAACTATGTAAATCTGACTTAAAAATATTAATCACAAATATTAACCCAGTCATATTTTATACTTTCCAAATGGTTATACAACAGTTTATCTAAAAATTATTTTTTATTTACTTTGGATACATTACTGAGTACACAGACACAGTTATGGTACAATTGGTGACATCAAATTACTGGTGGAGGATATGTTTGGGAAAAAACACTTAGCTAGAAAGCCCTTCATTAAAGTTCTCAACCTAAGACTCACACACTGTGAGAGGCCAAAGAGTTGGAAGTCGGCAGCTGCAACCACTTAGCCATAAGCGCCTCTCGCAATGACTTCCATATCCCTTTCTCAAATACAGTGTTTGGGTTCAGATATATATTTTTTTTAAAACCTTTGACTTACACATCAAAAAGGAAGCAGCATTGTTGCCTGGAACTGAGGAGTCGAAATCGGAACACTCGGTAGAGTATGGATAAAACCTGTGGACTTACCATTCTGAACCTACAGGGAATGTCTGCCCTAAACACTCCCGACTCAAGAGCTTCCACATGTCCACCTACATAGGTCTCTGAGTCCAACATGTGTCCAGAATCTGTGAGTTTGTTCAGGATGGACTCTTGTTTATTGGGGAACACAATGTTGGCATGGTAGGCCTGCACCATCAACAAAGCCTCACATAATGTACCAGAACCCTTACGTAACACCTGCAAGACAGACATTGCTTAAACAGTTTCTTCTACTGACAAAATCAATCAACATGAGCATGATGCTTAACATATATAAACTCTACTTAAACAAATACATCATATCTGCAAAACAAACATGCAACATTGTGTAGGAGAGCTGAAAAGGATTGGGCAACAGTTTGGGGGATGATAATTTTTCCCATATATACCAGTACTTCCCTTTTTCAGAATATTTTTATTTTGGCAATAAAAAATCAGTGCACAAAATAAAAATTACCTCATAACTCTATTTACCTCATCTGGTTCCATAGGAATGATGGTACAGAGAGCGAAGATGAATGGATGGACATACTCCTGGTACAGGTAGAAGGTGGCCACAGCATCGGACACCGAGTAGTTAGACAATACCTGCAACAGGTATAGGGATCTATTATGTCAATGCAATTTAAAAACAATCAATCATAGGACCGCATGTGAGATTGGGAGATCCAGCGTTGCTGCCAACTCCAATTTATCTGGGGCCATTTTTGACCCACAAGATGGAACGTTGAGTGTCATCCAGAAAAATCTAATGTCATGCTATTGTAATAATTTGACATAATGGTATCGCAAGGCTTTTTTTCGGCCGATTTTATAGCCGTTATTCGGTCATGATCCCAATGGCAAAACAAATACTTTTTTCCCAATCAGAGAAGAAAAATTCCCAATCAACAAAAAAAAAATAATATACATGGTTGTACTACAGCAGTCATTTAATAAAATGTATTGCTAGTTAGGCTAGCTAATCAGGTATCAGTTGTTTATTAATAAAATAAATATAGCTAATCAGGCATCAGTTGTTTATTGATAATATTAAATATATGTGGCAAACTAATAAAAAATAACAGTACAGCTTTTTATTCCCCAAAGGTGAAAAAAATTCCCAATTTCTGGCAAAACGACGCAAAAATTCCCAATTCCAGGGGTATGGGTTATATTCCCAAAATGGTGAAAAAATGCCTTGTATCCTCAATTCACATTCTGTACATGAAACAATGGCTGCAGTGCTCAGAAATATAAACAGCCTTATCCTTTGTTTCGCGTAAAATTTTGTAGTCCAGGAATAATGATTTAGGAGCAGAAAAGCTAAGCAGTTTTGGTTGTGTCCTGAAAAACTCGTTATGCTCTTTTGACTGCATCAGCTTAATTTATTGCATAAACATACATAACCACAAAAGCACTGTGTGGATCCAAACACGAGGGAGAACTATTTATAAAATAGGTCATCAGAGGATTGCGATCTCACAACCAATCTAATGATTCTCTTTCTCACTAACTTGCCAGCTCAAAACCACATTTTGTCAGAATGTTTTTATGCATTATGACATGACACATGGTGAAGTTAGGTGGGGTGCATACATACATCCATCCAGATAACTTCTTCAGCGTGTAGGAATACAATTGTTAGTGCCTGATGTGGCTATTTGTATAAAATTGCATATTATTATGATTTGGTTTCACCTTGTAAGTGAGAAAACAGGTGATCTCTGCAAAAACTAATTTCTTTATAGGTCACAACGATCTATAACTCCTACTTAAGAAGACAGCATACCTGGGGCTGTTCTGTGGCCATTCTGCACATTTCCTCTGGATCCAAAGTGGTAGGATCATATCGCAACTTGGCCTGCAGGCAGATAAAACAATTAACACTAATATATTTATGTAAAAATGACTGGTTTGTTGTTTGTGGATAAAAATTTACTTTTGTAGGTACCAACACCAACGTTATGCTCAAAACCAGTTAATCACGTGTCAAAAAATACCTGGATTCAATTGGGTTACTGTCCCATCTCTGTACTTCAGAGAAATATATGTAGCTTATTGAAAACTCTGGTAAAAAAAGCCTACCTTCGCAACAGCTTTCAGGCCCTGGCTACCTACAGGCAAGTAACTGTCTCTTTTCACCCACCTGAAAAAATAGTTTGGAAATCTGGGATAAGTAACAATAATTTATGTAGTAAAGAGTTAATTTTCAAAATTCCTCAACAAGCTTTTTTTCCAAATGAAGTATGTGTCGCTTACCAGAACAGTATTTACTTATTAGAAAACACAGATCACAATAACATAGAGCATCTAAAGAGGATCTGAAAGGGTTACCAGATAACATGACTGGATAGAACCACTGGCCCACCACAAGTCAGCTGGAAGAGGTCCCCACATACAAGGTGTCCAAAACTCAAACCAACAGGGCGGGAGACCATGAAGTATGGAGTTAAAAATCTGCTTCTCTGGGGCTTCAGCACTAGCACACAAATGTTTGTGTTTAAAGGCAAAATGGTGAATGTAGACTTTCAGTATGACAAGAAAATGGTATAAAATAATAGATGAATACCTGAAGCAATCCATATGAATTGAGGGACGAGACTTGTACTCGCCCTGGTTGTCTTTGCTGAACCCAATTTCACGTGCCATGTCCAATCCATGAAATGCTGCCCTTGCCTCAACAAACGGCCTACAGAGTAATAGTATTTTTTTTGTTCATTCTCTACAGAAGTCAACAGTTTTTTGTTTTCTTTTATTGAACCATCTTGGTCTGACATTTTCCTTAAGGTTAGAGTTACGTTTATGAAATTTAAGAAAAGAGTGAAAAATCTCTGAAAAACTTTCTTTACAGTTACACAAATGAAATTTAAGAAAACTGAAAATCTCTGAAAAACTTTCTTTACAGATAAAAATAAGTGCTAGTTCCAGCTTTTGGTGACATAAAGGCTTGAAAAAAAAAAAAAAAAAAAATAATAATAAAAAAACACTAACAAAGCTTACCAGTCAAACATGTCTCCGTTGTAAGTTGCAAATAGGTGTGGCTTTACTTCAAGAACATGGTCAAAGAAACGCTTCAGCAAACTGGGCTAGAATAAAATGACAAAACAAATTATTGCCATATTGAACTATAAATATTGCAGTTCAGAAAATTAAGCTCAACTGTCCCAGCAGACAAGGAGAGTAAAACAATGACCAAAATCTTGACTTCAACGTAACAAATTTTGTTGTATGCATGCATGGGAAGCTTTGATAGTTTATTCATTCATTTTTTTTATACCTCGTCTGGTTCATTGATGATGATGAAGGGTCCAGGAAACTCAGGTCGAGGAGTGTATTCAAAGTCTTCAACATCCTGAGAAATAATCTCTCTGTTCGTGATGAGATAGCCCTGCCCATCAATCATGTAGGAAATCATCATCACCTGATCAAACGAGGGATCAGGGAACTTCAGAGGCAGTTTTGTTGTCTCTATATCAAATGCCAACACAACAGGATCCTACATAAAAATAAGATTTAGTATACAAACAAAAGCAATAGCTTAAAGGTACTCCCAGTAAAATCACAGGTGCAAATTAGTGCATTAATTTGTGATAAAATTTTTAGGAATAAAGAAGTTATCGATGAGAATTTTTAAGAAAAGTAATCTGGGCAATAACTCTGGAACAAACAATGCAATCAGAGTAATCTCACCTTCATGCACAACCACATATAAATAATAAAATTGTAGAGAAATTTCCATAAATAAGCGATATGCACAAGAATTTGCAAAGGAAATGGGCAATCATTTCATACCCAATTACAGACTACAAAAGATTGGATAAAAGCTGTAACCTCTAGTGTTCACAAGCAAATTGTTGCTGAGGCACAACATACGCTGGGGTATCAGAAAGCTGTGCTCAAGTTAACTAAAATTGCACACACAAAAAAAGAAAAAGAGAAAGAAAATAAATCCAATGAGTGACAAGACGTTAGCCGCATACAAAATGGTTAGATATGTTTTTCTTTCTATACCATAGCTGTAAATAATATTTGGTGTTCACAAGGGCTGCGCTATACTTACTGGTCTGTGTACAAGGTCCTCTCTTCTAGTGATCTCTGTTGGCAGGCTGCCTCGGCCCCTCACACCATACCAGTGTCCCACAAACAATCTCTGATCTATAGATACACGTACGTGGTACGGCACATCATGCTCTCTGAAATAAGCCCACAGGGTAAAACTCATTTCAGTGCATTTTTGTATAAGAAGAATAGTGTTGCAGATGTTACAAGATTGCGGTTGACCAATGAAGCAGACCTAGGTGATGAAAAAACAACAAAAACAGTACTTCCTTACCTGTAATCAAACTCTATGGAGGTTGTGCATTTTCTTTTGCTTTTCGTTTTGAAATCGATAATATAGACAGGTTTACAATAAAAAAAAAAAGAAAAAAAAGACAGCAATAGAGTAATAATAACAATTAATTATATTTCCTGTATGCTTGCCCAAGTCCTATACATAATTGTACTTTTATTATATTAAATGATAAGAAAATATTTCAAAAATCTTGCAAATTGAATCTTAGATCTATATGTTCTTAGCTGAAATCACATATAGGATGTTGTTAAGATTCTGGCTTCTGCTTTCATATTTATTCATGTTTCATGAAGTTAATGCCAATCATCAGGCATTTAATATAGGCACAATTAAATTAGAGGGATGGGATTTGCCGGCATTTTTGCTGATACTGTGCAGCGACATTTCTATAATTATAGCACAGGGGCACTTATGAGGTGCCTCGGGACTGAACCCGGCCGGTCCATTATATTGACACCGACAAGACTGCCCTTGATGCCATTAAAAAGAGAGGAAAAAAGACATTTACGAAAATCTGAATCAGTAAATTTTGTTTTCCTTTAAAGAAAGCCTACCTTATATCAACAATGTTGTCCATCTGGTCTATTTGTTTTCCTTTAAAGAAAGCCTACCTTATATCAACAATGTTGTCCATCTGGTCTATAACTTTCTTAGAGCTCAGGTCATCATCATCAAAGTAGCTGTAAGAATAAACCAAATTTCAAAGCATTAATCAATGTATGACAGTATTGTTAGCAGTTGCTAGACTTTATTTATTATAAAAACAAAGGATTTTTAACATGTAACAGCCTGATTTTTAAGTTTTTTTCTTCTTTAAAAACTTGTATGAAATAATATGTACTTGCCAACACTTTCTGCTATAACTTAATTTGGTCACCCAGTCATTTATTAGGCACACAAAACTGATTTTTTTTAATTTTTATTTTTAAATATTTCAAACTGTACAAGAAATGGTTTTTTGATCCAGATACGTCTGTAATCACCTTGTGTACACTTCATTTGATTTCTCTCGCTCTTTGTTCTTGCGCACAGCTGAAGCTATGTCACGCTTCACTTTTGTAAGGTCCTCCACTGACAGGAAAGACAGCTTCAAATACTGACGCTTCAAACCAACTAGATGATTGTGCTACAATGGCAATAAACATAACTTAGTTCATACAATTCTTTAAAAGTTTAATCTAGCATATGTACCTTAAACAGGATATCTCAAAATAGTGGTGAACCATGCTTAACGTATCAGTATCTACAAACACCATTTTTATAAAATGATGATGAACAGTAGAAATGATACTAGTGCTGGGACATTGGTTCCAAACCATAATCCATCATCAGTTACCACTTCAACACTTGCAGATTTTTCCTTATTACAAATCTACTTCTGTAAACTGTATCCTTACTATATGTTCAACATAAAGGCTGGCATTTCAAAGTAAAGGTATTGCACTTGTAGAAACCCAGTAATTTTAAATATTAACTTCCAGCATGAACATGCCAATCAGGCCTAAAAGATTTAAAAGAAATTTTGGGCTGAAACATTGAAAATACTTTTTTAAATAGCTTTTTTGTTTTTATTTGTTGGTGTATTTTATATGGTAAAACTGCATTAACCTCTAGATAAACAACAGATGCCCATAGTTTGTCTCACTTTCAGCACTAGATAGTACGAGTTCAGCTGTTTTAAACATTAATAAAAAATAAGAATGTACAAGAGGCATAACCTTGCCAAGTTGAATTAAAGTTACCTGCCCTACCGAGATAGGTTCTACTTTAATTAGTGAAGAAGTAATTGATGTTTGAAGTGAATGTGTTTTACAGTTTTAGAGAAAACAGACCTTAACAAAGAAATTGATACAAAGGTGTTGTCAAAAAAAAAGGAGAATTACCTTCCAAAAATTTTGGTTCCCTGCTCTTTTTTGATAGTGAACATTAATTCTAACTTTGAAGTGAACATTGGACAATTTTTTGAGAACCCAATAAGGTAAGCAAATGCATTTCTTTGAATAGTGGAGCTTTAAAAAACAACTAGGGCATCCAGTATTAAAAACAAACTTTTGAAAACCAAAAAAACAAACATTTTCTTTTCGATTAGCTTAGCTGATATTGGCAAAGCCATCCTGTTTTAGATTCTATAATAGAAAATGTAGGAATTCACTCATTCTTTTTTCGATTTAATCATGTGTTCTATTTAAATACACAAAATCAATGTGGTGTCTGTTGAAATTAAGCACCATTAAAATGAAAAAAATCATCCATCAGATTTATGCATATGAAATATTGGAGAGAGCTGTACTCTCCTGAACAGGGACTTTTAATGTAAAGAATGTTCAAACATCTGGTTAGTGATGAGAGAATGATAATTATCATCACTGAGTATTTTTATATGCTGCTTATCAATATAAGATTATATAAACACGGGTGCAAGTTGAAAATTTCCAAAAACCTGAAGTTTTTGCTGGGGGCCAGGTGGTCGCCAGGGTCCCCCCTGAAGCTCCAGCATTTTAGCTAATTTCAAAGCTTATTCTTGTGTTTTCCTGAGACACAATTGTTTAAATATTTTTATTTTTTTGTTGTTATATTTTTCCTCCAAAGTATATCCATTTTTCATGTAGAAAATTGACAATTGAGACTGTTTATAATGTCAATCAAGCCACTGAATAGACTATATGACATTTACTCTCTTTTCATTACATCAAGAATCACAAGGCTACAAAACAAAATCTTATGCTTTCAGCCAATCAAATTTGATATTAGATACACGCGTAATTGCTAAGATAAACGCGACTCGTCCCCCCCCCCCCATTTTCTCAACGAATATACGTGATTTGGAAAAATGACCTCTCCGGGCTTCGAAAAACCGGAATTTCCGGCAAAAACCGGAAAACTTGCAACCATGTATACATGTTTTAAAGTAAATTTACCATTAAAAAAGGTGCCATGTATGGATAAAACTTACAAGTTCCAAGTCCTCTTTGTTAATTGTTTCACATGTGGCAATCTTTCCTGTAAACTTCTTTGTCAGATAGGAGGCAACTTCTCGTTCACAATTTTTCTTTGTCAACACATAAAAGTAAGGTTTGAATGGTAAGGTGGCCTGAAAAATATGAAGCAAATCGATGCACATCCAGTTACACAACAGTGAGTTGGCTAAAAGTTTAGAAAGTTTGACAGATTTCAGTAAATTTTACAAATGGTGCTTATGACGTAAATGCCTGAAAACATCCCTCACCCACTCAGCCACAAGCCAAACTAAAAGTATTATTTTAAAATTATGTTGCCAAGACTAGTTTTATTCAAATTTGGTAAATGGTGACAGGACATTTTTCTTGACAAACTGCAAGTAAAATGCTCCAATTTTAATATAATCTTATGATTGCAGGATACCAAGAAAAAAATTGCATTGTAACAAAATCGTAGCTGAACATCTTGTTCATTTCATACAATTTACCTTAAACCTGCCACCATCATCTTGTATAAAGTAATAATCCACAGCACTTATCAATCGCTTGTCTTCATCCATGATGTCAGCCTGCAATTACAGAAAATAAAATCTGGAAAGTAGAACACATAACAGAATTGTAACCAGACAAATAAAAAACTGTGTTCATTTTTCATTGGATTAAATGCAGTTTAAACAGAACATGGAAGTTATAATGTTGAAGTTTACTGGATCGAACCCTGGGCCTCCCGTACCTGGAGCTGACGATGACTAAAATTAGGTTCTAGAAACAAAACATGTTCCTTATTAGCCCCTTTAGTGACTGAAATATTACCTTATAAAATGTCACCTACAGCTCGATCCCACAAAATGTCTTCACAAATATTATTTTCTCCGACAAGAATACTTATATTCTACAATAATAACCAATGTAAAAAAAAAACACATAAGGAAACCATGAGATTGCAATAACCTATGTTAGTTTTTTCCATAGCAGTTTAAAAATTCAGTCAATGTGAACATTCCATTCAAATTAACCTTCATTCTCACTTAACATATAAACAAGTTAATTTCCCTTTTGATTAAAATTCAACAATTAAAGAAGTCAGTCAATAAGGGCTTTCCTATCAAATTAACTAAGTTTGATTACTTATATTACTAATTCCTTATTAATTACTGTTATTCACATCAGAAGATTTCAATTGGTAAAAACTAAAAATAAGGTTCTATGTGGTCCAGGATGCCCTGAAATATGGTCCAGGCTGTCTGGTCTGGAAGTCCCTTGGTCAGAGTGTTCCCAAGTTATTGTGAGCTTGTGCATTAATGAATTCACTTAGTTCACATTTTCAATGTTGGGTTAGCAATATGGTAAAAAGTGAGCTGTGGAAATGGATTCTTTTAGGGTCTCCAGAAATGCATAGTTCCCTTTTTAATTTATGCAATAAATAACATAAAACTGAAAATAATATATAAAAGTAAACTGATGACCTATTGTGTTGTTGAATTTCTTTATATATATTACCAATTGCAATAACAAATCCTGCATATAAAGCAAAAGAAGTACTTTAAACTTACTGGATGCATATTGATAAGCCATCCAACTTTTTCCTGTGGATCCTTGTAGCGCTCGAACCCAAACTTGCTGTCGATTTCGTCATTGAGCTTCGACCTCTCAAGTCGTTTCTCTGATGTTTCTTCGCCATATCTGACAAAACAGGAAAAGAAACACCTGTTTTATTAACGATAATAGTATTGCAAAAACTAACATGAAGCAAGCATATGCCCACTGACAAATGGTCGACAGGGAGGCAAGAAATGACTACCAGTAAAAATATGAAAAATGCAGCGCCAAAATACTGAAAGAACTTACCCAGTGCTTGCTTCATTATTCGGCTTTTTATTGTCCGCCTTGTACTTTCCACTATTTTGTAAAACCATTTTCTCTACAAAAAAGTGGCCAAATCCTCATTTATTTCAACAAATATGGCATTTTTCTCGTCTTCTTGTCCAAAGTTCTTTACGTGCGAAGCGAGGATTTACCCGGCAAATTCATTTTTGGCGCGAATAAACGACCTTCACCTGCACATATCGATAATACGAAATATATTAGTACGAAAATATCAGCAAAATTATTTTCCGATTGACGAAAAGTTTTGACACCTTTTTATGAACAAGTTTCCTTGATATGAGTAAAATAAATGTAATGGCTTGATCATTTCAATACAGAAATGCATTATGTTGGAGAACAATAACGAAAATTCGTTTTATTATTTTGTCGAGAAAACGCAATGTCTCGAAAGTAAAAAAGGAAAGATTTCCAAATGAGAAAATTATTCGGTCTTGGAATTATTCGTAGCTTGTACTTGAATGACATTTTGCGCGATCATTTTCCTACTACATCTACTATGCTACTATTATTCAAACATATTATTTACCTTTACTTATAGGGAGAGAGAAAACTATTTTTAAAGTAAAATGGAGGCAAATCAAGTTATTACAATAAAATAGTAGATGACTAGATCTATATATGTAGGTCTAGTTGAGTAAATATTTGCTCTTGTTTTTGGCTCAAATTTTACCAAAATAAAAAAAATAAATTTCAAAAGAAAACATAATCATCTACTTCCTCGATTCCCGTACTTTTATAAAGCACCCAGTACAAACTAATATTACTAAGCACCCCACCCCCTCCCACTTTCAGTGAAAAACGGAAACCAGCAAAAATGTCGTTATGCATGAAGCAAGTTATATCGCAACTGTCAAGGTAAGTTAAAAAAGAAATATGCATAAAACCATTTCAAAAATATAGTGTAAAAGAAATTTTTCGCTGACAGAGCAGTTAAATGTTTTGGACTCTTGTAATTGTCAAAAGTATTGTATTTTCGCGGCTTATCACGAGTAACCTTCAACGTCAGGCAAATTTAAAGTTTATACCAGCAGTTATCGTATGCATTTCACGTTAGAGTCAAACAATGCTTTGTCTCAAAGTGGCGTTGCTAGAAAAATATCCCCATGAAGACCTCACGGGGATCTTTCATGTAAGAATTAATATGACAATAGGTGCTACCTAATTCGGGGAAAGCGCAATTATTGTTTGAATACAATAAACTTTAGACTTAGTCATTGATACATGAAATATCAATGAGCACATTTGGAGCCTCTCCATGGCTTACCTTTTTCAATGTGGTCATTTTCAAAAGTAATAGTTTATGAGTAAAGTGAGCATTTACCAGATTTCGAATATCAGACCTACCTAATACTAAGGACTGAGCTATAGCTGTATCTGTGAAACTGCTAGGGGTGTGCCTAGGCGACCTTTGACTATACGCACTATTCTGGGGAGGGGGTTCAGGGGCATTAACCACGCCCCCGGATTTTTTTTTCCTAAGAACGCCGTAGATACATTCTGGGGAGAAACTCTGTCACAGTACAACGAGCAGGAAGGGACAGAAATACGTCGGGTAGGATTGCAGAAGTATTTGTAGAATTTGGAAAAGGGTTAAAGAACTCTAATTTAAAAAATGAAACGGCTAATAACAAGTGCCAAACACAGGTTATGTACGATTTTTATTTGCTTTTTCAAGGTTTTTTTTCAGTTTTTGGAAGCAACTATGCGTAAGTGCGTAAGCCCTGTCACGCCCCTGACTGCTACACTCCTCCCTTCTTACACAATGAGGTCCTCCCTGAATGTGATTTATTGTTCTTCTCTGTAGCAGCGTTGCATATCACAACACAAATAGAATACTGCAGTGGGCAATGTCATCAATTGTAAAAGAGAAGGGAAAAGTGAGCCTACCCAGGTTTCAAAACACAGGCACGATGTGAATTAACTATCAGTAAAATTGCTTCTTTTATATCGAGATTTTTAGGGCTATATCTCCTGGTGGATAATAATTATTTTGTCTCATTAAAATAAACAATAGAACAGAAATTATATATGTTATAAGTTCCACTCTTTAAAAAAAGCAGACAAGACAGTGTGTATGTAAGAATGTAAACATGTTCTCTAAAATTACAATGGCAGGCTTTGCGAGAAAAGGTTAGTTCTACAATAATATATACATAACTTTAATTCACGCTTTTTTAATGTTATAGTTATCTTTTATTTACGTGTTAATATACCAGAAAGTCACAAATCACACATCTATTTGGCAACATCACGCATTTCAACACTGATGAATGTTGACGAGTCATTTTTTCTCAAGTATTGAGTTGAAACTATTTGAAGGTATATTTTTTCATAATTTTGTAATGTTTTTCTTTTGTTATAAATATTTTTGTTTGTGGATTCAATACTCTTTGCATAACAGATTTGTTAAGAGAAATTGATACCATAATTTGTCCTTTTTAGTATGCACTTTGATTTCAGCAGGCTTTAAACTAAAGTTTAGGTCCAGCGAAAAGCTGTAATGATCAATTTGTTATTAAATACAAATTATTATATACCGGTAAATAAATGTGTAACCCTTATTCAGTCTCAAAATGATCAGAAATAAATAATATCTCCTTTAATATAAGGTATTCACCAAAATTTGTAGGGTGGTGTCCATTCTTTGAATAGAAACATGATACCCCATGGGATTTTGGGTCTTCGGGGGATGTTTAGGCAAAATTGAGTTCTGGCTGTTTCAGAGATATGAAACTAGTTCGCTTTCAGCAAAACACGATTCTTTTAAAAACATAGTACTTCATTTAGATAGCAGATTTTTTAAAACATTTAAATGCACTTTATTAGCTTTCATATAAACAACTACTACATTATATTGATTAGGAAATTTACATATTTATGCTGTATTTCAGTAGATGGATAATGTAAACATGTTTTTGATTTTTAGAATTTCTCAATAAATAGCTACTGTTGGTATGCAGAAAAGAAAAAAAAATAACAATAAAGATTTTTATGTCTTTATATTAACTCTATTTTAAAAAAAAGTATTGAAATAAAAAGAAAATACAGGAATCACTTCTTCTATATGTTTTACCATTATCTTTTCAAAAAGTGGAAAGATGCAAAATGTCACTGAAAGCGATTTAAATAAAGATAATAATGCTTTGGTTTAAGCTAATATGCAATGTCAAAACATAGTTAATAACAACACACACATTAACAATATTCTATGCATTTTACACTAAAGCAACATCAAATACAATTAATTAATATCATGGCACTTTAAGACAAATAAGTTATGGCATTTAGTTATAGAACACAGACTACAACATTACATATTGATGGAAAATGAGATTGAATATGTGAATGTCCAGTTCTAATATAAATGGTATGTACATTTTATTTAATAAGGTGCTGTAACCGAATTTTAACTCATATTTTGTTTTAATTAAAGCAAAATGGTCACAATAAAATGTTAACTATATCTTTACTCCATAGAAGAGCTGATGTCAATCTGTTAAATAAACACCACCTGCACACAATCTTATATTATTGTTCTGAAACATATTTATTTCATAACTATTTATTTTATATTCAGAGAAATGTGCAAAAACAACAACAATTTCATTAACTGTTTGTTACAAAAGGACGTGTGGTCTTGTGAGTACATTGTGTTAAATAAACTTTTTCATTCTTGTTCAGTCTGATTCAATATTTAGATTTAGTAACATGTAACACATTGCAGGATGGCAAACTTCAGCCACTTTCTCAAGAAAATATCAGGTCGTCCTAGAATGAAGTCACTTCTTCTTTGATCTAGATGGGCATGCCTCAAATCTGTTATTCCGTCTCTGGACAACCTTGCCTGAAACCTCTGTAAACTGGGTGCACTCAGTACTAATGAAGACAATTCCTGGATTTTTACAATCTGTATAACAGAAGAATAATAATCTAATAATAAATATTTTTGCAGTTGTGACACAAGAAAATGCAGTTAAATATATTCAATATTCAAAGAATAACGCATTAACAGTAATAAGTTAATATCTGGGGAGATATACTTATAAAACTTAGGCAATGACCATCTACAATTAAATATTATCAACTACATGGCTAGAACTTTCCAGAAGACTTGATATTGCCCTTATGTTTATTGTTGAAAAAAATAATTTCTATACCAAAATGTGTAAAAAGTTTGATTACAATATTCTAAGGCATTATTTCTTTTTCAAAACAACACTTAAAATACCCATTGATGCAACCTAGGTATTAAGTAAGGTTGTGTTGTAATATTAATGATTTTATTTATCTCAAGCTATACATTGAGTCCATTTCAACTTGATTTAAAACAAATTACCATCCACAGCCTTTCTTTCTGTTCTTTGGTTAAATGTGGAGTGGCAGTGTCACCTGGTTAACATAGCAAATGTCAACTACAGTACTCATAGAGACCTCCCTTCACAGACTGCTTAGCTGTGAAAATATAACACAAAATGATAAAAATACATTATACCATGTTTAAAATATGCCAATAAACTCAGATGAACGTTATCAAATCTTTCTTGAAAAGCTTAAGTAGTATGCTTGTGTATATGTTTTGGTCAAAATGATACCTAATGTCAGTGATTTTGTTCCACATGAAAATGTCAATGTACAACAATTGTTAACCTTTCTTTTAATTAAAATCTTTGTTGTGGAATTTATGGCAATTGGCAAAATTGGATTGTTTACAGACAGTTTTTGTTGGAAATAATACCATTAGAAAATTGTAATGCAAATCTTTATAAATTAATAAATATGCATGGAATTTTTTAGCATTTTAAAACTAGTTTTATTTCAGATATAATGGGGAGTGTCAATCTTATAAACTGATATTTTAATTTAAATTAATTTATTGAAAGTGCACTTTAAACAACTCTTCTATGAAGGAAGAAAACACTGTCTAATTTGAATAGTAATGAAATGTCAAAGTAGATCTACACTTTTACAATCTATGTGTCAATTAAATCAGTCTTATATCAGAAGTAAGAACACTACAATTTCTTCTATTTGTTGAGAAATATATCCATCATCCCTTAAAAAAAAAAAACTGAAAAACTTTGTCATCCGAAATGTCTTCTCATTTTCAACATAAGCTATGTCTTAAGCCATCTTTTTTTTTTAAAGAAACCTTGCTCTGATGCGTGATTCATTGCTTACTCATTATCAGTATATCAAATACTTACAAAAGCAGTAATGGCTAATGCAACATTCTGATTGTGATACAGTTTGGTCGCCAGTAACGGATCACTATGTAAACAAAGTTTATTTTCATAGTGTAAACTCAAAATGTCAAGATTGTTTTTATGTTGCAGATAAAGGTATTATCTCCTCTAATGATTAATGCAAATCATTTCAAAAAAGATTTACCCTTCAGACGTTTTACTGGTTCATTTGTACTGCCACTTACTTCCCCATTATTGGATCAGTTGCTCCTATAACGGATCACGTGACACTGAAGGTCAGGGACCATTTCAAAACACAAATTTATGACAGAAAACAGCTGATTTATTGTAGCTGAACAAAACAATAGCAAATATGAATGAAAAAATGAATGACAGGCATTTTAAGTGATACATCATGTTCCATTTCTGTAACCACATGGGGCATCGGTGTGCCATTACAGCATTCCTTTATCTGTTCAAATGGTTTATCATTTTTACAACATAACAATAAAAACACAATATGACTATAGGTTAACAAAACACAAGAGATCAATATTAAATGGAATGATCAAGTAAGATCATAGTTTCTGCTAAAATAGAGTCATCTGAACTGAATAACAAGACTAGTATCAAACTATGAGCTATGATTTTCACAAAACAAAACAAGTGGACTAGAATATACATGTACAGTTACTATTTCACGATGCTCATGCATATACAGTTACTATTTCTGCACAATGCTCATGCATTTGCCAGCTTTCATGTTGGATATTGAGTGTTGCAATTTAGAATATATGCTTTCCAACCGGTGCACAGGTTTAATAATATAGTTGCATGGTATGTGAACTCCACCACCACTTTCATTTTGTTCCGGCCATGGGTCAGTACTAGGAAAAGGTTCTCCACATGGTTCAGAAAGAACAGTTCCCCCATCATCCAAGACCATGCGAAAGATTGGAGCAATTTCCCTAGGCACATGACCTACTGGTAGACCTGCTACATCCGCCAGGGTAAGCTGGCGCTTGTCATCTGTTGACAAGGTATGGAACTTACTTTCAAATGAGCCAAGTTCGGGTATCCAGACTAAACACGTACTTTCGTCATGTATGTTTGTGTATTCCCTATCCACATGTAATAATGTTGGGGGGTCTGTGGTTGGTGGACGGATTTTATAGTGATGGTATCCTTTTATGACACAGTTGTTTAGATAAATAGAAGAGTATCTGACCATGGCTGTATCTTCTTCAGCTGAAGAACTTGGGCCAGCAATTGGTTCAACTGTGCTCTTTGGTGCCTGGCTACTGGATTTCTTTGCCTGAAATAATATAAACAACAAAGACATGAACATTTGGGCAAAAAGTGTTATCACACTTATAAAACATGGTAAATCGTTTGTTTAATTTTCCTGTAATAATGACATGCGGAGGGCTATAAATCAAATAACCATGTTTTTAACTATTGTTCACTGGCCAAGAGTCAAACCCTGACCTACTGGTATGGATTAACAACCAGACGCTATACCATCAGAGCTAACCGGAGATCATTAAACATGTGCATACAACGTTACATTAATAGTAATAAACGGTTTTTATTTTTTGCTTCACAAGTACCTGTCATTAAAAGCTGACTGAGCCTTCTGAGTGTTGACTTACCAAAATCAATTTTAGAACATTTAGGGCACAGGAATGGGTCGTTTTCATTAATCTCATAGCCAAGACATTCTGTATGCATCCACAATTGGCACAAATCACATTGTACCCACACACGACATAAACCCAGTTCCTCATCCTCCTTATACGTAGTGTGACAGGCTTCACAGCGGGGATTATCGTCATTGGTGGTTTTTGTCTTTTGCTCCAGTTTTTCCCTTTCTGTTAACGGTCTTTTTCCCTTTGATAACTGAGATTTTGGGCCTTTCTTTCCTTTCTGGGAACATTTTTCTTTGGTCTTTCTGTTTAAGAACTTCTCTTTAGCTTTTTTCTCCTTTTCTGCAAACGCCTTCACATGCTCAAGTTGTTTCAATGAGAAAGTTCTAATGCTTACATCTGAGGTCACATTATCTGGAAGGATGTTCGACATAGTTTTTCGGACAGGTTTTGGGGGCTTTGATGCGACCTTTGGCATTTTCAAGCTTTCCAACAGCACAGGTGAAATAGCTGAACTTGGCCCTGCTTCTTCTTGATCTTTTCTATTAACTGCTGCATCAGCAAGCAAGTCAAGTCCACATGTTGAATCTTCATTGGACTGCTCTTCAGCTGGGTAGGCTTTATGATGAAGCTTCTTGTACACATCAAAACAAGGTGATACACCCTCCACATCATACCCCTCCTTCATCCGAGTGCTATACCTTTCTTTCGCAGGAGTAGATAGGCTTTCTGTTAGCGCGTCAAGAGCCCCTTTAGCTTTAACTTGCTCCTCTGTGAATGGTTTGCAAATGTCAGACACTGTGCTGGCATCCTCAGAAGGTGTTGTGTTGTCAGCGAATGTCAAGGACGGCTTCAGCATTTCACTGGTGATTACGGTGCTATCAACCGGATATATCCCAGAGGCCTTAAATGCATTCATCACAGTTAGTGGTTTGTAGAACTGCAGATAAGCTTCTGTCAGTTTTTCTGCAAAGTTTTCCTTTCCAATGACTTTTCCCGGGTTTTCACGTGTGTACTTTCTGCACACAATGTGCCATTTCGTTTTAAGTGGCCCAAACACACCCTTATCCAATGGCTGCATCAAATGTGTCGCATTCGGCACAATTCTGTAGAGTTCAATTCCCCTTTCTTTGGCACTCAAAAAGACGTCCGGATCAATGTGGCTGCTCACACTATCAAAAAGTAATACCACTGGTCTGTTTGGTCCAGCAAACTTATCAAAATGGTCAATGAAATTCCCAAAAGTCACATTGTTCATCCATCCCTTTTGTGTGTAAGCAATATCAGCACCCTCCAAAGCACCATTCAATGGATTGTAACCTTTAGGCCTAGGCTGGGGATACACAAAGTAGGGTGGCATCATTTGCCCAGAGGCATTGCCACAAAACATAACTGTAAGTCTTTGTTTTCCACTTGTTATGTGAGGCACTGCCAAATCTCTTCTGGATGGCCCTATAACTTTTGCCTTGTTTGCTCCCATATTGAATCCAGCTTCATCTGCGTTCCAGATTCTACTTGGAGAATTCACCAAATCTTTACTGATAAGGAAATCTCTAAACCTGCAGTACCACATATCTGTTTTCTCCTTGGTAACTTTTGATCTGTTCATTTCCAAGTCACTTTCACTGCGGGGACTAATAATATGTCTATTTCTGTTTAGGAAAGCGTAGTACCACTTCTTTCCAGGTCTTCCATCTTTGAAAGGTGTCTTTCTCTTCTCACGCTTTACAATGTCCTGTACAAAGTCAAGAAACTCACACATCCTCAATCCGAACCCACGCTGTGCCATTTCACTTAACCATTCTGCCATTTTTTCCTCTTCAGATTCACTGAAGATAGTGGTTGGTCCTCTGCCCTTGTACAAGTCAACTTCTCCCGAATGCCTTCTATATAAGAATCCATATGACAGAGCATTTTCCTCTGCAGCTTTTCTAAGTGTTTTAGCACCACTACTTACACTGAACAGGGCTTTTCGTATTCTCTGTTTCTTTTCAGGTGTCATGCGGTTACCATACTTCTTTTTTATGGTTTTCGCCTTCTTCTGTGTAGGAGTAGATGGGGGTTTTCGTTTGGGGCCCATGATCTGCAGTTGAAGAATGTATATGGTTTAAATGAAAGCTCTATTTAATTAAATCAATAGCTATAATTCCGTTAAAGTTAAATAAGTTTGTATTTTCTGATGGACAGAGCACAACTTATTTTACATAAACAGACAAGATAATTATTCATACAGTACTGGACAGTACAGTACTGTACAGTGCTGTAATACTGTATTTCATTATCCTCTTCAGTAAATGCTAACAGTCTATCCAGAATACAATGGACATGTGTATATATGGACAGTATGTCTATAATACATTGACAATGTATGCTGTGTATTTATAACAAAATAATAATATAGGCAAGGAACTATGAAGTTTTAATGAAGTAAAATACACTTTTGACAGTTAAAAACATGTTTGAGACAACCCCTCAAACAATATTGTATGCGCAAATCATATCCCGCGATATTACTTTTTGTGTATTGAAGCATAAAATGTGATCCGTTTCTGGTGACTACACAAGGGTTAAATTAAATACTACTACAGAAATTGAACAGTGTGTTAAAAGGTTAGTTTAGTATTTACTGAAATCTATGATAACTTACCTTCCAAACGTATATAAACTTGGCATAAAATAACTTCGTTTAAACTCAATTCTGTCGTCTACTTTCGATCAACGTTTTCAAAACGAGGCTGAACTCTTCAGCATTTGCATATGTGTGTTGACAAAGCATGCTGGAAAAATTTATAGCTCATCGTTTCAAAAGTAAACAAAGTCTATTTATATTTGTCAAAGGTCTAATAATAGAAATATAGTTTTGAATTTTTATTCCAGTAACTCGTAAGAGTGGCAGAAATCATGTTTTAAGAATTTGATCCGTTACTGGGGAAAGTCCGGTACTGGCGACCAATCTGTATCAATAAATTTTGATAAAATACATAATCAGAGTAAGGTCTCGCACACTTACCGCTCACAGTTCATCTTCATTTAAAACCCATCTCGGTTGCTGACATCACGCAGGCTGCAGAAAAAATGAAATTAAGTGTGTTTAAGGTAGTAAATCCAAATTGGATTATCTCTTTACGCTAGCTGCAGACGACGCAGTGTACGGAAATGGTCAATGAACTTGCCTGGTTTCCCAGTGTAAGACAAAATGCGTCCACTCGTACAAAAAAGTGGGGAACCAGTTGAAATTTCACTACTAAATTCGTACTCAAATTGATTCGTATACAACGTAACTTAAACTGAAGTTTTTGTTTATTTTTATATGACCTTTATTGATAACATTAAGTTAAATAAATATTTCATCACTGTTTGGTCTACTTTTACATATTTGGTCTTCAAATAGAGAAAAAAAAATGGAACCGTAATAGTTGTATTACTTCATACAACGCCCGCTCAGAACCGCTCTTTACACTTTCATCAGTCAGAGAAAATAGCTGCTAAACTTAAATTCTGATTTTTGTACTTCTGCATTAACAATCATCGCATGTGATTCCTTTCCCATTAATTTTAAAAAAGATTTATTACACAGTGTTGTTTTGATTCGTTGAATTTTCTGTGAAGAAATTATGCTCCAAAACACTTCTTGCATCAAGACTATTGTTATTGTGATCCTCACTCGCTGGTAATTTGTATGGTTGCACCGAAATTCAAGATGGCGCCATACAGGGGGAACTTTCAATTTGGTCGGACGGGTATATATTTTCATTTTTGAAATTGAACATATCCCATTACCCACACGCTCCATACGCATTACCTATAGGCGGTCAAAGCCCGCAAAGCGCCCTTCGGGCTCTTTGCTTGGCTTTCCCCGTAATATGAAAATAGGTGCTACCTATGGCACGGGGAAAGCCTATTGCTGTAGTGTTCAAGATATTAATGTAAATAACAAACTTACCTATTTAATTTGTGACCACTTTTTCAGATAACAGTTCTCAGTAGGTGGACAGAAGAATCTGTTTAAAATAAAAAAAAATGATTATGAATAACATCAACACAGTGAAAATTATTTCAGAAATCGACAGAATTGTAAACGAAACATAATTAGGAAAAATCATTTACCTTGTAGATGTGTCAATGGCATTGCACTTTCTTGCAATAGTCAGCATTAAGTATTGATGGTTTTGCATGTATTTGCACTTTTTAATGCTCACATTATTAATGAATTGAAATTTAGTTATTGAATGTGAGTGTGTACTTAATTTGGTATTACGGCTTTCAGTTAAGAGTAATTACTGACTTACATGTCATCAACTGTAATAGAACCTTTAAAAATAGACTTTTAAATTTGTGGTTCAGTTAGTGACTTACATGTCACCCACCGCAAATAGCCATAGATTGTGAGAAGCATTAATGAACTGTTTAGAAAATGCATGAAACATAATCCCAGTGCAATTTTTAGTCCAATATTATTAATGACTATAATTTTGATATTTTACATGAATGTGTATTTAATATGTATTAAGTATTACGGCTTTTAGTTCAAGTCATATACTGGAAAATGAAACCAGAATGCAAGGTTAACATTAGCTCCATTGACCTACACGATCTTGCAAAGTGGCCTCTTAGATGTACAAAACAAGTCGAGCTTAAGTTTCATTCTTTGAACTTTTCTTTAAAAAATTTAAGAATTGTTTCATTTCTTTCATTTTCGTTGCAAAAGTATATCATATCCAAATATCTTTTCGGCAGTTACCATACTGATGGAAAGTTAAACAGTGGGCCGTGAAAACATTACGTGTGTTTTACCATAATACCATTATCAAAATATTACAGTAACATAATTTTCCACATTTCACAGACGTAAAACAGGTTCTGTTTATAACTTTAAATATCTTTTGCATAGTTGAATTGTACTTAATTGGATCAAAGTAGCAGGAAAAAGTTGTTTTTAAAACAATACTATGACTAATGGACTAGACCAGCCTGTGGTCGGTAGAGTTTCAAGAGATGCTGTTCGTTAGCAAACAAATGGTTTAGGTAAATGACACAAGCAAATATGAGTCATGAAACAATAGATATGATTGGGATACAGCAGAAAAAAACCCGCTTCTTTTAGGTTTGCCAGGTGCTAAGTTATTTTTAAAATTTATGTTTAATAATGTAAACCTTCATTTTGAAAAAAAAATTATATCACTTGTTGGAAAATTGTTGTTATATATGTCAAATAGTCTTATGGATATGTTAAAAGGAGCACATTTTGACTTTGGATTTAGTATCTTCCTCGTCAAGTATGTCACTTTAAGAGTAATTAGCCTGACAATGTGAGAAGCATTTATATACTGTATAGAAAATGCATGTAACAAAATCCCAGTTTAAGCTTCAGACACTTTCACAAAATAACTTCATGAATAATATTGTTTTGCTATTTTTTCAACATACAACATATAAATCACAAACAATGTTTATCATTGTTAGTAGCTACAAGCCTTCATGAAATACTTCATAATAATTAAACATATAAGTGTCTTACAGATAGGAAGCTGAGAATTAAAAAAACCCACAACAACAACAAAATTTCATTGGGTATGTCATGACAGTCAAACAAAGTAAGCAGTTCGCTTGAAATCCCATGATCTGTCATCAACATCATCATTGGAATCATCAGAACTTTGAGAATCATTCTGGTTTGGAATGTGCTTTGTTATTTTTTCTAAGTCTTTTTTTACTGAAAAAAGTAAATAGCGATACCATTTGTCCTTCAGTTCACTGTTGGCATGAACACCATCATACAGCTGTTTGTAATTATTTTTTTTTACAGATTTTTTTATTTTTCCATTTCTTCCTCTTTTCTTGGTTTTACAAGAAAGCAGTTCTCTATCCCAGCGTGTGGAAAATAATTTATAGTGCTCATTAAGTGCTGATATATGACTATTAATAAGTTTTATATCTTCTTCAAGGCAGTTTTGTTCTTTTGCTTTTTGCTCTTGACTATACTGACTACTTATTAACTTCCCATTTGTCATGTTGAATTCTTCATATTTTTTAAGAGAACATGGTGGTATATGGACCAGTTTGAATTTCATATTTGAATGATTGTTTTCCGAATATAAAAGTTCAATATTTCTGATGATGGTCTGTACTTTATTATCATCATGCTTGTACATGATTTCTGTGCCAGTGGAATGAATAACTTTGTTTGTTAAATTGCATATGCCACCTGCAAGTACTATATTGATTTTTGAGTTTGAGTGAAAACTGTTAAGTTTAGAATGTACTGCTGCTATTAAGGCTTCTAGTTTCCCACCAGGAATCACTATAGTATGTACCATTGCTCCTGTGATTTGAGTGCCAGATATGTGTCTTTCAAAACCAGATCCTCTTGAATCCATAGCAATAATAATGTGATTCATCTGAAAAAATGTGAAGTACAAAAATAACATTGCATAACCATTATAAAACAAATAAAACAAACAAATTTAGTTACATGGATGAAACATGTATTTGTTTTGTAGTTATAGGATGTCAGTTTAATAGTTTTGAATGTTTTTGTGTGTGTGTGAAAAGATCATGATTATTTGTGAACAGTTAAAAAATCATTTGACCACAATACAATCTAAATAGGTTTTAAATATGATCAACTGTCATGTCACCCACAAAAGTGATTTTACTATGTCTGTGTAACGTAATACCAAATTTGATATGATTGATGTAATGCTCTGACCCAGTTTTTCTTTCCTTTTTTGCCTGTTTTCATGGAATTCATATATGTCCATTCAGTAGTAGCTGTCATACCACACACCGAAATATTTGGACAATATGATACTTGTAGATTTTTTTATTCTTCCCATTGTAAATCTGAATTTAAAACGATCCCCAGAATGCCCCCAAAACTGTCATTGTTGTCTAGTATATGAAACTGTTGTCTTGTTAGCGTTGCAAGTTCTCGAAGCCTGTTTATCTCTTTTCCACGTTCTCTTGTTGTAGGTGTATTGACAACATAGCATATTCGATCCTCATTGACCAGAACATCAGGATGCCATGCAAAGTCTGGGTTGTTGACCTCATCTCCGGCAGTCTTTGCCCGTGATAGTGCTACAAATAATGCTCCTGGATTTTTAGATTCAAATGATGTTGACCCAGGGTCTATCACTATGTACCTGTATGTTTCACCCATACCAATTGTCATACCTTGACATTTGTGTATAGTGGTTCCCCACCCAAGGCGCAATGGAATCTGTAAGCGTTTACACCCATGGCAGAAGCAGTCTACTTTTCTTTCAATGGGAACGATTGGAATGACTTTACAGTCATTTGAGAGAAATGCTGGACCTGTATATCTACTAAAAGACACCATTACTACGTCAGGGAGTGAATTTTCAGGACATTTGTTGCCAAGGTATACAATATCTTTCACAATCCCAGTAGAACCATTGAATAGTCCATACTGCACTAAGATGTTTGAAGTTAGCATTACTTTTGCTCCGACACAAAGATAAAGAATTGGTAGTAAACCGCCAGCTTTATCACATGAAGCTTGTTTTGAATGTGGACCATTGTTAACAGCTACAATTCTTGCGACAGGTGCCTTTTCATTTTGTATGAGAAGTCTATTCATGTTGTGGTTGTTTTCTAAGACATGTGTTGGAAAAACAAACAAACCATTTTCAACCATGTCTGTTAACAGTTCTTCACCGTGGGTGATATGCAGATTGTGCCACTGAAATTGTTGCAACCAGGCAGTCTGTTTACTGTCTGCTTTGTATTCTCTTAGAGACAGAAGTACATTTTTAAGTTGTTCTTGGTCTTGGTTTTGGCGAACTATTGATTGCAGCTCCACAACATGGTCAAAATCTTTCCAGACCAAAATGCCATGCATAGATGCAGGATTTCTAGCTGTTGAAAAATAAACTGGAGAATCACAGACTGGTGGTAGCTGCACATCATCTCCAAGAAAAACAACAACTGGTAAACCACCCCAAGGAATACTTTCTTGGCGTAATCCATGACGACAGTGCATTTCCATCCATCCCAGAGTTGTTGCACCCACTAGAGAACGTTCATCAATAAATAGTGCCACAAGGTCTTGGCAATTTTCTTGTAAGCTTTCTCCTTTGGATCCGTCTGGTGTGGACATTTCTTTTGTGGCTTGCTTACCTGTTGGTACCTTTAGAAAGTCATGAATAGTTTTCCCAGAAATCAGGTTTGCACTGTTTCCAGTAGGACATATTACTTGGACTGCTTTTGGATTATTAAAAAGTAATTGGACAGCATGAACGAGGCATTTGATGAGGAAGGATTTTCCAGATCCTGCAGTACCAGAGACTATTAATCTAAGGGGCTTGAATGATGAAGACTTGTTCTTGTACTTTATGAGAGTGTCAAGAATGAGTGAAAATGCAAATTTTTGGTCTTTGTTTAAACTGTGAAGTGATTGTGTTGAAATAAGTGCATTGTTGTTTATCTGATTTTTATCAATGTTTGCCAGCCACTGCTTGCCAAAGTCCCTTGGATAGGTAACATTGGTGCTGCTCCAGTCATGATCTGGACCACCGTCATCAAATTGAAACTGGTCTTTATTGTCAAATTCTTTATTGGGCTCAAGAATGTCCATCCATGCAGGCCGCTCTGTGTTTTCTTCTTCTGGTTCTTCATGGCTTTCTGCTACAAATTCTTCACTTTCATGCCGCCTGGCTCGCTCTACATCTGCCTTAACAAAATTTGGGCAATTGTCTGTTTGTAAGAAATCTGTCATTGCCTGAACCCAAGTTTGGTCTGAACTTTTAATGTCTGCAAGTTCTCTCCAAGATGGCCAGTGTAAAAGAAGCATAGACCTGCAAAAGTCCTCAACTAACGGCCATGAGGCTCTTATATTGCTGCCACTGATCACAGGAACCATACCTTGATTACAAATAAACGAATACCAAGAACATTTCTGGTCTAAGGGGCGTGCAAGATATTTGTCAAGAGGTGTATTTTTTGTAAATGTTTTTCCTGATCTCTCAAGTACTCTTGAGCCTGAGAAGCTGACAGTTTGAAACTGATGACTGCAACGATACAGTGGGAGAGACAAAAGCTCATAACTTGCTTCCATGCTAGAAATGTCACGTTTAACAGTGT
Organism: Sinonovacula constricta; assembly: GCA_007844125.1. Taxonomy (NCBI): domain Eukaryota; kingdom Metazoa; phylum Mollusca; class Bivalvia; order Cardiida; family Solecurtidae; genus Sinonovacula; species Sinonovacula constricta. The sequence goes on along the minus strand of CM017560.1, from coordinate 65,230,599 downwards.
TCATAAGAAGTTTGGTGCATACAGATCTTGTGTCATTTCCAACATTTTCTGCTGCACTGTTCACAATACCATTGAACAATTCAACTACCGCACCCGTTGGTTCATTCCCTTTGCAAGCATACCCTGATACATATTTTTCAGTAGCAATGATGTCATTGATTGAAGGGTTGTCAGGAGAACTTTTAGATACTATAATGGAAATGTCGCCATTTGCTCGCCAACCTTGTGTATGGTATTGGGAATGCTGTACAAGCATGGGATGGTCTCTCTTCATTTCTAGTCTTAAAGACCCATTTTTATCAGTAACTATGGCTGGATATTGTCTCAGTTCTTTGCCAGGTTTATCTTCTGTGCCAAACTCCATTCTGCATGTCATTTGTCTTCCTTTTTTTCTTAAACAGTAGTTAGAACATCTATGAATGTTGATTCTGTTAGATAAGAGTAAGTGATCTTCTAGTAAAGTTTCTTGAGACTGGCTTACATCCATTAGTAGTTTGAATAATGGATTTGTGTCTTCAGGTGGAGCCAGTGCTGTTCCCTCAGGTGGTGGCCACAAGTCTTTTCGAGAATTTCCGCTTGTGTCTTGTCCTGCAGGATGCAAAGCAGTCATTCCAAAACAAGATTTGGCCCAGGTGGACAACTCTTCTGCAATGTTTTCCTCGCTGAGTCCATTTTGAACGGCTTTATGTATCAAGTTATGTGGTTCACGATCTGCTCTCCAGCAAAGGCCATGCCAGTGAACCATTCCTCTGGACTTTGCAAACTCTTGTCTGTACCAATAACTATCCACTCCAAAAGCTGGACCCATTACCATATTGAAGTAGGCCTGTGTTCTTAGGTCAAAGTACTGAGAGACAATGTGGGTATTTCTTTGGAGAACAAGAAACAGAGTGTTGCGGTCACTGAAGTCGATCACTTTCCCTGTTGTTAAAAGAGTGTACTGCTCTAGCAGACGCTTGAGAGCTTTAAAATGATATTCTGCGCAACTTCCAGTTGTGAAGAAAGAAGGAAGGCCCTTTCCCTCATTAATATTGTACTGAATTAGGGATCTCAATTCCTTATTTCTCTGTGCCCAGTATTGTGATGTCCCGCGCAAACAGGCACCAAAATACAGTATTTTCTTGGCTATTGAGTCATCACCATTTGTTATTTTTTCTTTAAGTTCATCAATTGATATTGGATTTTCACCAAGTTGTTGCTTCACAATGTATGTGCTTTGCTCTAATGTTCTTTTGCGTGTTATGATATTGTGTACAATAAATTTGAAATATTGGTGTGAAGCAAAGCGACTGTCATCATACCACATCAGATGCTCTGCCCAATCAGCCATAGATGTGCAAGTTCTTGGTCTGTTTATGTGAAAATCCCCTAACCCGAATGGGAATAGACATGGAAAAGCCAATGTAAAAAAATACTTGGTTGTAAACTCTGATAGCGGAACATTGTTTTGTGTTGGCCAGGGAATACATATATACTTGCGTCCTTCAGTAACTGGACCATGCTGAGGTCCAACAGCTTCTTTGACAACTTGCTGAATTTGTGCTCTGATGTCTGTTGGTTTGTCAGGCAATGGAAGACATGAATCTGATGAAGAATCAACATCTCCTGGATCTACTTGCAGTGGTGCAGGGCCCACATCTTTGCGAGTTTGATTTTCATTTGTTTCAACTGTTTCCATATTTAAAGGGGCATTTTCTGGTAACATGCAGAGTCTTTCATGGCTAATGGTTATATCAGAATAGGCAGGATTGTTTTGCTTCAGCCAAGTAAGTGCATTTTGAACTGACGCCCTTCTGACATTAAATTCTTTTAAGGTGTCATTTGAACCCTTTTTACGAACTCTGATTATTTTGATTTGTTCAGGCAGATTGGGAAGTATTCTTGCAGGCTCACTGACATTTTGAGGAAATGCAACACAGTGTCCATTTGCTGCTATTCCTCCGTGCTTCAACATGTGAATGTGAATAAGTGGTGCTATCCGACAAATCAGCTGTTGCTCTACAAGAGTTAAATTTGAAAGCTCATCTGGTACAGCCAAAGGGTCCATATTGTTTTCTGCAGAAAACATTTTAACTTGATTTTTGTCACTATGACATCTCAAACAGATATTTTCACATTTCAGTTTCATTTCTAACCTTGTTTCATGACAAACTTCACAATGGCTAAATTTGTAGGACATTTGTTTTAGTTCGAATGCCCTTATACAGTCCATAACTGTATTGAATTGACTGTCATTTGTAAACGGAGGTGGGGCAGGTATATCATCTATGTCCATGCAAATCTGCTTTTGTGCCGACAATATGTTATTTTTGTTGCTTTTTTGCCTTGCCTTTTTTTCTTGGCTTGTTTCATGGTCACAAGCTGAATGATATCTAATACCCAACTTTCTACAGATTTGAAATGTATCAGCCTCAATAACATCTAGATTTTTAATTGTCTCTAGGTCTTCATATGATTGTGAAATGGAATTATACAATGTTTTTGCTCTTTTTCTAGGAGCTGCATGTAAGTTTTTAGGGCATTCAGTTGAAGACCTTTTATTAAGTAAGGTTTGTTCTTTTGTCTCTTTTGCGGAATGTTTTTCTTTTTTACTTGATGGCACTGGTTCATTTAAAGCTGGAGCATGAGTTGGATGAAGTACTGTGAAATGTGAATTTTCTAAATGGAGGTGAATTTCATCATGTGAATCTGTAGCTTTAATTGACTCTGTAAAGTAACGTGTACAAAATTGCCTTTCTTCCTTGTCGAAAGCTGAGCCTTTAATGAATGTTGTGATATTAACATTTAGTAGTTCACTTGCCACTCTCAGTTCACAAGCTGTAGCCCATCCATTGTTATTAAGCATATGATGCCAATACAGAGGTGGACTGCTTGTACGCACATCATGAAATAGGGCTACCAAATCCCTCCATGTGTCCCAGTTTTCTAAAATATAGCTGCAGATCAATCTTCTGTAGTGAGAACCATTTGATGGATTACCTTCTAAAACAAGGCTTATGCAATTAAAAAAGCAGTTCCCATCACCTGTGACATCGATCAGTCTGTATATGTTCCCTTCAATTTGTACCATACTTTGAAATTCATGGTAAGTGTCCAGATCAAAAAGACACGACTTTGTGTCAGTGTCAGCATGGCTTATGTTCTCAGTTTCAGTAGCAGAGATTTTTATTTTTGAAATGTCTGATTTACCTGAAGATTTGTTTTTAGGTTGGTTAGAATTAGACTTGTCTGTTTTAACAAACTTGTGTTTAGGTTGGTCAAGATTCTCAACTTTTGCAACAGAGAGTTTTGCCTTTGAACATTGTTTGTTTTGTGGAAGAATCTCTTTAATGGATTTCTTTTTAGATTGTTTTGTGATGTTATGTTTGGGACCTTTAGACAATTTTTTTAATTTTTCTGTAGTTCTGGAGATATTACAGTTGTATGTGTGGTCAAATGAAACATATTGTTTCAATTTCCTTTGTCTTTCTGACTGGTTCAAACAATAATCATGATCAGATTCCACAGTTTTTGTAACTGCTACTGGATTTAATGTATAGCTGTGCTCGTTTAATATCGCATTTGGCATAACTGCATTAAAGAGTGAAACACACCAAAGTAAAATGTTTTTCAAAAGATATACCACCCATTTCCAAATTGTTAATGGAAAAAACAAAACAAGTTAAGTTAGCTGAAAATTCTACAGTAGATCTAATTACTTTCCACACAAAATGGCAAATAGCTATTTAAAAATGTATATTATTTGCATTTGGCATAATTAATTGAATTAAGGAATGAAACACACCAAAGTGAACTGTTTGTCAAAATATATATCACCCATTTCTAATTTTTTTATGAAAAAAACAACAACAAAACAGGTTAAGTTTGCTGAAAAGTCTACAGGACTTAATTTTTCCACATAAAATGGCAAAGATTGCTTTAAAAATGTTAACAGATGTTTAACCAAATAAAAAAGGAGCGCAATAATAATTGGCCGTAATACCCTTATTTCCCCTGCTTGTAATGAAAAGGCTTGTAACCTCCGCCGTAATACCAATATCCCCTATTGCGGTTATCTCGCTTGCAGACGAAAGTGCAAATCGGAGATTATAAACGCTTGCGAACGCTTGTCATGAGCCGATCGGAACTCCTCGGTTAAATCCGTCCTCGAGAATTTTCCGGGGTGTTCCGATTGGTCGTGAGCGTCTCCAATCGGACCACCCCGGACAATTCACGAATCATGATTGTCCCGAGGACGGACTTACCCGAGGTGTTCCGATTGAAGCGTCTCTCTGGCAATCGAAACACTTCGGATAATTCAGGATTATTGTCCCGGACGTAATTACCAGAGGAGTTCCGATTGCCATTCTGGCCTACATAATATTTTCTACATAATATTTTCGACTTTGGAAATTAGATCGTTAAGTAATTGCATAAGTGATTACTAAATGAAATTAAGTGCAAACTGGATAATCGCTTTACGCTAGCTGCAGACGACGCAGTGTGCGGAAATTACCGATTGGTCAATTAACTTGCCTGGTTTCCCAGTGTAAAACAAAATGCGTCTATTCGTACAAAAAACTGGGGAACCAGTTGGAATTTAACGACTAAATTCGTACTCAAATTGATTCGTAATCAACGTAACTTAAACTGAAGTTTTATTTATTTTTATATGACGACCTTTATTTATATCATTAAGTTAAATCAATATTTCATCACTCTTTGGTCTACTTTTATTGATTTGGTCTTCAAATAGAGAAAAAATATGGAACCGTAGTAGTTGTATTACTTCATACAACGCCCGCTCCAATCGGGACCCCTCGGCGATTTCTTCAAAAATAGACCTCGGGAATCATATGCATTGAAAGTAGTCCGTCCCTGATTGTGACCTCGCGTGATCACTATGAACAATGAAATACGAAATTCTAAATACACACTGAAGAATAGGTAAGCATGAGATTTCCATTGTTTGTTTGAGTGTTTTAATGGATTTAGGTTTTTCTACATGGTGTCGAAGGTCGTCATATTTAAACAAACGCGCTTAGGTAGCCGAATTACAACCGACCATATCACTGAATCTATAAATAGATGGTTGTATCACTACTATGGTTTACGAGGTTATTTTTCCGAAAGTTACGGAAATGGCCGAGTTGTTACGATTGCGCCCGCTCAGAACCGCTCTCAATCGTACCTACTCGGCGATCTCCGACAAGCTTCGGATATATCGCCTCGGATGTAATTGTATGAATACACCAGTTGGTGATTTGCCCCGGCGAATAACTTCTCATTGCATTATGTAAACAAAGATGGCTGACTTTTCAAAGTGCATGCAGTACGCTTTTGATATGATGGAGATTCAACATTCCTTGAAAGAAGAGCAGATTTCTTCGTTGAAGAATATTTTCAACTTAGTTGACACTGTATGTATATTACCAACAGGATTCGGTAAAAGTGTAATATACCAGTTATTACCCTGCATGATGCAGATGAAATACAATAGTGCTGAACCATTGATTGTATTTGTTGTGGCACCCTTGAACTCTATCATGGAAAACCAGGTGCAATCACTTCGCTCTAAAGTTGTTAAAGCATGCTATATCGCATATGATGGAAGCTCTGCAGTTCAGTACAAGGAGGGAGACAAATATGAGGGTAGTGGGCATGATGAAGATGGAGATAGTAGTGGAGAAGAGGGAGTTGATGATGGTAAGCAATATCTTTTTATTATACTATAAAAGTTTATTTATTTTTATCTTTGTCATTTTGACATTATATGTTATGATGACTGTCATTACCAAACCATTGTTAAATGATGTCCACAAGTATCATGTCATCATATCATGTTGAGCACACACAACAAGAATGTAGCCCAATTATTTGTGCGCAACAAGGGCATTTTTATATATACGATGTCCACCCTTCGTGCACAAACCAGTAAGCATTCAAATCAATACGGAACATTTTCCTTCTATGTCTATATGACGGAGACAAGAATCTGTGTTGCAACTTTTGATGGCTTCAAATATTTTTTAGACATTATATATCTTTAAAAAAAATTACATACCTGAAAAGCTAATTCAAATAGCATCCATTTATGTGATACTTAAGAAGAAACTTGTATAGTTTGTATACTAAACACTTTTAAATTTTAGACATGCCAACATTTTTTATTACACCGCTAAAATTCTACCTCACTGAAGTTTATAGATTGATAAAAGGAACATTTGGATTGCTTATCACTTTTAAAACATGTAGACCGCCAATCTGATTAAAATCATCTCCTGAAAACCGCTACGCCCTCTTTTTGTTAGATCTGACTTTAGTGAGATTGGTGGACATAAACATAAAAGGCTTATATTTTTTATGAAATATTTGTTATTTTATTGATACTTTAGAGACTAATTATGTTTTATAACAACAAACATAACAGTGTTGAAATTTTCACATAGCAGTGAAAAAACTGGAATTGATAGCAGTACAATTTCCACCATTTTGATCCAGTTTTGATGTAAAGAGCAGACATCAATAAAACGTCAGTTTGTAAAATGGGTCTATGCTTGGAGTCAAATTATTGAGACTAACAATAATGTAACAGTTAATTTAGAATGGTGTAAGATTAAAGTTGTTTAATTTTGAGTCTTGCCTATTGCCTCATATGCAAAAAGGAATAAATCACAAGGAAAATATTTTTTATACAAATAGAAAATTGTCATGGTTAATTTTGCATGTTCATATTTTTTATCATGTAAGCTTTTAAGGATTTTCTTGTTTAATAGATGATGACAAAGGTGGCATACAGACATCTGTTAAGATGGAGGATCTTCAGAATGGTAGATACCACCTGATATATGCTCACCCAGAATCACTCCGAAGCCGTACAATGCTTAAGCTGATGAGGTCAAAACTGTACAAGGAACGAGTTTGTGCTGTTGTTGTTGATGAGGTACACATGATATCGGAATGGTAAGTTTGGATTTTAGTTCATATCAAATTAATACTCAGATCAAATCTTCAGGTTCTGTCTGAAAAAAATTTGAAAATGACAACATCATCATAATTATTTACATGAATTCCATTTACAACATCGGCTTGAATTGTTCAAAGTTGTAAGATCAAAGAGTATTGAATAAAAGGTAAAAGTTACTTAGATTTGCAGATTTCTTTAAGAAATATTTGGTGAAAATTTTAATTTGTTACTTGGTCAAGGGATAAGTTCGAAATTTTTCTAAAGCTGCTATGTCAACTTATCTAGTAAATGTCAACATTACTTTTTTAAAGTTAGCATTTCTTGGCTGTTGGGTAGCTCAGATAGTAGAGCAACTCAAAACAAAAAATACAAGTTTAGAGGAGGTCCCAGGTTCAACTCATGGCCTGAAATGCCAAGTTATGTTAGAACGGAAGGTGGTTGAAAATTTGAAGTAGTTTTATTAATAACAACAAATTATTTCAATATTTGGTATATATATGAGCCAGTCTCTTACAAAATGATTCTTATCACAATTTCAAAATTGTTGCTAAGTACCCGCTATCATAACTTATCAGATTCTTATTAATTTTAATTTCAATGATACCCGTTTTGACTATTAAAATAAATGCTTCTAATGAGAAGTTAGCACGTTTCATTCTCAACATATAAATAATTAAATATTTACTGTCTGTAAATGAGATGTAAAACAAGGTGTTTTTAATGTGTCCTAAAGATCATTTTGTCAGAGACTGGCCCAATCCTCATTATTTTATTAGTAAAATCTATCGACTCTGTCAAAGTACACATATACTCAAATTGGTCAGGTAATAAAATGCACTTTTATTGATGAAGAAACAGCTTGTTTGATATGATAAGGAAGAGAAAACCAAACAACATTGTCAGGTTAAATACAATACTCAGTTTGCTTTTAATTTCTTTTTAGGGGAGACGATTTCCGTCCAGCATTTAAGCAGCTGGGTGATATGACATGTTTGTTCCCTAATGCTGGACACCTTGCACTAACAGCAACAATCACAAAGCCTAAGGTGAAAGAACTAACAACAGTATTACAGTACCACAATGCAGTTGTTGTTTCAGTAAATCCTGACAGGCCCAATATCTACATCGAAACCAAAAAAAGATTACCTAACATACACAAGTATGAAAAATTTGATCAACTAATACAGCCAATTGCAAAGGAACTGGATGAACAGTTAGGTAATTTTCCAGTTACCATAGTTTACATGGAAAACTTGGAGGCTGTAGGCTATTGCTATCAGTTTGTCAATGACTATTTAAAGGACAAGCAATATGATGGTGAAAAAAAACCTGAAAACAGGATATTTGCACAATACCACAAAGATTATACCAGTAAAATGAAGTCACATATTGTGTCTGAATTAACAAAATACAATCCGAAATTAAGATTAGTCTTGGCAACTGTTGCACTTGGTATGGGTTTAAATGCTCCAGCTATAACACGAATTATACATAGCAGACCACCCACAACACTAGAGGCATACATCCAGGAAATTGGTCGAGCCGGCAGAAGTGGACAACCCTCACAGGCTATACTTTATTACAATAACAGTGACATTGCCAAGTCAAGGAAAGGCCTGTCTGAGGAAGTGGTTAAGTACTGTCATAATGAAACTACTTGTTTGAGATTACACCTGGTACAGTATCTTGGATTTGACAAAGTAATGTTTTCTGGAGACATGAAAGACTGTTGCTCAAACTGCAGAAAAGCCACCAACAACCAAACACAACAGCAGTAACTTTCAAGGGTCGTGTTCATACTTTTAGTTTTGACTTCATCATACTTTTTGTTTGTATGTTACAATTTTGTAATTGCTAAAAAAAATCAATAGTTACATTTAATTTTCTAAACAGATATGAAGCATTATATCGATTTCCTCCATTTATACACCTTTATGACATGGACAAACAGTGTAGATCCAGATCAGCCTGCACATCAGTGCCATCTGATCAGATTCTACAGTTTGCTTGGTTATTTTTGACCAAAAAAGCAAAAGCAAAACCTGATTAGACAGCATGTATGTGCCAGCTAATCTTGATCTACACTGTGTGATAAATTGCATATATATATGGAGTTAAGGGTTAAAGTCACCTTTTTTGGACAAAGGCAGATTACTACTTAAAAAAAACAAAGGCAGATTATTACTTATCTATTTATTACTAGCCAAGACTTGTCCAAAACATTTTGCCAATAAAACACAAAAATGTTTCACTTCAGTAAATTGATTATTACTTAAAGGCATCTCGAAACCCTTATATAAGTGACCCCCCCCCCCCCCCCCCATTTATTGCCCCACCCAGCATGTGAGGGCATCTGTTTTCTGATAAGCCAGCTGCCAGTCTGTAACGATGTGTCTGTCACACAGGTATTGTTCAAGATCCAAGTGTATGTATGCTATATCTGGGGGTTGAACATAGTCATTCACAGTTTGTAAAGGAAACAGTTATGAATATACCAATTATGCAATCATATATATATATATATATATATATATATATATATATATATATATATATATATATATATATATATATATATATATATATATATAAATCTTTATTTGTTTTCTTTCTTACTTTTTTGGTTGATTTTGTTATTTCTTATACATTTTGTTATTTCTTTCATTCTTTTAGTTCTCATATATATTTTAAGTTATATTTTATTTTGATTTGTAAAATGTAACGAAACGTATCTAACAAAAGCAATTTAAAAAGTCATTCATTGTCAGAATAATGTCCTTCAGACTTATTTTAAGTCATTTTGAATTCTAAAACTTGTACCTCTCATGTATTTTCAAAATCAAATATTTAACTATGAAATAAATACATTATCATGCAGTTGACACCTAGTAATTAATGCAATAAAGAATATGTAAGTGATCCTACAGTAAACAACCCACATTATCACTAACATTAATGTTTATGGCTTTGTGTAAAACTAGCCTACTGTCTCACTTCCATACTAGCAGGTAATTTAGTTTTGCATTAACCCATCAGAGGTTTTACTGTGACAGATTAGTACTATGTTGGCTAAAGACTCCCTGCAGTGATGACCAGCAATTAGCAGGTCTGGTCTCAGTAGGTCGGGGCCTGGCTCAGTGGGATACCACATTCCTTTCGAGATGCCTTTTAGAAAAAGTAAACATTTAAAGTGTATTATTAAAGGCCTCAATCAGAAAAAAGAGCCTCTCTCACAACCGATTAGAATAGGGAGAGCATTAGTCTCATACATGAGGCGCATCATGGGAAAATATGTCTTAGTTATAGTTTAACATTTTTATGCCCCCGAAGGGTGGCATATAGTAATTGCACTGTCCGTAATGTCACACAAAATCTTGTCCTCCCTTCTTCTCCGAAACCGCTTGAGGGATTTCAGTGAAACTTAACAGGAGTGTTTGTCACCAAGCCTAGTTGTGCAAATTCAGAAATTTCTGCTCTGATTATCTTTGGCAGAGTTATGGGTGTTTTTATTTTCATTTTTTAACTAACCCTAACCCTAAGGTCCAATACTGATACTTATACCACCCCATATCATTCTATACTATATACTTTACTTTATAATTTACTATAATATACCATACCATACCATTGTGGGGGGTAGTTGGGGTGCAATGTCAAGGGTATGTAATTGCTGTACTCCTCCCCCAGTATTATACTGTACTGTACCGTACCTATTCGATTTCAAAGCTGCATTATAGGGGGCATATGTCAATTTCCAGTGACAGCTCTTGTGATTTGTTACTATGTTTGAAAATAACTTACAATTAAATTATATTCAATTATCTATTATTTTCTCATAACTTAAAAGTGATTTTGTTACCCATGAACTCAGACAATGTAATGTAAGTTTAACCTCAAAATGCATAAAAAGCTAGTTCGCCGACACCACTTTATGACGACCAAGGATTGACGACAGCAGTCAGAAGACACATTTTCCCATGATGCACCTGATATGAAATGTGTATATATGTACAATCTCTGATAAATGTTTTTTGTAACATAACTGTTAGTGATACATATATTTGCTTTTTCATAGAAAATATATTTACACCGATACATTCGGTGTTTGTGTTCATATTGTAACTATCTGTAATTGATACACATTCTCATTAATCTGAATACATGTGTAATACTTCAATTGGCTTCTTCTACTTCTTCTATGATACTTTCATCCACATACAATGGTAATCCTCGCTTAAGTCTGCAGGCAGTATTTAATATTTTTTCTTCAAGAACAACCCTGAGTGGACAGAGTGTACAGAACACACTTTTTTTTATGCCCAGATAGCCATTTAGTTTTCTTCCATGTACAACTCTAAATGGCCGTAATTTTCTGAGACTTTGAACAATGATTTCCAGATCCTCATTTTCAGATCTTTTTTTATGGGTGGATTTTACATCCTTATAGCCTAGCTGACTGTCTAGACATGAAACTGTATCTTTAATTACAGGGTATGCTTTTGAAAGCCTGACAATAGAATTTTCAGTTTTATTTGACCCAAGACCTCTAATTAAATCTTTTAACTCCTTTACCTGGTTTTCTTTTTGCATGTCAGCTGCTTTATTTTTCCCTTTTTTCCCTTTAGGATTAACAAAAGAAGATACTCTTACTTGTATTGCAAGTTTTGGTGGAAGCAATAACTCTGTTTTCAAAATAAAATCAATACATTCAACCATATACTTTGATAGTGGTGAATAATGATAAAACAATGGTATCATCATTTTCAACATGTTGTTTAATCTTAAGATATCTCCTTCTAAGAGTGTGTCTTTAAAGTTCAACAGTATGAAATAGTAATGAATAAAATTATGTATGTAGTTATGAAGATCATCATTCTTCAGAATACAAACATCCACCATTGCTTGGTTTGCTAAATTGATTAAAACTTTTTTGTTCTCGTCAAGCGATTTCACAGGAATCTGAGCTGTTATTTTCTGGCCTTTGAATTCCAGTTGTAGTTTCACATTACCATTCTCAACAGGAACCTGCATTTTCTGTCCACAGACTGACAGTTCAATGGTGACTGGATCAGGAGCCTGTAAATTTGTTGCAAGAAAATATTAGCAAAAATTTAGTTCATTTGAATTTTAAAAACAAACTTTTACAAGATTATCATATTTGGGCTTTTTTCATTGAAATACCTTAGAAAATCCTCTTTTTTTCTGATGAAATGAACTGTATGGCATAAATGAAAACCAGAGCTTTTATTCTGGTGATTATATTAAGTTTTCAGAACCCAGCAAAATGAAAAACTATGATATGTATTATGTTTGTTATAATTATTGTTTAACCTTTTGATATTATCCAATATTCTGTTTGGTAAAAAAAATATACAGATTTATAAAAGGTCACATGTAAATGTTAATGCAAAGGAGCAAAACTAATAGCAATACAGTAATAAATCAAGAGGAAAAACCTAAGCTAAGCTTACATCTTCAACCTTTAAAGGCCCAACCAATGTGTCCACAAACATGTCCATAATTTCATCAAATACGGCTTGTCGTTTGGGACGATGACATTTGTCCACATTATCAGGTGGGAGGTGATTTGTTGGTGGAGTCACCATGTCTTCCATCCCAAAATACTCCATAGCTGCCTCTAGAATGTATGCATCCCCACATAACAAAACAAACTCTTCATGTGCTTTAAATCGGCTTTTTACATTTCCATTCACACTGGTCCTTTGGATGAGAATCTGAAGGTTACTGAGAGTACCCAAATCTCGCCCTGTGTCCTTCTTCATAAACTTCTTGACAAGTTTCTTTTCAAGAAACAAAGAAAGTTATAGTTAGTTATGCAGAATCAGACAAATATCATAATCAATTATCGAATTAATACTCATAGAAGAAAGCGATTTTAAATTTGAAACTTTGCCACAGGCTTTGCAAGATAATGCATATATTTTGCTATGCATCTTAAATGTTTAATTATGTTATGTACTTTAAACAAGGTACCTTGAATATGAATAAAGCAATATAATAGTCAGAAAAAACAAATTCAATAAAACACCAAACAGTAATCGTGTAAATAACAAAACTTACATTCTTGTACAACGAAATGTTGACATAAACTAAACACATAAGTAATCAACTCAGTGGTACATTTACAAAATGTTTTCTGTCAGAGTAGTATCTTACAAAATTCCTTCATCATATTGTTAGCTTGCTGCTACTTTGAACATAAAGTATGGTGTTTAAGGGCAAGAGAAAATTTTATCAACTATTTTTATATGTGCTAAACAATAAGCATTAATGAAAAGAGGTTGAAAGAACAAATGCTTAGTCAAAAAGTACACACCCCAAAACAAGTAGTAAATGGCACTAAATGCCTATAAAGTCATAAATCTAATTTCAATCATGACTTGTACTGATATATGACTAAGAAATGCCCAATTTGTACATTACAGACAGTGGTAAACATCAATATAAATCAATTGAGAGAATGACATCGATTATCAACATCATGTAGCTTTTATACTTGACTTATCGATATTTTCCGCTCATCATTACATCACTACTTATAGTATTTGTAAAAACTTCCTGACATCTTAACACTGCAAACACTAATTTGTCTTAAATAAAAGAGTACTGAATGTGGAACCAGCATGCATTTTTAGTAAAAGGGTACTACCATTTTTCTGTTGGCAATTTGCAACTGATTGTTGTTATTTGCAATAAATATCTATTTTTAATGTTGCACACGAAAAAAAGGAATAATAATTAATTTGTAGTGAACTTTTATTCTTTCAGCTTACATTTGTTATATAATTTCCTTAATGATGTCTTAAGAAGGTATGATTATGTCATTACACAGTGCAAGACATTAAGTAAAGCAATATTCATTAATAATCTACATGAACATTTGAAATTTAACAAAATTGATATTTTTTCCATTTAAACACCATTTTAGCAATGTGTTTTTGTATGGTAAGATTTCAAATTTCTATTATTTGTTTTAGACTTACAATTACAGAATAAGTCACCTGATTTTTATAGATAAATAAGTCGATATTAAACAGATACCTCCAAGAAATCCATCTGCATATGGAACATTTCCACCACCACTGGGAACAAGTTATCAAATCTTTCCTGATCTGTGTGAGCTCCCATCCGTAAGGATTTTGCTCCCTCCAAGCGTACACGTGTGAGCTGATCACCACCAACTGGTATTAAAAGCTGCTCAAAGTCATTGCCTGGAAAAGTTGTTAGAGTATTGTTTGCAAAATACAATAAATATATTCAGTTAATATTTCAGAAGGGATAAAAGTATTTCTCTCATTTTGTAAGAACCATCACATCGAATTTAGCAGCTTATTTACATGACATTTGTTTGACTTATCCAATTCAGAAGTGTTTTGGACAAAAAATAATATTCAGCTGAAAATTATGTGCCATCTGATCTGAATCTACATTGGTCAGAAATAACCTACTGAATCTTAAAGTGAACACAGTTGATCCAGATCCATGCAATAACAAGTATTTGATAGTATTGCGGGCAATACAGTAGTCCCCTACAGGTTCCTCAAAAAGTTAGAAATATCAATAATTCCCTTCAAGGCTTATTTATACAAAATATGGTCGATGATATAAATGATAATATAATTGTATATACAAAAATAATTATATACACAAAAAATGATGAATTAAATGTTATAAAGATATATAAAGAGAAAAAGAAAAAGATATGAAGAAAAACCTAAGTTCTAAAAAAAAAAAAATTAATTTACTGTAAGTAGTAAAACACAATCAAAATTGATATGACAGCACATGTGCGCTTTATGATGTGCTACACGTCACACAGATATGACCCTCAGAAATTTGAATTTGACCCTTGAAAATTTTGACTGAGAGGTCAATGACCCTTGAAGTTCAGAGTCTACCGAACACCCTGGAACAGCATTTTAAATAACAGCATGACAATATGAATATGATACTGACAACAAATTGTATCTCATAAATATTATATCTTGTGTCTTTTTTGCCTAAAAAATGTAAATAATAAGAAGTTGAAGTCTTTTAAGCTACCAGCAATAGGAACCCTCAAATTGTGATAGGGTATGGGGTGTCACTTTAAATGGAGTTATATTGTTGCAGTAACACATGAATCAGGTGGAATATTGCAGCGACCCTCTTGCTTACAGGATGAGCACTATACCACTGAGCTATTGAGTCACCCTGTCATCTCACCAACAAGTTTTCATAATAATATGCAATATTCAGAAGTGAAACACATCTCTATCTGTTTCGGTTTATTATAGACAGCTTTAGATCTTGCAGAGGGGCTAGATTTTTCAAATTTCATGACAGGCCATTGAAGTAATAGTGCTCTTATGTAAGGCAAAAATATGTTTGGAATATCATTTAGTGTCCTTCTTTAATATATTCGTACATAGCATACACTTGAATTACTATACCTTTTGAACTTCGAAAAGGAATCGAGTTTCTGCCAGCAGTTTCTGCATATCAGCTTAATTCTGCCAACATAAAGGGGGAAAAAATCCGCCAAAGCAATCGCTATTTCGCTGCTTTTTCTTCCTATTACATTGTAATTGTCTCTATTTGGAATTAAACACAATGAACACGTTTTTAAAGCAACTTCCGGGTTGCTGGCCTCCATTTTGAAAGTAGTCCGTCAATATGGCGGCGACAGTATTATATCCGAGGTGATTACGTTGACGGAATTACCCGAGGAGTTCCGAGTGAACCGCTCTTTACACTTTCATCAGAGAAAATAGCTGCTAAACTTAAATTCTGATTTTTGTATTTCTGCATTACCAATCATCACATGTGATTCCTTTCCCATTAATTTTAAAAAAGATTTATTACACAGTGTTGTTTTGACTCGTTGAATTTTCTATGAAGAAATTATGGTCCAAAACACTTCTTGCATCAAGACTATTGTTACTGTGATCCTCACTCGCTGGTAATTTGTATGGTTGCACCGAAATTCAAGATGGCGCCATACCGGGGGAACTTTCAAATTGGTCGGACGGGTATATATTTTCATTTTTGAAATTGAACATATCCCATTACCCACACGCTCCATACGCATTACCTATAGGCGGTCAAAGCCCGCAAAGCGCCCTTCGGGCTCTTTGCTTGGCTTTCCCCGTATAATATATTGGTTGAGCTATTTAAGAAAGATAAACTGGGCAAACTGTTGAATATGCACTACAGGGGTATTCAGCTCTTGAGCTCTGTGCTATTTAAAGTGTCAAACACCTTCTGAAATGCAGGCAGTGGCTCTGGCTGCTACATTTAAAAAAGTTTTCTTTGGGAGTCTGCACCCATTTTGTGTATTATGTGCTCTTCATTTTACTAAGTGCAAGTTAAGTATTGAAACAGGAGATGCTTTTGTCTTGTTACTGTTTAACTTAATTGTTTCACAACACATTAATATTACATGAGATAAAAACTATATTCTATTATGTTTTTCACATAACTACACAAAATGGGATGATGTGTTTTTATTGACAAATCTATTTACATTGATATATCTTAACTGAAATTGTGCTTTTAAAAAGTTTATTAAATGGTACTATGAAAGATTTAATGTCTAGAAAAAATGACAACGCAATTTGTAATTGATGGCAGTGTACAACAATATGCCATAAATATAAACGATAAGAAACAAAGCCTCCCAAATTAGTTCACTAACATCTTAATATTGGTGATTAAAGATTAATTTGTTATAAACATCTATTATGTGTCATATTATAGCCACCGCCTCCATAACAGCTGTATAAACTATCTAACCTAGGGCTAGCCATCACAAACACATTTCGAAATCCCATTGACTAAAAGGGCCTGTCAATCATTACCTGAGGTTGAGTCAGTTGTTTTATGCTCTCTCCCCATCCATACATATTTGTATATAATACACAAATTAATGCTCCAGCTATGATTGCACAGCATGGTGTTATCTTGGGTGGCAAGGTGTATAGGAGATACTCAGAAGATTTCCAAATGCCTTTAAGCAAAGAGTTTCAGTCACTAACATTCAGCACTTCCCTCTTTATTGTTGTCAGATGTATCATAATATTACAGAATTTGTTCACAAATTGAAATGAGGAACATTCCTGTAATATTGGAAATTGTTGTGAAAAGAATTTTGAAAAAATATGCTTTTTACCATTGGGAACGCCCCTAATTGACTAAAAATCCTTGTTATATCAAAAACCTAGAAAATAAAACATGCTATGTTAGTAAAGTTCATAGTTTAAGTAGACTCTTACAAGCACAGAAGACTGGAACTTAAAGATAAGAGTACTTTACAGTTTGAGTATCTCTGTTGGCATTGTACATGTACAGTAACTGAGGGGATTTGCATTAAGTCCCAAAATGGCCAATCTTTTGCCCTTATTATACTTCTAAGTGTGTTCATTAATTGGTTCATTGGCTTATAATGGTATACTTTTCACAGGTTGTATTTTCTCATTGTAAATTGGTGTCAATAAATTGGGGCCATTTCTAAGTGTTTTTTTTATTTAAGCATCCTTTTTTATCAGCATCTTATTAGAACATAATGAGTTTCTTTAATACCAAAAGGGATCTTAAGTTATTATAAATAGATTAATATTATATACATTATTTATCCACATAATGCACATACCAATCATTTTATTGCCCTAAATAGCATTTTATTTAGTCGTAGCTTGTGTTGTAGGTGACATTCCTTTTGAATACACTAAACTGGATTGTTTGGACTTACATTGAATTTCCTTAAATAAGTGACTATCATTCCAGATTAAGGCTATGTGAAGTGTGTGCCAGTAGGTCAATTTACACCAGCTCAGGACCTCTTAATTACCATGCATCCTCAACAACATTCACATCGTAAGTAGCCTACTTTTATTGTGTATCACAGCTTGTGTATTTTTCAACAATCTAGATACAAGGCCATTATTCACAATATTACTTTTTTATTTTTTCTCAAAACCCAGTTTTGCAGTCAACTCATTATTATCATCCACAATATACAGAGGTATTGTTCTATCAATGTTAAAGTAAATTAAAGTTTATTTACAAATAGATGATATTGTATTCAGTCAAAAAATATCCATCTCTTTATACCACTTTGTGTCCTGCAGGTTAAAGTACTATATGAGAAATGTCTTTTTTGTAATAAAAGTCAGTCTTGTACATTTAAAGTAAAAAAAATGAGTAAGGGCAAGTATAATTATAGAAAACTGTTGTAAAAAGCTTATTTATAAAAAGTAATTTACTTTGAATATAGTTTGAGACTTTCTTAAAAAAATGCATTTTGAAATAATCTCAATGATAATCACTGTCATTATTTATTTGAAGGACTGCAGTGCCTAAAAAGAAAAAGAAGGGAAACCCACTTACTGCTGCTAAGATTGAGAGCAAAAAGAAAAAGCTGAACAGAGAGCTGCGACGTTTGAGCAAGAGCGAGAGGATTTTAAAACCAGTGGAAGAAATGGAGGTTCTACCCCAGCTACAGAGAGAGATCAACTCACGGTTAGTATTTCCACAAAGTGTCCTTATATGATTGATTGATTGCTAAATTTTATTCTTTTCAACAAAGCATCCATAGCTTAATTTTCTTGCCTGTTAAAAGTTTTATTTAGACTGCCAACCGTATGTATGCTGCTAAAAGTGTTTGTCATCCTATATATGTTTTCAAAATCCTATAGTTTTTTACACCTACTTTAATGAATAAGGTTTATATGTATGTATACATGTATCTTGTAAATGTGACATCAGAGATTAAACAATGATCAAGCATTTTAAAAGATTTATTTGAATGCTGCCAAAAAATTTGAACATTGATGATTTTATTTACACATTTATCTCTCACATTACTGTCCTTGTAAATAATAGAGCGTTCCTTGATTTCTGCTAGTGGCAGCTGTCTGTGCCAATGGTTAGAACATAGAGAATTGCAAAATAGCTTGAGCAATTAGTAGCAGATTACAAATACATTTAAAAATATTTAGTATTCAACATGCCATGTGTGGGTATAATGTATTGGACTACATATGATCAGGAAAAATCAGTCAATTATACCAGTAAGAGATTTCAGAAAAGTTACTTAAGAAATATCCATTGTAGGCAAAAATTTCAGTTTCATAATTGATGATTGATCAATAAAACATGGTCAATTATTTCTGAATATCCATTCTGAATGTCAGCCGATATTGCAACTTATTGTGATAGTTATGATCTCTAAATTAATTTTCCATTACATTTGTATCCTCACACCTGTAATGCTCCAAAGTACCATAAATTAACTGTTACAGTTTACAATAATCATTGCACATACAATTTCTAATTGCAGTGTTTACATTTATTGCCAATATATTTTAGTTTGTTGCAGTGTTTATTCAAGGTATATTACAGTTTGATCAAGTTTGTCATCCATAACTTATCATAGTCTCATACATAAGTGTGCATTTTCTAGTTGATTTTTCATCTTAACACATTATTGCTGATCTAAATATTGTTAAAAGTAAGTTTCTAAATGTTAGTGCTCTCTGACCTTGTTTATAGCAAGAAATTATGTAGTGAATAGAGATTTTGCTATTAAAAAATGAAAGGAAACTAACAGTGTCAGTTTTGAAGGCAATCAGAGACTTAGTCTTATCATAAAATTATGGCTGTACATGATCTTACTCAGTAAATTATATTTGGCATGTTTGTCGAAATGGGTAAGAGGCATGAGTGAATAAAATGTTTAATGATTTAGATCAACATTCAAGCAATTATCTTTCCAATGTGACAGTAATTTTGTTGTTGCATTGTATTTAGAAAGTAAATAAAACCACAGAAATATATCTGCCACAATCAGTTAAACTGGTAAAACTGTGAACTTTAACATCATCTTCAGGATGCGTTTCCGTGAGCCTGTCCTGTACACTGTCGAGGAGCGTGAAGAGCAGGTACTTCTGGAGAAGGACTGGTGTCGCTACAAAACACAGCAGCATATTGAAGTGTTAAAGGCGATCCAGCGAGCACAGGTGTCACAGGAAAAGGCTCTGCGCCGACTCAGAGAGGTCTCTGAGGACCTTTATAAAAAGGCAATACAGGTATGTACAGGTATAACAGTTGAAATTTACTTGCATGGGAAATAGAAATATTTTTTATTTTTGAGAAAAAAAGATGTTACTTATTATTCAAAAGTAAAATAAATTAGAAGATTGGGATGCAGCCTATATATTAAAATATTTGGTTAATCTCAGTAAGATATTAGATATTGGGATTGTTTAAAAGATGATAATGCAAATGATACAAAGGATAATAGTGATAATGATTATGAGACTGGTAGTGTTGATGGTGGGGGGGGGGTGTTAGGTGGTGATGATGATGATAGCAATATAGATTCTAAGTTTGGACAACACTACAGCAAAAAAAAATGATAATACGATAATGAGGAAGATGTTGCTGCTGATAATAAGTATGATTATTCTGTTGTAATTGACCAATCATAAAGAATGTTGTTAGTTATAATGATGATTTTCATGCTTTAAGTGATGATGGTATTGAACAATAAATGTTGATGATATTCTGTTGATACAATCAGTGTTGATGATACTGGTGATACTAGTGGTGTTGATATTTATAACGATTATGTAAATGGTGATTCTGTTGTCTGCAGATCGATGAAAACCTCCTTCAGCATTCCTACACCGGTCCAACCGAAACCCCTCCCATCAAGGATTATGATTCATTAGATGGAGTGTATGAAGACAAAACAGAATATTTTCTAGTTGAGAAAAAATACTGATATTACCCTGTAGCTATGTAAAATGTTAGAATTCATCATTTGATAGTCATGAAGATAATTAAAAAGTTTGATTTATTATTTTGTTTGTCTTTTTTATGCCGATTGCTCAGTAAAATTAGCTTCATTATATATTTAATTACATGTACTTTAAAATAGCACAGTTAAATATATTTTTAATAATTTTTCTTTTGAATCATGCAGGTTATATAATAAATTTGCAAATATTGGGATTTTAAGTGTAACTGCCCATGTTGATGTCTTCAGTATTTCAGAGCATACATATATATCCCCCCATGCACAGGTCATGACCCTGATAAGTTACATAACTCTGGCTACCTTTATTTCTTGGTTTATCTCCCTTTTTTAGTTAGAGATAATAGTTAACCTGTTTTGGCAAGTTGGATATTTCTCAATTTCCACCAAGAGCAGTGGCATGAAAGTCTTCACACTTACTTAACAGTGCACAAGTCATGACAAGTTACATAACTCTGGTTACCTTATTTCTTGGTTTCTTATCTCCCCGTTTTCTACTGAAAGATTATGGTGAACCGGTTTCGGCAAGTTGGATATTTCTCAATTTCTACAAAGAGCAGTGGCATGAAAGTTTACACACTTTCTAAACAGTGCACAGGTCAAGACCCTGACAAGTTACATAACTCTGGCTACCCTTATTTCTTGGTTTATCATGACAAAATATGGTATATGTGTTTTCTGAACACAGCTTCTTGTTTCTGCTTAAATTGATATTTAAGGTGCCTCCATTTTAGAAATAAGACAACTCCAAAAAGTATCCTATATCCTCTTTAGGAGAAATGTTTGGCAATTGAGTATTGGTTGGAAACAAATTATGGCATTAGACAAACCAATCAAATGTGTTACTTGATTGGTTTGGCTTTATTAACCCCAAATATGAAATTGTTTACAAACCCAGCACACTTTGGACTGATTTCCCCCTTTTCCCGCTAACTGTGCTTTAAATTTGCCCTATTGGACCTTCTTAGGTCACACTGTCCTGAGTGCAAAATATTAATCAAATACTTGTATACAGATTCAGTGTAAAATTACAATACATAGTTTACATTTCGGGCGGTACCTACCATACACATATTTTTCAGCATCTGTGGCAATATGAAAAGGAAATGTTATGACCGTATTAAGATATACTGACATGACATACCTTTAATTGGAAGTGTTTTGCTGGTTTGGTTCCAAGGCTCGTTTACAATGGGTTGGCATGTTAGATTTTGACGTTCCTCTTCTTCAGCGTACAGTGAAGTGTCCCTTACAGTATATGTTATTATGTCCACACACGTTTTCACACAAGTAACTGTTTTGAACGTTCCACAATGTGAGCCCTTGATATACCTCTTAAATCCACATCATAAACCCTTACATCGTTACCAAAAGACTTAAATTAAATTAACTACTAATTGATAATGATAATTATCAAAGGTAATTGATAATGATAATATTTTATAGTGGTGATAAGATAGGGGCTTGGAACATGTTGACAATAACAGTGATATTGATCGCTGATGCTACTGATGATGACGATAATTAAAAGAACAACAAGAAAAAGAAAAACGCCACTACTACTACAACCACTACTGTTACTACTGCTGCTATTTCTACGACTAAGGCTATTGTTAATAATACTCCGACTTTAGCAACTGCAATTGCACCTACTACTGCTACTGCTTCTACTATTACCTCTGCTGCTACTACTTCTACTATCACTATTGCTACTACCTCTACCACTACTAGCACTTAATGTATTACTACTACTGCAACTACTACTTCTTTTACAATTAAAACTACTACGTCTACTAATATAATATTACTTTTACTACTCCTTTACTACTTCTGCTGCTTTTACTACTTCTAGTTATACTATTACTTATATTAATACTCCTACTAACGCTTCTACTACCACCTCTACTACTTTTACTACAACTACAAGTACCACTACTGCTAATAGCACTACTTCTACCATTTCTAATACTTCTATTTCTACTACTACCACTACCACCACTTCTACTACTATCACCACTTCTACCACCACTTCTACTACTTCTACTACTACCACCACTTCTACCACCACTTCTACTACAACTACTGCAACTACGATGAATACTACTTCACCTACCATTTCCACTACTACTATCTCCACAACTACAGCTACCACCACTTCTATTACTGCTACAACTACAACAACAACTACTACTACTACCACCACCACTTCTACTACTACCAATACGACCAATTCTACTTGTACTAATAGTATTACCATTTCCACTATTACTGCTACTAAAGCAACAACAACAACTACTTCTACTACCACTACTATTACAACTGCTACGGCTACTACTACCACTACCACCACATTTACTACTACCACTACCACTTCGCTAACACCACTACTACCACAACGTCTACTTCTACCACTTCTACTACTACTACCATGACTACTACTTCTTCTACTAATACCACAACTACTATCACTACTCACTACTACTACATTTACTACCACTACCACCACTTCTACTGCTACGACCACTTCTACTACTACTGCTACTATTACTATCACTACTTCTACTTATACCACTAACACCACACTACTACGACTGCTACTACCACCACTGCTACTACTACAACTACCACAGTTTCTACTACTATTACTGCCACTGTCACCACTTTTTCTACTACTGCTTACCACCACTTCTACTACTTCTACTACCACCGCCACTTTTACTACTATTAGCACCACTTCAACTACTACTACCGAAGTGGTAGTTCAACTACTACTTCTACTGCTTCTACCATACCACTACTACAACTACCACAACTACTACCACTACTACTTCTATTAATACTACTACGATTAAAACCACTTCTACTTCTAAAACTAACATTTCAACTACTACTACATCCACTTCTACGACTACTACTACAGCTACTATTACAGTCACTACTACAACTATTATTACAACTGCTACAGCTACTACTCCCACTAATTCTACTACTACCACTGCTGTTACTACCATTGCTGCTCATACCATTTCTACTACAACTGCTACCACTACTACTACTGCTGCTGCTGCTACTACTACTACTACTGCTACTACTACTACTACTACTACTTCTACTAGCGCCACTACTACTACTGCTACTTCTACCAATACTATTTGTTCTTCTACTTTTTACCTCTCCTAAGAGGCCACATCTTTTCGGTATTTTTAAATTAACCACTATGTCAAAAGTTTCATTTTTATTTTTGGCAAAATATCCGTTTTTATTGTTTTCTTTTTACTTTCGTTGGTTGTTTATTTATTTAGATATATCGCAACCATACTTTCATTGTTATTTTACCGAAATCTCGCGTTTTATAATTGATGAAAACCCCAGACAAATGTTTTGGGTAGAATCACCGGCACACCGCCGCAGGTCAGCTGGACAGCCTTCCCACATGAATGTTTTCGCATCAACCAGGAATCGAACCTACGGGAGAATGGCCATGAATTAAGAGGCGAAACTACCCACTAGGTGGCGGGTGTCCCTATTTTACTGTCAATGTAGCCGCAAAAAGCTAAATCACCAGTATAATTTACGCTGTATTGTTTAATGTTTTCTATTAACATTTTGACAAGAGATCATATTTTCTAATATGCATAATGAAGGCACAAATTTACAACATTTCGTAAAGAATTTATGAGCGCTCATGGGCATCAGGTTAAGTTAACCGTCAGAGCAGAGTTTCATTAGTCTACAAGAAAACGGTTGATGCTAAACATCAAAGGCGACGCATATGATAAAAACAGATTTAAAAGAAATTGTGATATAAATGTTAAAACTAAATCAAGCAGTTTTTATAATTCAAATACATGTAAATAAATAATAGAAAAATAAAATAAAAACTAAACTCCATGTACCGAATTATATATGACCAGTATTTGAAAGTTATGAAAGTCAGCACAACAGACTTTTCCCATGTGCAAATTTCATTGAGCACTTCGTAAATAGGCGTCGCGCTCCTGCACGTCGCCAATAATGGCTAACCATCGAAATAATTACTATTCTGTGTGATGTACTGGTATAGCAAATCAACACATAACAAATATACAGTACATAAAAAAGAACAGCTATTGAAATAATATGTTGTGTGTTTTATTTTCTTCTTTTTTGATACCTTTTTTGTTTTCAGTCATGGAAAAGAACTCCGGCTATCTGTCCTTCCTTCTCAGTAGTGCAGTTCTTTCCCCTTGAACTTGTCTGGAATAAGAACTGAAGTTGCTCACAGTACACCATCGTCCTGCCTCGCACACCTCGTTTTGTCTGCGGCCCAGACATGTGGGCGATGACTGTATACCAACGCTGCGATTTGATCCTTACGCTCTGAATAAACATCACGTCATAGTAATCAGTTTTCGCGTCGGTTTCAATAATGGCGTCTCTCTGACCTAATATGTTATCGCGGTCATCATCTTCTAGAATCTGAACATTGACGTCATACTGTGACCGCCCTCGATAGCAACCAAACACAATAACTCCTGCGATAGAGACATCACGTGATGCTTGAAATTGAATAGCGTCAGTAAACTCACCGACATTCCAGTAACCTGATGAAGATTCAAATCTTAACGCACGCGTCAATGAACGGCGAGTGCTTTTGAATGGAACGACGGACGGAGCCGTGCGACTATGCAGATACTGGAATAGGGTTATTTTCTCGTCCTTTGTTAGTATGTCTTGACAAGACACCAACCCTGTGAAATAATCTATGTCCATGACAGGGAACCGTATTAAGTACTTCAGATTTCCGAGAACTCGTCGTCTGTTGTCGTCAGTGCACGATAACTTTTGTCTTCTGCATTCTTTGGTGGCCCAGGAACAAACTGCCTCATAGACTCTCGCCTCGTCAGCCCTTAAGTCGTCCGACGTAATGATAGATTCCAGACATGTAGCACACAAGTCGGCAAACGATAGAGACTTAAACACGATGTGCGCATGCGTGTTTATGTAGTCAAGGCACTTGACCTGCATGGTTGGAGTATAAAGAAAAGACTGAACCAAGCATACCATTATGTTAATTTATGTTATAAGAACAATTATTAAAACACCAGCTTACATTATGCTTTAGCAGGCAATGGGAAGGTGGAGAGGAGGGGGGCAAATTCCCGGTTCATAGACAATTCTGTATACATATTAATTAAATGTGAATAAAGAATTAATGACTTGACCTTAGCAACAAAAGACCATTTGTAGTTGTTTAAATATAGCTCACCGCCAAAAACACACTTTCAATATACATATATGCTTCAGGAGTGTAATTGTGGCAGAGTGACATTTTGCTCTATTTTATTTAGTGTAATTACTTTTTATTTTTATTTAGTGCGATCTGTTCAATTGGTCTACGCCCTTTTTTTTATACCACGTGACTATTCTGAGCCATGGTGGTCCGTCCATCGCCAGTCGTCAACCTGTAAGGATGGTTCCTTTTGGGTTGCTTTTGGTTTGCTTGAAAGTGTAGTTTGTGTTGTTGAATTGTCTTTGCTTTGTGTTTGAATTGTCTTCTTATTGCGTTGGTATTTTGAATTGCATTTTCAATAACTTTTAATAGACGATAGCGTACTTCTATTTACCAATAGTTATTGCACAATAAATAAAATAACATGTTTTTACAGAGCTGACTGGCTACGTGTTTGCAAAGTTATATGATGCATTTTACTGTGTAATTACATATACTTCATGCATCAATAATATTAATAATGTAATTTACATAATGATATGTTTGTTGTAGATCTAGGACGTTTTTTTTTCGTCCACCGTAATCGTGTGGTGTGCAAATATATATGTCAACCAAGAAAGTACATTTGACTATCAACAGTGGCAATAATGTCTATACTATAATAACACAGTCAACGTGGCTATAACTTATGGCAATGTAATTTAATAAAAATAATGAGCAACGCTGATAATGAAAATAATTCCACGATTTATTTTGACAAGTATGAGCTCCGCTCACCTGAAGCTCGTTCTCGTTAAAGAGGTGCGCCTGTTCCAGGATTCCACAGACTGTATCACCGTTTATACCGTCACACAGCTTCTCCATACAGCCAGAAACAAGCGTACCCAGTCCAAACTTTTTGGCGGCAAACAAAATAGCCGTCACATTCTTTGTCGTCAGGTCCATTTCGTCACTGTAGATGAATCTGTGAGTTGGAAGTGGATTTGTTAAATAAAATAAAAATAAAAGAAAAAGGCTGTGATAAAACAGCGTAAAATAATTAGGTGCACCTCGTTACAGCAGATAAATCTTTAAATGAGGCTAGCGTTAATTAGACCATAGGTATCAAGTTCTTAACTATGCAATAAACGATTTAACTTTACAATAACAGTATATATCATAACAGAAAGGACACAAAAAACGGACTTTTATTGACTTTCTTCGTTATTGCTTGAATCTACTGAAGGATACTTACATGTCGAGATATCATATGAACGCAGCCAATATCGTCAAATAAAAGACGTATTAACATTAGGCTCTGTAAATTGATATTTCATGAAATGTTACTCGCAATGAACAAAAATATTGCAAGAATATTATCTGTACTAACAGAAAAAAGCGAACATGAGACATTTCCAATACTGTATTATATCTGACCAGATGTTCTTGTCTTTCATACAGACTTTAAAAATCCTGAATAACGCCTACTGTCTACAACAAATCACTTAGTTCTGTCTGTGTCTACCTATATTCTTCTTTTACTTCATCAATATTTATTAAATAACATAAAACAGAATTCTGGCCGACATATTTGGCTACTTATTGTCTGGTATTTTGACATTCAGTACTAAACAGGCGTTAAAACTTTGTAAACAATATTGGTTAGGTTAGTTCTAAGACAAGCTTAAAGTAAATTAAAGGCAGTTGACATTTGCTGATTGAAACTTAATATCCATGTTCATTTAGGCGTAATAAAAAAGATAAGATGTAAAGATCTAGAAACAAAATGCCAGTATCGTTTTTAATCTTTATCGTATTTCATAAGTCATGATATATGCCGAGGGACATCGCCATTATGACCGTGGTCGGCATATTTTAATCTAACAAGTAACAACTAACAAAGAATGCATATATCACATATAATATTATAAAGTAAATAACAAAAAAAAAAAAAAACCCCAACAATTTCCCATCGCTTTAAGGGAATACTATAATTCTTGCAGAACGTAGAATATCTGCTACTTGTACATGTGCGCGGAAGCACTTGCGCCGTAAAAAGACGACGTTAAATAAACGTATTCCCTGTCTCTCATATATTTTAGATACTGTTTACTTGATTACTTGACATCAGGATTTATATCAACTATTCAGGAAACTATATATTTGCGGAACTAATGTGTCTGGATGTGATATAGTTCAGACAAAACTAAACAATATAAACAATGTTGTATGGTTTGTTCACACACACAATAACAATGAAAACGGCAATATATGGATATAAGCATAAAGTAAACTATGGTATTTTCTCTGCAGTGAGTTAGACGTTGATTGGCAAAGAATTTTATTGTTCTATTATTGCTGCAACATGTCAACGATAAACGCATTTCTATTAATAAGCAAATAGCTAACAAAGTAGCATAAGCTATTAACAAATCATATGTGAAAATCGAAGGCTATGAAACCCAATAAAAATAGACTGCTATAGTGCTTCAGTTATTTTGGGCACAAGTACAGTTAAAAAAATACAATTAAACTGTGTAGTTTTCATGTTTCTTTGCCTTCTCAATAATGACAGTTTTATTGCAACTTTGTAATAACAGTTCTACTGCAGAAATAATAAAAACTAACCTAATACCCATACCTGAGAACTTGGTCGAAAATGTCCGGTTCTACATCGTTAACTTCTACGTCATCGATAACTCCATCCTGACAAAACGTCTTGTAGAACACGTGACTTCGACTCACGAGGACATATTTATGGGCTTTTCTTTTCATCTTTTTCTTGCCCACCAGAAATGTGACGTCACAGAGAATTTGGTGACGTAACATCTCTAGGTTGCACTGCCCAAGCTTCTTCCCCGTTTGCCAGTCGCTTTCTAATGGTTGTCTAAGCATTAAAAAGACATGTTTAAATAAGTCCGGGAATGGTAAATATATTTTCAGCTACAGGAATTACACAGGAGACTGAGACTAAATACCTTTTAGGACCAAGCACATAATTTAGGTTCTAATGCAAAACAAAACCACAGCATAGCATTTCCGACCGAAACGCTTAATTAATAAGAATAACATTATCAAGAACAAGAATAAAAGAAAAGTCGGAAAACATTTATAACACAAAGTACAAATTTCAGATAGAACGACAGCACATTTTGAAAGCATACCTTTGCTGTTTTGATTCCATATTTCAGACGGCTTTTAATGAACTGGTCGTTGGCACACTAACATGAGCAGCAGTGCATGTCGCAGTAAGGGTGAGTGGCTATGTTAACACAATGTTATGGCTATGTCGGGTAGATACATGTACACCTCAAGTACAATAGTGGGTTGAAAATTTACACATAATGGAAAGCGGTGCCTTATTGAATCATTGCCAAATAGATTCGTATGTAATGTGTTAGTGCATAGGGATAATCGGCTGATTCACGATCAAATGAATTAATTAATAAATTCAAAAGGTATTCTGAAAGAAATTAAATTAATAATAGTAATGCTCTTTATTTTTTATCAGGCTCAATGTGTTGTAGCTATCAAAATATTGTATAAAAGGATGAACTCCAAAGGTCGATCGACAGGAGCTCTCGGGACAATCATCCCTCGGATGTGTCTGGTGCAGTGCTACTTGCTGAAATCACGATCGTTTTGTTCGCCGAAAGTCAGAAGAAGAATATGCCTAAAATATAGTTCGCACAAAACATAAACAATGCCATGGTTGGACAGCTGCGTGTCTGCTGCGCTGGGTAAATTAAAGTTGGATGATTTAAATTTGAAGTCGCCACAAATTTAAGTTTTACAGGCATAATGAGCTGTCATCTGAGCTCCATCTTGTTTTGACGTCTGTCACAAAAGTAGTCCCATTTAAGGAAAGGCCGAGGTGATCCGACTACTTGAAGTTTTTATTCCCTATCGATAAACTTATAAATATATAGCGATTGATGTAGCAATCGTAAGTGTGAATATTTACAACTCTTTCTCCATGTTTAACCTATTCGGAGTTGTATATACTTTGCATACTATTTGCCTGTAACATTTTCTTCGTTCGTTTCTAAGCACATTTCTTAAAGATGAGAATGAATTACCGTTGTCTGATTGGTTCAAATCACATGGTTTGGAACGGTCCATTAACCTCGTCATAAGTGTTAAGCCGTTACGCTGTTATGTATTTATTAATTATTGTCTGTACTTCTGGTCATTCATGTATTTTCTTCCGTTCCGTGACATGCGAGTTCTGTCTCGCTAGTAGCCAGGTTCACTCTCTCACCAGTTTCACTGTGTCACCAGAACCAAGGTTCACTGTCTCACCAGGTTCACTGTCTCACCAGTACCCAGATTCACTGTCTCACCAGTAGCCAGGTTCACTGTCTTACCAGGTTCACTGTCTCACCAGTACCCACGTTCACTGTCTCACCAGGTTCACTGTCTCACCAGTACCCAGGTTCACTGTTTCACCAGGTTCACTGTCTCACCAGTAGGGTCCAGGTTCACTGTTTCATCAGATTCACTGTCTCACCAGGTTCACTGTCTCACCAGGTTCACTGTCACATCAGGTTCACTGTCTCACCAGTACCCAGGTTCACTGTCTCGCCAGGTTCACTGTCTCGCCAGGTTCACTGTCTCACCAGTACCCAGGTTCACTGTCTCACCAGGTTCACTGTCTCACCAGTACCCAGGTTCACTGTCTTACCAGGTTCACTGTCTCACCAGTACCCAGGTTCACTGTCTCACCAGGTTCACTGTCTCACCAGGTTCACTGTCTCACCAGGTTCACTGTCTCACCAGTACCCAGGTTCACTGTCTCACCAGGTTCACTGTCTCACCAGGTTCACTGTCACATCAGGTTCACTGTCTCACCAGTACCCAGGTTCACTGTCTCACCAGGTTCACTGTCTCACCAGTACCCAGATTCACTGTCTCACCAGTAGCCAGGTTCACTGTCTTACCAGGTTCACTGTCTCGCCAGTACCCAGGTTCACTGTCTTACCAGGTTCACTGTCTCACCAGGTTCACTGTCTCACCAGTACCCAGGTTCACTGTCTCGCCAGGTTCACTGTCTCGCCAGGTTCACTGTCTCACCAGTACCCAGGTTCACTGTCTCGCCAGGTTCACTGTCTCACCAGGTTCACTGTCTCACCAGTACCCAGGTTCACTGTCTCACCAGGTTCACTGTCTCACCAGGTTCACTGTCTCACCAGTACCCAGGTTCACTGTCTCGCCAGGTTCACTGTCTCACCAGGTTCACTGTCTCACCAGGTTCACTGTCTCACCAGTACCCAGGTTCGCTGTTTCATCAGGTTCACTGTCTCACCAGGTTCACTGTCTCACCAGGTTCACTGTCTCACCAGGTTCACTGTCACATCAGGTTCACTGTCTCACCAGTACCCAGGTTCACTGTCTCGCCAGGTTCACTGTCTCGCCAGTACCCAGGTTCACTGTCTTACCAGGTTCACTGTCTCACCAGGTTCACTGTCCCACCAGTACCCAGGTTCACTGTCTCGCCAGGTTCACTGTCTCGCCAGGTTCACTGTCTAGTCAGGTTCACTGTCTCACCAGTACTCAGGTTCACTGTCTCGCCAGGTTCACTGTCTCACCAGGTTCACTGTCTCACCAGTACCCAGGTTCACTGTCTCACCAGGTTCACTGTCTCACCAGGTTCACTGTCTCACCAGTACCCAGGTTCACTGTCTCGCCAGGTTCACTGTCTCGCCAGGTTCACTGTCTCACCAGTACCCAGGTTCCCTGTCTTACCAGGTTCACTGTCTCACCAGGTTCACTGTCTCACCAGTACCCAGGTTCACTGTCTCACCAGGTTCACTGTCTCACCAGGTTCACTGTCTCACCAGTACCCAGGTTCACTGTCTCGCCAGGTTCACTGTCTCGCCAGGTTCACTGTCTCACCAGTACCCAGGTTCCCTGTCTTACCAGGTTCACTGTCTCACCAGGTTCACTGTCTCACCAGTACCCAGGTTCACTGTCTTACCAGGTTCACTGTCTCACCAGGTTCACTGTCTCACCAGTACCCAGGTTCACTGTCTCACCAGTACCCAGGTTCACTGTCTCACCAGGTTCACTGTCTCACCAGGTTCACTGTCTCACCAGTACTCAGGTTCACTGTCTCGCCAGGTTCACTGTCACACCAGGTTCACTGTCTCACCAGTACCCAGGTTCACTGTCTCACCAGTACCCAGGTTCATTGTTTCACCAGTACCCAGGTACATCAATGTAAATAGATTTGTCAATATAAACATGTTATCCCACGTTGTGTAGTAATGTGAAAAAAACATAATTAATATACTTTTTGTCTCCATGTAATATTAATATGCTGTGAAACAATTAAGTAAAAACGCAACGAGACATAGCCTCCTGTTTCAATACTTAACTTGCACTTAGTAAAATGAAGAGCACATAATGTTTTTACATGAACTATCAACAAAATAATGTAATAAGAACACAAAACAGCTTCAATTATTATTTACTTTAAGATGTATCTTAATCTTATTTATTTTCTTCACATTTGTCTACTAAACTAAGAGCCAAACTGTAGAATAAGAACCACTATGTTTAAAATCATGAAAGATTCAGATTTGTATCAAATATGTGCTATTTAAAAATAAAAAGGGATATAGCTCTCAAAATCATACTTTGTGCATAGAAACAATTCATGTAATAAAGTTTTGATGTCATATTCATTACTCATGAATTTCAGAGACATGTGAATGACACTTAAATCTTAAGGGGGTTATCAGACAGTTTGCCTATTTGTATTGCATATAACCATATTTTTATGCCAGGGCGGATCCAGATTTTTTTTGATTTTTAGTGTGTGTGTGTGTGTCCTAATTAAGCAATTAAGCAAGTACCAGATATGCTGGGGGGGGGGGGGGTGTTCTGGATGCATGCTCTCAAAGAAAACTTTCTAAATGTAACAGCACATATTATTTCAATCTAACCAAATTTGCCTTTTTCTGTTAATATATAATTTGCTTCCGATAAATCAATTTTGATCTCTACTGACAAAGTGGGCAGTCTTCCCTTTATTTAATATGTAACTGTAAGCCTAAATAAGCACACCAAGCACGCTTGTTTACATAAATAGGTTAATTTTAATGCCGTTTATTTTTAAGAAATTGTATGCACTCATACTTGTCTTATGGCTAGCACTGGATACAATAATACTACTAGCGCCATAAAGATAAGACACACTCTGAAATGTTAAAAGATACCCTTATGAAAATACGTTTATTGACAATTTCAGGGTGTTGGGGTGGGGGTGGGGGTGATGGTGGGGGCTGGGATCGGGACACCCTCCCCCAAGATCTGCCTCTGTTTTGGTGAAACTGCTGCACAAACCTGTATGTATGTCTCAGTAAGAAGGAATTTGAATACTACTTCAAATGTAAGGTAATACAAATGAATTGCTCTTAATGTCCATTTGTTCCATGTCTATAGATAAGCAGGAAGCGGCATTCTGATAAAAATAGTTAACAACAGCAGATAACCCTGATGATGATATAACATGAACCGCAAATGGTTAAATATTTAGTCTGGAAAATATAACTGCAGCATGACTCAGATAGGATTGTAATAAGGATTGGGTCCTATGCTTCATATTCCATACTGATGCAGGGCATCAATGAACAACATTTCCAATTTCATGTAAAAATTAGAATATATTGGTTGAGTTATTTGAGAAAAATAAAATGGGCCAAACTGTTGGGTACGACCTTTCAGTGCAAATCTGACAGTACAATTATTGTCTAGTGCATATGCTCTCAAGAGCTGAATACCCCGCTAATTCAGTTGGCTGACCAGATATCCCCATGAGGTCTTGGGTTTGATCCACGCCCTGGATATTTTTCTAGAAACACCACATTATAACAAAGAATTGTTTGACTCTAACGTAAAATGCATACGATTGCTGCTGGTATGTTAAATCTGGAATAAACTTTAAAGTACATTGAAGGTTACTCGTGATAAGCTTCAAAAATAAATACTTTTGACAATTACAAGAGTCCAAAACATTTGACTACTCTGTCAGCGACTAATTTCTGTTAAACTATACTTTTGCAATGCTTTTTATGCATATTTTTTCTAACTTACCTTGACAGTTGAGATAAAACTTGCTTCACACATAACGACATTTTCACTGGTTTCCGTTTTTCACTGAAAGTGGGATAGGGTGGGGGTGCTTAGTAGTTTGTACTGGGTGCTTTATAAAAGTACGGGAATCGAGGAAGTAGATGATTATGTTTTCTTTTTTTTAAAGTTTAAGTTGTTTTGTTGTTGTTTGTTGGGGATAAAATTGGAGCCAAAGACAGGAGCAAATCTTTAATTAACTAGACCTATATAGATACTATTTTATTTTAATGGCTTGATTTGTCTCCATTTTACTTTAAAATAGTTCTCTCTCTTCCCCTATAAGTAAAGGTGAATAATATGTTTGAATAATAGTAGCATAGTAGATGTAGTGGGAAAATGATCACGTAAATTGTCATTCAAATACAAGCTACGAATAATTCTAAGACCAAATATATTTTTTTTCTCATTTGGAAATCTTTTTTTTTACTTTCGAGACATTGCGTTTTCTCGTTAAAACAATAAAACGAATTTTTGTTGTTGTTTTCCAACATAATGCATTGCTCCATTGCAGTGATTTAGCTATTATATTTATATTGATGTTATAACAGAAACTTGTTCTTAAAAAAGTGTCAAAACTTGTTATCAATCTGAAAATAATGTTGCTGATATTTTCGTACTAATATTTCGTATTATCGATATGTGAAGGTGAAGGTCGTTTATTCGCGCCAAAATTGAATTTGCCGGGTAAATCCTCGCTTCGCACGTAAAGAACTTTGGGACAAGAAGAGGAGAAAAATGCCATATTTGTTGAAATATGCGGATTTGTCCACATTTTTGTAGAGAAAATGATTTTACAAAATTGGAAATTAAAAGGCGGACAATAAAAAGCCGAAAAATGAAGCAAGCACTGAGTAAGTTCTTTCAGTACTTTCATATTTTTACCGGTACTCATTTCTTTCGACCTTGTCAACCATTTGTCAGTGAGCATATATGCTTGCTTCATGTTAGTTGTTGCAATACTATTATCGTTAATAAAACAAGGGGTTTCTTTTTCTGCATTGCCAGATATGGCGAAGAAACATCAGAGAAACGACTTGAGCGGTCGAAGCTCAATGACGAAATCGACAGCAAGTTTGGGTTCGAGCGCTACAAGGATCCACAGTAAAAAGTTGGATGACTTATCAATATGCATCCAGTAAGTTTTAAAAATTGAAATGTAGATTTTTAGCCTCATATGCAGGATTTGCTATTTATTACAATTGATAATACAGTTAAGGCAGTAGTTCCGAAACACTAACGAGATTGATTAAAACTTCATGTGGTTGAAAGCACTTATGTATCTTCTTAATTACACATATTAAACATTTGGGAGGACTTTCCATCTTCGCCGTCTAAATCTATGTTTTCTACCTGTAGTAAAAGCAGTAGTTTCCGAAACAAGAGCATGTGTTCCGGCACATGTCTATATGTCGGCATATTCCCACTGCTGCAGTACACAACGGAAGTTGTGGACTTTCTCAAACTTATGTTTGTCAAATGACCTGTCACTATTCTACTTAAGCGCATAGCAATCTGTAGTACACGAAAGACAAACCACAGTAAGCATTTAATTTGTAAAGGTGGAAAAACAAAACAACTAAAATAGACTTCTGCATGCAGCTTTACTGACCCTGAGATGTAGGCATATAAATAATAAAAAAAACGTAACTAACAAACAAAAACACAGCAATATAATTGATGTCAAATAATATAATTAGTTTATAATTCAATAATTTTGCAAAATAAGCAGAACGATAAGAAGGTTTAGCTTCATATTTTGGAAGACTAGTTAGGTGATGCTAGTAATTGTGAAAGATAAAGGTGTTTTATAAGTTTGGTCAAGTTACAAACCTGTGTGCATCTATGGATTTAATGGCTTTTTTATCACATTCCCTTTGGGTCTTGAAGGTGTTAACCAGGCAGACAGTGCTGACTCAAATTAGACAGCAGTCTGGTCAAGGTCTGATCTATCTGCCCATAGTTGTAGCTCATAATACCGAGGTTTAGTGTCACACCAGGATCACTGTCTCGCCAGGTTCACTGTCTCACCAGGTTCACTGGCTCACCGTACCCAGGTTCACTGCCTTTCCTTTAGCCAGGTTCACTGTTTAACCAGTACCAAGATTCACTGTCTCACCAGTACCAAGGTTCACTGTCTCACCAGTACCCAGGTTCACTGTCTCACCAGGTTCTCTGTCTCACCAGGTTAACTGTCTCACCAGGTTCTCTGTCTTACCAGGTTCTCTGTCTCACCAGTACCCAGGTTCACTGTCTCACCAGGTTCTCTGTCTTACCAGGTTCACTGTCTCACCAGGTTCACTGTCTTACCAGGTTCACTGTCTCACCAGGTTCTCTGCCTTACCAGGTTCTTTATCTCACCAGGTTCTCTGTCTCACCAGTACCAAGGTTCACTGTCTCACCAGGTTCTCTGACTCACCAGGTTCTCTGTCTTACAAGGTTCTCTGTCTTGCCAGGTTCTCTTTCTTACCAGGTTCTCTGTCTTACCAGGTTCTCTGTCTTACCAGGTTCTCTGTCTTACCAGGTTCACTGTCTCACCAGGTTCTCTGTCTTATCAGGTTCTCTGTCTCACCAGGTTCTCTGTCTTACCAGGTTCTCTGTCTCACCAGGTTCTTTGTCTCACCAAGTTCTCTGTCTCACCAGGTTCTCTGTCTTACCAGGTTCTCTGTCTTACCAGGTTCGCTGTCTTACCAGGTTCTCTGTCTTACCAAGTTCTCTGTCTCACCAGGTTCTCTGTCTCACTAGTTTCTCTGTCTTACCAGGTTCTTTGTCAAACCAGGTTCTCTGTCATACCAGGTTCTCTGTCTCACCAGGTTCTCTGTCTCACCAGGTTCTCTGTCTTACCAGGTTCACTGTTTCACCAGATTCTCTATCTCACCAGTATCCAGGTTCACTGTCTCACCAGGTTCACCGCCTTACCAAGTTCTCTGTCTCACCAGGTTCTCTGTCTCACCAGTACCTAGGTTCACTGTCTCACCAGGTTCACTGTCTTACCAGGTTCTCTGTCTCACCAGGTTCACTGTCTTACCAGGTTCACTGTCTCACCAGGTTCTTTGTCTTACCAGGTTCTCTGTCTCACCAGGTTCACTGTCTCACCAGATTCTCTGTCTTACCAGGTTCTCATGTTCTCTGTCTCACCAGGTTCTCTGTCTCACCAGGTTCTCTGTCTCACCAGATTCTCTGTCTCACCAGGTTCTTTGTCTCACCAGTACCCAGGTCCACTGTCTCACCAGGTTCACTGTCTTACCATGTTCAATGTCTCACCAGGTTCACTGTCTCACCAGGTTCTCTGTCTTACCAGGTTCACTGTCTTATCAGTCCCATGTTCACTGTCTCACCTGGTTCACTGTCTCATCAGGTTCACTGTCTCACCAGGTTCTCTGTCTCACTAGGTTCTCTGTCTCACCAGGTTCTCTGTCTCCCCAGTCCCAAGGTTCACTGTCTCACCAGGTTCTCTGTCTCACCAGGTTCTCTGTCTCACCAGGTTCTCTGTCTTACCAGTCCCAAGGTTGACTGTCTCACCACTACACAGTCTCACCAGTACAAAGGTTCATTGTCGTACTAGTAACAAATGAGGTAATGTTATGAACAGTGTTTATTTAACAAAGGTATACATATATGCAGACGTTATGCGCACATTCCCCAGAACAGATGAAAAAAAATTTCACATATATTATAAAGGAAAACTGTCAGATGCATCCTTTAAAGATAAACAAATCATGCTTCGGATTCAGGAGTAATATCACAAAATCAGGTTTTGTAATTTCAGTAAATTGAATATCGATACATAGATCTCAAACATCGACTTCATGTCGCAGACGTTTCACTATATCTTTAGAAAGCTATGTCCGTTCTCACAAGGCTGACAATAAGTGGAATTGACTGTCAGTCAGATAAGGATTCAGGATTAAAAGAACAGCCAAATCGTTGAGTGGGAGTATGGGAGTATAAAGGGGTTCGCGTGCCGATGGTATGAAAATTCAATCGCAGCCTCTCCCAATTATTGATATTGGAACATACGATCTTACGTCGTACATTTGCATTGATGAGTTATTCTGTCAACAAAGTATTACGAAATATTGTAGCTGATTGTGATTCTAGGCAGGCTAGTCTTTCACAATTCTATGAGCAAACATATGAGATCACATAAAGACGCAGTAGTTGGGTATGGTCTACTACTATTGGTTTTTACATTTACGGCGCTTTACTTGAACACGATTTATACCGACAGTATAAAAAATGTGCGGACATAAATATACTATATATAATATGTTAAATATACTTTCTATGGCTTTCCGGGGATTGTTCATAATTTCGTTTTTTTGTAATAACTAACTTAAGCCTGCTTTACCTACGTACAGCTATTTCGCTCAAATTATCCATCTGATTTACCCTTCAGAACAACTAACAATTTAAATACTTGACGTTTAAATGCTGCATTTCTAGAAATGAGATCAGTTTTTAAAAAACTTTTTTACATGACAATGTCTGTAACAAGAAAGACAATTTCTTGAACGTGATTCAGCTCGTGCTTCCTGCTATGGTATTTATAATTCCAACTCAGGGTTTGCACGAGTTTGTACTAAAGTAGAAGATTTCAATACAAGAAACCAGTCACTACAAAATTGTGACAACACGACTTTACAATCCACAAATTAAGGAAGGTGTTTTCAAAATTCTTTCACCATAATGATTTTATTGCTTCAAAATATGATTACAGTATAAAACACGTGTGCGGCAGAGCATAAGCAATCCTGAATTTTATGGAACTGTTTTGCTGGAGAAAGAACAACAATCAAGGGTCTCAATAACTTTTCGCACATCTTTACAAAACTCATGTGAAAATTAATTGGGGATGATTACAATCTAGGAATCCTTCCTTGTACTGCATTTAAGAAAAGGTGTTTTTATGGTAAACTAATTTTGATTAAAGAGAATTATTTTACTTTAGTAAGTACACACACGGTTCCTAGTGACTTTACACCGAAATTCCAAACAAAACTTAACAGTTTACATGAAATAAATAAGAATATATGACAAAGTCCTATGAACATTGCAACATATACCAACATTTGAAATGGCACAGGACAGTCAGAGGTATTCACAAGCGAGTCAAAGGTAAAAGTAAGAAAAAAATTGTGATGAGTCATTTAACAAAAAGAACAGACCCGACAGTTACCGTCTTGGAACGGTCAGTCGGCAATATGGACCGTCTGTTGTACTTAAACCGGATTTACAGAAATCTAAGCTAGCACTTCCCGGCGGGCTTCTCAAATACAAGCAATTAATAAACCCGATATTTTTTAATAAAAAATGTCCAAGCGCTGATCTTTTCGTTAGTAAGTTAGGGCGAAAGTAGTCATTGAAAAAGAATTCCCAACTTAGTGTTTTTAAGAGAGAGATAGAGAGAGAGAGAGAGAGAGAGAGAGAGAGAGAGAGAGAGAGAGAGAGAGAGAGAGAGAGAGAGAGAGAGAGACAATATTTCAATTAGAAGAACTACACATAAATTGTTGATTATAACTGAAAATAAATTGTTGAATCCAGAAAAAAATGACCAAAGAAGACAAAATGGTTGTAGCATCCTGTTCAAAACTTATTACAATTTTGGCTTTGTTGCAATTGTCGTTTCGCCGTGCAAACTGTTTTGTAAGAATTTCGTAAAATTCTATCACAGTTTTACAAGTTATTGAAACTCTGGTTATTGCACTGCTCGACTGTTTTACCAATTTATTCACCTCACTGCGTTTTGTTTATGTATTTTGGCTTACTTCAAATACGTTTACGTGTTGATAAAATACCTGCGGTAAACATCAATATATTTTCTCCTTTTCCGAATGTTTCCACTTTCTGAAGATTTCAGCTAGGCAACCTCTAGCCAACACTTCTCAATTAAACGGAGTGTGGCTGTGATGAATTTTCTTTTGCTAGCTGTCAGAAATTTGCATACTTCGTGGAAATACTGACGACAACTCGATCAGACGGTGGTGAACGTTTAAGATGCTGAGATAATAGAACAGGCAAGATAAATCCCAGCCATACTGTTTCGTAACCATCTCTTAGACGAGGGATCCTTTACCAAGACAAACGTAAACGTCAGAAGTGGAATCTCAGTGATTCAACTCACATGGTTCATTATTATTATGGCTCTGTTTTCAAACAGTTTATTTACGTCAGCTCACAGGAGCATAAAAAGACAAATAGGAAAAATAGATTGAGAAACATCAAACTCAGCACTTTCATTCCTTGAATGACAAAGTCGACATACTTTATTGTAGTTTGACCATTTGCATACCCAAAGTGAAATACAATAACTTTTAATTATATAGTTTTTTTGCTGTTTGCGAGAACAACCTTCAGGAAGTGCGACGTTGGAGTGCTCCACGAACCAGGTTCAAACCAGGTTCAAGCACCAAAGTCAGTCCTTTCGCCGTTCCAAGGCGTAAACTGTTGTTTTTTTCCTTCGTGTATTAACTGTATTTGCATTTGCAATGTCTCGTCTCTGTATTTTTGTCATTTTTTACATTTTTACTCTGAATACATTTGTCTACCATTTGCAGATCTAGCGAGTGGGGTCTAGAAGGTCTTGGGTAGGGGTCCGCCCCCCGCCCCCTCCCCATGAAATTCTAAAACAACAACAACAACAACAACAACAACAACAACACAAAACACGGTCACAAAAAAACTTCCATAAAGGTATTTTTTTTAAATCTCAGTGTGTGTAACATCTCTATATCACTTAAAGTTTTGTACTACAGACAAGACGAGAAAGCACCTATTATGCCTGAAATGTCTTAAAAACGCACTGAAATTAAACAATTTGAGGGAAAATCGCATTGGGCATTATGATTTAGGCCTACGTATTAAATAATTCAGGTCCGTGACTTTTAGCAAAGTGAGTACGCGCACTTTGTCAGACTGCTGTTAGTATTATCCGAACAGGTGTGCATTTGGTGTGGTGGACACTTTGTCAGACTGCTGTTAGTATTATCCGAACAGGTGTGCATTTGGTGTGGTGGAAGTTTTCAACGCATTAACATAAAATTTAATCTAGAAGAGATCAACGTAGATCCTTCGGAAGCAAATTATACATTAACAGAAAATAGCATCTTCAGTTACATTGAATTTTGTTCGTCAGTGGTATTGTAAAATTTCTAGTGAAATGCATATGTGAAATGCAAGGATTGGCTATACTTCGCAGCTACATTTCAGAAGTTTTATGGGGAGTATGCCCACAGCCTCCTACCCATGCGATGCTAGTCACGGTATCTCTTTAGCATTGATAGATATTATGCAACTCTTAGCCAGCCCA
The DNA here is from genome assembly GCA_007844125.1 of Sinonovacula constricta. Classification (NCBI taxonomy): domain Eukaryota; kingdom Metazoa; phylum Mollusca; class Bivalvia; order Cardiida; family Solecurtidae; genus Sinonovacula; species Sinonovacula constricta. Next base: position 65,189,201 of record CM017560.1, on the reverse strand, counting down.
TAATGCCTGCATTTATCTTTATTTGATCTTCTTCAACCTTTATTACAAATGAGAATTATATGCACCATAATTAAGAGCAAACATTAGGCAGGCCGGTGGGGGGTAGACAAACACAAATGAAAACTTGCCAGCGGAATCAACGGACATGAGCGAACAATGAACGAATTAAACTTTGAGAAATGAACATTAAAATGATGCGAACGAACGTATTCTATCCCCTGGACGTCCGTTTGCACAATCCGATGTAGAGTGACCATAACATAAACCCAAGAAAATACGACTTGTGGTATTTAGCAATAATGATAATATCTTGGACTAATATGCGTATCGATATCCTACCACCGACAGTGAGCATGTCTGGGTCAGTACTGTCCATACATGCAATAATTGGGAAATACTTATGAAGCTTTTCATCAATTTCTTATATATACTTTGACGCATTAATATAGCTAATAATATAACGCATAAATATAGATTGCAAATCGTGCATAAATTTCAATGCGACATACATTCAATACAACTGGTTGCATAACCTGTATAATAATATGGATAATTTGGCAAGCTTACTAATGCGTTAGTGGTCGATGTTGCCAAATAGTGCCAAATGGTGCCGATGGTGGCTGGTTGTAATTGGTAACTGATATGCGTATACACAGATAGGATTCACCCCGACGAAAACAAAATAGTGATGTTACATGACAACCATTACACAAATGAAGGACATAAACAAGCTAGCAAGACACTTCAAGTTCAGTTTTAAATGCAAGTTTTTGTTATGTGCAATTTATACGAGTACTTGTTTGTTTTAGCCTTACGTAGATACCATGGTTAATTGAACGTCTACTGTATTAAATTCACAACAGCCGCAGTGGTTTGTTTCAAATGCATTTAAGAGGTGAGTCTTTAGCAATATCTTGCTTTATACGAAAAAGACAAATATAGCCAATTATAATATAAATAACATGTGCAATCGTATTAATAAGTCTATTATCTAAGGAGTGCAGTTGAGCTGCTTTGATTGTATGCTTAAGATTTGTTTGACTGTAGTACTAAGATCTTAACTGGGCCTATATTAATGGCTTATAGCTATCAGATGCCCTTTTAACGGATGGCAGTTCTGATAAATTGGTTGCGGTAGTTGTCTATATATTTTCACGCTAGTCAGAATGTTTTACATTTTGTAGAGAAACTTTTCTCATGTCTGACGACAAGTCAAACGGACGTTCGGTAATCTGTCAGACAGAAAATAAATGGAGTAGACAACAAACAAGATAAATCACAGTTACCTTATTATGTAACGCTTTATTGACTGATACGTTAGAATTGGGATTGTCTGTGGAAATATAAATTAGTGTTAAGTTTGAAGCTTCGTCAATGACATTCGAACCAAAGATTTACGTTATACTTTTTAAACCATTTTATGTGTTGACCTGTTATCAATTATAATTTATTCTTTTAACCTGATAGTTTTTATATTTGTCTATTTTTAAATACACTTACTTAGGTGCATTGTCAAATATATATTTGACAATGCACCGTAGTAAGTGTATTTAAAACAAAAATGTAAATCTTTTTAATTAATTTATTTATTTGGGTTTTACGGCACACCGACACTTAACAGGTCATACGGCGCTGAGTACAAAGTTAAATGTGAATTGAGCATAATCAGGTTAAAACCAAATTACACAAGTAAAATATACACAAATATAAAAACAATCAGGTTAAAAGAATATATATACTTACGTTACAGGAATAACAACTAAATAAAACCAGCTAAAATATTGAAATATACATGTACACTGCTTGTCAGAGCGTCACCCTAAGAGTATAAAAAGTCACCATTGTCTTTGAAAGATGCACATCTTATAATTTGGAAATCCTTGTTTCATATCCTCCAAATACTTGTGATTTAATATTACTAAATTATAGATAGAGCGGGTAAAACTTAAGTTGGAAACCTACATCGATATTAAGTCTATACATAGCCTAACAAGACTGAGCTAGAATCGTTTAAGCAACCGTCCCCTAATTATAATTTAGGATCGTCCCCGGATGCGATTTGTTATATTCATCATTTATAAATATTGGGGACGTGAATGCGCAGGGAAGCTACACAGAGTTGATGGAAAAGAGTAAAGGAGACGATGGGGAAAATAAGATTTTCCGCCAAAGACTACAACTTATTTACAGGGGAATGTTGTGAGGTGGGAACAATACGAGCTCATCCACTATCCACTAAATGTATTGTAATTACACTATACCCTAAAATAAGTGTGTAGTATTGTTTGACAAATAACCCCTAACATGAAGCATATGGAAAAGCAATAGAAACAAAATAAAAATGTCCTCTGAAAATTACTACAAGCTTACATTACTGAACTATGTAAACTCACTGTACAGAGCGGAAGTCACAAAGGAAAATATACTAACAGTACAAAAACTTGCTGCAACGATTATAACAGCTGGAAAAAACGTTGTCTTTGATCATTTACAAAAATTAATAAAATAAAAAGAAGCAAACGTTTGCTTTAAGTAACGTTCGAGGTGTATCATTTACTATTTTGCAGGCGATATCTTCAATCTTCGTTGGTTATTCAGACGTGTAAGAAAATATATTGACCATAAAAGAGCGCTGAACACTATCCTATAAGAGCAGATAGAAGAGCATTTAGGAAATGTGACTCAATTTTCGCACGTTAGTCATGAACGATTGAGAGTGACACAAGAAAAAAGCGAAAGTTATATTGCGTAATTTTGTTCGCACTAACATTTTATTGCATAATGCCTGCTAATTAAAGAAAGCCCGATCGCTGACGTTTTCACAACTATTTAACAGTATCACTTATTTCGGTCCCCACGTCATCGGTAATGTTAATGCATCCCCGATACTGTGAGGCCGCGAACATGGCATTATTATTTAAGTCAGCCATATTTTTGTTTATATTTTTCGTTCATCTTTTAATGTAATCATGAAAATCAAGTCAGATGGAGGTAACATGGGAGGGTGCTATTCTTTTAGTTATTGTTCAAATAATTATTCAGCTAAAACACTTCTTACCACTTTCTGAAAATTGCGAAAAAAAACAAACCCAACAACAACCAGTTTTCAGTACCAACAACATAATTAAATTCAAAATATTAATACAATATACATGTACTGAGTAAGTAGTTTCTAAAAGTGTTGACCATTATTGATATAGAATTGCCGATACTTTAAGAACATAAATTAGAAGAAATAAATATTGTAGTGGATGCCTTAATTCTATCCTTGAGTTTATATTATATCAAAGTCATAGGATTGTCACAGCAAGGACATTGTCATTCTTTGGCGTAATCATGTAATAGTCGATACTAGACTATGCGATGTAAAATAGTTACTTTACTATTATAACGTCATTATTTAAACACAAACAAATGCTCTCCTTCCATATTTGCAAACGTTCATTGGCGCTGTGTATAAAAGTATAATTTGTGTTTAACTCTTGCAAAAAGCAAATTTGCCAATTTGCCAAAAGTTCGAGTGTGAGCGTTTTTTTATAATTTGTAATACAGTTCCCTATGGAACAATGTACAACATAACGTATACTCTCACTTTTACGCCAAATAGCGTTAACGTGTTTATGACATAACGTTATATATACATTGTATTTTTAATTGGCATTTGCAAATTGAACGGTGAGGATAAAGGTCGAACCTGAAGTTGAGTCATGCAATATTATATACAACAATAACTATTTAAGAACATATGTATTGTAAATTCAATGCGAATATTAACACTGAGCTATTCAGTTTGCCAAAAATTATTTACTTATAAAAAAAGCATACTTTTTTGTTTACATAGATGCATATATTTGTGTATACGTTATATTGTGTGGACTATTATCACAGAAACATAACTCCTGGACTTTGAATTTAAGTGAACATAGTAATGTTTTCTAAAGAAGCAGATAAAGCTAGTTCTCTACAGTGAATGCAATAAAAAGTACCAGGTAAAATACAAATATTTTAAACTAGACAAACAATTTCGAATGTTGTCAGTTTATCACTGACATGTAATGTACGTGAACATGTTAGTTAGCTATTTTAGACATTAGGTTTATTTTTATTATTAAAACCAACAACATATATCAAATATACAAAATAAAAAAATCATATGCTTTATGAATACAAATGAAGTCACCTTAATAATCGTCAAACACTTAGTATATATTATTAGTTTCAACATACTTATTTGATATTATTCATTATCAACACACGTAATACAGTGCAAAACGATAACATTAGGATTGGAATGGAAATTATAACTTATTGTCTTTCTTATAACATTCTAAAAATTATATGGCTTATATGTTACACGTATGATAAATATGTCAGTATGGCAAAAACAACAGGACAATTACAAAAGCTGTAATGACAAAAATCTCTACAAATCAGCACTAGCAACAAGAGACACAGAAGATAATGATAAATTCCACGGGTGTTGGTGAGACTACGTCAAGTTTAGTATAAACTCCTTAACTCTTTACTTATATTGTATGTCATTGGTTGGTGAAACTTTCAGTTGCTTTTATGCAGTTATATACGGCGTCGACAATTTAATGTTTGTATGGTAAGCCAGATTGCTACAGCCAAAACAACGTCTAGAAACGATACCCCCCCCCCCCCCCCCCATTACAAAAAAGGAATCGTTCAGTAGTTTCAATTGCGACACACATTAAAGAGGAGAATTTACAATATGTTGAGATGTTTTATCTGTGGATTTGGGTTCCAGAATGTAGGTGTCACACCATCTGGATGCAAAATTAAGGGTAACCAGTTTAACAAAAACAACAACTGAAAATTGGTGATGTTATTCGCAAAAACGTCGATAGCGTGTTAAACTCTTGAGCCTGTAGTGGAATGAAACATGGTTTCTGATTGGCCAGTCTGTATTATCACTGCGCTTAATCCCTTAATAGCAACTTGGAAATTCCGAAGAAAGCCGAAAGATCAGTTTATAATCGATTGGTTTCAAATCTACCTTCGATGAAGGGAAGATCGTGTGCTTTAGAAAGATTGACTCTAAACTTTCTTGGTTGGTACAATTGTAGAGATCTCACAAACAAAATAAAGTCTCTAACGTGGAACGACGTCATTTTTTAAAATTATATTTATTCTTTGCCATGCGTTTACCTAAATGTTTTCTATTTGTTCCTGCCAGGAGAGGTTACTAGAGGTGTTTATGTTTGGTAACATCTATTATTAAAACATTTTTCATTGTTAATAGAGGGCGGTTAGGGATAGTTTTCTTTCGAGTGAAAATAAGTCTTGTGAGAATACATTTGACTGACCATTTGTTCTGCCCAATTATTGATAAGTTATATATCATTGAAATAAAAACAGATGAGGTCTGAATGGCATTGTAAACCTTTATATACAATTCATTTACAAGTTGACGGATATTTGTGTTCATATATCGTTAATGCGGATTACAAAAGAAGTGGGCATAACAGTGAACCTTAAGAAACTGGGCCTAACAGTGAGCCTTGAGAAACACATGCTCTTACATAAACTGGATTTGGCTTAAAACATGGAAGCATTGAGTTTTTTTTCAGTTAAAATCATTGACTATGCCGGCAAATCTCTTGTGACACAAGTAGCTTTTAGTTGGATTAGTAAACCTTTGTGCCAAACACGATCAAAAGCTTTGCTAATATCACAGAAGATTGCTCTTACGTCGTTACGTGTGTCAACAATAGAAGCCATAGGTATGCCACAATGAAATATATTAATCCTGTAAATTTATTATTCTGTAATAAGAAAGTGCAAATTCTTTTAAAAATTCACCTTTCAAGAATTTTTCTATGGAACTGAGCAATATGTCGGGCCTATAATTAGAAATAACCGAATGATCCCCTGATTTAAATATGGGACAAACAAATACCTCTTTGCATGAAGATGTGACTTACCCAGACTATAATGACGTTTGAAAACATAACAAATGGGGTTGGCAGTTCATGAAGGACAATATTATTAATTAGGTCAGAACCTACTTCTTTGCCAATTTCTAGTTATCTTAGCACGTCAAAAATGTCCCGATGTATTAAAACAATAGCGTTTATACTATTTTCCGGTTAGATTAAGTTTGATATTTCTACCTTGGTCTTCTGTAACTTACATAATTATGTACACTCTTAGCCAGATCCATTAAAATCATTGATAAATAACTGGATAACTATAAATTGTAGACGAAAGTTATGTTTAAAATGAAAATAAGCATCTTTTAAAGTAGATTCGGCGTTGTTGACATATTAATTAACACGATTGATTCATCTTTTGTTCAGAAAATGACATTCAACAAACCAAGACATCAAAGTTTAACACTTTGGAACAGTAAATCGCTTTAATTATGAATCTTAATTTTAAGATCCTCACTCGATAGAAACTAACAGCGTTAAGTCATGTTTGATGCATTGTTCTCTCAAATACTCCATGCAATTAAATTTGGATTGCTTATTATTACTTTAATAACCACATTTTCTAAAGATGTTACGTAGCCAGTAACGTTTAAAAGGAACAATACGGTACATCGTGATACCTTGAATTTTACTAATGCGAGTCGCTCTGATATTCGTTCGGTCTTGTGTCAGCATTTGTAAAGAAGTTCAAAATTGAGGTAAAGCTACACAACAACAACAACAACAACAACAACAACAAAGTCACATGTACATGTAGAGTAAGAGAAACTGTTTTTGACACATTAAACGCCATGTTTAATCAAAGCATATACCTCTTTTGAAGGTTTTTTGAAAAAAACATGCTTACAAGTGAAGCCAACGTCATGGTTTATTACCATTGTTTATGTATAAATGTACGCCCCATATTTAATAAGATACTGTATCAGTAAAAGCTGTATAAGTTCTGATTGTTATTGCAAGACAACATACAAAGTGATTGATTGGTTAAAGTGATAAATTTTGTTTAATAGTCTAAATTAGACCTGAGAAATGTTGCGCAACATTAATTATATATTCTTTTAATAATTAATGATTTATTGCATATAACAAGTGTGTATGTGTGTGGGGGGGGGGGGATGGGGGGGATGGGGGGGATGGGGGTGGATTCAGAATTGAGTTATTGACTATTGTGCTTTATTTTAAAAGCTGGAATTGTGGAATTATTTTACAATTAATTTAGAATAAATGCAGAGAGTGATTGATTGTTCGTGACTTAATGTTTGTTTAGTACTGATTTCATTGCCATTGAGAAGCATTGCTTAAAATTCAGCTAGAGATTTTTGATTCTTAAGTTTTTTTGTTTTTATTAAAGTACAACTTTTTGAAATACAACACTGCAAATCTGAAACTGTCAAATAGGGTCGGATTGAGAAGTTGATTGACATTCTATGTTTTTCTTTGGTTGAAAATATAGAACTAAACAACTTCTAAGTTATTGCAGAATAAAAAAGACACAAAAAAATGATTGGCGCCTATTATTATATTTAAAAACAAACAAACGTACTCAACCAATATATGCACATATTTTACAGATACAGTTGCTTTCTTAACCGTTAAAAAGGAGATAAACATTGATATGATCAGACTATCATCAGGGGCGTAGCTTGCCTAAAATAAATATGTAGGCAAGGATTGGGAAGGGGGGGGGGGGGGGGTCGGGGCATGCTCCTCGAAAAAAATAGATCGGCGTTTTCGGGCTCACATAAGTCACTTACTCACATACTCACAGATAATAGGCTTAAATTACCGCCTAACGCACGTAAGTTGTCAGTCTTTTCACAATTTTAAACAACTTTGAGTTAATTATACTTCATTATATATTAATTTTATGTCATAAAACAGTATTGGAAAACCGTCAATATTTCAGTGGCATAATTCGAACTAGATGCCAAAACACTATATGTGGAACACGAACACCAAGTTATTTAATCAGTTTTAATCCGAAACATCAAATAAACGTAATTTTAAATCGGCTCGTTTGTAATTTCAAATCGTCGTGATTCACTGCCAGGTCTTCCTGCATGATAAGCAAGCGCGTTACCATTACAGCACATTAACTTGTTTTACTCTGAACTAAAATTTGCTCGACCCTTACCCCCTCCCTTCTTCGATTTCTATTGCATTTTCGGCATTTTTTTGTTGTTTCATTTTTCCGAAAAAAAGTGTAGGCACGAGCCTATAGTGTCTATAGGAAGCTACGCCACTGATCATGTATGTTTTAATAAAGAAAAACAGGCATATCGAAAACAATTTATTTTTTATATGTTTTTGCTGACATTTCAATATGGACACAACAAGTGCAAGGTATATACGAAGAGTAATTATATAGTTATTCATCCATTTTTTATGTACAGTCTTTATGATATAGACACTGTAGAGGTCATAGACTGGCCGTCACACAGGAGTAGTCAGGGTGGCTACATATGGGTCCCAGGTATTTCTTAATGGCGTCCTGACCTCCAGGTATAGATGTTACAGTCAGTTTACATATCTGGGACTTGCCCTTGGGTTTCACTGAGGCTCCCAGAGTCATAGAGTCCATGAAACCTGAGGATCGAATATCCGACAGGGCCTGGTTCAGCTCCTGGTACCCGCGAGATGCTGGGTCTAGAACCCCCACAATGTTGTTGTTGCCGTCAACTACTTGGTTCCTGTTACAGACAAAAGCTATGCCGTATTATTTGTTGTAAGCATGACGTCGGCCATTCAGTATTACACGTTGTGTATGCCAAAATTGTATATTAGTTTGTAACATTCTACATCCACTCACATCTGTTTGCAGTGATTATTTTCTTTGTCTCTGCAATATAAGATCTACCAACTCATTCTAACAATAACTGAAATGTTTAGATTAGCACATTATTGACAAGTATTTCGTGGTGTCAAGAAGTTATATAACAAATGTTATAGTTATGTGAATATTTTGGAAGGTAACTGGAAACGTTATATTTAAGTTGCTACAACTATGTGTGTTAAAGATATTCAAATTGTGTGTCCTTTTAGTGACTTACTTTTCGTTAATTTTATACAGGGTTTCAAGGTCCAGCGGTTCTGCTTCCCGGATCACAAGAACTGGGTTTATCGTTGTGGAGATAGCGCCCTCTACCGGAGGTCTGAATATATTTTTACAAACATAACGATTGATACAAATTTGATTTAATTGAGTTGATATTTAACTAACTTCCTGTTTAAATATTATATATGCATAGTAATCGACCTTTATTTTACAACAAACACTTCATATATCCAGGGTATAGTAAAAGCATTTTCTGATACTGCGTTTTATAATGTTATATATAATAACATAGTTTATAATAATAAAAATAAAAGTGCATGAGATTGTCCAAATAGCAAAGCTATATTTTCACGAGAGAAGTGTATCGAGTTCTGCAAAATAAAATCAAATATTTACTCTGTATGTTCTGTTATGAGAACCTCTACTGGATAATGGTCGCTCACTTGTTCTGCCTGCAAAAGGAACCACAATATCTAGCCAGTATGTACTTAATTAGAAACAGATACATATATTAAAACTCAAATGAATGTTGATGGCATTTAAATTGCATTCATATTTTTGTACGAATGCGCTGACGATAAAAAAAAATAAAAATAGAATTTTTTTTAATTTTAAACAAACATATGTTTGAAAAGAATCATCGGTGAAATTTATGTTCAACGTTCTCTCAAGTTTACTTCGTAGTACGTTTGCTTATTAATGTTTGAAAGATTTGCGTTAAATACTATTTGTCTTTTATTGTATTTTTCATACAACTTGTAACCCAAATATTCATCCTGGTGAAAAAATCCATTCAGCAAGTACTTCCTTTATGAAATAGAGTTTTATGACAATATTTAAAGCACACTTTAAAAGACGAACGTTTGTGTGAAATTGTATGTTGTTTGTATACAAACATTTGTCTATACTGCAAAAATATTACACAATTCTTAAAAGATGATAAATACCAAGCGTCTACCAAGGTTAGTCAAATTTTTATTTTTATTTTAAATATTACCCTCCGACATAAATGTCAAGTGACAAAATCGATTCGCCCTCACGCGCGTCTTAAAATAGAACAGTGGAGGGTTTTCCGTGGATGTGTGAACTAGCTCTTATAACATTTTATAGCGTTAAAGCGTCGACGTATCAGACAACAGAATTAAACACACATTTGGTCATAAATTTTAATCAGAGGCAGATTCATTTAGTCTAAACGATAGCAAAATATAAAACAAGTATTATCGGTGTTAAATACACGTTACACGAATGCCATGTTTGTACTTTTTCACAAGTTATGTGTTCCTAAAAAGTATATACATGTATCATATCCGACGAACTAAATCATGTTATGTCGATTCTCGATATGGCAATGTCGACCGTGGTTTATGCATTGCCGATCTCGGGTTGACAATACGTACATTCACCCGCATAGAGACAATATATTTATAATATGAATACGAATGTTCCTATTTAAAATTGATCTACACGTTGTGCTGATTAAATATCACAATATAAATAAAAAACTTTCATAAATGATATTTTTTAATATCACACGTGACAGAATATTTCTCGGTTAATATTGTTTTAAAATCTCACTGACAGAATAGTTGCCGGTTGATATGTTTTAACATCACACAGACTTACAATATTTAAAGTGCATTTATTCAATTGATGGTGAACTATTTTCGTCCGTTTTACTTTTTTCGTAAAAGTCTTAGCTAGTATCCGCTGGTAAGCACATTAAAGGTACTTTTTGGTACACTACAAAACAACAAATGACTGTCATGGTGACAGTGGATATTGTCAACCTTTAAACTAAATATTACCCTCGGCCATACCTCGCGCAATTGGCCCAATTCTCGGGTTGATAATATCCCCTATCATCTGACAGCCAAGTGTTATTTACACAACATAATCTTTTTTTCTTCAGTTTCTGTTTTCTCTTGTAGCTCTTGCAAAGAAACGAACATTATTCAGTGAGGATACAAATATTTGTGTTATTTAAGCAGTATCGTCTTTTTCCTTCAATTTCTTTTTTCTATTGTAACTAAACTTGTTTAATGAGGAAACAAACCGTGGTCTGATTTATCTCTCCCAGTAGATCCAGGTCCCGGTTAAACACGTACACTCCAGCCCTGGAGATACCCCGAGAGTCGGTCTGGCCCATAGCAACCAGTCTGGAAGTAATGTGACGTAACATGTGACTGTTTTCATACTTTGTTCTATATCATATACTAAATGACTAACATATTGTCTTATAGTCACAATAACATATTCCCCTACAAAATAACGATTTAGCTCTTCGTGCATATAAAGTAAGAAGGCATTAAGACTACTAAATGATGAAAGAAATTGCTAGACAAACAATACAATGCTTGAAAGGTTTGGTAGCTATTGGTTTACATTATGTTAACCATGGAATAAAGAAAACAGGAAACCCCATGGAAATCCCATTTAAACAAGAGCTGTATTTATATACCAGTAAATGTCATGATTGTTTGAAAGATATCCTTGAATAAAACAACAGCACCCAACAATCGATCTCCGTCTATTATCCTGTACAACTATGCATTGGTATATGGTTAGTAAAAACCAACTAAGAAATGCGCAATGCAATAACAATTAAACAAAAATCGCCCAAACAACAACACACCTATCGTAAGCACAGTTTGATGACGTCACTGTAGTGTCCACATCATCGCCGATGAGCCAAACAAACGCCGTGTCTTGTCGTAATTTGACAGTCGACCAATCCGTCAAGTACCTGTTGTCAAGAATCAGGTATAGAAGAAATGTTATGCTTACGTTATACATTTTTGTCATTGTTAATGTTTAAATATAATTGGGAAAGTTTAAGCAAAAAGGTATTGTTAGTATTTTATAATGAACTTGCAAGCTCCTCTTATGATTTACGCCCCTTCGTTTCATATAAGTATTGTTATTCTTAAACAAACTGCTTCTATATGTCAGTATTTTCCATATAAATCGATGCCTAATGAAAGCCTAGCACCCCCTTTTACTAGTTACAAAAATAAAAAATTCTCTGGTCACGAGTTCAATACTGATAGTTTTTGTATTCACTCACATAGCAGAACAAAATCATCAAAAATGTGCATCTATATGTCAATCTTGCTTGATGTAGATGCAAGTGTAATTAACTGTTGTTTTAAAATGTAACACTAAATGCACTACGATTGTAAGAATAAATTCCACCCCAGGGAGCGTGATAACGTTTCGAGATTCCGGTGTGACGTAACCAGCTTAGGGTGACCGTGACCTACTGTCCCGCGGTAGAATAAAATTAATATATTTACATTTGTATTTTTTATAAATTCTATTTTAATTTCTTGATATATAACAATGCGACATTACGCAAATTAAATTTGCGCACACGTACCTGCAATCAGCGTTCAAGTCACCCAGCAACATTACGTCCTTGACGCCAAAGTTCTTTGTGACGTTATACATGACGTCATAGAGGGCGTCCAGCTCTTGAGGCACGAGATCCGGGTCAACATGGATGCCAACCAGTATAAACTCTGACACGACTGTAAAAAAGAATATATATTTATAATTACCCATTTAATTTTGTACGTTGTAGTGTGTGTTCGGCTTCGTTTCAATTTAGTTTACAGAAACATAAATAAATGAAAACTAGGCCAGTATATAAAATTCAGAGCCAATACGAAAAGATAGAACCAGTATGGAAATAAATTGATTTGATGGGCTGGTGCAGCAGGGACAATACGAGAAAACACACGATAACAACAGGACACATGCGGAAAAGAAACGACAATTAACGTACAACAAATGACTTCGATAGCGCGCTATTTCCCGCATTCTAGCGCCATTCCTTTTACTAAAATTGATTCAGATACCAAAGTTGACGTTGAATATTTTTGTATGAATACAATTGTCTTATAAAAGAAATGTCATTTGAGTACAGTATTATCGATCCTGTTATTTTGCATTGGACAATCAAATTGGCCCTCGCCATTGGACCCTCTGTCCAATAGGATTGTCCTCGGCCAAATGACTGGCTCAGGCCCGTGCAATATGAAATTATTTTATTAATAAGATTATAATCTTAGGTTATATCTCGTATATTGTACTAGCAATAACACATCACTAAACCACTATTATGAACATAGGTTTGCAAATGTACCTCAGATGTACAAAACAACATGGACATACATTCATCTTCTTACAAGGTTTGAAATGTCTGACTATGATTATAATTAAAACTGTTACCGCCAACATGCAATTACAAGCTAGTGTTTGATCTGCGTACATACATATATTTAGGCAAATATATCTAATTTATACTAACTTAATTAACTGCACACTAAACTAACTAAGTTTGGAAAGTGCATTTTAGAATGCTAAACATTAAGAAAAATGTAATGTATTGCCTACTCTAAAAAGAAATAAGTTTCGTGTTAAAATGATGTTTAAAGTATATACATTTTATTTGTATGGACGTACCTGTCTTTGCTGATATGAAATGGGCGATATAGGGCTCCCTCTCAAACTGGTCGTTTGCGTCTGGATAGACGTGAACTGATGCCAACTTGAGACCTTTATTTGGCCTAACAACAGACAATAAGACTAACACAAATATACTATGCAGCGTCCTACATTACTACACAGTCTGAGACACAGATCTGCATTCAAAGCATTCCTAATATACAGGCCTATTGGGAAATTACCAATAGATATCGATCAAATATATTTCCTTTCCTCATTTTATGGCAAATATTTGTATCATTTAAGATAATGTAAACAATTCATATGCCATTTTAGAATATGAACAGACGGATGGATAGACTGATGTCAACGTTTTTTTGCAGTAAACGCAATTTTTGGAGAATCTAAATCTTCTGCAAGCTATTTCAGAATACCTACAACCATAAATATAAATATAAAAAATAAATAAATAAATAAATAAATAAATAAATAAATATGTCCGTTTCGTATATGGGCTCTTCTTGTTGTCTGCCAGAGATACAAGAAAACGTAGATGCTGATGTAGGTCGCCAAAAGTCGACATAATTTCGCATCACCAATTACCTTAAAAAGCCAGCCGTTGCATTTACCTTTTTGTCTGCTTCAAGTCGCCACTAAAATGCGAAATCTTCAAATTGCAAGATGACAGCTCTTCATATTTTTTAAACATTGAATTTAAACAAGCCAAACTCTGGTCAGAGCGTTTTCCCATGTATTGTTGACGCTGCTGTTAAGTGGAAAAGAATATAGCAGTGACATATGTGACATAACGGCAAGTCAACAGTCAGAAAAAGCATATGTGAATCTCGCGGCAATGTGGTAGAAAACAAATCGTGCAGAATTGAAGTGGAACAGCACGACCTTACTTTAGAAAACCAATACAGAAAATGTCCATCTTCATGTACAGCGCCATTTAATCGAAAACATTGTTTTATAAGTCTTGGATTTTATGTGCCTCTGTTTTGATGTTCTAGATATACGGCTTAAAACAATATCCGAACGAATTCAGAAATATAATACTCTGTTTCTCTAGCAACCAAAAGCCTAATAATTCCTCTCAACGTTAGTTCAATAAATCAAGATATTTTAAAGAATGCGAAATTCTAGAGTTTCACAACAATCTTCCTCAAACCAAAAGCCTTACAATTTCTCTCTCGTCTCAAGACTTTCTTGCGAAAATAATGTATGATTTTGCTAATATATAACATGTTATATATCACTTGCTTTATCCCGTCTATGGGTTAGAGGTTTATTGACCAACAATCATTGGTAGCCTTATAAGTTAACTGTCAGATATAATTTGTATCGGGTTTTATATCTCCAATAGAGTGCGTAAAGGGAAATTTGAAGAATTTGAATTAACAAACATTAACACATGTTTAATCTAAATTAAGCTACCCTCACGATATATACATCCTGCTGACTGTTTTATCACAGCCATCAGAAAGTAGGATATTAGTTTGGCACATGTATATGTACGGTTTCAAAGTTACTTTACATAATTTATTTGTTTACTTATACAAAACATGTTGTTTATCATTTGCAGCATCCATCTGGGCCATTTGTAGGCCATTGTCACTGACAGTGATGGATTCTCTTAGAGAAACAAGGTACACTATTATCTAATTCATCTCTGATCCAAGGCGACTCGGGAAATCTAACTGAACACATCCTTCACAAAAATATATTTAATGTTATTGTAGCTGCAGAAATAATTATAAGAGATTTTTTGCGTTTTCAATCGTTTCTATATATATCAGAAAAATACGATCATGCCAAAGGAAAACTAGATAAAATCTACAACTCTGGCTTGTCATTTTTTTCATATTTCATATACACTCTATGTAAAAATGCTAGTGCAATAACATCAGAAATAATATCAAGGCCCCGGCTTTATCAATCTCTCTCACACGTCTAAAGAAACCGTCTCTTAGAAATTACAATATAATGGTGATGTACCAGTACACAAATGCCACGATATTGTAAGGCATTTTCAGATGAAACGTTAAGATATTATAAACCAATGTTATACACATTTATTATCAAATAAACATCATTTGAGGATAAGACGCACGCAATCGCTTATAATGTTGTTGCGCGTCTTCCATTGGGAGGTGGCGTTGTATTGTGTAAAAAAATGCAATTGTGTTTTTATGAATACCGTTTTTTTTTCCAGCTTTTATACATCCATTGTATATTTCTTTCCAAAAAAAAATATGGAAAAATATGTTGATAAGCTTAATATCTTGATGTGAGGATACCACGAAATAAGTTTTAGGTCAAGATTTATTTTATGTAGAATATGGGTGTAGGCATACAATATATCATTTTTTCATATTAAGTTATTTTTACCGAGGGAGCGATATGTCTTCAGCAATCCTGAAATTTGAAAGAAACCGTATAATACGTTTCAACAATGAGTTTTGCTCTAATTGAAGCGCATTTTGTTATTTGTTGGACTCTGGAAATTGCCAGGCATGTGCATATTTTGTTCACAATATAGCATTATTGAGTAGCATTAAAAGGTTATTTGTTAATAATGTTACACATGGTTAGATATACCTGTAGAAATAAGCGTATTGTTCCTTGTAGGTGTCCGACCGTCCAAGACGTTCACTCAGCACCAGCCGGAATAGGTTCTCCTCGGTTTGATCCCTAATGGAGAGAAAATGTCATACTTATTGTCGGTGTGTAATAAACAGGTATGAAGTGACTGTTTTCTGTGTTCACTGTGTTATTGTTTGGCAACAATAAACTGGTACTAATGCATATTCTCTGATTTCTTTAGACGGTTAACGGTTTTACAAAATGTTTGTAAACCATGATTTCCGTGCGTTTGTTTATGTAAGACTGATCAATATCCTAGCATGTGCGATTGCATTGTCTTAAAATAAATACGCTAATGCACCAGACTTTACGAAGTTTCCGTAGCAGAATCATCAAATGTTAACCTTTGTATGCTCAGCCTGTTCAAATGAGCAGAAAATGAGATCATACAAGGCCACGCTTAACAGACAAGGAGCGCGTAGAAATACATGATCCGGTGAAACGTGAAACAATGGATGTAACGAGTGACCAAATCTCGCTCCACACACCTCACACCGGTTACGTGTCGACCTCAGACATATGTCTGGGTAGAACCACCGGCGCACCGCAGGTGATATGGTAGACCTCGTCACATGAAAATTGTCGCCCAATCCGGGTCCCGAGCCGTTTTGCCACGAGCGCTTATCATGTGTGCTCGTTGAGTTGAAACGTTCGACTTACACACGTTCTTTATAAAAGCCCAACAGCAGTAATCTATATAATTGTACCCATAAATTAAAGCTACTTTGGCCACGTTTTAATTTATATACATGACGAATAAAATCTGTTGAAATGATTCGAGTCTAACAGTATTGCTAATGGGTGAAAATTAAAAATAAGCAAATATGACCAAGTGATACCAACTAGTTTTAAAGCAAATCGAACAACTATTGGGTGTACAAAATATTTGAAAGGACAAAACAGAGCAGATTATGACATGTCTTATTTTCTTATTCCTTGGACAATCGAAATAGTTAAAAACAAAACAAAACGTACGCAAATCAACATTTATTTTGACGTGTTTTTTTTAATGAAAGGCAGGACGCAATCTGAATTAACATTTAACACATATTACTTGACCTTATACCACTACGCATAAAGTATTATTTTATCATTCAATGCTCAATTACCTCCACATTTCGAAAGTTTTCAATGCACATACACATTTTACTTATGATGTCGTTGTATGTATTTGATAGTGGCAAACTGACCCGTACAACAGTTACAATAACCACAACTCTTCAAGTACTCCTACAGTCGAGGTTACGCTCTATTTAACTCATTTATTACACAGTTTAGATTTAAAATGGCTTGTTGGATTGTCTGAACCCTTGTATCAACAACTGCTCAGTATTTATATTTTGTTTTACAGGCAATCGTGTATAAGTATTCATATTTTGTTTTACAGGCAATCGTGTATAAGTATTCATATTTTATTTTACAGGCAATCGTGTATAAGTATTCATATTTTGTTGTACAGGCAATCGTGTATAAGTATTCATATTTTGTTTTACAGACAATCGTGTATAAGTATTCATATTTTGTTTTACAGGCAATCGTGTATAAGTATTCATATTTTGTTTTACAGACAATCGTGTATAAGTATTCATATTTTGTTTTACAGACAATCGTGTATAAGTATTCATATTTTGTTTTACAGGCAATCGTGTATAAGTATTCATATTTTGTTTTACAGACAATCGTGTATAAGTATTCATATTTTGTTTTACAGACAATCGTGTATAAGTATTCATATTTTGTTTTACAGACAATCGTGTATAAGTATTCATATTTTGTTTTACAGACAATCGTGTATAAGTATTCATATTTTGAATAGTTTCACAAATATCCATAAAGAGTTGAGTTTTATTTTGTGTGATCGATATTAGTCACATTGAGGTTTAATAATTAATAATGGGAGACTTGTTTTAACTGGAAGATTGCTAAGCTTCTAAAAGAACTCGATAAGGAAATATTTTTAGGAGTAAAAAAAAACAGAATATCTTTCCTTTCGTAAAATAACAAATACCATACCAAGAACGCACCTATTTGTTAACTCTAGAAGGTCGTAAATGGCTGTTTCTGACACGTCCCGTATTTCTTGAATCAATAATACATCATAGCGTCGGATTATCTGCGAATAGGAATGAAATGGTATTCATTCAGTGACAAGTAAACATATAAACAAAATGAAAAGATAGAAGAGGAAAACGGCAGCTTTGTGATCATGGGAAGTATATGTTCTTGTTATTATTTCATGTTTGTTCGAAAATCAAACTTACAAAGACAAAAACATTTACAGTAATAAAACTTGTTACTTAATTGGTCTTACGTTAAACAATTAAAACAACATTTTATTGTATGATAAAAGGTAACTCGCGGTAAGCCTTGGTAGAATTCGCTGCAGACAAATCCAATAAAGGAATATCAGTTGTGTAACCTTAATAGGCGGTTATTGTCAGTAAGACTTTCTCAGTGGTAATCCGCTACACAAGCTTAGTGGATTGCAGCAGTTATTGCTGCTGCTGCTGCTGATGATGATGATAATGGTGTTGATGATGGTGCTGATAAAGGTGATGGTGGTATTATGGTGATGATGGTGTTGTAATTGTTGTTGTTGTTGTTGTTGATGATGATGATGATGACGACGATGACGACGACGACGACGACGAAGATGAATTTGTGTACCTTTGCTAGAATATCCATGATGTCTGGTTTGCTCGCCTTGGTCACGCCGAACGTCCGTATATTGAAGGCTCCTATCCTAATGTCCTCGGCAGACCCTTGTTGGATCATCGCCATCACCGTCATAAGCAGCAGCACCAATACCCGCATCATCGCACGTCTTCGTCACTATCGTGGATAATATTTATGGAGAATTTCCAAGGTATTCTATTATAAGCAGTAAAACCATATGTTACTGTATTGACATACACCCCACATCTTATAGGTGGTATCCGACATTTTACATCGAACCACTGCTTTGAGGAATTTGGGTTTAATTTATTTTATAAACCCATACTAAGACTTAATAATTCTAATTTGAACTCTAACTGAATTGTTAGACAGAACTAAAATCGAAAAAAATCACTCTGAATGTGTATTTCTTCCAACTCTTAAAAAAGTTTGATAGCGGTCTCTGCTAAAAATAGATATCGACGTCAAAGTGTATTACCCAAATGACTATATAACATGGTATCAAAAGTAAGTGGTCACGTGGTTTTCTAAGTTTAAAACTAGCTATCTCTGCAGCGTGGCTCGGATAGGAAATACCTCTTTGCAATGACGAATGACGATGTATGCTTTACTGCTCACATAGATCAAGGACATCAATGAACAGCATTTTGAATGACCTTTCTCAATTTACTGTAGGTTACCATCTTTAACAATGCACATACATCCTTAACATCGAACAAGTCTGGTGGTTACGGTGCACGATAAAGACTGGGTCTCGATTTGACGAGTATGAATTACGGAGAAATTGTGCCGATATATATAATGCATAAAAATACGAGTTCTATTTATTTTTTTTAATGGCGTATATAATATGAGGAAATAATAATATGCAACAACGATCAATATGCTACATAAAAAATAAGTAACATACATGTACATATCACAACACACATGCGGGCCTTTTTGACCCCCTATTTATGGGCTGTTCTGGTACGTTTAAAAATTGGGCCTTTTTGGTACGGGCCGTTTTGGACGGGTCGTTTGGAAGTGGGCCTTTTTGACCCGACACCTAATATAAGCAGTTGTACATCTACATACAAAAAAAAAAGAAAGAAACAACAACAATTTCAACATTAAACAAATGCAAGTGAACAACATTAAAGTAACTTGGCTTATTATAATTACATGTATATAACACCATTTCTTAAAATTGGAGTACGCGACGTAATTTCTATCCTGTCATCTTTTATGTAATATAGCACGGTCATGGATCGTAAGTTAAAAAATACATTATCAATAATAACACTGCTTACGTATATATAAAATAGTTGTTTTACATCAAAATTGTACTGTTATCTGGATTGTTGAAAGACTTAAAGCCTCTTTAAACACGAAGTTTTATACAACAGGTCGAAGTTTATAAAAATGACCGAAACTGTTTCTTTAAATAAAAACAACAACAACAACACCAACATTAGCATTAGCAACAACAACCAAACACAACAAAAACAGATTAGTAGAACACCAGAAATAAATAACTACTATAAGAAAGAATTACTTTGTAATGGCGATGATCAGCTAGACGATAAAAGACAACAAGAAAACAACGCTTGCCAGAAAGTAATACCAAGTTACATATCTGACAACAATTATGGCAATTAACAAAACCCCGTATTTCCTGGTAAAGCCGTTTACCGGAGAAAATAGGCTGGAGTATGTCTGCTTTAATCCTATCTCTATAGTAGATTCTGATCTATCGTAAATGTAAAACAACAGAAAAGAGAAACCAAGAACAAGAAATACCTGAGGATCCTTGTAATATCCTGTCCTAAAGTCGAACAAAAATAGACAGGATGGAGTGTTTATCTGTTTCTATGTATGGTACAATTCTACTCGTGAAGATAAGTTAATATCATACCTGTAGTTCCGTAAACAGTCCTGTTCTAAAACACACGCGCTAAGTGTGCCACCTATGACAACCATTAAACAAGATGACCGTAAATCCACCACCGAACCTTTCCGTTGTAATTGTCGGTATGGCCAGTTGTCAACAAACAACTAGCACTACCGGCACCATATTATCCTTAGCCCTAAGGGCAATATACTTAACATATATTTAGCCCCAATTTCACGCAACAATAGCCTTTAATGTATATATTTATTATAGTGCGACTCTGGTTTGACAATAGCGGGTGCAAGTTAACAGAACACAATAGTAACTGATTGAACAATAAAGGGTATTCGACTATAAGCTGTTTTAAATCGTTTCAACGACAGTAATACTCCTCCTCCTCCTTCTCATCATCATCATCATCATCATCATCATCATCATCATCATCATCATCATCATCATAATTATCATTATTATTCTCCTCACTCTCCTCATTCTCCTCATCCTCATCCTCATCCTCATCATCGTCGTCGTCGTCGTCGTCGTCATCGTCATCGTCATCGTCATCGTCATCGTCATCGTCATCATCGTCGTCGTCGTCGTCGTCGTCAGCATAATCATCATGGTCTTTTTCTTCCCGTTTTAACCGCTTTTCTTTTTTTCCTCTTTCTTATGCTTACTTGAAACACCGTGTTAATAAAAACATCCACACATGTACAAATGTATCAGGAAGATTTTGGTCCGTTGACTGTTTTATTCGTTAAGCCAATTTATCGAACCTTGATGTTCATTTTTACATAAGAATAGGCAAATATTCCTGTAATACACGAGCAAATAGATCACGAAAACAAACTGGACACACCAAAGTTGTATTAGTATTGAAGATCCAACCAAATATAGACATATATAGTATTATAATTGACTTATTTACATGTATATTCAATTTGCTTATACATTATGTACATTTTATCTGAAGTAACTGCATACACGATTTAAACTTTCAAAAAATACATACGTAAACGACGAAAAGCGTTTTTAATAGCATGTTTGATACATGCCGGTCATTATAACGGACAACACGCACAATCAAGGCACACCAAGTTATACAGGCACACCAAGACACACACATCAAACTGTTCAGGCGTGCCTTCTAGGGATGCCAAAGATAAATTCGAGTACTTTGTAAATGGGGAAGTAGACTTAAACTGACAAAAATAACTTGAATGAACCCCCCCCCCTCACACACACAACAAAACAACAACAAACTAATTAAAGTACATCCACCCCCGGGCATTTCCCTGTACAGATTGTGACATATTCATTGTACCTTGATTGACATGTCTCAACACCGCTCAACACTTGTTCTGTTTGGCTGGTAATCAACTACTGAGCTCTTATCAAACACGAAATGCATTCGGCAACTCTTGTTTGGCGTATGACATAAGTAGAAAAGTGATGGTAAATAAAACCAATCGGTCGATCGCCTACTGTTATCTCACTGCCGCATTAAGTTTACAACACGACACACTTGTCTAATTTGTATAATCCGCGAAAACAATGCGGCCAGTTAAGCCAATCATTTGTAAGCATTTTAATTCCGTGAAATGTGCACGATTTGGGTCAATATTAGCATTATAAGATGAGACAACTAACATGCCTAGCAGTCGCAAACTGAACTTTTGCCGATCTAATATAGAACACATATAAGGCTGAACGGAAACACAAACAATCTTTGTTTCTTGGAGGTGGAAGTTACACACAATGACAATAATATAGTTTGTATATGCAATGTTTAAATATTTATTATAAATATTTCAAGTTTCAAATGCATTTTAAACAATATGTTCTTAATTATGTAATTTTCGCATTTTACCGATATTTAAAAACCAGTGTCGACATCATCTTCCGATCAACACATCCGCAATGTGGTTTACATGGCAGTGTCTCTAGACTCCAGGTTTGTCTGTACATGTATAGATGGAAAAGTAAGAAAAGAAACGCGTTTTTCATTAGAAATTACCCCACCAACAGAGTTGCAACATGTATTCAATATAAATATAATATATATATATTGTCAAATGCAAGGGATATGATTTGTATTTACCTATTTTATATATTGCCGATAAAAACAAGATCACATGAAGAGAACATTATATTTTTATTAAGAAAATGACCGAATAATTCCAGTACTCGATCGCAAAAATGACAGTGTACTCGAGTACTGATTGACATCCCTACTGAGAGCCTTCATTGTAGACTGCTCTGTGCGTACAGGCGCCTATTAGAGACATATTTTCATTAAATATTGCCCTTACCAGTACAGTTCATGAGGTGGGTTTGACAATTAAGGGGTTTTGTCTCTGAGTGAACACCGTAGAGTAAACAGCTAAGCAAAAGTGTAGCGATTATGTGTAATGAACACAGGCACTATTATTGACCTAATAATGCAGCCGACCCCACGTTTGATAAATCGAATACTTTATTATAATGATGATGACAAAATGCTATACCATTGGCAGTAATAAATTCCAAACGACAATTGTAGAAAATGGCACAATTTCTGGACTATATCGTTAATCTAATGAGGTCTTTGGACATTTTCTTTGAAAAAAAAAAATGAAAACCGAGCAACAAGGAAGACAAACTGGAGAAGAGGACAACACACAGTGCACAGAAACTCTTCATTGCATATTGTCAGTTCATAAAAGTAGTTCAATTAATTGTTGGTAAAGTGTCAAATCAATATTGCACGCGCTGTTCAAACCACGCAATTAAAGTGAAGACATCATTCATTTCTCATTTAAATGAACCCAGTCCCATTTATTAAAATGAATATCGCTGTAACGGAATTCATGTACTTCGCTCTTTCATTAACATAACTTTCCTTCTCAAACAATTGAACATTCTATATTAAATTAAAACATGTGTCCAGTTCTATAATTTAAATGATAGCTGCTCTCTGTAGCTATAAAGAGTTATATGTTTTAATTGTTTGCAAATCCGCGTAACGCCGGTGCCCCAATGATTGAATTAACCTTTCCTTTAACGCTTTGAAATATCTCATTTGCAACACACATGGCGTTTCATTACTCGAAACAACTAAAAGTTACTCTCAAAATATGTCAGCCCAAAGCAATTAAAGGGGCAAAAATGCTTGACGTTAACCGCACAGGCCCGAAATTAAACGAATCAAAATTAATCAAATTGAGTTGAAATGCGTGAGAACAAAGCGTTGCAATATATTGCGAGAAATCGGTTAACGGTTTTTCAGATTAAAAGCTAAGTACGAATTAATAACAACATTGATACAACTGCGAGACGACACCAAATCGAAAACAAATAAAAACAACAACAAACAAAACAAAGCAAAAATTAAAAGAAAGAAACAACAACAAAAACAACAACAACAAAAGAAACAACAAAAGAAACAACAAAAACCGACAAGTTACAACAACAAACGAGAGTTGAAAACTGCTTTTCATTAGCTTGTGACAAATTTTGAAGGTGAACATGAATTGCCGCTTTTTGATTGGATAAAACACTGTCTGGGACCGCTTCATTCGATTGGTGGAAATAAAAGAAAAAAGAATAAGCCCACAATAGACAATGCACAAAATATATTGGTCATGTACAGATTAGATTAATTTAATTGTTCGCTCTATTTTTTTATAATATTTACGAGTATTTCAAGGCAAAAAATACAGATTAACAATTATTCGGCTTTTAAGCCGTATTCTCTACTGCGGATTGAAAATCCTTCAGGGCATGAAACCATTTTAACCAAACAAAATACAAAATTTAGTTGATTTCTTAAGAAATGTTTACTAAAATGTGCTGTAACGTTAAAACTTAACACTTTCATGTACGTACATGTACAATCATTGTTTACATGCGTACATGCGTGCGATAAAATAAATGCTTTAAACTATCTTCTAACATCAAATATTTGTGCAATTTTTAGCTCAGCATTTAAATCTATTCTGGCTTGTCAGCACAAACTTGCAAATAGTATTTAAGTACCAGCAACGACCAGACAATAATGAATTAGTCATAGAAACATTCTCCGAGATATTCTCCGCAAATAGTCTTCATCTGTCTAATTTGGAGAAAGTGTAACTTTTTGTTTTATTTTATTTAAAGAGCCTGGTATGCAGGATGCTACAACCATTTAGTCGTCTCTGGTCATGTTTGTTCATGATTCAAAGTTAATTTTATTTGTGGTCAACCATTTTTGTGTTGTTTTTCAAATCAAAATAATACCATATTCCTTTTCAGAACACTATGTGACATTATTTTTCGATGACGTCACTACTTTCGTCATAACGTATAGAAAATATCAGCGCATGGACATTTTGTTTTCAAATAGATCGTTTTTCTTTACGTTGCTTGCATTTGAGGAACTCGTCAGGAAGTGCGAGGTTAGAGCTCTTTAAAACCGGTTTAAGCACCCCAGTCGGTCTATATTGCCGACTGACCGTTCCAAGGCGGTAACTGTCGGGTTTGCTATTTCCCTTAAATGACTCATCACAAATTTGTTCCTACTTTTCGCTTGGCTTGCATGTGAAATACCTTTGTTCTGTGCCTTTTCGGAGTTTGGTATATGTTGCAATACTCATAGGACTTTGTCATATATTCTTATTCATGATCACAACAATGTTACTTGTGCAGTGTGGCGGTCGTAAAAAATCTCCCCGTGCATGTAATCTATGTTGTCATTTAATTCATCCTATAAGGATTGTTACGTGTATTTCCTTTGATGGACATTGAACTTTGGTTCTTCAATTCCATCTTCACATGAACAGGATGCTACAACCATTTAGTCGTCTCTGGTCATGTTTGTTCATGATTCAGAAATTTAATTTTATTTGTGGTCAACCATTTTTGTGTTGTTTTTCAAATCAAAATAATACCATATTCCTTTTCTGAACACTATGTGGACATTATTTTTCGATGACGTCACTACTTTCGTCATAACGTATAGAAAATATCAGCGCATGGACATTTTGTTTTCAAATAGATCGTTTTTCTTTTCGTTGCTTGCATTTGAGGAACTCGTCAGGAAGTGCGAGGTTAGAGCCCTTTAAAACCGGTTTAAGCACCCCAGTCGGTCTATATTGCCGACTGACCGCTCCAAGGCGGTAACTGTCGGGTTTGCTATTTTCCTTAAATGACTCATCACAAATATGTTCCTACTTTTCGCTTGGCTTGCATGTGAAATACCTTTGTTCTGTGCCTTTTCGGAGTTTGGTATATGTTGCAATACTCATAGGACTTTGTCATATATTCTTATATTGACACGATCTTGATTTTAAAACAAGAATTCATCCACGTTTATGGCATTTAATGACGTAGTCTTGCTTTTGAAACAATTATTAATCCATGTTTATGACGTTTCTTGACGTAGTTCGGGCTTTGACACAATAATTCATCAAGGTTTACGAAGTTTCATGACGTAGTCTGTGGTTTTAAAACAGTAACTCATCCATGTTTATGACGTTTCCTGATGTTGTATGGTTTTTGGTACAATAATTTATCCATGTTTATGACGTTTCCTGACGTAGTATGGTTTTTGGTACAATAATTCATCCATGTTTATTACGTTTCCTGACTTTTGAAAAAGTAATTCAGTAGTCCGGGCTTTGACACAATAATTCATCAAGGTTTACGACGTTTCCTGCCGTAGTCTGACTTTAAAAACAGTAATTAATCCATAATTTATCCATGTTTAAGACGTTTCATGACGTAGTTTGGGTTTGAAACATTAGACCAACCTGGTTTATAAAGTTTCATGACGTAGTGTCGGTTTTGAAACAATAATTCGTTCATGCTTATGACGTTTTATGACGTAGCTGGGTTTTGAAACAACAATTAATCCATGTGTATAAAGTTTCATGACGTAGTATGTGTTTTAAAACAATAACACACCCATGTTTATGACTTTTCTGACGTTATCCTGACGTTTATATTTATATCTATGTTATACATAAGTTATATCTATAAAAGTATGCAGAAATCAAAGTCTCAGATTGAAGCGTGTCATCATAGACAGGGCAGGAGGTGACCACGTTACACGTCCCACCGTCCCGAGAATGTACGAAGTGTGAATGGGGCGATACACTTGAAGATGTGTCACCACTCAGCTGAGGATGTCTATGATAAGGTGTAACTGTAATACAACACTATAGGATACTTGTGAAATACAGACCAACACCTAGTAATTGAGTGTTTTCAAGTTTTCAATGCTTTTTAACTAACATTTACAACAATTATAATATAATATTTTAAAACAAATGTGTAAATCAAATCAGCTTTGTCATAAACCAAAAGCATTATATCTCTCTTGTGCATTATTCCCGAAATAATTTAATTGTAGCCACTCATGTTTGACTCTTTGTATGATTGTCTGTTCTAAAAGAAAATAATAAGCTTAAATGTTATCAGCCATTAATCATGGCGTCAGCAAAAAAAGAAAAAGAAGAAAAAAGCACGACAAAAACTTATGCACTGAATTGTCTGCACCTTTGTTACAGTAATTTTTGCAAAATTATTGACGTGTGTATTCTATTCTTTAATAAGACATATACATGCTAGAACAGTGAGCTTTGTCTTAGTTTTTGAGCAAAATTTAAAAAAAAAGTTTATATGTGTTGGTAACGTTGTTCATTGGTTTAATGGTGTACGAGTCCTCCAGGGTTTTGAAAATGTGTCACGTTTTCCTTCGAAGATAACCATAAACGTTGTCTGCATGTATAATCTTCATATTATGTAAGATTTGGAACACATAAACAAACCAATCTCACCGTGTTCAGTCAAGAGCCATGAACGAATGATAAAAATCTGAGAAGTTTATAAAAAGTTCGACGCTAACAAAGCCGAGAAATTAGAATAAAATGGTATTCTGCTGATGTTCTAAGATAATAACATGCTCTTTCCTTGTAAATGTTGTCAGTTTATTAAATCTAAACTTTTTTTTTGCTAGAGACGTATTTCTGGTGAAATAGCAATCGTGTCAGTTAAACATAAAATAGAAACCGGACGCATGAACATGCAAATTAGTTTTAAAACATTTGCGATTTAAGCGTGTTTTATGGCAATTTTATTCAAATGACTATTGCTAACCTGACAAAATAAATCACCATATTTAATTATATTTTAATCAGTTTAGTTTGCCGTTCTCATAAAATAAAATTGTGTTTCGTTTAATTATAAGCGCGATCTGGTGTAAACATACTACTAAACAGGGGTTTGAAAAATTCTCTGATAACATCCAGTTACATCCATAAAAATAGTCAGGTTAAGTAAATGTTGTTAAGAGAGTAAGATAATTTATATTAATTAAATTGCTGAAAATATATGAATACAACACTTTAAAAATACATTCCTTTGTACCGATGGACTTTTGTTCTTGATATTGAGTGAAAAAAGCTTATATCTTGTATAATTGCACGTTGGAGAAAGCTGGTATTTGCCTATTACATTGGGTGTGCAATCTTACATATCCACTGTAATAGTCATAACACATTTTCTTCATGTTTGCTTTTTGTTAGTTTTAGCAAGAGTTTATTATTGAAACCTGCTTTATTCACATTATAAGAACTCAATTTTATGTATTCAAAGCCATTTGTTCTTAGGTGATTTTATTTTTTCGATGGAGTTATCTGCCAAACCACTAGCGCACCGCACGTCGTCTGGAAGACCTTCCGTGGACATCCAGGGAACCACTGTCGCACCGGACGTCGTCTGGAAGACCTTCCGCGGACATCCAGGGAACCACTGGCGCACCGAACGTCTTCTAGAAGGCCTTCTTACATTATGTCCATCACTATGACCCCGAACAACGTTGTGAGGATTTGCTTTTTGTGCAATGGGTTTAGATTAGTAAATAGAGCATATTTGTAATGAAGACATTTTCGTAATTTCCAGAGAACATTTATTACATGAACAGATCCATGTAACGCTGAGATACATGATGTTACTCTGAAACACGAAGCAATTAACAATTGTGGCATCAGAGTGAATGTGAATTAGAAAAGGAATTTTGATACTCAATCTTTTTAGATTAATTCATAATTAATTGAACACTTGAAACATACATTTATTAAATAACAACAAGTGTTTTTAATACTCAAATGTTTTGAACACGATGCCGAAATTCTATCTTTTCGTATGTAAATCGAGTCAAGCAAAATCTTAAAAGTAACATTAGTGCTGAATAGTTTTGACACAATTGTATAATATATAAGATAAATATGTGGTAATAAATCTAAGCATCAAATTCGCTCTTTTAGGCCGTATATCGGTGGAGATATGTTTAAATAATATTTACAATACCCAGTCAATCAATTATGGCCAGTGAGTCTTATATCAAACGTGAATTTCATGACTACTATTTATAAAAGAAAATTTAATTAATATTTTACATGCTGATAGTTTATCTCTGTCGAAATAACTGACTGGTAAATTGCATACGTGTGATAAATTGAACAATTAAAGCTGAAAGGAAATGCATTTAAATGTAAATATACTCTATTAATACATTCATTTTAGAATTAAAGTTTCCAAATTTTTGTGTGATGAATACGACTCGACTTGTTTTGATGGTTTAAAGATTAAAAGAAACCACATGTTGCAATCTGTTAGAAACTAAATTAGACGATTTTTAAGATACAAATCTCTTATATAAAATTCGTATCAGTCATACTTATGTCACAGCAACAAAAATCAGCGACGACAACAACAATAACAACAAAAACAAATACAGCAGCAATAAACAAACAGAACAACGACAACACAACCAAACAAAAAAACCAACAAAAACAACATCTTCAAATACAGCAACCACTACACCGTTAACAGTAATACAACAACAACAACAACAGCAATAATAACAACAATAGCAGCAACAACAAATAACAACAACGACTACGAGAATAATAACAGCATACAGCAGAACACAGCTGTAACAACAAGAAAGCATTTGAATAGATCCCTGAACAGTTAAAATACAGTAGGTGAGTATGAACGTAGTATTAAATCTAAGTAATATATTGGATTTTGTTGTTGCTTTAACTGTTTCTAACTACAATTTAATGAACTCCTTTGCTTCTGAACTAAAAGTAATAAAAAGAATAGAAACAGAAAAAGCGTCAGCAATTTCTTCTAGGTATCATTGACTCCTATGTTATATATATTTTTTTCTGCATGGGTTCTTTCTTTTTCCAATAAAGCAATACCACCTGAACTGATTAATCACTCGAAAAAATAATTTATTTACTGATGATCGGACATGAATATTTGATATATAAAAAAGCTTTTTTCTTATCGCAAAGATAAACACTCATTCAAGTAATAGATTTTTTCCCAATGCAACTCCATTAACGTTACAACATTTATTTAATATACTAATTAGGCGCCTATGACCGAAAGTACTCGAACGTCCTTTACACAGGCTTACCAACAGCCCAATACAAATGGATTTGCTCAGGATTGCGTTGCACAAAGACTTCCGGTTATGTACAAGAGCCTATTTGAGACATTTTTAAATCAAATATTGCCTTTACCACAACATGTTACACCACGGCGTCGGTCTAAATATTGGATGTTTTGTCCCAGTTAAACATTTTAAAACCAGCCAAGCGACACAGCGACTATGTGCACAGAAATCCGATAATGTAGAAATGTTGGCGTATAAATGATAACACCAACCCCAAGCATATTGTCATCAAATACAATATAATAATAAATATACCCTGTATAACTTTAATGCAAAGGGTAACAATCGGACATTTGTTTATAAAATTGATAAAATAACTAAAAAGCTGTCAAGTAAAGAAATAGAAGAAGTAAGGAACAACTTAATTATCGTTTCATTTTTGTTAAGTGTCTTTTTATACTTGATCACTATCGAATGCCAAACAATGTTCCAAAATAATAAAATGTCTGATTGGCGACTTAAATATTACGATAATTAGCAAATAATGACACACCTCGGAACCGATAAAAATACATATTTTAACAACCCTTTGACGATGAAGGCGTCAATTCAGAAAACAATGCCAAAATGTCAAAATGCCTCATAGCGAGATGATTAAATCAAAACATGTATACATAAACTTTAAACATAATTGTTTTAACAAAAGAGAAAAAGTAGTAAATAATCACCCTTTAATAGCTAAAGATACCAAGGAGATGACACCAATATTTAAAAAGGGTTTGGACTGTCTTTTAAATGAAATCTTCTCCCTCCGTCTCTCTCCATCCCTTTCTCCTTCTCTCCATTTTGTACACAATTTATAACGATAACACACAAAACAGATACCTAATAAGAATATATGAAAAGACCTATGAGCATTGCAACATATACCAAACTCAGAAAGGGCACAGGACAAAGGTATTTCACATGCAAGCCAAGTGATAAACAAGAACAAATTTGTGATGAGTCATTTAACGAAAAAGCAAACCAGACTGTTACCGCCTTGGAACGGTCAGTCGGCAATATGGGCCGTGCTGAAACCAGTTTAACAGAGCTCTAACCTCGCACTTCTTGATGGGTTTCTCAAATGCAAGCAATAAAAAGAAAATCGATCTATTGGAATACAAAATGTCCAAGCGCTGACGTTTTCTTTGATAAGTTATGACAAAAGTAGTGACGTCATTGAAAAATAATGTCAACATAGTGTTTAGAAAAGAAAGGGTATCATTCCGATTATAAAATAAATTACACAAAAATGGATGATTATGAGTGAAATTAACTTTAATTCAGGAAAAAAACATGATTGGAGAAGAGTACATGTGTAGCATCCTGTTTATGTGAAGATGGAATTGAGGAACCTAAGTCCAATGTCTATCAAAGGAAATACACGTAACAATCCTTATAGGATGAATTAAATAACAACATAGATTACTTGCATACAGTGATTGTATTTCTAATTACTCACAAAATCTTATAACACAATTAATAGTTAACATTTTACTGAAACAGTAATCTTATATTTATAAGAAGCAAAACCCCTAATTAACTTTTGGTGTTATATTAACATTGGTTATTGCTTTTTAATATAAGCCGACTCTAAATATCATATAATTATTTAAAATACCAACCAATAAACATCGAAATAACATATTCAGCTTCAAATGACTCCGAAGTTGAAGTTTTTTTAAGAAATAGACTTTACATGAGATATGTTTGTCTTTGTCCTTTTTTCGATCACCGAATCTAATTCTAGTATGCAGATGCTTGTGTGGCAGAAGTGGTTTTCACTTCAACTCCATCATACGTGCTGATAGCATTGTAACTGACCACTAGCCAGTGTTCATTCAAGCAGAACTTTATCAGCAAATATAATATGCAAACGACCAGTTGATACTTGGGTTATATATAGCCCTGCTTTATTCAACGATGTAAATTTACTGTCTTACATATGGTGCTTTATTATCCACTTAGTATTATACTTTGAGTTGTATCCATGTTGTGCACGAGTTTGTCATTCTGTTTGACTTTAGATAGGTATATAAAGGAGAGAAATCGTTTCTCTGTCTCTTTTGCCTCACGGACATTCACAAGGTAATTTTTACCTTTTGTCAGAGCTAGAGCCAATCTCTCTCTTTAGGCCTTTCATTGGGATATTTTATATTTTGGCCGGGGAGGGGATTTAAAATTAAACCCTAAATTTATGCAGTATCTCTAAAATCAACGTCGTCTGGAAGACCTTCCGTGGACATCCACAGAACCACTGGCGCACAGGACGTCGTCTGGAAGACCTTCCGTGGACATCCACAGAACAACTGACGCACGTCAGGCCGTCTGGAAGACCTTCCGCGGACATCCACGGAACCACTGGCGCACGGCACGTCTACCTTTAGACTATGGTGTAGCAAGGCCAAGGCCAAGACCAGTTTTGAGCACAGCATCAAACATTTAAATACACAAACATTTGACTCAAATTTAGGACCTGACCAATCAAATGCTTGAGAGCGTTCTCATATTTGATTTTAAAGTTTCTCATCTCGTCTTTGTTGTTACACTGCTCTGAATATTTCTGGATGCCTTATTTCTCTATTAAAGGGGCGGGGGAATTTTTAATTAGAGAAGTTAATAAATAGTCTCCCCTGAATAATCCCTAAATGCAAGTAGGCCCTTTCATTTGTTTTATTCGGTATTTATGCTTGTGCTCTTTGGAGTGTATGTTGACTTTTCTGCCTTTCTAGTAATACCCAGGTTAACCATCATCAACAAAAACTTCCATTTTTTTATATTAAACATCTCTATAAGTATATAAATGGATTTCAAGCTTATATTTTTTGCATAACTAAGAAATTTCACTGTTAGTAATTGCAATATCTACAAAAGAAAAGGCGATTAAGTTCAAGAACTCTAACTACAAGGACCTACCTACTGTTTGCAATACCTCGGATATTAACTTACAAGGGAGGCAATTTCCAATTTACCATGAACCCCATTCAATTAAAATACGACGAAATGTGTTTTGTGTGTGTGTGTGTGTGTGTGTGGGGGGGGGGGGGGGGATGTCACCGTCTTCCTGTCTTCCTGTTCCTGACATTTCTTTCGCTCGAGAAAAAATATCTCCCATTATTTGAAAGCATCAATTTAGTTGAATTGCTGTTTGGTTTTAACATGTATGTATATATATATATATATATATATATATATATATATATATATATATATATATATATATATATATATATATATATATATATATATATATATATATATATTCAATCAGATGGAATTTAATGTCTTTAAAACTTTATGTTTTTAAGAACTGACTGATATTTAAGAATGAATTTAATGCTTTATAAACTAATTCACACCAGTTAAGTATGAAATCTGTCAAATTATAACAGCACTAGAAAGCGGATGCCCAATATGCGGTTATCGTTTAATGTTTCAAGTAAACATCGATCAATCTTCGCGTAAATGGAGTTTGAAAAAATAACCTGCAAACATTCCTATTTAGGTCGAGGAAGATGTTACGTACTGAAAATATTATCCGATAAAAGCTGGATTAATATATTTATTAAAAACATCTTTAAATATCATCGTTTCGGAATAAATACAATAGGTAACGGACATATTCCATTAAACTTCCATTTAAGCTAATACCATCTTATAATGCAATTTTTATTCAATTAATTTTAGCATAGTTATAACTTAAAGATGCCAATTGTAAAACGATCAATTATCAGCACAACAATTTATAACAAAACCTTTTATATGTTACATGTATTACAAAAATATATAATGGATAAATGAATTAATGCATAAACCATCGTCACATATTAAGGGTTAATCCTTTCGCTTAACATGTATATTATTTACTATTAGGTTACGTATAGTTCTTCACGATTTACAGATGCAATAATAAAGACATATAGCTATTACACATTATTGGACGAACATAAATGTCAAGAAATCGGGTGAATGTAATTGTGTGGTCTGGAAATGCTATACAATCGTTACGAATACGAATTGTTAGTAAAATCAAAACTGGAATTGACTTAGGTTATTGGATGGTTACTTCATGTACACGTAATTTAAAGAAAAAGGGCCGAATTGTAATAATCTTAAAAAAACAATATACAATAAAAACAAAAATATCAAGAATGTCAACAAAAACAACAACAACAACACAACAATACAACAACAACAACACAACAACAACATGTTTGGAAAAAACATGTGTATTTACATGTCATTGGATGCACGTTTCAGATCGGGTTTAATATGTCGTATGCTATCTTGGCCGGAGGGTATCATAAACATTCCAACAATCGAATATTACCAATATGACATATCCCCTCAATTTCTGTTTATCAAATTAGTTTGGTGAGGGCGAAGAACTGTGTTTACTTTTTTGTATTCTCATTATTTAAGATTGATCATTGTTAATGCTAGTCCCAAGATACTTGATACAAGTGTATACAAGTCAACTATTTAAGTGTCTCTTGAAATAATGGTATGCATTTGTTATGCCTATGTTGGTACATGTTTTATGGACAAACAGAAAGTTTAAGCAATGCTAAGACAATATATTACGTTGTACTAACTATTAATAACGGCCAATCCTCTATCTGTAATACAGCGTTTTTTGTTACCTGAATCGTTCCTATATCATTGCCCGATCTAGGGCTGACAACTAAAGTTATGAATAAAATGACAAACACATTGTAAAATGGATCACTGTTCCATGCATAAAATTACAGCACCGCGGAATTGACAGTCACGAATATGTCATAATTAGGTGATTAATTAAGACGAATATTAATATCATCTTTCACCAGCTTTTACATCGTTCTTATATGGTACTAAGTTTTCTCGACAGTCAAAGTATCTCTATCTCTAAAATATAATTATGCCACTAAGATAGCCCCTTGTATGCACATTTTCTTTTTCAAAACATTTCATATCATAGTATGTAAGCTTATCTACAGAAGGTTTTACCAAAACACATAAAAGGAAACAGGTAAATGCTTGTAAATCTCTATAATATATGATCTGACATTACACATTCAGTTAGAATCAATTTATTTCTAAGATGTGTTTTACATGGATTTCATCCATTCTGAACTTTATGCCTACACATGGTGTATTAAGATCACTATTGGCTTTCAGTAATACTTGTTATGTTCCACTTATAAATACGCCATTATTGCAACAGGAAACCATCATATCGGCTTTAGAGTCAATATTTTTGAGACATAAATGTCTTCTTATACTTGACAAACACATAATAAAAATCTTGGTTTTTAATTAAGGTAGAGTTTGATTTTAAATGGAAAGGAAAAAGACTCTTTATGGTTATGTTTGACATTTTTATGATCAGGCAAGTTATAACCAAACTTAGTCACCTTAGACATATGGTGTGTCCTTTTAGAATGTTTATTCTGGCTGCCGTAGACGTTTGCTTGTTAAATTCGCTAACGTTGTTTAACTTTTATGTTTGCTGTGAGAAAGATTTAAATTAATTTGATTATAATGGTATATTTTTTTTTAAATATTTTTTATAAATGTAAAAATATAACAATCATAAGAAGCTGTTATAGCCAGATTAGTCAATACCTCGTGATTTATTCTAGCTAAAATAAAATTGTTAGTATTTCATTGTTTTCAGCAAAGGAAACTGGCATAAACAATTACATAAGCTGCGTCACTGTGAATGGTTAATACAAGACTTTGACGAGGTCACATGCGTATAAAAATATATTTTACAATATATTCCACCAGATAATTGATATACACATGCATGTTAATCTTGAAAGTGACAAAAATCGGGAAGAGAAATTGCACGAAAAGAAACAACCCATCAGCTAACGGCTTGAAACGGTCACCTGACAAAATTGTTAAAATAGATTGATGATTCGGCTTTAAGCATCAAAACAAAGTACAGAGTGCTTCAGATCATGCACGTGTAGAAATAAGAAAATATAACAAAGTCCCAGGAATACTGCAACATTTATTAAAATGTGAAAATAGGACGGGACAAAATCATTGACATGTCGGTTAGTTGTAAAAGTTACAACAAAGTTGTGACGAGACGTAATACGAATAAAACAAACCCCAACAGCCACCTCACCGGAACGACCAGCCGGCAAACGGGTCGACCTTGGTGCTCAAACCGGTTCCAAAGTGCTCCAAGCTCGCAATCTGCGAAAAGAAAGTAGATCCTTCCGAACTAAAATTGTCATAGTGATAATTACTAGGCAAATCTGCACGGTTTCTGTCTCATTATCAGCAGAAGCCTGTAAAATATTACTAGAGATTAAGAATTTCTGAAAGAACATAAAATAGCATCAATTTATCGCACTTTACAATTGTAGTGTTTCTGTAAAATAAAATATAAATGACTTTCACTAATGTTACAAATTATCATTGATTACCATAACTTCAGAATATTTGAACCAATTTAGCTTGTCATTTTCATCAATTCCAATTTTAATCAATAAACAAGGGCGAAGAAATATTCATGAACGCATTTGCTAGGCTTCGGGAGGCCAAGTTGATTAGGCATTAAATTGTAAAAGTACAATTTATCAGGTTAATTCAATTCTGTATTTCCACCATGTATTGTGATGTCAAAATGATATGTACAACTGCCATATAAACGAAATAAATTATGTGATGCAAAACTTTAACCCGGAAAATGAAACACCTACGGACACATATACGCACGCACGCACGCACGCACGCTCGCACGCAGGCACGCACCCGTACACACGCACGCACACAGGCACACACACACGCACGCACGAACACACGCACACACGAAAAAATATATCTCATATATATGAACAACAAAATAATATCGTTGAAACAGACTTTCTAAAAAAGTTAATCACAATTGTGGTTACCCCTTCGTTTCTGTTTCATTTGTGTAAAATACTTTCATATGCTGAATAGAAGAATAAACCGCAAACAATCTAAAATCACAGGCAAAATGTATTGTAATTAAACATATGTTTGTAAAAGCTGAAAAACATACCAGAGCGCACAAATATGTCATCTTACATTTACCATTTTTATTCTGACGACATATCTTCTTCGATAGTACGTATAAAATAAAAAAATTAAGACATTCTTGTATATAAATGCATATATAGAACCATTCAAAACAAACATATATTACAATACTATCAAAATACTATCATTTTAACACAATTGCCAGGAGGGTCTTTCTTACGTCATTCCATAGATGAACATAAAAGGTTCACTATGGTATTTCATTGTTAACAAGTTATTAGTAAACACTAAAATGGTTACATTTGCAAACATGTCCGACCTAAAACAAAATGTTAGACAATAAAATGAAACATATACTTAAGGTAACAGAAGATAAAGAAAGAATCACCTTTTGAAAAGGTATTATATTAAAGAAGATTATTGTAGTGCAGTTTGTAGATTTATAAAGTAGATATAAAGCAGATATTGTGTAAAATGAAAGTTTTTTTACATGATATATTTAGTTTCATCAAACTTAAAACTCGTTTTTGTTAAGGTTTTAATATAATTGTTTATAATAAAAGTAATAATTAAACGACACATTGTACAGTGTTACTTTACAGGCAAAGAAAACGAATCCTAATAGCATAAAATATGCCTAAATAAAATAATTATTTCAGGATGAAATCAGAATATCATTTAAAAATATGATTCATATTGTCAATATTGTTTTCTACCTTTAATACACCATAAACAAATGCTGCCAAAGGCACTTAACTTATTCATGAGTATGTTTTAAGTGCATATAAACGATTTTAGTTATTGTGAAATTAAAAACATTGCGGCTATTTTGAAGAACTTCTTTTGAGTTTCTGTCTTACCTCTTTTAAGCCTACTGAGAAATTCTAACGCAAAGGAAGTCCGAATTTTGTTGGAAAATATGTAAGCTATTGATGTCTCTCCTGAACACAGCATTTATTCTTAAATCTATTTCTTGTTA
Organism: Sinonovacula constricta; assembly: GCA_007844125.1. NCBI lineage: Eukaryota > Metazoa > Mollusca > Bivalvia > Cardiida > Solecurtidae > Sinonovacula > Sinonovacula constricta. The sequence continues at coordinate 65,151,089 of CM017560.1, read as the reverse complement.
ATAATTTAAGTTAAAAAAGACTCACAAATGTTATTTTTCTGTTAGTTGACAGACCTGAAAGTAAAAGCCTGATTCAGTGACAAATAAGTGATATTATGTGGAAACCATTGTGAAAGTGTTATTGCCTCAAATTCTCACGAAGCTCAAGCCTGGTAATGAGCTAGAATCTGCTTTTATAGATCAATAAAACTGAGATTAAGGAAATGTTTACTTTATTGCAATGATCCGTAATTACAATAATTAATGAAATAACAGAAATTTGAAAGGCGTGAGAAATATCTGGGACTGCTCTTTTTATCTAGTTCCCATTATACTACTCAAAATGTGTAATAATAGTTTTAAATACGATTATTTCACCTTTTATGTACGATTATTTTACCTTTTATGTACGATTATTTCACATTTTATGTACGATTATTTCACCTTTCATGTACGATTATTTTACCTTTTATGTACGATTATTTTACCTTTCATGTACGATTATTTTACCTTTCATGTACGATTATTTTACCTTTTATGTACGATTATTTTACCTTTTATGTACGATTATTTTACCTTTTATGTACGATTATTTCACCTTTTATGTACGATTATTTCACATTTTATGTACGATTATTTTACGGCTGATATATTTAGTGATTCTCTTCAATATGTTAATATACATACTTCACTGATCTGTACAAAACAAGTAATTGGTTGCTATGTTATATGCATTATTTCTTAACCTGTATGTGCCGTTTACACATTTCCAATTTCTAAACAGCTGAAAGGTTATTATATAGTTGATATAATTCTAAAAAAAATAATATAAATGAAATAGATGAATGTGTCACTATGCCGTGCTTATTAATATATATATATCAAGTGTTATTATCTACAATATACTTCGTATGTCTAGTTACAAAAGCTTCAAGCGTTTTTAATAATCTAAAATCTCCAAAATACACAAATTAATAAAATGAGGCAGAAAGTATGTCAACATATCCTGTTCCGTTTCCAATGTTGCTTTTTGTCTTAAGGGGCAACTAAATTATTCACATCATGTGATACTATATGTTTTATTCTTTTTTCAATTGATTCCGATACACATTACTAAAATACACTGCAGTTTTGTTTGATACATCCAAGATGTGACAAACGTCCGTGCAATGAAGACATTAATGAACACCGCAAAGGCGTCATAATGCATTCATGTCCCTATTTATTTTCTAATCGCATACTTTAAGTTCATCTTCACCTTTACAATTTGTTGTCGTTTGCACACCACGTGATGTGGCACATATCCAATTGACGGGTCTTGTAATAGCGACAAAAACACCAAAATAACAAACGAGTTTTAGAGAAGAAAACATGCATCATGCGTCATGTGTAAACATCAAAATAAGCGGCTTTAGTTATTTTCGTAATTCATTGTGGTAGATAAATACAACGTTTACCTGCACAAACATTGTTTATAAGGAAACTATATGCTTTTATGCTGGTATGACATTTTTGTTTACATTTCCGAAAATAGGTATTAAATCTTATGTTAAAAATGATAAAAATTGTTTGTTGAAATGTAGTTATAAATAATATTTTTATGGCTCTTATTTATTGAATTCTTCATCTATACTTTAATTTAAAGCAATGATCTTTACTTATTTACATTAATGGCTGGTGCAGTAAAACGGTGTGGTCTTTATGAAATGATAGGTTAGTATATATACTTATATAGTGTGATAAGGTAAAAACTTAAAAGTGAACTAGAATCACGTGCATTATCAAATAAATGTATACTTAAAAAAATATACGCGATTAAACGGGTGTATTGAAAAGTACACAGTTTAAAAAACACCAAAAGAAATAACAACAAAACTACTACAACACCATCAACAACAACAACGTGTATTAGCAAAATAAATGGTAACTATATAAATTTAATGAAATGTTGCAATTAGTAAATACTTTTATTAATGACTTCATCTTATGCGTTTTGTCTCGCTCTCGAGATATTACTGACTGAAATAAAATAAATGAACCGAAAAGGATCTTTTTTTCTACATAGTCGACAGAGTATGAGTCATGGCGGATATTTGGAACAGTTAGTCGGCGAAATGATTTACAGAGCTAACTTCCTAATGTGATTCCCGAATGCAAGCAGTGAAAAGTAATCTAATTTGTTTGAGTCAAAGCTGTCCAATTGATGAGACCACTGATTGTGTAAATCTTATAAAAACTTTCTGGTAAAAGGTAGGCTGGCTACTGCCTAGTGCGTTGATGCTGCTATTATATTTTGAAGCAATAAAATCATTACGGTGAAAAATTGGTTTAATGAACTGATTTAGGCAGTCTAGTTAAAGAACTCACTGACCATCAGTAGTTATTTATAAAGAGGTTTTACAATACCGGCCATTCTAGACAGAATCAGGTGTGGTTGGTTGTAAGGCTATGTTCAGTCATGGCATCTGAGACGTGAGCTTTGAGTCAATCTATCCGCGGTCGCTAACATAGGTAAAGCATAACACAATTTCTTCGCGATTTTTAAAGGAACATAATGCGTAGGTAACATGTATGGGATGATATATTCAGTTTTCTAATGTGGTCTAGTGGTTTTCGCATGAGTCTACTGCGCACTCATGTGTCATTTTAGGCATCCTAAATATATTTGTGTCGTGTAATCTTCAGGTTGGACATCGTTGTACGGCAAAAAGTGTCCAGCGTAGGTCTTATTACATATATTCTGTATTTCAAATACACAAGAATCACACTCGACTTTCCATTGTTTTTTCTTTTATATGATTAAGATAACTATATAACATTGAAATATGTAGAAACAATTTATACCGTATGAAACGCACAAACTAAAATAAGTATTTAGGGGACTCGAACCTTCGACCAATAGATCTAAATATGGGCATCTTAGCCGACTTGACATCAAACACTATTTGCTAGCAGACTTTGTTAACAGTGATACATAGTTCCAGGCTTTTTACCTGCACGAGTCCAAATTATGTAGATATTGCATGGCTCAACCTTTACAGTAAGGTATTCAATTATAGCCATTTAGGAGATGGCAAGGCCATGTCATAACCTTAGTATTGAGAGAATCTTTGACATGATGTGTCAATCTGATTACGTTGACAGATAAAATAGCCCCTAGATTTTAGAAATAGTTAGGCTTTGTGCCTGTGGAAGAGAAAAGCAATAAGCCTATGTGTTAAAAGAATATTATGAGGGCTTTGCAACAAGTTGTTATAAAAGTTAGGCTAAGTGCCTAACTCATAACAGTTAGGCTGTGTACCTGTGAATCACTAAAGTGACGATTGTTATAGCTCGCCTTTGTGCCTATGAAACGCTAAAGTGACGATAAATATAAATGTAAAATAAAAAATAATCGTTACATAAAGTTGGACTAGATGAAATCCTTACGATAAAACAATTGACATTTTAAAACATATGCATTGACAATGTACATGGTGGTGAAGAAAGGGTAGCAAGACAAGAACGAGTAGAAACTTATTTGGTTTTTCATTTAATTCCCCGCGTCTCTTCTGAACGATGCGTTGAAAAGTGCGCTCGACAGTGGGGTACACTGCACCCAAAGCGAATGATATCAGTCCACTAAAATTATCCACCAAAGTTCGTGGAGCAATTAATCCGAAAACATAAATTACTTCATATTGTAATATATAGTAAAATATATATTGTACTCTTTTCCAGCTGAAATAACTTTAGGTGGTCTCCAACCATTATGGGACGTTTCGACTCTATTTCCACTAGTTAGTGGTGTCAGTAGTTATAAGTACTATTGACTTGTCGTCTGTAGGGTTTATCTCTTTGGCGCCAAAGCCAGCATGATTCCAACTCTGCTCTGTTGCTTTTGCCAGGTGTTTGATGGCTGCTCTTATATTATTCTCGATAATTCCATGCCTCTTCTTCTTCCTCTCATGCATGTCAAATCTGAAAATATATGTGAAAATCAACATAGAGTCTCTCAAAACCAAGTCTCCCTAAAGACTTTTGCGTATAACAATGTATCTTTCAACAATAACGCGTGCTAGGCGTATGTGACTTTGTGTAACATGAAAGTTGATTCTAACTTATAACAATATTACTTAATTTTAGAACAAGCTATCGAAGGAAACTTTGTATACCGACGGGTTTATTACAAAAGCTTAAAACCTTTTCGGCTTTTATAATCGCTTACAAACTTCCAGACTGACCCTCATATTCATGAGGAGGGAGAGGAGAGGAGAGAGGAGAGAGGAAAGATAGAGAGAGGAGAGAGAGAGGAGGGAGAGAGAGAGAGGAGAGAGAGAGAAAGAGAGAGAGAGAGAGAGAGAGAGAGAGAGATGTTCAATATCAGACTTAACTAGAAAACGTTGTGCTGTTCATGCCCCTGGATAACTGGCTTTACTAACACTGCTACAACTAGTATAATATTATATCTCATATATAAGTCATCGGATATAATATATTGAAAGAAGCAAATGATAAGTAGCATAAAGTACAACTTTTTTTTAATAATACTGTATTGGAAAAGGTTGTGTTATTAACCGATTTAATTTGTCTTGGTTATGACTTTGAAGTGGTACGGAGTTAGCAACTTTAGATCTGGGTGGGAAATCTTTACAGCAGCCACAGAACATGATTTTATATTATTTCCCTTCGCAATATGTCTCCAACATCAATATCCTTGATGCAAGTGTAGAACCATAATGTTTAAATCCTAAGAAAACACTGAATCTGTCACGGTGTTGATTCAGAAGTACGTTATAGTTAGTTCCGCCTGCCCAAGTTTAAAACAAACACGCCACCAATTATAATTATTTTCGTCAAGGTTTCATAGATCCTAAAATACTTGTATCAAAAGTGCGTATACTGAACATTTAAGAACAAAACAATATATCTGTTTAACCAATGTATGAAGAAATAATTAAATCACTATATTAAAAATATAGCAATGTCTACTTCTAAAATAGAAGGTTAATTTCCACTTATAAATTCGATCGCTTTTTAAAGCTGTGACGTCAGCCAATAGCCATTTTCAAACCAATAATGCAAATTTAAGAATCCGTTCTCGGCGGCCCAATAACATGCCCTTCTACATTCGTTCTGAGTGAGTATTATTTTAGAAACCTACTTGCTCCCCCAAAGAACAATCAACAGCTCAAGCATGTCAAAACGGCCACTTATCAATATGAATGTATCTTATAGAATAAAATGGTGCTCTTCCATGAGATAATAATGCCATAAGAGAGAAAGGATATAATGACAGTTGTCGGAACTTAAATCAATAAAGATATTAATAGATATTATCTATCCTTTCAAGACCAGAATTCCTAAACGGACATAATACTCTTTTCCTGGATACACATGTATGCGTACAACTTAAATTAAAGATGACGATATAATACAATTCAATCATTCCACTGTTAAACGTTTGATATTGGTTTGTATTTTCAAATTCAAGCTGTAAAATTTTAGTTAACATATGTGTTTTACGATCTATTTCTATCTAGTTAACGGACTGCATAATCGAATAAATAGCAAAATTATTTTCTATCAAGAAGACCAATGTATAAGAAAATGTTGTAGTTGGGTCCAGTTTTGAGAGCCTAATAGTTTAAAGCTGTTCTAGAGGTAACTACAGATAAATCGATATTTCCTTTAAAGAGATCCCAAATATTGTAATTTCTACTCGATAAATTAATCAAGTACTCAATACTGATTTCGTACTCATTGACATTCTTAGTTTTAAAACAAAATGCTTGCTATTGTAAAGACTAAATTACTACACCCATGTAACACAAAACTGTCCCTTCATAACAAATAATTATATTTACACTTGAAGTAAATAAATATATATTTTTATGCGTATTTTTGAATAAATCTTATAAAAGGGTAATCTAGACAAAGTGTATACAGAGTATACACAATTTATTATTGTTAATATATCCATTTAACTTATTTTGCAATAGATAATAATTAAAACTGCAACTAAGTATAACAAATACAAATAATACACACATGCTCTACACGTAAAACGTTGTACATAGGTATTTTACATAGACTAAAACGTTTACGCAATGCCCTTAACTCAAGTTATTGCACTGCGTTAACCACATAGGTCATATATCAAAATAATTCAAATTAATTAAACTATAAAAAGGTAAAACCGAACTTTGAAATCAAAGAAATCTAACCAAGAAGTTACTTAAACTTTATCCGTTTATTTGACTTTTGTCATTAGTAGGTAAATAAGAAAAGGTCCTATCAAAATTTTCACAGATATTTAAATTTTATCTACCTGCAGACCAAGGCAGACAAGGTAAATGTAAATGTGACAAAAAACACAGAGACGAGACATAACACACAAAAAGAAAAACCATCAGTTACCGCCTTGGAACGGTCAGTCGGCAAAATGAATTATATCGAGTGACCGTAAAGCCACGATAATAGAAATGCCTCTAGTATACAAAGTCCAGTCGAGCTAAACCAACAGGAAACTATGAAAAGGTCCTATGTGAATTAATACAAATATTAAAATTTGAACTACTGCTAGACAAAGGCACATACAAGTTAATGTTCAAGTGACAAAACACTTTGACGAGACATAACTTACATATAGAAGAATTTATTAAGTTAAGTATTACCTCACACATATTCTTTATAACCACATGATGTTAAATTTGTTAACTTCCTATCAAGCTAGAGACAACCCTTCGATCCAAACATAACTATAAGCGGAACTGTTGTGGCAGAACCTGGTGAGGCAGTCACAGCTGAAACGTTCTGAATACAACTTTTGAGAAAAAGTAGTATACAGTAAATAGTTGCTACAAACCTTTGTACGCAATGTGTGTATTGAGTTAGTGGTTCATATCTGTTTATGTATGTGTAATAGTAAACGTTTGTTTAAATGCTTTTTAAAGTATGTCACAGCGGCACAGGTTTCCTATTGATCATATTTATGTAAACGACGTCTAGCTACATTTGAACAAATTAACTATATGTTATAAATGGTCTTGGTAATATTTCAGATCAATGTTTTAGACCTCAGATATATTTAAGAAGAATACAGTACGTCCATCCTTTATGAACTGTACACATAACATCAACAATAGCATGTATGTAATTCGTTTTTAACAATATGTCAAAAATATTTTCGTTGTTTAGACACATTGTTTTATTAATAAGTCGCGCATTTTATGTGTGTGAATTTAATTAAAATAAAATAGTTTTATATAATTAACTATTTATATTTTAGAGTAATATTTTATTAAAAGATATTTGAAAGATATATGATTATAACATTGAATGTAAAAATTTAACAATAGCCAACTTTTAATAATCGTTATTATTTCAAGTTTTAAAACATTCAAATGAATTTTACATAAACGGTTATAACTTTTCTATAGGCTTATACTTGAAGCCTGACCCTAATACTATATTCTAACATTAGTCTTACGTCGCTAATGTCTTTAAGGGCAAGAAGACTTTAAATTTGCTTGATATTTCCTAAAGATCGAGGCAATGAACATTAAATTCAGTACGAATCCTGCCTTAAATCTGCTCCTGGTATCGAGTAAATGTGTGAACTGGAAACACGATCGGGGTCAAACCAGAAACACTGGTGTACACAAAATGTTACTAAATACATATAGATTTTCACGAAACTGCTTACATTTGGAGTCTTTGAAATCTTATTTTCCCCAGTTGTATGTTCCTATAGAGACTTTGGCAATAGACGGTGAAAAGAAATTATTTTTCGTAGATAAGTAAGTGTCATAAGATTTTAATTTAAAATAGGAAGCTAAACTGTTAAGTACTCATTTCCATACGCATTAGTTCATATAGAGGCATAATGGAATCATGTTAATCACCTTTTTTAAGTAACCTCTTGCTCTCTGATACAGTCTGACAATTGGAAAATTCGGTATAAGCGACCACTTATTATGACAATGCCATTGAATCTTGTTACATGCATTTTTTTCTTTTCTATTTATAACGCCTATATTAAATGATTATTGATTGTTTGCAAATTACTACAAAACAAAAAAGAAATGACATGTTAAATAATAAAATTCAAAATTTTACATTTACATTACTCATGACAATATATAAATTTATAAACCCAACATATCCAAACACTCACAACCACCAACCCATCAACCCATCAACCCGCATCCACACGCACACATACTGTTATAAACTACGCAAACAAGGTTTAGGCACCCCAGTCGGTCGTCTTTTTGCCGGCTTACCGTTCCAAGGCTTTTCTTATTGTGCGTTATGTCTCGTTTCTGTGTTTTTGTCACTTTTAGATTTACCCTGTTTACCTTGGACTAAAGGTATCTCAGATACATGTATAACTATCTGTTGTAATTATCATAGGAACTTTTCTAATTTTTCTAATATTATATGAAAATTCGTATTAACAATGATATAACGTAGCAACATCATCATCAATAACAACAGCAGCAGCAAAAGCAGCAACAACAACAAAACAAACAACAATAATAACATTACAGACCATAACCACTACAACGACGACAGTAACAACAACGGCGACGACGACGATAATAACGACAACTAACAGCAGTACTTACAAAACACATTCATAACAACAAGAAAACATTTTGAACCGCTAAAATACGGGCAAATTATCATGCACGGTATCTCAGAACAAAGTAAAACTGTATTTCCTTGTTGTTAATTACACTAATTAAACATATAATTACACCCCCACCAATCAAGTAAAAGAGTAGAGTTGTGAAAACACATATTTATAAGATTAAAAATACTAAGCTTTTTTAAAAAAAAATTTGCTGATTGCTAAGGTCGAAGTTTAGGTCCCTTATTGTGTATATATATCTAGCATTTACCGCAATAAAGTTGAATCTTGATTCATATCCCCACCAAACTTTTCCGACCCTGGCGTCTCGACTGGTTCTCAGTGCTACCTTTAGACCAAGGCGAGGCATGCCCACCTGGGATTAATGTTATAAAATCCTGAGTAAAGCATCAGACATCTTAATGATCAAGATCTGACTCAGGCTTTAAAGGTTTTGTTCGTGTGTGGATTTCGCAATTAAAGAATACGACAAATTTATATTTTGTGATTTCATGCTCATTCTGACATTTTTATCGTTCGAGAAAATAATTGTCACCCATTATCCGGCAATACCAATTTAGTTAAAATATTGCTTGGTTTTAACAACAATGGTCATACAGAAATATGATTGCTGTTCACTCAATTAATTTGAAAGGCGGGCGTTAAAAAAAGAATACAACTTATTTTCAGTAAAATAACTGAGCCAGCTTTTATTTAAGAATATTGCGTTTATTTTGACATTGATAGGAATGTTCACAGCTAATTTATCAAACTCCATTCGCGCAATGAATGCTAGATATTTAACTTGAAACAAGAAGAGATAGTCGCTCATTGGCCTTTAGGTCTTTTTAAAAGTTGTGTTGTTTGATATGTTTCGTGCTTAGCGTGTACATGTGTGAAGGGATTCCCTTATAATTGCAACCATTCACACTTATATTATACATTTCCAAATGCAGAGTATTTAATACACACTAAGGACCGTCTGAGAAAATATCTTTTGTATAAAATATTTTATTACAAACATTTTAAAATAACATTTCTTTTCTTCAGAAGAATACAAACAAAATAAGTAGCAAACATATCTCTTCAAACTCATCGTAAATGTATCAACTTGAACACTTTTGTCATGTTTAAGTCAGACCAATGCCATTATATAATATTGTTAGTTTTATGTGATTACCTCTTGCATAAAAGTTGCCTGGAGATGCAAAATCGTTAAACAATACATTATAACCACAACAATTACAAACAAAACCTTTTCGGATAAACGAAAAATTAAAGTAAGGCATGCATTCTGAAAAAGATGAAAAACCATATAATAACCAACAATACTTTTGTACGTTTTGCAAAACTGTACACGTTGCAAGTCTTTGTGCATGATATGAGAGTTATCGACGTTGGGATGTGTATATACACGTCAATGAATACACGCATCAACTCGTTTTTAATATGTCGTATGCGCACAATAATAAAAATCTTGACGCGAAGGTAATCATAGCAATCATGGAGCTTACAACAATCAAGTATTATCAATATAAAATATCCCCCTATATTTCTATTTATCAATATTTATTACCTTCTTTTGCAGAAGGCGAAGAAATTTGTTTGGCTTTGTTTTTGTATTATGAGTTTTAAAATTGATCAGAGTAGTATAACTAATAGTCCCAAGATACAAGAAAGAGTTTCTTTGTTAATTGTTTAATGTTTCTTGCAATACTGGTATGCATTTGCTTTGCCCAGTATCTTTCTACATATTCTATAGACACACAGTCTGCACAATCCCCAAAACAATATATATCGTTGTAAAAATATTCTATTCCCTTTCCAGTCATTAGTAATGGCCTATTCTGTCTCTGTGTGTTTTTGCTTAGTTATCAGAAGTGTCATAAATCGTATGATTAGCATATTCTGTTATTCATGTGTGTGTTATTCTTACCTTAAAGTACATTTGAATTTGATCACTCTAAAAACTTTAGATTTGTTAAATAATTATGTTTAAACTGCAGTTAAATGAGATAAATAGATTGGAGCTGTAAATGTTTACAACTAATGCCATCGATAAAATAATATAATAATAAATTGTAAAATGGAACAAAATTCAAGAGCTAAAATGAAAGCACCGTGGTATTAAAAGTCACGAATATGACATCAGATCGGATAAAATGTATTTCCAGCCTCTGTTTAAACACAGTTGTTTCCGCGATAAAAAGATAAATGTCGTTACGCTTCATCGTGCAAGCGTCACATACATTTTGTTCTTTATGTCTTTTTCAAGCGTGATGTTTTAAGTACGTTTGCAATGTGTTCACCATTCAATAAAACAAATTGACTTTATAAATTTAAAATTTATTAAAAAAACTACTGATTGCATTTCGACATGGTATTATTGTACTGTGTATTTTTCAGATCTTCTTCTCGGCTGCTGCAACAACGTTTATTGAGGTCAAAGACAAATCCTATTACTGCTACACAACGCAGAGTTTTGTTTTATTTGATGATACATTTTCCTGGAGGAAGAACTCACTTCTATTATCAATTTGATCTTGTAACATTATGCCCCTACTTTTAACGTTAAGTCATATTTAAGGTATTTGGGTAAATACGCTATTTAGAATGTTACTCTGACAATCAAATAAACTATTTAAGTGTTTCAACGATATAGTTAAAGACGTCTGGTAAATTTACAATTTTTGAAATTTTGTCAAGTAAAAAGTTACTTTCTACTCTTACCATTAGACGAAAAAGACACAGATAGAATAAATTTAAACACTGATCTGAACTCTGTCTATCTTTAATAGTCACCTAAACCTAAAAGAAAATACATAATCTTTTAACAACAAGAAAATAATATCGATGAAACATCCTTACACAATAAAATTAAATTGTGGTTACCCTTTCATTACTCTTTTATTTGTTTAAAATACTATTAGACAATGAATAGTAGTCTAATCCACACACAAGATCACAAGCAAAAGTTAACGTAACTAAACATATGTTTGAAAAAGCTGAAAAAACATACTAGTTTTACAGTTTACTAGTATTTTAATATTCAATAATTAAGTTTGATTAGATTTGAAACAGACATCAAATCTCATTGCAGGTATTTAATTAAATGCACCTTAATTACAAAGTTTTAGTGATTATCTTAAAAGTGGACTTGTTACAATATGACTACTTTGAAATGTCTATTTACATGGTTTCTCTTGCAGTTAGTTTCCAGTATATTGCATTATGTTAATTTGTGCCTTTAAATGAAATAACGGAGAACCTTAATGCATTTTGTTGAACAAACTATTTGTGTATCTGTAAAATTCGATAGTGTTGACCGATTTAATTCGACCTTAATTTAAAATTCAATTTGGCGGGTGACGGCTTGCAAAATAATACAGTAAAAGCAGATTATTTCGGCACTATATAGAACAAAAGTGTTGTATCTAATGGCGCATTTAAATTAAAACTTTAGAGGACGAAAGCATTTAATATGTATGTGGATGAACACACCAACTGCTACTTAGATTTATTTGCAACTAAACACTGTTAACGTAAAAGGGCTTCTTTTGTATCACGATTTTAAGTTAAATGGGTCTATGCTTCTGTTCGCCACTTATACATATGTTAGATAAAATTATTGTGCAAGAATCTTATTTTCTGATATTTCGTTTAGAATATCAGATCGAGCACTTGTGAGTTCATTTTTACGTCAAAGACTAGATTCCTTGATGTACTTTTCTACTACTTGTCATAACTGAATTCTTTCCCCGGCATCTGAGGATGGTGACATATCAAAATTATTGAGAAGGCCTTCTTCTGAGAACGTACTTCTGCAATTATGTTAACTCTGTTACGTCATATCATAGATTTTTCAAGAGGTTCACTGTGCCTTTTCATCGCGACGACACAATAGTTAAGAGAAAATGGTTACATATGCAACAGAAAAATGTCCGGACTACGGAGATGTTATGAACTCAAAAAGTTAAACAATAAAATGAAAGACATACTTAAGACAACAGAAATTTAAGGGGAAAAAGCGCCTATTAGTGTACATTTGGATGCCCTATGTGTCTGAAGAAAAGTATATAGATATGAAGATATAGATATGTTATATATTATCATACACAAGTTAAGCTCTTACAAATGATACAATTTTAAATAGATTGCTTATTAATGGTAAATACGGCTGTCAACTTTATAAACAAACAGAGTTTCGGTTTGTCGTAATTCAAACAAAATCCGGAAACCAAATTGAAGAGCTTAGTAAAATGATCTTAAAGGCACACAAAAGGACAGTGAAATTGGATTTTGTGTACCAAGTATACCTGAATAACTAAACATGACATCATTTGTTTATATCCTTACTATATCTGGTATGAGTTTGGGGGAACTACGGAATGGAATTTCGGGTGGTGATAACACTGTCATAGCACTATTTTTTGACAATTTGGCTACGTTGATGAATAGCAATGCAATTTCGATAGCTTACAATTATTATAGTAGTTTTGGCCATCGTAAATGTATCAACTTGAACACTATGTCATGTTTAAGAAGCAAACTATAAGTGAAGTAATTAACTACACGGTGTCAATACAACAATTAATTTTAAATAATATAATCTCTTAAACGCAGTTTTATCCTTAAATTGATTTTATGCTGAAGATGATGGAGTGAAAATATGACGCAAATTATTGTGCTAAAATACACCCATACCATTCTAAACAATGTAAGCGAGTGTTTAATTGCCAAAATTAGTTTTTCAAAGTTTTTGCAATATTTCCAGTTTGAACAAAATAAAAAAACTAGTTTTTTGGATTAAGTTATATTGTTTGTGATAATGTTATATAATGTTATTTTTTCAAGGGAATATAAAACAAGTTGTTATAGCATAAAATATGCCCCAATAAATAATAACGAATTCAAGACGAAATCAGTGTCTTGTTTGTAAAGATGCCTCCATATTGTCAATGCCGTTTTCTACTCGTTATATACAATAAAACTGAAAACAAATGCTTAAAAAGTTATTTACCTCAGGAGTATGTTTTACTGCATATACGCGATATCTTAAAAATATTATTTATTTTAAATCTTGTGTTGCAATTTTAAATGATGTTAAGTACATAGGTTAATATATTTTGTGTTATCTTATTAAAAGTATTTATTTGAAACTGAAATAATTACCTACAAGTTACACCAAACTTTTTAGTCGAATTAGTGGATTTGTGGCATGGTTTTCGCAAACAATCTCAGGTTATGTCTCTTTTTGAAACATGTTTAAATCAGACATTTGAAGGTCCAGTTTAACTTTTATCCAGGGCACTAAGGATGTAATTCTATTAATTCTTACTTTTATATCGCACTCAATTGTCAGCTGTCAATCAATTGCAGCTTGAAAGGGAAATTCTTTTGAGTTGCTGTCAAGGTATGACATTTGTAGACATTACATATTGAATCAATATACTAATACGACGCACACAACTTATATTTGTTGTACATTTGGGTTACATGTAAATCCCTTCGTCCTGTGCTTTTCCAAATTTTGGTATATGTTGCAAAGCTCATAGGACTTTGTCATATATTCTTATTAATAGGACTTTGTCATGTATTCTTATTTATGAATACATCACTGTCACTTGTGCAGTCGTAAAGAATCTTTCCGTGCATGTAATCTATGTTGTCGTGCATGTAATCTATGTTGTCATTTAATTCATCCTAACAGGATTGTTACGTGTATTTCCTTTGATGAACATTGGACTTTGCTTCCTCAATTTCATCTTCACATAAACAGGATGCTCCATTCATTTATACTTCTCTGGTGATTTTTTCTTCATTAAAAACATTGATTACATTTTTACAGTCAACGAGTTTGTGTAGTTCTTCTAATGGAAGAAATATTTCGCTCTTCTAAACACTATGTAGACATTATTTTTCAATTAAGTAACCACTATCGTCGCAACTTATCAAAGAAAACGTCGGCACTGGGGCATTTTTTATTCAAATTGATCGGTTTTAATTTCATTGCTTGTATTTGAGAAACCCCACAGGAAATGCGAGTTTAGAGCTCTGTAAAACCGGTTTAAGCACCCCATTGGCCCCGTTTGAAGTCTGACTGTTCCAAGGTGGTCACTGTTGAGTTTGCTCTTTTGTTAAATTATGCATCACATATTTATTCTTACTTTTACACTAGGATAACATGTGAATTAATTTGTCCTGTGCTTTTGCAAATTTTCTCATATGTTGCAATGTTATATATTCTTATTAAAACACAGCATATACGTACAACTTGAGCACCCCACCACTACCAATGCAGGTTATGTTTTTAGCAAGTTTAGTGTAAAAGCAGTAGTGGAGCAACTCCCCGGCGATGTCTGCCATGCCACATTCTGCCAACACCGTCCAACTTAATCGGTTAGTAGAATTTGAATTGCACATAGCTTGTTTTAAATTTAACCTAGTTAGGCTTTAAGATTTATTATTTGTTGGTTAACTTTAAATGTTTCTTCGTTGCATGAATTATTAAACCATAATTATTTTATTTAGCTGAAGATAAATAAATGTTTCAATAATCTAGACACAATAAGCTGAACAAGTAAGTAACAACCATTTTAACGGTTATATACAATGAGGGTTTGTTGATTCAGAAAAGTGGCTAGCTTATTGCCATAGTTAGTTATCGACATATTAATTTTGTCCGGAAAATATGTAAGCTATTGCTATTTGTTTTACACACTCACGTCTCCTGAACGCCGTACATCTTCTTAAATGTCTTTCTGGTTATAATTTAAATAAAAACTACTCCCAATATTCTTTTCCTAGTTGGCAGACCTTAAAGCAAACACCTGATTCAGACACAAACATTTGTTACAATGTTGAAAACATTGTGAGCGTAAAAGTGCCTTAAATTCTCACGAAGATCAAACCTGGTATTTCATTCTAGTAATGAGCTTGAATCCGCTTTTTATGGACCATTAAACTGAGATCAAAGAAAGGCTTTCTTTATTACAGTGATTTGTAATTACAATAATTAATTAAATGAAAGAATTTTGAAAGGCGTGAGAAATGTCTGGGAGTCATCGCATGTAATAGTGTTATTCTCCGGTTCCAATTATGTTAATTAAAATTTGATGGACGAATGAAAATATATGTTATTATTGAATGTACATTTAATTTACGGCTGTGACATTTAGGTACTCTCTTTAATATGTTAACATACAAATAATTTTGACCTTAACAAAACAAGTTGTGTGTTGTCATTGGTTGCAATATTATGCATGTATTATTACTGTATGTGCTGTTTACACATTTAAATATTCTAATCAACTAAATGGTTACTATATAGTTTGTGCATTTCTGCAAAAAGAATAGATGAATGTATCGTTATGCCGGGTTTATCAATACATATCAACTACGAAATAATGTTTTAAGTTACAAAAGCTTAACTAATCGTTCATAATACGTTTTTAATAATTTGAAATCTCCATAATACATAACTAAAGCAGAAAGTATATCTAAAATATCTTATTCCGTTAACCACTTTACTTTTTGTCTTTCTGTAGGAATGATACATGGCCCGATCAATCTTCGCCATATTGAATATCAACATCAGATGTTTTATTTAACAACCGGTTATGATAAATAAACTTGTTCATGTCGAAGGTCAGTGTCAACTTGTAGATACAATATTTAAGTTGGAAGGAGAGCTCAAAATGCACTTTTAATTTGAACCATAACCTTTTCTTCTCTTGACCATGATATGTATATAAAGTCATCTATGATTACGATCTTAGTAAATGAACACGACATCCAGGGACTATTCTTTGTTATTTAAAGTCTTAATGTGATGTGGAAGCTAATTAACCGTTCCCAAAGGATACTTTAATTGTACACGATCCCACAGACATCTTAATGAGGATCTTATATACATTAACTTTAATATTGTTGCAGGAAATTGACCGAAGGTCTCCACATGTTTGTGAAACTGGTTGTCACTCTTTTGGTGGATACATAAACAGACATAGAGGATCTGACACAATTTGTCATTAAATACACACTTTTACTAACGAGTTTAGGAAGAGTAATAGCAAGAGAGCATAAGGCGAATTTACTATCATTTATCCTGAACGAGTTATCTAATTGTTTGTATTAAATGACAACCAGTGTCAAAATCTTTGTATCAAACTCTTTGTAACCTTGAAAGTTCGATGTTCAGGTTTCGTATATTTATACAATATTTATAATTGATAGTAGAATACATAATTATGCCTTCGTGTTTGTACATTGTGAAGGAAACCTCGGCAGATGTAAACTAACCTTGTATACTCTTGAAAGTCAGTGCACTTTTCCAAAGTAAATATTTTATCGACAAGGAACAATAATGCATACAGTTTTGTGTAACAAAATCATTTAAAGTTACACATATTAAAGGTTTCTCTGATAACAGCACGCAGGCGTAAAATACGGAACAAACACAATACTATATTCGGCATGCTTATCGGTTTACTTTCTCGAATAAAAGTTTTGTGGTGAAAATGTACCTCTTGTGCATAGAGTTAAAAATGATTGCTAGTGATAAGAGAAAAAAGTGACAAATAAAAAAAAACATGAAACAAAACGTTTTTGTATGATTGGCAACAGTGAGATCGTGTGTGGACGCCCAACTTTATATGAATCTTGGTACAATGGTATTTTATGAAGTATTATCATTCGTGGCACGATGTTTGCATACAAACCTTAACTGATGTAAAGATCTTGACAAATTTCAACTGGCTTTTCAAGTTAATTAAAGAAAAAGACGCATAAGATTCACTTTTCTTTTCTCGGTTTTCTGTGCAAATGATTTCCTGCTTCCATCGACTAAATATCTCGCCATATTAGGTCATCTACAATTCAGTAGACCCATCTGGTCTCCCTCTAGATAAGTTACAAACATCATGATCACTGCACTTTTGCCAAGATACCGTCTCTCCGAATCCACCGTAGCCTTTTTTGTGAACGTAGAATTGAGATTATCGCATGCCTCATCAGAGTGCATGTGGTCTAGTGGTTATGGTCGTCGACTTGTAACTCCTCAGCTCTTCTTCGCATGTGTTCGAGTTCTGGTCAGGAGAAGAACATTTTATGTATGGATGCCTTCCAGCTGATATACAGTGCTTTATCTTTCTTACCAGACATATGCCAGGGGTCTACCTTGACCAGTAATAACCTGGACGTCACCGATATCATTGTGTCGTTGTGCGATGAAATAAAAACAAAGCAAACTCGCTCTCTTGTCTGTTATCACAGTCTCATTTCCTTCTCTGTCGACCATTGTTCCTCCTACGGCAATCGCTGTTTTTTTTTTATCTCAGTGATATCTAGTCTATTTTCTAACATTTTACCCATTACGCATAGTCCATGCCATGCAGCACGAATAATCTAAGATAAGTCTTACTAACGAAGAGAACTTTAGTGGTTGTTTCTGTCGCAGAACATACCAGTCGCTCCAACTGTTCAAACAGACTAATATCGTTTTATTCTCTTTTCTTTCTGCCTTTCTACCTCCAAGAAATGTTGAAGAACATCAAGAATGTTAAAGTTATTACTTGTAAATTAAAATCTTCTTCATATATGAATTTATACACAACCTAATATAATATAGTAATTTGGAATAATGATTGACCTAAACTACTCTACCATCTTCATTTAAAACAACGTTAATACTTATTGTTACATCATTTATAATTACGACAATCTTCTGTTCTTACCATGCTCAGACTGTTTTATAAATGTGTTTAATTCAATTGTATGGGTTGAATGTACTTATGGTCTGGCATTATTCATATATACATGTAGCAAGACGTGTGTTTGCTGAATTAGAGATGTATACAATTTTATAATGCATCTTTGATACACAAACAATATTGAAAAATTCCCGTGGCTTGTAAAAACTATATTGACTGCTCATCGATAATAGCCTGCTCTTTATTTGTACTGAAACGCCTTGGCACGCGCGCATGCATTTAATAAGTCATTTAATTTTTGATTACGCCTTATGCATTTCATCTCACACGAAAGTTTTCAAAAAATCTTATTATTGTGACACATTATTTTGATACACTTCTTTTCAAACTGCTTTCATTCGCTACGATAATCTTGACTAACCGTTATTATGCCGTTTTGACATATTATACTTTGCTCACTACTGCTTAATCTTTGAATGTTAAATAACCTTTTCCTTTCCTCGAAACTGCCACCCGTCACCCTAAAACTTTTTAAGCAAACAAATTTGATATTTATAAAGAAACATGTGGCAGTGGTAAAGACGAATAAATGTCAATTATAATACAAATTTTCATTACTAGTTTGCTGACCGGACCAGAATGTATGTTTACTTAAATAAAACCGAACTAGCAATCTCCGTGGTAATCAACGTTTAGATAATGTACGATAATTTCATTGACATTTAACAAAATGTATTTACAGACATTTTGATTAAATAAATTACAAGCCTTTAGATCACCTGTAGAGAAATTGTTTTGAACCTTTCATACTATTAAAACCGAGTTTGTATGTTCTCTGTCACATTCCTGGACGTTTTCTACGAAAACAATCAAACGATTTAATGTCAGTTTAACATTGGAGTTAAACATGTGGCCTAAGAAAACAAATTAAGAAAGAACAGTGAAACACTACAATAATTGAACAGGCGTTTGACCTCTATTTTTCATATATATTTCAGTTGTTCCATTATTCTTGTTATCGTAGCTTAGGTCTTTTTGCACGAAACGTATTACACTTAAAAGCTAGGTGACTCAGGGCACATACTTATTTTTTCCATCATAAGTTTTCAAAAGTGAAAAATCAAGTCAACGTGGAAAGTCGCTAAACCTATTGTGATGCCCTCAAACTGCAAACTGCATTCATATTTAAGTTGCAGTTTTATTGGGTGTTATAAAATCAAACATCATCTGAAGTTCTTTTTTGAAAAAGAACTAAAAGATGTAACTGTATAATATACAAGAATGATTTGATGTCCAATGCGTGTATTGTGGTTACCGTATAGTAGGAATGTTTGTTTGTTTATTGGGTTTATCGTCCCACCAACAGTATTTCGGTTATCTGGAGACAGTGTCCACTTGAAGCAGATATAGTGCTGCCTTCACTGTGTATAGCATGCTGTGAACAGCTGGCATGATACCACACCCAGTCACATTATCATGACACCGGGTCAACCAGTCGTGGAACTACCCTTTTTTTCTTTGAGCGTTAGCAAGGGAGCTATACCACTACCTTTTTAAGGACTTTGGTATGTCGCGGCCCGGGATCGAACCTGTGGCCTCCCGTACCTGGAGCCGACGCTCTACCGATTGCGCTACCAGGTCTGGTATATAGTAGGAATGTTTATGCGTGTTCAATACGATTCAATATTAGAATAAAGATTTCTTAGGCCCAATGAAAAACATATCTAGAACATGTAAATGACATGATTGGCATGTATCGTAATCTGATAAAATAATGTTTATATCATTATATTAGAGACTCTAAGCACCTCCAGCAGGGCCTTGAAATGCGTGCTCTGTCAATCTACTCGGTATTTTCTTTTAGTCCCTATTATAGATGAGTTAAATGATTTACAGGTTACCTACTGTTTTATATTAACGTTTGATTTTATATTATTTTCAGTATTTATGACTGTAATACGCGGAACGAAATATCATCAAGTACATATTATGTGCGATACATGAGTGACATGATTTGTGCTTTTTAATGATATGGGGCTTTAGTATGAGAAAGTATACTATAAATGTTAGTACTTAAAACATTATTTGTAATAACAACCGTTGATTACATAAGCGAAAGTCTAAGATCAGATTTCTGTAAATAAATGCTAAATAGTACCAAAACTGGTAATAAGACCCCATTCAAAGAAATATGAAATAAACCAACAACAAAGTAATGCCACCTATAACTTTATTCCCTCTACTTAACCATTCTTTCGCAGCCTTAAAGCCGTTGTATTCAAACTCTTCTCTAACGGTGGACCATCTTGCCACTCTCAGAATTAATTACTGTCTTCTGGCTTTTTGATAGCCGCATAACATTTTTATCGCATATGCAATTAACACCACTTACTATTAAAGTCGAAAAAAGCATTTTTTACAATGTTCATACGTGAACATATTCTCCAATAAATCTATCATGCATATACACTAATGCATGTTATTACAAGCTCACCAGTTTTATGACTTTATCTCCAATAACATACGTGTCTACCACGTTACAAGTTTTATTACTTATGCGTGTTCTAGATTAGGTCAAGCTAACAAAGATACAACATTTTACTCTTATGATTTCTTCACTTGTTAAATACTATTGTATGAAAAACAGTGAGGTGAATTTATATTGTAATGCTTCATGGAGTGTATTCTAGCTTCATGTTGTCAGCGACCACTACACAACAAAGGAACAAGCAAAAATAACTTTAATTGACATAATGTTAAATGTCAAAATGTGATGTATGCCAATGCTATCGTAAAAAGTTGACGATAAGCTCATTCCCAAAGGATATTTATGTTATCGAATTGATTCTAGACATGCAACAATAAATTGTCAGTTTCTCATCAGTTATGATGATGAAAATACTTGAATGATTTATAAACAGAATTTTTCATCTATCTTCATTGTGCGTAACATAGATCCACTATAAAATATTGGTCTTTGTGTCTTTTTAACAATTAAAAAACTGGACATTAAAAAAAGGTGGATGATAACTTTAAATCATGTTTACTCAGAGTTAATTGCCATTGGTTTACAAAGGCTTACGTCATTTTAAAAGATGTTTAAAATAACGATTTTTAAGATATCAAAAGTGACACAACCAGAAGATGCCCTTATCAAGGGATGGGATTTGGCGGCATTTTATGCCGATACTCTGCAGCGACATTTCTATCATTATAGCAAAGGGGCACTTATGAGGTGCCCAGGTACTGAACCTGGTCGGTCGATTGTACTGACACCGACGAGTCGGGCGTAATGCTGTCCCTTATACTCGAGCGTTAGGAGGGAAGCCACTACTTAAAGCTGTTAGTAAACTTATGAGTGGGTATCTACTCTACTACGGGAAGACCGACATGTTTCATTCGATCAGTTGTCACGTCCCAATCATCCAGAAATTTCACACCTTTGGGCAGTGACTTTTTTCCCTGTGTAGATTAGCTGCGGTATTAGCTGCGATGGGAGAAGGGAGTCGCTCTTGGTTAAATATATAACGAGTAGGCCAATTAACATGCCAATTATATGCCAATGAAGTATGTTATGAATGGTCAAACTGTATGGATCAAACGGGTCCCGTTAAAGATCTAACCAGATAAAGCGTCCGATGTTATTTTGTATCAGTCTTCTTTGCCATCTATGCTTTGTTTTGAATTTGTTTTGTATCAAATTCATTGTAACCCGGAGATAGAATGACTAAAAGCCTGTTTGTTACATGTTTAAACCGTATATTAATAACATATTGATTTGAAGTTTAATCAAATTATGGCATATATATATATATATATCTTTATTTCCTCCTTTTTTATAGAAGAGTACATTACAAATACACATACATAAATGCAATTACAACATGAACATCTAATAACCCCACATGTCACAGCTAAGGTGAGTATACAAGGAAAGAAAAAACAACAATGAAAAGGATTAATATACAGCACCAATGTACAAAAAAGGCACAGATAGATACAAACACACCCAGACAAACACACACACACACACAAGCTCACGCGCTCACGCGTGCACGCACGCACATATACAAAACCATACACATATATATGTTAGGAAAAAGAGATGAATAAAATATGTACATATATATGTGTACAAGTGAGGAATCAGCAGTATAACTATTTAACGCTAATGAATACAAAAATTAATATAATGATTAATTTCACCTAATTAGATCTTGTGGAAGCAAGATCTAGACATGAAATCTTCATGAATAAAATGTAATAAATAAATGATATTTGATATTTATGCACTCACAATTAAATGCTCAAACTTGCCGAAACGAAAAGCAAGAAGAGCGTTCATTACTGAAAATGCATATGTTAAGACTACGATTTACTTTAGTCAATACATGAGCAAGAAATAGAAATTAAATGAAAGAATAGAAACAACACACATAAGTATTTATAAATGTAAACGCTGCCATAATAAATATATATAATGAAAGGCAAAGCTCATGAAGTCTTCATATTTTGCTTCAAGAAGAGATGCAAGAAACGGGTTCCTTAACCCCAAATAAAGATTAACTAAGTTTGAGGTACTCATACTTAAGATGTAATTGGATACAACACTACCAAATGTTGTAAAGAGCTTATTATAAAACATGACGCGAAGTTCGCGCATTCCTTGACAGTCTATAATTGTGTGGTCAGCAAGTGACGTAACTAATAACAAATTATTACAATATTTACATTGGTCAATCATTAATGTTGTATACGATATAAACTTGACAACAGCAAAACAATAAGTTAAACACTTAGGCCTTTTATAAGCAAAATACCATACATCACACAAGTCATATGAACAATGTATGCTTCTAAAACGATTAAATTCTGCCTGACACATACGGGAGAACCAATCGCTAATAACTCGAGTCCATATATGGTTTGAAACTATTTTCTTCCAATGTATCCTGCTGGGGAATTCTGCGCATGTTGCATATTGAATGAAATATTCGTCTATTCCATAAATGACAGTGCTTTAAACACATCAGTAAAGAATCCGCTTGCATTACGGAAAAGAAAATGTTGAGAACATCTAATTCGAAACATATCTTTAATACGGAAACTACCGTTTAAGCGACACAGCTGGCCAAATAATATAAATTTTCTTTTGTCAATTTCTGCCTTGAGCGGCAGGCAACCAACAAGACTCAGTGCAACATCAGAACGAGTGGTCATAGATAAGCCTTGCATGGATTTAATGCATAGGCGATGGGCACGCTCTAGTCTAGTGATCTCGGGATCAGTTAGACCATAGATATATTCCGTACCGTAGAGCGCTCTGGGCAGAACCACACTATTGTATATGCGTTTGCAAGTAATTGGATTTAAGCGACTCTCGACGGAAGAACAATTTATTGTACAAAAAAAAGTTTTTCGTAATTTACTAGTGAACACTTCAATTTTTTCACGCGAGCTTACGTTCTGGAATAAAGTAATACCCAAGTGGGTGTAATTGCCAACTTCACTTAAAACAGCATTACCCAATAGCCACTTTCTATTAGCTTTGGTTCCAACGTTTGTGCTTTCATTAAATACAATAATGCCACATTTTGCTGGATTATACTGATATCGCCATCTTCGTGAGTACTGGAAGCACGTATCAATCATGTGTTGTAACCCTTTTACAGACAGCGATAGCAAAAGCATATCATCGGCTACCGTAGGGGCACACATAGATTTACCATGTATAGAGAATCCAACTCCCGTGCGTTCTAGTTCTACAATTAACTCGTTAATATAAATTAAGTACAAAAAAACTGAACAAAGCCCCCCTTGTCTTGCAGACTGTTTGATAGGAAACCATTGGGACATATGGCCTCTATGAAGGACACAGCTATACATGTCAGTATAAAGGGAGACTAAGTTAAACCAAAGTTGTTGGGAGATATTGGTCTGAAATAATTTGTAAAATAAGCCATTATGCCAGACTCTGTCAAATGCTTGTCTACTGTCTAAGAAACATGAATATAGTTTGCTTTTATTTTCCTTGCAGTAATCAATACATTCCTTTGTAAGATATGAGGTCATTATACATCCCACGCCTTTTTGAAAGCCTCCTTGTAACGGATGTATTTTTAAATTCATCTCTTGTTTGAGTCTACATAATATAACAGATTCATATAGTTTTAGAATTTAGGATGATAGAGTTATAGCTCTGTAGCTATTTGGGTCTGTTCTCTTTTTCTGTCCCCCCTTAACCCTTAAATAGTGTGATTATAACGCCGCGTTTAAGGTTTATAGGAGTATGCGCATTAAAATACATTAAGTTGAAGAAGCTTACAAGCAGCAGTGATTTTAAGTGTGGGCCGCCACATTTGATGTGTTCGGCATATACACCGTCTAATCCGCATGCTTTTCCTAGGTGTAACTGTTTAATGCCTTCATCAACCTCTAATATAGATATTGGTTTAACACCCTCTGTGGCAGTAATTGATGATCTTATACTCTGAACAAATGATGTCACGTGATTATAAAATGTAGGATCATAATCCTCGTGCTCTGTATCACTATATAGTTCGGCGAAATAACCACCCCATGCCCCGGTTATCCCATTAGGATCACGATACGTTTTGTTATTAAAAATTAATTCGCCACCTGCGAGAGATGCTTTGCGACTTGACTTAGCTTTTAAAAGTTTCCAAAATAACGGACTATTAATTGTTGCAGCATAGTCAATATCATCAAACGTTTTTCGCATGAATTTCCTAGCCTCGGTTCGATGACAGCGCCTAAAGGCACGTTTTGCTAGCTTATACTGCTTGAATGAATCTGCTATTTCGCTTCTCGGCCTTCCTTCTCTTACCCTGTTATGCCGTTTGTCTTTCATTTGATTATGAAGACGTTTGAGTTCGATGCCCCAATAAGGCTTAAGATATGAACAATATTTGGTAGATGGAATGTGTGTTCTGGATGCATATGTGATGCAGTCTACTATTTGTTGATAGAGATTGTCAATATGATCGTGAATATTACTATTTTTCTGTATGTCGATGTGACTTAGTGATCTGTTTAATTCGTCTGTAAATTTTTTACGACAGTGATCCCCTACATTTGACCATTTAATTGGACTGAATGGGAGATTAGCTGTTTCATTCGCTGTGAACCGTAAATTTATAGACGTTATAATTGGTCGATGACATGAAACATTAAGACAATCATCATCTATAATTTTACAACTATGCACTAAATCTACCCAGTCTTGGAATATTACAATGTGATCAATAAGCGACTGACTAATGCCATTGTAAGACATAAATGTTGATGTAGCTCCCGAACATATGGGTAAAGTGTTAATGGATAAAAGGTTATTCACACGTAACAATCCTTCGAATTCTCTGGTTCTTACATCGCTGGGACGTATGTATGATGTGCCCTGTAAGTGCGAGTTAAAGTCACCCATTAAAATTACCCGACCATATTTAGTGTATGCACTTAATATATCCTGGATTTCACATAAGTGTTCCCTGTAAAGTGATATCGGATAATTAGTGCACGGAGTATATATTTGAAAAATAAATAAATACTCACTAACATTGAGTTGCACTTGAATTCCATTCATATTACAATACGGAACATCAATAGGGGTAATAGTGTGGTCCAAATCTCTCTCCATAGTAAAGCAACCCCGCCCCTACTACCTTTGCTATGCGACCTTTGCCCCGGTTTACCTATACCAGAATACCTTGGGTGAATAGAATTGATGAAAAATATCGAATCTTCAGAAAGCCAGGTTTCTGCAATACCACAAACATGTATACCTTCGTTCGGTAAGAGATTGCTTAAGTAATGCGCACTGGACATAAGTCCTGTGCTATTCCAGGTGCATAGTTTGATGTTAAACATTACAGCAAGAAGAAACACTGAAACATACAGTCGAATAACTAGCATATGCATTGTGTCCATGTTTAAAATCTCTCACCTCTATTGAGCATTTTACCCTTATTAAATTTGTTTCTTCTTGACTTACTCAACCAGGGTCTACAAATAACCCCTCGGGGCCAGAACCGCGGCCGTGTCAGTTCCTCAGAGCTATCTGGTTCTACGTTGAGACGGACGATCGCAGTCTCACTATACTCTGGGCGGTAAATACCTATGCGCGTCACTTTAATGCCACGCCTTTTCGTATAGGAGTTGATAATGTCCTCAGTCACATTGCGCAAAAATCCCCCTATGTAAAAGCTGTCTGTTCTCTTGCGCACATATTTAATAAAGTCTTCGTCGTCGGGCTCGCCGGGCACACTGACATTATCAGCAACTTGACGGTCATCGTAATCCGTTGTATGCCGATGTACGTAGTCATGGCATGAGGTCTGGCGTCCACATGACTCGCTGTTATTATGGCTAGCGGAGCCATTGACTATAACCGGTATGTTGAACCTGTCGGACTGTCTCGGTCGGTTTGATGCCGGTACACCGGGACTAGGAAAGTTCGTCTCCGACGCGACGGCACTATACGGCACTCTGGAGGACAGCCTCTGGAACGTCAGGGAGCAGTTATTGTTCCCATCAATGGAGAGGGAATGCGATCTAGAGTTAGACACCGTCGGTCTCTCGTAGAAATGACCATTATCCTCTGGCGCTGTTTCCCTAAGACTAGTGATAGCATCACTTCGATCAGATACAGGGATAGCAGTGTAAACACTTTCATCTTTCTCATCATGTGACGTCACTGTAATCGACGTGCCGTCATCATCATCATACGCACCAGCCTCCTCACTAGTTTGACGTTCATCATCATTAGGATGTATTGCCATGTCGTCACAAGGGGCAATATAACAATCAGTGTTGCGTTCACGGGAGACATCAGGGTCACTTTTATTTGGACAGTCGTGAATCTTTGAAAGTTTATTTTCTAGCTTTGTTAGTCTTTTTTCAACTGCTTTCACGTTTTTATCTCTCTTGTCTTTCACAGACTTAATGGTATTCTCAATATCGTCATATCGAGAATAAATTCCAGCTTTTAGCGTTTTCATTTCGCTCCGTATGCTCACAACGCCAGTGCACCTTTCGTCCAGTAGTCGGTGGATTGATGTGTTGCACTCATTAATTTTATGTTCGAGCTGCAAAATGGATTGATCATTATCTTTGGCCACTTTTTGTATCGATTTACGAAGATCTTTAACTTCACTCGAAAACAATGTATGAAGTGAATTTGTTTCCTCTTGTAGAGACAGCATACCAGCTCGCAAGTCTGTAATTATCGATTTGAGTTCGTCTATTTCAAAGTTGTTTGAGCTTGTCTGAGCCTTTTTTTGTTCAAGAGATGTAGCCTTTGTCATGCTTAGTAGATCTTTTAGGTCGTCGAATGAGGCACCATCTAACACCGATGTTAAAGTGTGTATGTCGCTGGCTAGCTTGTACTCCAAACTGTCTCCTCTACGCGTTGCTTTGCGTTTTTTCATTTCAACATTTTCGCTATAGGGATACTCTTTGATACTTGTAAGCGTTTTAAACACAAGATCACGGATTCGCTCTAAGGAGTTTGAGTTAGAATTGAACTCAACTAATATGTTTGTTATAAATTGCTCTCTTGGAAGCTGATGAAACAAGCTCTGTAAATTCAAGAGTTGTGAGTCTCCGTTTACTTCAAAGTTGAAAATGTCATCTATGTTCCCACTATTTACTAAGATCCGTGAAAACTCATTGACAAAAATATCTTTCAGGTGACTCTCTGAATCATCACGATCTTCATGATCTGACGTTTGTGACCTGTAACGGGACTGGCCTGCAGGGGGTTGTGATCCCATGTCATTGTCCATACTTCTTCGCGGTGTACTGGTACCGTTATACTCACTGCGTGGCCTGTACTGTTCATGCGTCATACTTGACGATTACAGGTTATACACGTCCACTCAAAGTAGAACTTTGTTCACATTATGTTGTATCATACACTTTCACTTTTTTGTGGTCTCAAGATTATTGCACATTTTGCTAAACGTTTTGTAGATAACGATGTGCCATATGATTATCTATCACAAAGTAATCTGTTCATTTGTAACTAGCGCAAATATGTACAAGAACAATATAAGCTAATTGATTTTTACAAAGTCACATTCCAATCACGATAATGATCTCAACAGAAACACAATATGCAAAGCCTTTACAGTTTTCGCGCGCCATTTTGAATTGATATTGCTAGGCTAGGCTTGACATTAAAACACAAGTGTTGTCTGCAAATTCACAAACACATTGATTTAAAAAAGCAATATAAGTCTCAACAGTACCTTAGTACATCAATACATCATATCCAAATTTCAAAACCGTTCCGAAATTTTGCTCCTAAGCACAAAAGAGTTGAGCACCATCACAAATTAGTCCTTCTCCTCGCGCATGCGCACCACGTTGTCCTTTACACAAGCCTTTAGATCACCTGTTGAGAAATTGTTTTGAACCATTTGTACTATTAAAACCGAGTTTGTATGTTATCTGTCACATTCCTGGACGTTTTCTACGAAACCAAACAAACGATTTAATGTCAGTTTAACATAGGAGTTAAACATGTGGCCTAAGAAAACAAATTAAGAAAGAACAGTGAAACACTACAATAATTTAACAGGTGCTTGACCTCTATTTTTCATATATATTTCAGTTGTTCCATTATTTTTGTTATCGTAGCTTAGGTCTTTTATGCACGAAACGTATTACACTTAAAAGCTAGGTGACTCAGGGCACATACTTATTATTTCCATCATAATAAGTTTTCAAAAGTGAAAAATCGACGTGGAAAGTTGCTTAATTTACATTTAAAGTTTCGAAATATGTAAAATGTATTAATATAAATACAGACTCATTACAAACTTCGCTGTAAAAATGATTTACTTTACATTCGCAATGGTTTATTACTAAATCTTCATTCTTTTTTATATCGCTTAACCTTTTGTGTTGCCCTCAAACTGCAAAGTGCATTCATATTGAAGTTGCATTTTTATTGTGTGTTTTAATACCAAACACCAGCTGAAAAAGAACTAAAAGATGTAACTGTATAATGTACAAGAATGATTTGATGCCCAATGCGTGTATTGTGGTCACCAAATAGTAGGAATGTTTATTTGTATTCAATACGATTCAATATTAGAATAAAGATTTCTTAGGTCCAATGAAAAACATATCTAGAACATGTAAATGACATGCTTGGCATGTATCGTAATCTGATAAAATAATGTTTATATCATTATATTAGAGACTCTAAGCACCTCCAGCAGGGCGTTGAAATGCGTGCTCTGTCAACCTACTCGGTATTTTCTTTTAGTCCCTATTATAGATGAGTTAAATGATTTACAGGTTACCTACTGTTTTTTATTAACTTTTCTAAACGGAAGTCGACAAAAAAAAAACAAAATAAATAACTTCACTGGTGAGATGTTTGTTAAAGTTGAATGGGTTATTGATGACTCAAAGGTTGCATAGTCTGCTTGCGATTTCCCGTTTTATTGAAAAAAAAAAACTTTCGGTTTAACAAAATCGATTTAAACACTCAATAGTTTACTATTTAAATATCGCTATATTCATTTTTGGACTTTTTAAAAATTATATATAAAGTATATTCAAATAAGTACTAGTTATTATTAAAAAATCACTTATACATTCATACGCAAATCTAGCTTTCAATATTAAATAACATTTAACATAAGTTTTAACTGCATTTTTGTGTGGCTTATATTTCTGGTTTATATTATATTGTAAAGTATTTTAGGGCAGGGAGAGCACATACACCATAACAATATGGATATTTGTCGTGATAAATTAACGTGCTTTATTTTGGACACATAAAAGGAACGTATGGTCTTCGAAGCATTTAGTATTTGTGTTGAAAATATTGCAACCTTTATTCTGATTTTCATATTAAAAGTTAGAACATTACTAGAACTGGAACATACAACTCTTACTTACTTAGAAACAAACAACATATAGACTGAGATCTCTTTTATACATCCTCTATACAATACTGTTTCTTCAAAATGCATTGTTAACATTAAATTATCTAACACAAAGAAAAATATATATGCTGCTATCTCGTATCTCTGAGCGGAGATCGCACTGAGCCAACAACAAGTTAATGCAGAAAAACGACAGAGATCAGCAGGTGTATATATTCGAAACAAGAACTAATACGTAATCAGAACAATGTTCAGTAACTGTCAGTTATTTCTTACTATGAGTCAACTTACGTACGTGAACTAAACTTACTAACCGACTTACATGCAATGTTATGACATCATTAAAACACACAAAATCCACAACAAAAAAACAACAACAGTAAAAACAAAAACGTTTGTTCAGGCTATGCTCAAGTGGCCGCCGTGACCAACTATTTTTAAACAGAAGGTTGAGCCATAGTTGTTCCTTCCATAACTGTAATCCTCATATTTATGTAACCTTCAAATTTAGCATAAAACCACAAATTACGAGGCGTGTTTGCAAGTAATGATTAATTAATATATAGCTAGTTATGGATACACAGTATATTACGTAACGAACACATACACACACACGCACACACGCTCACTCACTCAATCACTCACTCACTTATACACGCTTCCTCTCACAAAAACACGAATAAAACAGATTTTGTTGTCATTGTAAATAATGATTTAAAAACTAACGAATGCATAGTTGTCATCTTGTGAAATATATTTAATGAACTTTTAATAACGATAACATTGTAAAATATGCACATTATGGGCTAAGTTGACAGCCCCTTTCTTGGAAAAAGTCATCATTTGTGCTAAGGTGAAGCAATGATGGCATTTAAATCCATTTCTGACTGTAAGTTAGCGGATTAGCTCTCACCTATAAAATGTCTCTTTATTTGCATAATGTATGATCTGGTAGTGCGTTAAGAATATGTCGAATACAATTAAATCAAATTGACCCTTTGTGACAACTGTAACGAGATATTCCAATTCTTGTCAATATATGAAGTCCAGTGAAGTCATAGTTATTGACAAAGCTACTCATTAGAGCCCATTCAATGCTGACAGTTCTTGTCATGTTTTGGTTACGATCGTTTTTATCAAGCAGGGTCTTATATGCCACTACATTTTTTAATAGCATTTATCATTCATAAAAGTATATAAGTATCATTTATACATCATATTTTATAATGGATTGAAAATATATCACATACTAATATCACAAAACAATATATAATAACTGCTTACAGTAACATGTATTTAAATATAATATGTTTCTGCAAATATAGGAGTACTTTGTTACTATGTCTGTTTAATATTTCCCGTAATATATTTGATTATGGTGATAAAATCTGAATTTGCAAGTACAGAAAAAAGTACATTACGTAAATGATTTCAAATAGTCACTTGATTAGATAAAATTAGAAACTCGTCAGGAAGTGCGAGGTTAGAGCTCTGTAAAACCGGGTTAAGCACCCCAGTCGGTCTATATTGCCGACTGACCGTTCCAAGGCGGTAACTGTCGGGTTTGCTCTTTTCGTTAAACGACTCATCACAAATTTGTTCTTAGTTTTCGCTTGGCCTGCATGTGAAATACCTTTGTTCTGTGTCTTTTCGGAGTTTGGTATATGTTGCAATGCTCATAGGACTTTGTCATATATTCTTATCGATGGAAACTATTTTTCCGTTGTTTGTTTTTTACAAAACCAGTTAGAGTAGTTGGAACATAATTTCTAAATCAGTTTTCTACAATAAAGTTTCTAGCAATACAGTTGTTTCAAGTTACTGAATCAATTTCGAGTCAATCTTATGAAATGGACATACTGGTCCGTTTGCACAAATTAAATCAAACGAAAAATTAACAACGACATAAAGTGGAAAGTGACGTTGTTGCTCTTGAGTTAGCTTACTAATAAAAAATCGCGCTATGTACAAATACCTAGAGAAGCATTTAATGTTCGAAAAGTGATTTTTACTTTCATTATTGTCTGAGCGCTTTCGACCGATCAGACCTTTTTCAGAAGTAAGTCAAAATGTGACGGATTTGTATCTCTTTTTGTAAATATTCAATTTTCTTTAGGAGTTTTTGATCTTATTGCTTGTTTTGGAAGATTGTCCCTCGTGCTAAACATTCATTGTTTAATTGTAGATATATGTTGAATTAAGTATGAAAAATATTTTTTTATTAGATTTTTGTAATTTTCTTTTTATTTAGTATTTTAGTACAGATATTGATTGTTTTTCAAGGCGTTAAATAAAGCGGGTTATATGACTAGACAACCAAAGCTGAACTATTTCCAGGCACACTCGTCAATTTTTAGCGAGTTTATATTTACTTATTCAAATTACGCTTGATGCTGACAGCTCAGACTATGGCATCGTAATTGTCTCATCAATCAATAAATCCAGCGTCCGAAAGGTTTACTCGAGCTATTGTAAAGCTATTTCAATCAGCAACAATAAGGACGCAGAAGGCGATGGTCATTATTGGTCAAGTCCTTTATCCGATTACTTCACTTTAAAGGATTGATTTACAGAAAAAAATCATGATCAAATGAGAAAATTTATAGTAAACTGTCAGCTTGATGTACACTTGACGGTATATAAGCCGAACTATTACTGAAATAGTCTGGGGCTGTTTTTTAGAATGTCACTTTGCTTCATAAGCCGTAAATTACTATGTTCGAAAGTGTAAATTAAGAATCATCAATCGTTTTGTACCATTCCCAATATTTGCAACGATACTGTTATTATCATAAGTATGTTAAGGAAGACCACTGGTGTGCGGCATTCAATGGGTCCCAAAAGAAAATGGTACACTTATAGCAAGGCGGGTGTGTGACTTTCAAAGTGTTCCAAGCAGCATGGTACGCTCGGAGCAAGGCATGCTGTTCCTGATACTTGTACATAAAATGGTAAAAGCAATTTAAGGACGCATATATATTCACAACGTAGAATATCAATAGACAGTCTGATGCCCGTTGTTTCTTATTTCAAACGGTTTCATGTTGCCTGTCATTGTATTTATTTCTGCTCCATCTATATGCATTGTAATTACATGCTGCTTTATTACTTTTCGCATCCGCGGCTGTTTTCCTAAATCAATCACTCACAGAGGCAGAGAGTGCTAGAAATCTTGCAGATGTCGGCTACTGCGCTCATTGAGTGAGAATTGTAAAGTGTGTCAAATGACACAAGCACTGAACTAGAGCACATATCATAAACATTTAATAATTAACTGTCATAAAGAAGATATCTCCTATTATGTTCCCACCGGACATGCTTTTAATACTCATACTAACTTCACTGCAAACGAATGATTTCAGAAACGTTTTTTGTTACGCTGAGTCATTTCAACAAAACACAACATGCTCATAATTTAACTGTTTATTTTCAAGTTGACCACGAGTTTCCCTTATTATGACTTCTTATTATGACAATCACTCATCAAGTATTTTTAAAGCAGTCGAACGAGAGTCAGCTTAAGTTTCCAGCTAGTAAACATTGTAACCGTACAAAATGTTTAAACTGTGCCATCTGTCTTACAGCATCGCTGTATGACTAAGGTAAATGTGATGGGGTGTTGTATGAAAACGTATCAATATTAAGGGAGATAGAAAATAGATGTATTCCGGACGGTGAACTACGCATTTACAGCATTTATTTACACGTTTATCCAGTTTTTCATCTTCAACTGTGATAAATGAGATGCTGTAGACTTCCATGTGTTCTTTATATGTTTCAGCTAAAACTGATTACTCATTTATTTCGTTTCTACAAAAAAGAAGAAATTAATCAAGGAAGTGAATTCTAAAATAAATTATTAGACGGTCGATGCCACTAGTCCTGATCCTTGCCACCTGTCTCAATGTCGAAATGTAAAATATAAATAAATATTTTTCAATTTATTCCAACTGAGAATATCTCTCATTAATTGCTGATATCCCCTGCAACAATCACATATTCTTATAAAATCACCTATTAATCGAGGGACTAGTTTGTTATGGTTTTTGAGATGGTTTCATCATAATCTTTAAAGTTGCAGTGCCGGCCAGGACAGTACAATACTATGTACAAACAAAAAAGCAAGCTTAAAACGAATAATAAATATGTTAGCAAGTTAAGCATAAAATAATTCGATGATGTGTGTGTAACTGTCTCAGTTACACACGATATTTAAGCGTATTATCAGAGACAAAATACTACTACTTTCACTTTGCACGCTGTCATTCGTTGAAAAACGTTGATCCTAATTGACAAATGCCCGTACGTTCATATAAACAACTACAAATGTGGTGTGGTTCCCAACTCCTACCAGAACCAGTAACATATATTTATCAACATCGAAAACTGTAAATTTTGCTTTTTATTACTTTGTCATATTAAGAAAATACGTGCAATTTCGGAAAGTTATTTGCAAATTACATGCAGAAATATGTACCGTTGACTTACCAATCATCTGGTAACAGATGTAATATGAAAATAAAGTACAAGGTCGGATCCAGGATTTTTCTTAGGGGTCGTAATTGAGAGAACACTAGAGGTGCTTACCGTGTTAGATGGGTCTGGAAGGCCTTTTCTTATACTTTTCTCAAATTTTTGAACTGAAGCAGCTACATTGAACCCTTACATTGTAGAGGCGGCTAAAACGTTTTCAATTAGTCAATACTGTTTGTATTCTCCTTGCCGATCTATGATGATATTTTTTCACGGGATGAGGGAAGAGGTCAAGTTGAGTCCTGTAAGTAGAGGGTCTGCTCCAACAAGATGAGCATTGACATCTAGAAAGCAAATAGTCTTTCCACAATTCAGATGATTAACAGACCTTTCACACAAATAGTTCAATTTCGGTGAGTTTTATAAATAGGTAAATAAGAAAAGGTCCTATCAAAATGTCCACAGATATTTAAATTTTATCTACCAGTAGACAAAGGCAAACAAGGTAAATGCAAATGTGACAAAAACAAAGAGACGAGACAAAACATACATATAGAAAAAGCATCAGTTACCACCTTGGAACGGTCAATGCATAAATGCGTGCATACTCGTCTTATCTGTAGATGCTATTTTATATCTATCAATTTGAAATTGCATAATCTCAAACCTTTTTATAAACAATCAATGTTTTTTCTATAGTTATCAGACAATCTTTACTATTTCAGTGGCTTCCATAAAGTCTGCCGATTGCCGTTGTAGAGTTTTTGTATATGTCAGGTTCATTAAGACGCAGATAAAAGTCAGACTGGCTAAAGAGACATATTATAAAATTTCACTGAAAATAAATAATTAGTTGTAACCAGCATCATGTATATAAAACGTATTTATAGATGCCCTTGTGTAAGAGAATATTATCGAAATTCCTCTCCATTATATCACAAAAATAACTAGCATGCTTAGGATTGGAGCACGCTGTAATTACAAGTAATGCATAATAGTCCATTATACTGTTTTTGATAATGCTTAGCGATAAGTACTGGGACAATAATGAACATTTTATCCTTATCAGTTTCTTTCATCAACTTAAAGATTTCAATAAATTCACAAATAATTGTATTGTACTGACAATATTGCGGCTCTACACAAACGCTCATTTGACAGTAGCCAGTTGATTAACATTAATTAGAAATGAAAATGATTGTGAACTGCATTTTAAGGATTTTTTTCCTAATGATCTTTATAAAAGAATGCCAATCTAAGCATTCTATTAGCATGGAATTTATGAGGTAGTGTATTCTTGTGGTAGGAACACTATTTCTTTTTATATCCCTCAAGAAAAAAAAAGAACATTAAATTAGAAAACATTTAATCAACATGTTACATAAAATTTTCAGGACTAAGTTGTATTGCATCGTAAGGATTACATATCATGATATCTTTGATTGGGTTGAGAAAGCCCTCAACAAGCCTGTTTTATGTAGACATGGCCATCTTAATTCAGGAGAGTGCGTGTGGCAGATATTAAGCGGGTTGTTGATACCTGCTTGTATCTCTTGCAGAATATTGTTGTCTATTTAGATTATTTAAGTTGTTTTGTAGCCTTGTCTATTTTTTCTTAAGAGTTTGCAAAATTTTAATTCGATAGTCACAAAACAAACAGTACGTGCATTTAAAATAGAGATATCCATCTGTTTGTCCATGTTACAAATGAACACCAACGATAAAAAATAAGTAAAAATGTTCTGTTATTGCCTTATGCACAGTAGGAAATATAATAAGGGACAGGATTGAATTACACAAGTATAAAATTTCATTGGCAAATCCATAGATATTAATGAGCAATATTTGGTAATAAATGACAAATAGTAACAAGTTTACGTCTACATTTTTTGTTTATTTAAGAAAAGGAAACAAACTTGTACTTACTTGTACATAAGTTCCAAATATAACAGGTACACTAACAAAACAAATGAAACTGAGACTGTACAGAAACAAAAACTTCATGGGTTAAAATATTCGAAAATGTTAAATAATCAGGAATAAATCAACCAAACTTAATTGTTCCTAGGCACCTACTTTCATTTTGTTATTTTGAATATTTAGTTCTTCTACTTCTAATATGCTTATAAAAATAACAAGATGGTCATGAGGCCCCATATCGCTCACCTAATTGTCATAGACATTTAGCCATTGTAGCTATCCTGGTCTGTTACACATTTGGCAAAATCGGTTCTAGCGACCAATTTATAATCAATAATAAATACAAATGTTTTTACATGGCTTCATGTTGCATTAAAGAATCCTTCAAAAGAATATGCAGTATCGGTTTTCTTTGGCAATTAACATATCACAGAAAAGACAAAAAACGATATGATTTAAGTTCACAGCGATTTACAATAACGCTTGTTTCGCCGACATGCTATCTCAGAATATTTAAAACATAAACTATAATATATTTGTGCATCTTGATAAATACCATCTCAAAAATTATCATACATTTCATGAACGTTTACATGAAATACATACACAAAAGGAAAACTGAACTTTTACTGATGACCAGACGTTGTCTTAAGACGATGCCGAAAACTTAAGTAAGTAAATCGATTTATTCCAAATGCTTTAACAGTTATGTAAATGCTGATTAGTTTTGACACTATTTAATTATATTTAAGATAAATAAGTGGTTTTACAACTAAAACCGACTACACCGAAGAAACATCAAACTCTCCTGTGTGGTGCCTTGTGTTTCTGAAGACAGTTTCCACGTATATGCTTTGAGATATATATGTATGAGTCAATTTATTCTGGTCGTTCTAAAAGCAACAGCAAACAACAACATATATTGCAAATTGATAATCTTTTAAGGTACAAAGTCTATATGAAAATAAATTTTTCACGATGAAACATTATAGCAGCATTATCAACAGCAGCAACAACAAAACAACAATAACGAAAACAACAAAAAACCCAAACAAAAAAAAAACAACAACATTAAATACCACAACCACTGCAAGGATAACAGTAACAAAAACAACAACAACAATAACAACCCAAAACGAACAACAAAGACGACAAAAATATCAAAAGAATACCGCAATGCAAACAAAGCACAATGGTAACAACGAAAAATATTTAAATGTATCCCTGAAATGCTAAGATACTGGTCATGTACGTTTTCGTTAATCGAAGTAATGTCATTGATTTTGTGGTTGTTTTGACTATTTATAACTAAATTAAATTTTCTATTCGTCTTCAGAACTAATCAGGAAAAGGCGTATCAGAAATTCTTCTGAATAAAATAAATATATAATTATAATTGGCGATATATTTTGCATTAGTTGGGGCATGGCTTTTATTAATATCAAGAATTTACCATATTAATTTTACAAGTGCTAATCTTTGTTATAAAAATGTTACACATGCGTAGTTTTAAAATTCTTTACTCCAATATTGAAAAAAAATGATATTTGATATTTGAATGTTTTGTGATATTGTTAAGATCATACATTCATTAAAGTAATCTAAATTATATTCGAATTTTCGACTTCATTTTAAATTGCTTCTTGTCGAATATCCCATTTGCTTCATTTTGTAAATTTTTTTTCAAATGCAACTCCATTAAATGTCACAGATTTGCTCTTACCTATACATTTAGCTTGCATGTGGATCCATTTCCCCCTTGCCTTTTTGGTTACATGTGGCTATACTCATAACGCTTTTTAATATTTCCTTAATAAAAGATATTAACTTGGTGGACACCACCAAAAGTTCCAGAACATATTTTGCTCGACTAGGTACGATAAAAGACAAATGGAGTTGTTCAGGATTATGTTGAGCTTGTTTAAGCTTAAATCGAAAGATTTAAAGAAAAGGCCTGCATTGTTCAAAATAATATTAAAAAACATATGACAAAAAACAAATACCACCTTAGCGTATTTTGCAAATCTGTACACGTTGCAAAATTTTAATCACTATATGAGAGTAACCGTCACCGTGATATGTATATACATGTAATTGAATACATGTTTCAGTATGTCGTCTGCGCTCATTATTTAAATTTTTTGGCGAACAGGTATCATAGACCTACCAACAATTGAGTATTTTCAAGATAAGATGTCGTCACGAATCGCGGAATCTTATTATGTTTTATAGATACACAGAAAGATTTAGCTATGGCTAAAACAGCTAAACAATTGGAGTGCTTAAACCTGGTTTGTGGAGCGCTCCAACTTCGCACTTCCTGAAGGTTTTTCTATCAAACAAACAATGTGCGTAAATATATCCCGTCAAAGTGATCCAACAGTAAGCATCTGCATCGGGAGTTAAAACTGATAAAATGAACTAATATATGGACAAAAATAGTAGTAAACTATCATCATATGTACAATATGTACAGTAGTTAAAGAGCCTGGGCAACCTAAAAGTTCCAAATGAGTGAGTATTTTGAAATAAAACAGCCCAAATCATAATGTATAATAAGAACAATTTAAGGACGCCATACAATGTCATAACGTTATATGCCAAAAGTTGTAAAAATGAAATTAAAAAAAATCACACGGAAGAAATCATCAGATTTTAGAAAACAACCCAAACCAACACAACACAATTTAGTATTGTGAGGAGTTAATGGGTAATGTGATTCAAATCATTAAATGCTAACGATAAGTACGCAATTGGCATATTTTTTTAAGATACAA
Source organism: Sinonovacula constricta (assembly GCA_007844125.1). Taxonomy (NCBI): domain Eukaryota; kingdom Metazoa; phylum Mollusca; class Bivalvia; order Cardiida; family Solecurtidae; genus Sinonovacula; species Sinonovacula constricta. The sequence continues at coordinate 65,111,692 of CM017560.1, read as the reverse complement.
ACAATTCCGATATTATACCTATTGTGCAATCTCACGTAAGGGGATGGAGACTGCTCAAGTTGTCTCACATATATATAAGGCACGACTGGAGAGATAAAGAGACAAGAAATTCAAGCGTGACTGTCCATTTATGGCTTCAAGTCACTGTTTTATATAGTCTGTCCGTAATTTAAACGCAATGCAGCTTCTTGACTCTAGAAGGGTCAATTACAATCAATGTAACGAAGGATTCCTTGTAACCGTCAGCAATAAATTTTCTGATACTTTTTGTAAAGAGGTCAGAAATGTTATTAAGACCCGTAACACGTAAACAAAAATTCATGCTTGTAACTCGGTTAATATATGTCACATTGCTAGAAAGGAGAGTGTCACGTGTGCAATTTCTTTTCACAAGCGGGGAAATGTCTTTCACAAGACAACCAAATCAGCTAATACTTGAAAAACACACGAGGAAGATCTGTGAAAGTATGCATCTAACAAAGAGTTTCTGTATATTTTATTATGAGCCACATATCACGACCCTTTCTCATTTTTCAACTTACAATTAGTACATTTTTTTATTTGTATAACAGTACCGTGCTTATAACGTTCTAAATGTTTCTCTCGTCAGTTTTGGTTTCAATCAGGAAATAGTCATATTATTGATAAATAGGGGGATACATTAAACGTGGCTATGCTTAACATGTTTATGAGCTCTACCAACATATCATGTTATAACCAAACTTATTGTTACCTAAGGCATAGTGTGCGCGGTTATTGTTTGTATATTCTAGCTAACGTAGACGTCTGCCAAACGGGGTATTGATAATACGAAGCATTATAGCAAGTTCCCATGAGTATTATAACAAAGTGTACAACTTGAAAATGCAGTAGACAATATGTATACATATATCAGTTAAACTTGAAAGAAATGAGAAGAAACACTACATAACAACAGACAACATAACAGATACCGACTTGCAACTGTCATCCGTCAAATATAATAGTGAATGATTATTGTTTTCGCTTTAAACAGAAGAAGTAACTGCACAGTGCTTCAGATAATATATGCTAATGAAATGTAATTATTAGGTAAAAAAACTTTTAAAATAATTCTATGTGAAAATTAAGTAAGATTAACGACAAAGTCCTATGAGAATTGCAACATATACCAAACCCTGAAAAGGCACTGGTGTTCGTATGCGAGCCAGATGTATGAACAAATCTGTGATTAGACATTTGACAAAAAGAGCAAACCTAATGCTTACCGCCTTGGAATGGTTTGTCGGAAAAAAGCTTAGCATCCCGTTTGTGATCACAACATGCATATTCCATGGGCAACGCAGCACAGCTATATTTTAAACTAAGAAAACTACCGACCACTTTGTTTTGAGATCACGATATATGATTATCCGCGTAATCAGCTCTGACGTCGACAAATAAATTTTGAAATAATAGGCCATAAAGCATTAAATGTCATTATTTGTATTGTCTTACAATTGAGCTTATGTAATTCAAAGCCTTGACTTAAACTAAAGTATAGTTTATGCAACCAATAGTCTAAAGGTTTAGAGAACATGGATTTCAAGATAGAGGTAAACTGTCAGAGACCATCATTAAGTAAACCGGTGGTGTATGCATTAAAGTAAACAGCATAGTTATTATCTGTAGATAACATTCTGTAAGTCATTTTATCTTGATATTTTGGTTATTACACGTGACATGTACAAACCATGCCGGCGAGTTTGTTTGGTGAATTAATCCTTTATACTATTTTGTAATGAATCTCTGATGCTTCCAGGTTATGCTTATATTAAGTTTATATTTAGTAAAATGTTAAATGTTAAAGTTATTATTTGAACATTAAAGTCTTCTACTTTTTTCATAATCAGCTTAATGTAATGTAAAATGTAATGTAATGTAAAATAATAATTTGGAATGATAAGAAATATCATTATTTTACCATCTTTATGTTTATGTAATAAGTACATTATTACTTCTGGTTACATCATTCATAATTAATCTTCGGTGCTAAATATTATAGTTCCGATTTGTTATAAATGTGTTTAATTCAACTGTATGGGTTGAATGTACTTATCACTAACCTGTTATTATTCATATATACATGTGGCAAGACGTTTGTTTGCTGAGGAAAACCTTTATACTATTTTATAATGCATCTTTAATACACAAACAATGTTCAAAAAGGCCTTTGGCATATAAAAGTATATTGACTTTTTGTAATCGATAATAACTTGCTCTCCATTTATACTAAGACCCCGTGGCACGCTCACATGCAATTAATAATTCATTAAATTATTTTTTATTTCGCCTTATGTTGCTTTATATCACACGAACCGTTACTTCAAAAAGTCGTTTTATAGTTAAACATTATTGTGATACACATGTTTTGGTTTACTACGATAATCTTGAATAACCGTTGTATTGCATGTTATTCATCATATATGATTCTGTTCCGTAAACAATCACTAATACTTAATCTCTGAATGTAAAATAACTTTTCTTTTCCTGTAAACCGCCTATCGCACCCCCTCAAAACATTTCAGCAAAGAGATTTGAAATTTATTTTAAAAAAAACTTGTTTCAGTGGAAATTACGAATCAAGGTTGATAATAATACAAATTCACTAATATTTCTGTGCGCTCAGTAATGAGTGACGTGGGTTAAGTTTAATTTATAAAACCGAACAAGCAACGTTAACATAGTGTACGATAATTTGTCAATTAACAAAATGTACGCACAAGCATTTTGACTCAAGAAATCTTGAAAGGAAGCATTTAAATCTAGTGTGGGGAAACTGTTCAATTAAAACCGAGTTATCTTGTAATCTGACACTTTTCTTGAACTTTTTTACGCTACAATCAAAAGATAATAATGTCGCTGGTAAGTTCTGTATCAATTAAACACCGGAGCCGTGAACAGATTTAATAAAAAATAATGACCACAATAAAATAATTTATCAGGGGTTGATCTCTGTTTTAATAATTATCCTATTTGTCTATGTTGACATTTGTTATCGTAGCTTAGATCTTTTCGCACGAAACGTATTATATTGAAAATAAGCTAGGTGACGAGAAGCAGCATAGGGCATACACTAATCCATCTTAATAATACCAAAGGAGAATTCGGTTCAACGAAGACAATTGCTTCATTTTAAAATGTATGAATCTGAACATGGTCTCTTATAAACATCTGGGTGAATCAATGCGTTAATTTATAGTCTCAATTGTTGATTTTAAGTCACTAATCTTTTGTATTTGAAAAAAGGGAACTAAAAGATGTATCAGTATGATGTACAAAAATGAGTTGTTTCCCAATGCGTGTATTGTGTTTACCGTGTAGTAGGAATGTTTATTTGTTTTGAATACAATATAAAAATAGGGTACAGGTTTCATAGACCCAATGAAAAACATATGAGCGCCTCGACAGGAAAAACAGTCCCAATAACCAGACTTTTGATTTTTCTTTTTTTCTTATACATAATTATGAAGTTCACTCTGAGTCAGTCATGGAACTAAACGTATCTTCCTAGTGCGACGATTATACTTTACTTGGTGTGTTTTATAAATTACACTCAAAGACAGTGAAATAACGCAACATTGTAATTCTGAGAATTTCGACGTAAAACTCAGATTCACTAGTTGTGGATTATTAACTATCGTCTTTGATATCAAAATATTTTTTTTATACATGATTGCAAGATTTACATTAAAATAAACTTCAAATTAAGAGTAAATACGTATTGGCCAATTCCTATGGCTTTATCGATGACGTTTTTTTTTAAAAATAAAAAATAAAGTCATTCAGTACACATGTAATACGTATAGTGAATGACTATATTTTTTATAAATAAAAAACGTCGTCACACATATACATTGCACGTTAACTTTACAGGTGTATCACTCTTGTCGATCAATTGCTCCTTCCTAGTACCTAAAACTCTTCATTATTTAGAAACCGGCCGTGAAACATATCCGTTTGATGTTTTACGCTTTAATCTCCCCTGAGACCTCTTTTATACATCCTATGTATCTCCTCTTAGCGTTTGTCGACGAATGAGCTCCGTATTTATTTGCACATTGTGAATAATGAAGCTGCTTGTATATACCTTTTAACAAAAGAAGAGTTGTATTTTTAACAATAACATCGAGATCTAAGGGAGTGATTTCAGCAATCCTCCGCAATTTGTAAAAGTGCATTAGTTAGGTGCCTGTTAGGAAATTATATGGTTTGTCGTAAGACGCCCGTTGAAATACATATAATCAAAATTTGGTAAACTGACGAAAACTATTTTAGGTAGAAGAACATTGAAAATATTCCTCCTCAATCATTTATAGTCTAAAAAGGAATACAACGTATTATTTCTTGCACGTTTTGTTCGATTCCGTGCTTCAAAAGTTCTTATAGTTGACATTCCATTATCCAACACAAAGGGAATAATAAACGCTCCCATCTCGATTAGACATCTTAGTGCAGATCTCACTAAACCTATTGCTGTTGTTTCAGAATACTGTTTACATTTGGTAAAACATCTTCAACAGTTCAATCCCTAAATGGCAGTCAAGTTTACTTTAAGAACAACGAACTCTGTCTCAAAAGTAGGAATATTATTGTTTGTTATGTATATTGAGGACGCAGTCACTTAGTTGCCTTCGGTTTAAATGTGAAATGTTCTAGTTTGCAATAAGTAATTATTGGATTTGTAGAAAATGTAAGACGGTGGGCGAAAAAATGATTAAACCATGAAAACAACAAATAATTTTATGACCGTTTCAGCTGTGGGCAGTATTTAAAATGGTGTAAATTTGTGTAAATAAATGTAATTAAGCATGCTGCTATCGATTGTAATTAAGAATATTATTTATTAAGATTTTTCTCCCGAAATTCAATGCTTTGATGAGTGATTTTGTCGTGCTCTGTTATTACCTATTATCTTAAATACTCACACAAGTAGTATGCTTGATGATTTTGTATCTCAGTATTGCAAGCAACAAAAATATCAACACAACTACAACACCATGACAACAATACAGGTGTTGCTATAGAATGAAATACGAGGGTCTCGATTTGTTATCATGTCGAATTATTTGGCATGTTTGCATGATATATGACAATACCTTGTAATTAAGAATAAGGGTAGGTCTGAAAATTCCATTAATTCTTTTATTATGTCGTGCATGTGAAATGTCGCGGTATTGAACAAAGGCATTTTCATATAAAAAACCCTGAGGGTTTCTTGGAAAAAGAAATGTTTGCACAGTTTCTCCTCATCACTGTAACCGTGATAAGAGGTTGTGTTAACTTCCTTGTGATATATCGAGAAGTGCATGTTTGTGCATTTGCAAAAAATAGAATAAAACAATTGACATATACTTAACACATTTTGGTATCAAGTGCTCACCTTCAATTTTCTCTTAGATAAGTAGTATTTTTTATTATTTATTCTCTGTACCCACAAAATTAATACGATGATGTCAGTCGTTTCATAGAAAACTGTTAAACAGATATTTCCCGCCAAAACTCAGAATTTGCACTTCTATCTATTTTCTGCTCTATACCGGCGACGCCATCAAACAACTTAGACATATTGTCTATATTTAATTTACATACGACACTGTGAAATGTTAATTTTGTAAAGTACTTTGTCTATAGGGCGGGAAAGAATATCATCCAAAAACTACTACTAAAATGTTTATGTTTAAATTTTGAAAATTGAATTTTGGCGAAATGTTTTGAGTTTCAGCTTTGAAGAGAGTATTTGAGAATATAATACCTAATTATTTGAAACACCTTTTCTCCAAAATACAACATTCGTAAATTTTCATTGAACAAAAATGAACGTCCACCCGGTGATAACGTTTATTTTCTACTTTTCTCGAGAATTTAACCTTTGTAGAACAGGTCTTTAGCGCATAAACAGTGTATTGATCTGTATAACCTTAAATTATTTTGATCTGACTATGAACTTATCGGGTGGATTATAATTGTGCCGCAAGTTGTACGTATCGATGCGAAACTGTTTAATTATATTATTATTATATTATTACTTGGCAATTATTGTTGGGTTAACGTTTTAGTACTTGAGTACTTGAGGTTCTTGAGTTAGATTAAGATAATTTTCCATCTTTCACAGTCGATAAAGAAAAAAAAGGAGCTTAGTAATGTTTTTTTTTGGTTACATCACACCGAAAAAGAATATGGTCGTATTGGCAACGTCCAGCTAACTATTAGAAAAGGAAGACCCCAGACTTACGTCTGGGTAGAACCACCGGCGCACCGCAGGTTAGCTGGAAAATCTCCCCGCATGAAAGTTTTCGCACCGACCAGTACTCGAACCCACGCGGTGCAGGGCTGTGGAGTTTCAAATCAGAGCTCGGATACGGGTGACCCGCGTAATGATTGATATGTTAAAAAGGAAACATATTGGAAGTGGTTAGTACATTGATGAAACTTAAGTGACTTAATATGGATATGTCTGACGGACACACTGCTTATCCTTAATACAATAAGCATCATCTGGGATGATAAAAAACTATTTACGACTAAGCTGACAATATTAAACATTCAATACTCTAACATATTCAATTGAAAGCTTTTCATCGATATGCACTTATAAGAATCAACAATGAGATAAACTATGAAATATACAGCATATAAGATACTATAGTATTTGCTAACATATTATAACAAGACTTGCTAAACAATACACTGGGTCTATTATTTTTTTTAATTAATCCAAAAAGGAAATATCTTTTTGTGCAATTTCCTTAGCCCGGAATTCCATTTTCTAAATTTTAATTTCCATAAGACATCGTCGTATATTTAATTCCATTCAATTCAATACGTGTCCCTGAATAAGAAATAGGTATACACAATTAACGTGAGTGATACCAAAACATTTACCTTATGACCATAAAGGCAAAGATATAGACATAATTGAATCATTCAAGTAAACAACGCAATAGGCATAAGTGATGAAAATACATACATCTGTATATCAATTTAACAAAACTCTAAGAATGAGAGGAGTCAGCTCATATACCTTTATGTTAAACAGATTAACACAATAAACATGAGCGATGCCAAAACATATATAGTTTTATATTAAAAAAACGTAGTAGATACTGGCACAGCCAATACATATATCTGTGTATCAAGTACAACGAAACAATAAAAACTAATGCCTGCATGTATATCTGTTGTAGTTATACCAAATAAAATATTATTAATTTCCATCATCTATCCTACATTTTCGACAAATGTTCAATATTAAAGTGACAAATAGAAAGGGGATAAACGATCGTGTATCTGTAAGAGATATCCATAAATAAATACTTTTTCAACTTCAAGTAATGATTGAACATATTTATAGTTAATTGATTTTGGTGACTCGTTTATCTGACTTTGCAGGTTTTGAATCGCACAATTCTTAAGTCTGTCAGTTAATAACCGGACAAAAATCTTGCCATTTGCAATTTTATTTTTAATCCAAGCGGAGCCAACCCCAGTCTCAAAACGAATTTGTCTTATGTGACACGCCAAAGTCACTCTTCCAGCATTATCAGATACGGATATCAATAGTTTGGCATTAATGTGAGGTTTGCCCAATATTTTATACAAATGGACATTACAGAAATGGGTGTAAGGCCACATTCACTTAATGCAAATGTAAATAACAAATTCGTTTACAATTTTCAACATGAATGCTTTCTATTTTATCTTAAATCTCAAAGCCCCAAATTTATGCTGACTAGAATATATTAGGTAGTATTATAGCATCAAATTGTATAAATGATTCCACATGTTTTAAATGACTTAACGACTGTTGGTCGTTTATTTATTTACGGATAAAAACACTGATTTAATGGCAGGTTTTACTAAGATGTTTCTAGTCTTTCATCAAGATAGCGTACTTGTAAAGAAAGTGTCAAGGTATTTCTAAAATGGTACGCTTCAATGGGTTTTCCATAAAAGGTCCAATTTTCAAATTCCTTGATAGTTTTGAAAAAAACATTATTTTAGATGTATCAAGATTTATGCAAATACCACAAATACGAGATTGTCGACAATAGTCCTCGATCAAATAGATCTTGTTTTATAGGTTGCTGGCCGTGTCTGCTAAGCATGCAACGTCATCCGCAAACATTAATGTAAATCTTCTGTATTTTGCGAGATTAGATTGCTGAAAATTGTGGCGAAAATACTTGACGAAATCATTTATATACTGGGGAAAAATCAGTGGTGAGCTAAGGCAGCCTAGCCTAGTATCAATGCTCCAGTCAAATATTCTTCCATGATAACCTCCGCTCATGTATTGACCCATCAAAGCCTTTTCTCGACCCCCAACTAACCTTAAAACAGCTCGTAAGTGAACTAGAAATTGTCTTTTAATCTTATTCTTTGCATATGTGTCCAAAGCTTTGCGTGTTCTCATCCATCAAAAACCCGTTTAAAGTCTATATAAAGAACATAGAAGCGCCCATCTGCGTTTGCCTAGCAATTTTTGAATAACTGCTTGGAGAGTGAATATATTATCTATTGTAGAATATTTTTCTGAAGTCAGCCTTTGGTTCATCAATATTATTATTATGACCGCACAATTTATTAAGTCGTTCGGTTAAGTTATTAGTATATATTTTACCGATTGAATTAATAACTGAAATATACCAGTAACTGTTTGAGTCCTTTTTAGCTCCCCTAACAGGTGTTATAAAAGTTATGCTCCAACTTTTAAGGTAAAACCCACTATCGAAATTTTGACTAAACAACACATGTGGAAATGGTAAAATAACATGTACAGTTTTCTGATACATTTCTACCACCGTGTTGCACGGTTATTATTTAGGAGAGAAACATATTATCTCTTCCCGGAATATTGGTATATTTAAGCAATCAGAATTTGTTTCATTAACATGGTTGTTCGACAAACAAAATTGTACCTGATTACTATTGTGATACCCACCAACATTATCCGCAAACATTTAAAAAAATACCATCGATCCACTGAATATACACATGTAAACATATTGCATTTCGGTCGGGTAAAATGCTATTTAAAACGTATTGCCACTCTCAGGTGTCGTAACGTTATCGAGAAATAATTAACCTATAAGTTGTTGTTTTTAATCCTTCATTTTTCAGCAAAAAGAGATAGTAAAAGTACACCAACATTTTATAATGTCTGGTAGGTTTTAACCATAACAAAATTACTTGCCCTTAACAGTTTAATTCACAATGTTGTCTGTGATAAGATGTGTCCACTTTCTCTGCTACTATTCTTACTTTACATTGCTATCAGGATGTTATTTGATACACTGACATCGGGCCAGCTGTTTCATAACACTAGTCCACACAGATGAATCTAATTATTTACCCTGGTAGCATAATGTATCAAATATAGGATCGGTCCTCTTTCCCGACTTACAGTTCCAATGCGGTAACTGTTGGGTTGCTTATTTTGTTAGATGACTCATCAAAAATTTATTCATACTTTTCATTTGGCTTGAGTAAGTGAATACTTTTGGCCTGTGCATTTTCAGGGTTCCGTTTATTTTGCAATGCTCATAGAACTTTGTCATATGTTCTTGTTTGTAAATAAAAACCATAACATTTGTTTGTAAGCAATAATGCTATGTACAGATTGTATGGTAATATAAGTGTGTTATAAGGAAGAATGATGTTTACACCGTTACCCAGATAAAATAGTTTCAGTTTTGAACCTAACAACCAAACGATCAATTGCCACAAATAGTAGAATTAAGTACTCGTATTTATATTACTTGATGCGAAACAAAAAGTAAATAAAGAACACAATCAACACTGCTTGACCTGTTTGTGTAAAACGTATCGTGAAATGCAACACTCGGTGTATCACAAATAGGTGAATAAATATGCCAAGCCCAAAAACACATTTATCTTAATTTGTCAGTGTGTAATAATTTCTATTATCTTGGCCTTTTGCAAAAATAAAAAAATAATCAAACAGGAGCCAGATTCATGAAAATATTACCTAAAAATAAATATCTATGTCAAATGTAGTCTTTTTATTTAATGTTGTTTTAAATGGTTAAACAATTGTGATTATTTAAGAAGTCGACAAAAATATGGCTATCACGTCGACGTCGAGCTATTATTTTTTGGTGCAGACCCAAGACAAATGTCTGGGTGAAACCTAGTTTCAGTCTCAGATTAATATCTTCGGCTAAATATACAGAGAAATCAATTTCTCTGTTGACCTGCTTTGATGAAAAGAAACAAATGATCAATTACGAGAAAACATTTAAAAAGCAAATCATGCCTATACTAACTTTGGTCAATTCCAATTGTTGTATAAACGAACACAATTGTAGCCACTTAAGCGGTCGATAAAACTACTGTCTCCTTATTGAAATCAAACTGTAGTGGGTTGATGTGGACCCGAGAAAATTGTCTTTGTAAAACCATCACAGTTCTACTAAATGTCATCCCCGTAAAGGATCCTGTCAACATAAAAATACTCAAACAAACGCTTGCGTGGGATATTGAGAGATTAAAGGGTAGCAGCTTTGTGACTTTTTCCACGATTTGGTCAGTTAACATGGTGAAAATATAGCTTTATCAAAACACGTAGCATTGTAGCCCTCCATGAAACTTCTAACTGTCATCAGTACTTGTCTACGATGTCCCGGGTTTGAATCCAGCTCGTACTCGTACTTAATCTGCTTGTGGATTTATTAATTAATAAAAATATAAAATTACATTTAACAATAAGTGGAATGAAAAAAAAAGAAAAAGGAAAGAATAAAATGTACATTAACCCACAAATAAATAAATAAATAAATAAATATATATATATATATATATATATATATATATATATATATATATATATATATATATATATATATATATATATATATATATATATGGTATAAAAGTGTGTAATCGCTAGAAACTCTGCGTTTAGACCGTCTTATTATCAATCAAAACAATGTGAAACTTTTTTTTTTTAAATATTTTTTTTAAACTTTTATTTCATTTCTTTAAACACATGTGCACAAGAAAAAGCATGTATAATTGACATACAGACATGATAAGGTTTATGCACATACATTATTATTGGAGCAACAAATAGTACCAAAACATATACATTTTTCATATACATAATATTTATGTGGCACTTTTCCCATAACTTACATTTTATTTAAACTGTCATAATTATCAGATTATATTTTTAAATGTAATTTACATTCTTTTTTATTTCTTTTTTGGAGCTTTTGTAAAAGCTGAATTTAAAACTTTATGACTCATTAAGTATCAAAGATATTTAAAAGCAAAAATTCATGAGGAACAATATGCTCTGTTAATAATTGTAAGCTTAATAATATATACAGGCAATGGGAAGTTAAATATCTTTGATAAGTGCAACATTTAAAAAACAGAATGGTGGTCATATAGGGTAACACTAATTTTGCTTAATTATTGTATGTGTGTGCATGCCTTTTCTAAGGCTATATTTGGGTCTAACATGCCTTCTTACCATTGTTAATATTAAAATGATATATGTACCTATATGCTGAAAACTGTGCAACATATACAAAAAGACTAATATTTTTAATAGACTCACATTGTTTATTATAAAATCAAAACCATTATCGGTGTAATCGGTATAAAATTAACTAATAACTAATTTTCAATACTACTTTAAGTTATTAAATTATTTATTAAGTTTGTAAATGGTTTCCAGTATTCATTATTTGTTTTTCGGACATATTTGCATTTGCATTGTGCTGGTCAGTTCTGTAATGATCAATTATTTGTTTTTGAATATTTCCACATTGAGTGTTACAGTTGTTTCGTTTGCTCTAAATATGTTATGTTTTGCTTGCAGAAGAATAAAGTTTACACCATTACGGTTGTAATTGCTTCCAAAAATAATGTCTTTGTTTGACAATTGGATCTTTAAAGTAGGAAAATGTGTACTAATTAATGAGATTAATTCAGTCCAAAAGATTTTTACAGTGTCACAATTACAAAAAAGATGAAGGATAGTTTCCTCTTCTTGATGGCACAGGGAGCAATTATTATTGTCTTTGATATTAATCTTTTTATGGAGAATATTAGTTTCTTAAATTCTGTGATTAATCCTAAATTGAAACCATTGTAGAAATGTGTTTTTATGGCATTTAAATGGTATATTCAACAGTTTTAAAATGTCACTTTTATTACCACCCAATTAATTCACCCAATTATCTATAGATGATAGCTGCATGATATTTTTCAACATAGTATCAATTTTTTACAGCCGCTATTATGCTTGTATAATCCAGATAATTTTGTTATGCTACTATATTTATTAGTAAATTCACTAAAGTTTAAGAAAGAGCCATCCTCATTTAAAAGGTCATTTATAGTATAAACATGTTTGTCTAGAAATTGTTGTCTATAGATGAAGGCTCCTTCGATTTTGATATTTTTATTATAAAAGATTTGTTCGCACATTGCCTCTTTACTATTACTTTGTGTTATAGAATTTAAAAGGTGTAAAAAAGTTGTAAACATCTTTCCAAAAGGAGTTACTATTAAATGTATTGTAATTGTAAAACTTGCATTATGCAATCCTTTCGGTATTGAAAACATACACGCAATAAGGGAATGCTATGCACAATCCGGGTTGACAGCCCCCATCTTCGAAAAAACAAACAAACAAAAACATCATTTGTGCTGAGGTGAACCGATTTCGGCACTTCAACCATTTTTGACTTTAAGCAAACTTCCGGACAAGGCCTTACATAAAAGTATGTCTCTTTATTTGCATAATGTATGGTGTCATAGTGCGTAAAGAATATGTCGAATACAGTAACATCAGATTGACCGTTTGTGACCACTGTAACAATATATTTTAATACTAGGCAATGTATGAAGACCAGTGAAGTGATAGTTATTGACAAAGCGAGTCATTAGAGCCACTTCAACGCAGACAGGTCTTGCCATGTTTTGGTAACGCTTATTTTATCAGGCAGGGTCTTATACGCATCTACAATTTTTCCATCATTATTCACAAAAGTAAATTATTATCATGTATATATTATAATTTAATGTCTTTAAACACAAACAAATTAATAAAACTCTATATAATAATTGCTTAGAGTCACATGTATTTATATAACATATGTTTCTATAAAAAGAGGAGTATTTTCTTACTATGTTTAATATTTTCCGTGACATGTTTGATTAATACATGTATATTGAAATAGGGGATTGGATTTGCCGACACTGTGCAGCGACATTCTATCATTATAGCACAGGGCACTTATGAGGTGCCAATGGACTGAACCCGGTCGGTCCATTATACACCGACGAGTCAGGCGTAATGCTGTCTCCTTAGCCCCGAGCGTTAGGAGGGAAGCCATTATTACCAACTTTGTCTTTGGTTTGACCTGGCCTGGGTTTGAACCCGCGACCTCCCGAACCGCTTGAAATATGCATTTGTATATTGTATAAGAAAAAAGTACATGAAGTTAAAGATTTATAATAGTAAGATGATTGGAGACATTTAAAACCATCTCAATTAAAACGGATTAAAAGAAAATTACTCATCCAGAAAATATTTTTTACATTACAAAACCGGTAAGCATTGTAGGAACATAATTTAATAAGTCAATTTTCTAAAGTTAAATTTGCAACAATGATGTAGTTTACAAAACTTGTAAAACAAGCACCTCAGTCGGTCCGTATTGCCGACTGACCACTCCAAGGCGGTAACTGTCGGGTTTGCTCTTTTTGTTAAATGACTAAGTTTGATTTACTATCAACATTGTTTTTGTAGTTGTATTAATAAAAACGACACCAACCTCTCTTTTAAAACCTATTTGTACACCATTTTTCAATGAGTCACTACAACTGTTATAACTTATCAAACAAAACTTCAGCGTTTGGATACTTATTCAAATGGATCGGATTTCTTTTCATTGCGTGCATTTAAGAATTCTAAACTATAAAACCGGTTTTAGCACCCCGATAGCTCCATATTGCCGACTGACCGTTCCAAGGCTTTATGTTAAATGACTTATCACAGATTTGTTTTTACTTTTACATTTGACTTGCATGTAAAAACCTTTGTCTTTTGCCTTTTCAAATTGTTGTGTATGTTACAATGCTCATAGGACTATAGTCGTATATACTATTATTGTTTGTACAACAACATCCTTGTTAATAAATGAATATATTTCGAGTCAATCTTTTAAACGGTCCAAATTTGTCCGTTTGCACAATTAAATTAAAGGAAATATTAAATACAGAATAACGTGGAAAATGATTTAAACGATAAGCTTTTATTTGATTGTGTCAGTTTCCTTTTAGGTAGTACTTAATTACACCACATATTGATAGCTTTACAATGGCGTTAAATAAATCGGGTTACATGACTAGACAACCAAAGCGTAACTATATCAAGGCCCGCTCACCAATTTATTAGCGACTTTCTATAGCACACTTTTGCTTATTCAATTTACGCTTGATGTTTACGGCACAAACTATTGCATAATCTCATCAATCAACAAATCTACCATCCAGAGGGTTACTCGACATTTTGTAAAGCTATTTCCATCAGCAGACATAAGGACACAGAAGACTATGGTCATTATTGGTCAAGTCCTCTATCAAATTACTTCACTTTTAAGGATTGATTTACAGAAAAAAAATGATGAAAGAAGTAAATAGACAGAAAGCTGTCAGCATAAAGTACACTTGACGGTATATAAGCCAAACTGTTACTGGCACCACAAACTTCCACCAAACAATTGTCCATTTTCTTTTGTCTTCATCTATGATGGATGTGTTTCTATAGACTTCCATGTGTTCTTTATACGTTGCGGTTAAAACTAACAAATCAGTTCCTCCGTTCTACAAGAAAGAAGGAATTTATCAAGGAAGTGAATAATCTTAACTGCATTACCAGACGGTCGATGCCGCTAGTCTTGATGTTTGCCACCTGACTCGATGTGAAAATGTAAAAAAAAAATAATTTTCAATTTATTCTAGAGTTACCAGGGAATACCGCTAATTAAATATCTGACAACGATATTAATCGAGAGACTAGTTGATGGTTATTATGGAGATGTGTCTAATCATAACCTTCAACTAGTAAAGGTAAGCATTAAAGACATCAGATAATAATATGTTATACAAATATAACAATATTGCTTTGGGGATTCTGTGACGTAGCAGTAGATTATTCCAGATGACTTGCAGGGCGCCGGTGGTTCTACTCAGGTGCTTGTCTGGAGTCTTCCTTCTCCAAATATATGTATCTTAAAATACCAGTTATTTATGTTAAACCTTTGGCAATTTTTATATCAAGCTATGTTGATGTTCCTTCTAGATACTTGATGAGTGTTGCCGATTATAAATGTTTAGCAAAAGCGGCGAATTTCCTGTGTGATTTGTTATAAACCCTAGGGGCTTAATTTTATTTGCCGGCACAACTTGAATAGATTTAGATATTCAGTCTCGAGGTCATGTTATGTACGTTTTATTGAAGGTGTTATTAAGGTGTTACATAAAACCCAAAAGCAAACGCCAAAATTACACATTTTTGTTCTATTTGTAAAGAAAAATAGTTTTGCCCTATCTTGCCACCTCTATTTGAATAGTGCAATTTCTAGTTACGAATAGAAGAATATATAGTATTTAGGGTATCTGAGAACTTTGTGTTGCATTCTTTCATCAGATTTTATTAATTTTCTATATAGTTTGCGAGGTGACAATTTTATTAGAGAACCTGATTATAAAGATGAATGACACTTTTAATAGACACCCCTCTTCACGATGTCCGCCAAAAATATGTGCTAAATTCTCTCCGCCACAAGTTGGTGCAGACCATACCCTCAGACAACATGATACTAATACTTTTTTTCATGAAAGACCAGTGTGAACAAACCAGCACACGTAAAAGAAATGCGAGATTATTTTTTATGAGCCGATGTATTTTAAAAAGCTAAAGGCCACCCTCGGTAAATCCCGCCAACTTATTTCATAACTTATACACATTCATTTACAGAATGATTGGATGAAAAGACTACTGAAGCTGTTTTGAAATGAATTAATTGAGGATGGTTTCTACTTGGGGCATACTTCACGCTACATTGGCCGAATATTTATGATACTTATAGACATGTTGTCGATCGTTTTAAGGCGTCACAAAAATAGATTCATGACCAGTTTATGAGATCTTTATGTTAGACTTCTGCAAAATTTGGGCACATGATGATATTAGGATAGGTTTATATTTTCCTGATAGAAGACTCATTTCGAATTTCCGAGAGGTTGTAAATATTCAGACATTTTAATATGACTGATTCCGATTGTTTTCCGTTATGTATAGGAAATTGCCAAAAAAGCAATCACGTGATATGTAAGTATTAATTATCTAAAAGCCGTGACGCACTCAAGGGAAAAACGATTGTCTTTGTATATCTGGGGTCGCACTACATATATGTACGTTAAAACAGAAAATAGTTCTGAATAGTTAATGATCCGAAATGAAGAAAGGTAGCCCTTATCTAAAACAAATAAAAATGAAAAGAGAATGAGAATTAAGAAGATCACAATAACTAGAATATTTCCTAACAATGTACCGTAAGACGATGGTAATGGTACTTGAACTAAATAGGAAAAGAAGAAAAGGTCCTATGAAAATTATCACAGATATGTAAAAAAATTAACTATTAGTAGTCAAAGACATGCAGAGTAAATGTAAAAGTGACAAAACTCACGAGACATTACATATCAAAAGAAAAACAAACAACAAAAACTAGAACAACTAGCATCATCTGGAAATGGTCTGTCTGCAAAAGGACCGATTGTCGTGCGTAAACCTGGTTTGCGGAGCGCTCCATCCACGCACTTCCTGAAGGGTTTTCTTACAAATAAATCAATAATAATATCCAATCAATGTGAGAAAACTAACTGCAAGCACCTGCATTGGGAAAAACTGATCAATATTGTTTTAAACAAACGAAATAACACTAATTAAAATGAACTATCAACAGATGTACAGTATGAACATAGGATAAAAGTCTTGGCAAATTACCAGTTCTAAACGAAATAGTAGTTTGAAATGAAACAGCCCAAGCAGTGACGTATGATAAGATAAGTTTATTGACTTTCGAACTTAAGAACATATTAAACCAACAAGACAAACTGAAGTAGTGTGAAGAGATTATAGTACAGTGATCAAAAGGTAAAGTAATAATTAGCCGGGTATTTATCTGCAAATGTCATGTTAATTAAAATGCAAACAAAATATCGAAGTAAAAGCTTCTGTGCTATGTCATGCCTATTACTCTCACCAATTTAAGGCAGGGCTGTAGAGATGACGAGTCAAAATACCGACAGTGGCTGTCAGAATTAGGATTTTAAGTGACCATATCTATGTAGTCTCAACGATCTCTTCTTTTAGCGTGCATTGTGACAGGAATGCAAATTCTTGATTGTAAAAGGTCCAGTAGCAAGAAATGCAGTACAAAGAATGGTTCTCGACTTGTTACCATTCGCAAAACATAATCTGATTCAGGTAGAAAAAGAAATCAGCACACCTATTGATAAGACAATATGACAAGGTCCTATGAGTATTGCAAACATATTACAATTTACAAAAGCAACAGAAAAGGGTATTCAGATGCATGTCAAATGTAAAACATACAACAAAACTGTGACGAAAAATTCTATATCAGAAATAAGAAAAGCTATTGATAGGGCAATACGACAAGGTGCTTTGAGTATTGCAACATGTATTTAAATTTTAAATGGAACAGAACACATGTATTCATATGCCAGTCAAATGTAAAAATACAATAAAACTGTGACGAGAAATTCTAAGAAGTGAGAGACCCAACAGTTAACGTTTTTTCAGTCGGCAAAATATATTACAGAGCTTTAACTTCCTGATGTGTTTCTCGAATGCATGACGTAAAAATCAATTTTTCAGTCAAAGTAAGCTTTTTTATTAAGTGGAAAAGAAAGTATTCTGGTGGATTTGAGCTTCCAAAAAATCACTGTTGCCTGGGTAGCGGTGCAACGAAAGAAGACACAAAGAAAAGCAACGCGGTCATTTGTGGATCCCTTTGAATATATAAATAAAAACCTACTTCTAATGCTGCTCCTGCTGCTACTACTATTGCGATTTATATCTACTACTACTACTTTTACTACTACTACAATTACTACTACAACTACTACTACGACAACAACAACAACAACAACTACTACTACTACAACTTCTACAACTACTACAACTACTACAACTACTACAACTACTACTATTACTTCTACGTCTACAACAGCAATCACAACAACTACTACAACTACTAAACAACAACAACTACTACTTCTACGACTACAACAACACTCACAACAACTACTACTACAACTACTAAACAACAACTACTACTACTTCTACGACTACAGCAACCACCATTACTTTTTCCAATTGATTTTTCGTGCGGTGTTTTTACAGGACTTTCTTATAGTAGATACCTCTAACACTACCACTTTGCAATGATATTCTAAAACTAAACACACTATTGCTACAATAGTGGATAAAAGTTAAGGAATATGTGTAATATTTATAAAATTGATAAACTTTCATATTTTGTTTGTCATTAGCATTCACTTAGTTTCATTGGTGTTAAGAGAATAGGTCAATAAGAAAAAGCCCTATCAAAATTTCCACAAATATTTAAATTTTATCTTCCTTAAGTAGTCTGTACTGACAAAAGACTTAGTCTTTTGCTTTATTTCCCTTCTAAACAAAGCAGCCATATAACATTGGATGTTGTGGAGTGTGATAAACAAAGCAGCCATTTAGTATTGGATGTTGTGGAGTGTGATAAACAAAGCAGCCATATAACATTGGATGTTGTGGAGTGTGATTAACAAAGCAGCCATATAGTTAGTACTGGATGTTGTGGAGTGTAATAAACAAAACAGCCATATAACATTGGATGTTGTGGAGTGTGATAAATAAAGCAGCCATAAAGTATTGGATGTTGTGAAGTGTGATAAATAAAGCAGCCATAAAGTATTGGATGTTGTGAAGTGTGATAAATAAAGCAGCCATATTGGGATGAATGTTGTGGAGTGTGATAAACAAAGCTGCCATATAGTTTTGGATGTTGTGGAGTGTGATAAATAAAGCAGCCATATAGTATTAGATGTTGTGGAGTGTGATAAACAAAGCAGCCATATAGTATTAAATGTTGTGGAGTGTGATAAACAAAGCAGCCATATAGTATTGGACGTTGTGGAGTGTGATAAAAAAAATCAGCCATAAAGTATTGGATGTTGTGGAGTGTGATTAACAAAGCAGCGATATAGTATTGAATTTTGTGGAGTGTGATTAACTCTGGCAAAACCAAATAGGCTTACCAATTCAATTCAATACAAATTTTTATTGACATAACCATTTTGGCTATTGCCAAGTACAAAACGATATACAAAAGTTGTAGAAGATGGCAGTATGTAATACAGTACAAAATGACCAAGTATTTATAGAAAAGAATGATTAAAGAGAATATGAATCAGTACAAAATGACCAAGTATTTATAGAAAAGAATGATTAAAGAGAATATGAATACCTTCATTTATACTATACCTGTATTATTTCTACAAGCAATTCAAAGTTTTCATGAGTGTATTATAAGTAAATACATCATTTAGCAGTTATGCACCATTTGCTTCAAGCGGGTACAATAGGGTATGTACAGTAGGGTATGTTTATATACTATTTTTATAAGAGAAATTTACAGAAAACTTAGATAGTTACGTTTATATAACAATTAACTAAAACTGTAATATACAATTATTTCACAATTTTGGAAAATGGTAAGTACAGTTGTGTATGTGGATATGCCTTTTATATTTAAAAGATGTTTACAGAAAAATTAAGAGGTACGTTTCTATAACAATTTACTAAAACTTTAAAATTAGACATTTTTTTTATATATATCTTGTTTTGAATTAATTGTTCCATGAAAATATTATAATAATAAACACATAAAATGCATAGTCAGGTACTACAAAAACAGTGTCTATACATGTGTGTTAAACGTAAAATCATTTCTAGTAACCATAGTCTTGTTTATATATTTTGACAATCTTATGATAAGGTTAATGTTATGAGTGCTCATTAATTGCACAAAATTATTAATTGTGGGCCATCTTAGATAGACTCTGGGTAAATATTGTTTTCTCACTTCAGAGTAAAAAGGACAAACTAAAAGAGAATGGTATTCATTATCAATAACATTCATACTGCAGTAAGTACAAAGCCTGTTTTCTCTTGAAACATGTGTGTATCTCCCTTCCTCAATACTTAGTTTGTGTGCTGAACAACGAAATCTGGTAAGGTGTATTTTGATTGAGTCATTTATAACAATATCAAGAAATTTTTCGAAATAAAAAAGTATTAAACAATCTATAAGACTCGAGTGTTAGACGACGAGATAAGATCCGAATACCATTTCTGTATATAGTTATCTTTTATTCGTTGTATAATCATGTTTATATCACCTTTAGATACATTTTTTATTGAATATATATGCAAAGCCCAAGTCTTGGAGAAGATACCACGGAATCGGCTGCTGCTGTTTATATTCTACCAGGTAGAGACTCAGGATTATTTTTAATTTGAATTTATACCAACAGTTTATCATTCTTGTATGTCTTATGACATACAAGGGAAATCGTCAGGTTTCGTCATATACCGTCACATTTGTGGTTTTTGGACCAAATTTAACAAAAAATTTAAGATGGACTTTCTCAATATCAGGACTAGTATGGAATCCCCACACTTCAATTCCGTACATCAGTATTGGCATCATCATTGAGTCAAATAATTTGATCTTATCAGATATCTTAAATGACATTTCATCAAATAATCTATTTAAAGAAAAAAAAACAGCTTTCGCTGCCCGCTCAGATAACTTCTTTTGCGTCTTATAAAAGATCCCATTAGAAGTTAATGTTACTACTAGATACTTAAAGCTGTCCACAATCTCAACTGATGTATCCCCATATTTTATGTTCAAAATCTCTGCCCGCTTGTTGTTTTTCTTAAACACCATCACTTTTGTTTTTTACAATTTACTCTTCTCCACTCAGAACAATAATCCTGGAGTCTATTCAGTAAGGTTTGTAAACCAGAAGCACTATATGAAAACAAAACCGTGTCGTCCGCAAATAATAGCAGAAAAAGTTTGATTTCATCTATCACAATGCTGTCTATATTTTCGGAATACAGTTTTTCATGCATGTCATTTATAAATAATATAAACAATAAAGGTGATAATGTTTCACCTTGGTTCATCCCGGCAAATGTATCAAAGAACTCAGAATAATAATCTGGAGTTCCTTCCCCTTTCACTACGTTATCGAGTC
Organism: Sinonovacula constricta; assembly: GCA_007844125.1. Taxonomy (NCBI): domain Eukaryota; kingdom Metazoa; phylum Mollusca; class Bivalvia; order Cardiida; family Solecurtidae; genus Sinonovacula; species Sinonovacula constricta. Next base: position 65,090,275 of record CM017560.1, on the reverse strand, counting down.
AGGCACAGGCTAAAAATGGCGATCGCCAATGTAAGTTTACAGACACATTTAGCGAAGCACGAGTTATAATTTATCGCTGTGCCATTCGAAAGATGTTTTTAAATATACAAATATATATTTGGAAATATACAAAAGTACATTATACGTTTCGTTTTTCTTGATTTAGTACTCTATTAATTAACATGTTTAAAACAAACACACAATCCACGGTACTTCTTTGTTTTCTGAAACCGAACTGAAAATCGCTCAAAATGTTATTACTTTCAAGCAAGGTACGAAGTCTATTATCAAGCTTTAGCGAAATGTACTTGTTAAGGTTATACCTCTATAGTTATTTACACCGTTCTTATCTCCTTTCTTAGGAACAGGCACAATGCAACCTTTAGACCATGAAGATGGGTATAGACCTTTATCATAAATAAAGTTAAAAATATTGCACAGAATAGGAGCTAAGATCTCTGTTCCGTCAATAAATATCTCGGGGATAAGATTATCAATACCACTGCTTTTGCCCTAGTTGAGATTAGAAATAGCTTTTATAACTTCGTCAATATTAAACTCCTTGTCTAATGTATCAATATTAGCATCTAGTCTATCGCCCAAAAATTGTCTTCCACATTTGGGTTTTTAAAACTATCATCACAAGAAAACAACTCCTTAAAATGTATATAGAAAATAATCATCAGCATAAATATTTGTATCATAAGTGCTATTTTTATTATATCCTTTTAACTTCTTCCAAAATGTTTTGGGGTCTGTCTTTGCATATGAATGTAATCTACCTTGTTGTAAGAGATTGTATTGCCCTTTTGCTTTTCTCTTTACGAGATTATATTCTTTACGGACCTCAGTGAAATTTAACCGATTATTTTCACATTTATCTTTTGCAAAGATCCTGCTAGCTTTACGAAACTTCCTCCTTGCCAACTAGCAATCATTATTAAACCAAGGACTTATGAACTTCCTGGTTAATGTATGTTTCTTTTTAGAAATTCTGCGAACTAATCCATATACATCAAAAGCACAACTATATAATTTTTTTGAGAAAGAATCTATACCCTGATCAAGACAAATATCAGTAGAGAGTTTCCTCTTAGCTTTGCTCTGAAATTTTTCAATATTTCTAGACAACATTTAAGTATAAGGATGTTTTTCAGCTGTCTGATTATTCCAATGAAGGCTTCTATAGGTAACAGTACCAGTAACATCCTCTTCTTTGGGTTTACTAAAGTCAGATTTAAAATTAACTTGGATCGGTGCATGAGGAGAGAAAGAAAAAAAAAAGTCGTGTACAACAAAATTTGATACAATGGGAAATAAATTATGCGAAACTAGCATATAATCTATCAAACTCTTTCTATTGTCAGACACAAAAGTTGTCTCCCCTTTACCGGCATCGTCCAAGCATCGACCATTAGCAATCTTCAAACCAGTATGAATACAAAGGTCAATTAATTTTGCGCCAGAAGAATTAACTGTAAAATCAGTCGTAAACCTATCTGAAAAAATTAAACTCAATAATATTATTTATATTATCAAGAGTGCTAAGAAACCGTTCTGAATAGTCATTATCACTGGGGAAATCATTTTATCCCCACAGCGTGCGTTAAGATCACCGCAGACAGCTACCAAGCCTTTACTGGAAAAACTTCTAACAGTTCGTTCAATATATTCAAAAAAAATCAGGATGGATGTTAAAATACGGTGAGTTCTGAGGTGGAATGTATACAAAACATAGGTATAAATCCAACTGAGATTTGAAAAAAATTACTATCCAGTTTAATCCATATAAGGCCGTGTTCGTCAGTTTCCTGTACAGATATACTATTTTTTAAATAATCTCTATAAAATAAGCACACGCCGCCGTGGCCGCGCCTGTTTCGTTTCGATAAAGTACGGGATCTTGGTACATTAATGCATTCGTATCCTTCTATGCAGGGAGTGTCATTAGAATTTAACCATGTTTCGCAACAGAAAAAAATATCAAACAGATTAAGAAAAATTATGAAGTCTTCATCATCTAAACATTTTTAGACCGTTCACGTTCCACGATTCTATACTAAGTTCATGCTTTTAAGTTCATGGCGCTGTCACTCATACACTTTCATCATCCTCTTAAATGCCCAAAACAAAAGATTATCCCGCCATGAGCGGCATTTAAGATCTATCACATCTTCACTCAAACTACTATTAATTACCATACACTGGAATCTCATCCCAGAAAAAAATCAAAGCAAAGTTAGGTATGTCACTACTTTTCATTGTATTTGCCCTTTTCGCCTTGTATTCATTAATATGTTGTTTATTTCAGGAAGGAATCATCTTTTATTAAAGCTTTAGAGAGAAAATGTGTTTTAAATCTCATTAACAAAACTAAAAAAATATTTATAACACTATTACCTTAGAGGCAATCTGAACAAATCAATTAAAACATAGACATGCATTGTGGTATCAGGTGGTAAATTGTTCTTGTTTCTATTCAGATAAGACTATTTATTTCTGCACATTATATGTTGATATATTTTATCCTAACACTTTGTATAAGTTAGAGTCTATTAAGACGTTTCTATAGAAAACAAAATTTGAAAAGAGGGCTAAAAGTATATCCATTAGTGTAATGCAATTATGTGTCTTCAATTGCATTGCGGAATTGTGTTGAACTACGGAGTTACAGATAAAAGAAGTTTTTTATTAATCCTTCAATGAGTCTCGAAGATCGTCATGAAACATTTCGTGGCTGCTTATCTTTTTTTGCATTTTTTACCGTACGAGTAGTTTCAGTCCTTGAGCAGACATTCATTTCTTGGATGTAAGGATCAAGAACAGGACGACATTGGTCGCAGGTGCCACAATAGTATGCTCAAGTCTATCTCGCTACAATTGTGCGTATTGTCGGATACAACACGAACTTAAGTTAAATACGAGTTCAATTTTAGAGATCGCAATATCAATTTACCAATCTCTGTGTGATTATAAGTTAGTTCAAACCGGATTAAGATGCCGGTACAAAATGTGCAATCACTTGCCTGATATTGCAAACACAGTAAACTTAAATAAAAACGGCTTAACCGATGGAATGTTATTGCATTCTTTGCATAAGTTTAACTACCAAATTTTTAGTTTTAACGTCTTTATTGTCTTTATTGTCGTCGTGTGTGTTTTTCTACTTAAATAGAAAAGAAAAGCGGATTTGCACTTTTGTCAGTGCAATCAGTCACCAACGTCATTTTATCAAGATATATGCAGTTATGCAATTAGAATCACAACTTTTCCTTACCTATTATTTGTTTGTTACAAGTTTTTTTTTCTTTTGACGGGAAAAACTAATTTTGTTAAATAACCGATAACTTGAATTCTTTATTTTCAGTTATATAAGAAAATGAAACAAGATATGCCAGAATGATCGAGAGTATTTTTGAGACACATAGAAGCGTATTTCTTAAACCAGTTTAAACAAATATGAGATCTCGTGAACATTATAAAAAATGCTAAATTTTAGGAAAACGCCCTTTCATTGAAACGCGAGAAGAGAAACCGCGTGTAATAAAAGTAACAAAATATGTTCGCAGCACCATGTCACATAGGCCATGTAAAGAAAAAACTTAACATTTCCGGAAATCCTTTTTTTAAAGTTGAAATAGCAAATTGGACAGTGAATTATTTTATTGCTTTAAAAATCGTGCTTTTACTGTGTGAATAAAAGACAATAAATGTCAGCTATGATAATTGAACACAAACATTACTTGACATTTGCATTAATACGCACAGATTATTATATCATATTTCGGTAATTGCAAAATTGAACTTTTTCATTAATCAGTTGCTCAGCACAAATATCTGCTAAAATCCACGGTTTGCCATTTAAATCAAATAGAAAACAGCGATAAGGTTACTTTGAATTAGTCATAAAGCGAACTTGCAATACAACACAATTGACATTGTAATACTTTCCCTACCTGATAACATCCATATTACAATTACATTACATCGCTGTTTAAGTGTAAGAATATAATGCTAACTTCAAATTTAGTTATTGTATGTATATAAACTGTAAGTTTAAAGTATTACAATTTCAGTGCCAGCTATATTCCGTCTATCCATTTGATCCTTTAAGGTGTTTGTTAACATAATTACTTTATGCATTGGCGGTCTGTATTCCGTTCGATGAATATAATGAGAAGAAGCCAAGTACTGACCGGTAGTGAATAAGCCTCATTCGAACAGTGTCTTGGCATTTCTACAAAATAGAAATTAGACCACATTCATAGATGAAGTTGTTCCTCATTAGATAGACGTATCGATTGATAAGGCTATTTAATTTGGTTATTGCAACAGAAGAAATATGTTCGCTCAGCAGAGGCGCTCAAACAGCTTATATAAAACTACAAGAAAGGTCGTTGATGCGAAGCATCAAAGGCGACGCAAAAGGTTACAGATGTAAAGAGATTAAAGCAATATGGGAGCAAGTAACAAAGACACTTGAAACGTTATGTTTTTATTTGAAATTTTTCAGTAAACTATAAATTTTCGAAAAAAAAAGCCTGTGTAACTTATATTCCTGCGACCAGAGAATGGTTTAAACAAGGTAAAAAACCAAACCCGGTACCCTTTAATAGGTTTTATACAATGTTACATACATGTATGTAGAAAAAATGCAAAATTATTATCATTAACTATAAAACTAAATTGTACTAGCATAAAATGCACACGCGCAGCAGCCTCAGATTACACAAACAAGTATTGGTCAGATAGTATTTCTTTTCTCGAACGTTGTATGTTTTGTTTTAGTATCTTATTGTTTATTTTCAAAGTTATTTTGAAAGTTACAGACACACAAAAATAAATATAAAAATAAAAAACGTAAAATAGGATACATTTTACCGAATTAGGACCCATATTGATCAGGTTTAGAAAGTCCGCAAAACAAACTTTCCCCATGTGCAAATTTCAGTGAGCATTCCATAATATAGGCGTCGCGCTCCATCGCGTCGCGAATAGGCAATTATTGGCGATCTAACTGGCTTTTTGTCTCTAAATATCAGCCAAATAATGAGGGGTTCACTATTGTTGGGAAAAAAACACACACGCCATTCATAAGAACGGAGGCGTCATTCACAAACAATAGCGACTGGTTTATATCCTGTTTATTATATAGGCTGTATCTTCTTTAGTTTCAAATAAATAACGTTAACTTCTTACCTTTAAAAAAAATAATAATGCGACACTTTCTTTTCATAACTGACGTTTTAGCAGAACGGGACGATATATGATAGGTTTAAATTTAAAGTAAAACTTTGTCAAATAAACAAACAACGGTATCGTACAGAAGTCATGTCAATGTTTGAGCATTGTTTAAATATAATGATAAAAACACAAGCATCGAAAACTGCATAATTCGTGTTCGTTTGTATAAATTAATTGATTTTTGCATAATTTGATGGTTAACATGTTGGTGGCATGACCATTGTGAATCCCTTCTTGCATATCGTCAGTAAAGGATATTTAACGCAATGTCGACTTTTATACTGAGCGAAAACAAACATTTATCTTAAACATTGATTCATATTATTTATTTAAGCCTGGCTCTGTGATATCCAACTAATTACCTGTTGACCGTTTCGGAGAAATGCAACGCTGTGACAAAATAAACGACGACATGTAGTAGATGTAGACCTGTGTTTGAACTCATAACAACATAACAACAGTATTCTTTTCTACAATAAACATTTTTGTCAGATATTAAGGACCACCTAATTTTTTTTATAACAATTTTAAATATGACTTATATGCAAAAAATCCACAAAACATGGAAAATGGAACTTAAAAATTTATGTTTATATTAGTGTACACAGTTTTACTAAACATAAAGTATAACACGTAAACAATCTGTAATTAATTTATAGCATTTTCGGAAGTAGAGTAAGTTGAACAATTCTGGAGAAAAGACATTTTAGCATTTGTATTGTAATTCGATGATGCTATATTTTAATTTGCATTGCATATCATTAAGTAAACAAAAACCGTTCCATTTTTCAATCGCTATGGAAATGTTGTTCTAGACCTCTCATCGTTTCGTGCAAGTGTTGTTCTAGACCTCCCATTACACTGATTTATTGTTTATATAGACTAAAACACACAATATATTGTATTATTAATTTGTTTAAATCTGTATTATTGTATATTGTATGTTTGCTGTTTTCACTTAATTAGACCTTCATTAATAAATTATCTATGATGGAGTCCCATACGTCAACGTCCATTTCTCCGTACTATCAAAAATAAATTTGTTTATTGGGTTTATCGTCCCACCAACAGTATTTCAGTTTCAGAAATAAAGGTTAGATGTTAGATAAATAATAAAGTATCTAAATGGTTTGCAACTTGGACAAGTGATTAATACTTAATACTAATTGATTAATACTTACTCTCGGATAATTAAAACAAGGAAATGTGGTATGCTCGTGCTGACATCGATATTTCAATTCATGACTTCTTTTTACTACATCATATAATCGTCATTTTTAAATACACTCATTTGTGAATTTAGGTAAATAATAAATTGAATCTAAGACAGACTTGATATACAAAATCTAATTTCTCATCTAGAAAGATATACCCAGCCAGCCACATGCATGTTAGTATTCCGGCTCACTATGAACATACAACAACAAATAGTACTTTAAAAAGTAAATTTAAGTGCATCTATCTATTATCAAATAATGTCAAACCCCTGATGTGGATCTAGAAATTTGTTGGGAAACTGAGAAGAACTGAACAAGATAAAAGAAATTAAACATAATAAACTGAAACTAGGATAAGAAAACAAAGATTAAGAAATAAAAATAATAGATGTTTGCATATTGCTTATGGCGAGATATGTTCAATTGGACAGAGTGCCTGACTGAACTGCTGCAGGGTATTCAAAGCTGGGATAACTGGTGATAGACTATTCCATTGGACGACAGTGTGGGGGAACTATTGTGGATTATTCCAGCGGACGACAAGGCGGGGAAGGAACGAGAATTTATAAGCATTTTTAATCTATATGCGGAAGAGTTGTAATGTCGTGACTGTATTGTCGAGGGAATCAGATAATCATGGACCCGAATAGCTATAAAGTTGTGGGTGATTTTATACATCAGAGAGCGTCTATTGTTTATGCGTTTCTGATCTAGTCTTCGCCATCTAGGGATTGTAGTATTTTGGTTACGCTTGATGTTTGGCCATAGTCATGTTCTGCCCACCGGGCGGCTCTGCGTTGTACCGATTCAATTTTTTTGTTATGAGGGAATCAGTGTGAGGCGACCAGACAAAGAAGAAGTATTCAAGTTGCGGCCGTACAAGAACTTTGTAAGCAGTAGATTTCATCTGTTCAGAGTCTACTTTGACATTTCTCCTCAAGAAGCCCAGAATACTGTTTGCTTTTTTTTGTTTTTTTGATCAATGTTAGTGTCCCGTGACAAGTTTGATGAGATATCAACTTCAAGATATTTTGCTGAGGAGACTGACTGAAGTGAGGTGTTATAAAGATAGTATTTAGTGTATGGTGGGGATTTTGCTCTTGTAATATGGAGGACCTGGCATATGGATGGATAATGGATATTCCATGTCCCACTTATGACTCCAGTGCTCAAGTGTGTCTAGATGGTTTTTGCAGTTTTCAGATTGGGAAGATGGGGATATGGTTAAGTATATGGCAGTATTATCTACTTTGGACTTGACCCTCTGAGGAAGATCGTTTATGTACACAATAAATAATAGTTGCGGTCAGAGCACTGGTCCCTGGCGGACTCCAGAGGACAGGTATAGATCGGGAGGAAGACCCGTTTACGACGACTAATTGGTGACGAAAACAACCCTTAATCCATTGCAGAGAAGAACCTCTGATGCCAAAGTAATGAAGCTCAAACAGAAGTGTTTCATGGCTACCCTTATCAAAAGCCTTGCTGAAGTCCAGCAGAAAAAGATCTGTCTGTTTCTTCAAATTAAGAGATTTAACTAGATTTTCAACAAGCATCAGTAATTGAGACTCGCAAGACCTCTTTTCTCTAAACCCATGTTGGAGCTAGGTCAAGAATAGGTCAAGATCAGGAAGGTGTTTGGAGAAGGATGAAGCAACAATATGTTCTAAGGTTTTTACACAAGGATACAGGTTAAGGATATTGGTCTATAATTTGCTGAGTTAGATCGGTCACCATTCTTGTAGACATGTGACACATTGGCATCCTTCGAGTCATATGGTAGAACATAGGGACTTCCAGAATAGTTGTTGGAGAATTGGAGATAATGCTGATGCAAGATTTCTGAGAACTATGGGTTTTATCTGATCAGGTTCTGCTGCTTTGTGTGGATTCAGGTTAGAGAGAAGCTTTTTTAATGCTTCTGGTGTATACTTTGATGTCTGGCATTGTAATTGTGAGTCTATTTACACTGTCACCCCAGTTGGCCCTTTTGCCGACTGACCGTTCCAAGGCGGTAACTGATGGTTTTTCTTTTTGTGTGTTATGTCTCGTCTCTTTGTTTTTGTCACATTTACATTTACCTTGTCTGCCTTGGTCTGCAGGTAAATACACTTTAAATATCTGTGAAAATTTTGATAGGACCTTTTCTTATTTACCTATTCATTGATTTTCATCTGACAGAGGGACCTTAGACTATTCGGAGACTTTGGGCTAAAAACCAAGTGAAATCGCTCATTAAGGATATTGGCTTTTGCAGTGTCATCATGGTGAATAGGGTCATATTTTCGAAGCCTGAGTCTTGTTTGACATGCCTGAAAAGGATAAAAAGCCTTTTGGTGTTAGGTTTAGAGTTTGGGTCATCAGTGTTAACATTTAGAATGTCTTCAATATACGACTTATATGTCAGGTTTATTTGTTTTCTAACTATGTGCTTAATGTTCTGGAATTTGTTTCGATCTAAAGGAATTTCCTGAGGGTATTTTTTGTAGGCTCTGTTTCTTTTTCTGATAAGCCTTTTAATGCTTTGATTTATCCAAGGAAGATGATTGGGATTGTACAAGGAATAAATTTGTTACACAGAGAGAAAAGAGTGGATTGAAAATCCTCCCAAAGTTGTTCAACACTGAAGGAAAACTAGTTACCCCCTTCAGTCATTTCTGAATGGCATGAGACAAGTGCTTTATGTATCCCCTCCCAGTCTGCTCTTTATGCAGAGGTATGTTACTGGATTTGTGATACAATATTTTTTTGCAGAAGAGTTCACTTGGACTTGTACCACATCATGATTCCTGGAAGAATTGTAATTCTTTAAATGAGTGTTGGGTTTGTGGTAAGTAAAAGATCAAGTATGTTTGATTCCCAAGTTGGTAAGTTTACAGTTTGTGTTAGGTTTGTTTCATTTAAGTTTCTATAATTTCTTTATACTATAAAGGAGTCTGGAGAGGGGCACATATTTGCCCAGCCCATGTTTGGTAGGTTGAAGTCCCCGCTAATACAAAGATTACAATTTTCTAGTTTTATTTAGGGATTTGGCAAATTAAGAACACTGTAGTCATATCTCTGTGCCCTTATATGTAAATATTTATTGCTAGAATTCACGATCGTAAGGATTGATAGCATTAAATTTCCATTTAGGTTTTTAAATATACTTAATCTCTGTCTGTGTAAATACTGCATCAGAACAGATGCTTGTAAGTTTTTTTGTAGCCTAAGAATAGCATTGTCATTTCAGATCCCATTTTGTATCCATGTACTAAATAGGCTGCGCTGAAATAGGCAAAATTATGTAACTAAGGTACACTAATTGGATGTACAATAACAAAACACGAAACAAAAAAGCAAAATAAAAACCAAACGAAAACAACAACAACAACAACAAACAAAAATAAACAGCAAAGCAAAACAAAAGAACAAAAACAACGAAATTCAACAAAGAAAAGGAACACAAAAAACAAAGAAAACAACAAAGCAAAAAACAAAAGCATTAATTATCAGTATTATTTCAAAAGCATGACCAACGCTTACACATAACGTCATTTTTCGCATTAACCATGTATGAGAAACTTCGGAAAATACGACCCGTAACATCAGCTTTTCTGAAAATAAAGTGCGTCTATCATTTTAACAGCCTTTTAATGTGTTTTAACATTTTATTCTAGTCATATTAAAATGCAAAATCAATGACAATTTATTCAAAAATAGCATAAACTAAGGATATTGCATCAATCTGTCTATTCTTTAAATAAATTCTTTATGATGTAGAATGTTGTGGATGAAAAAACATAAAAGCTAATTTATCGCTGAAACTAAAATGGTTTACATATGGCCAAGTGTCATTAACTTTTCTATATGGACAACGTGATCTATTTTTGTTTTGCTTTATGCATAACTAATTTGATGTATAATTGTGTTGCTATAGGCTGCCTTTCACACCAATTTGTATCCATGCTTAGATACTTAAACCCTAAACAAACCGATTTTGTTGGAAAAGTACTTCACTATCCTGCGCTTGCTTTTAGCGACTGTGTAGATATACGAATCATACGATGATAAAAAAAGTTCTTACATAAAAGATATGGGATATAATTATATATGTGGCACACATTTACTGAATAAACAGAACTATGAAATCACAGAAAATGAATAAACCATCAGTTTATAAGAGTACGGAAAGTATTCATTTCATGAATCGGTCACGTTGATAATTGACCACAATCGGTAGGAAAATATAAATAAAAGCATAATTGGTATGAAATTTAGAAGGTAATGCTATGTAAGAAGCATAGATAATAAGAGGTCGAATGCACAAATCAGGATACATATGTAACGCTGGTCTTTTTGCACTATACCTCTCACAAACTAAAAACAAAAGATATAGCATCTATACACATTATAAGTTTTTATATTTATGTTACCTGTATGCTAGCTTTTATTTTGTCAACTTAATCTAACAAATAACAAAATCATACATTTACAACAGTCTTTAAAAAGCCACATGAATTCATAATTCAAGAGGAAAGACATGTATGAACAAGGTGCCCAAATATGTTATTAAAACTGTTAACTATTAAAATGAGAATAGTTGCATTTCTTACCAGACGTTTTGTCTGTTTTTGCTTTGCTTTAATCAATGTCAATATTGCAGGAACGTAGTCATTAAACAAAATCTTGATGAACAGATTTATAAATATAATTGGTGAATGAAAACGGAGTTTGTGTTTACCTTTTAAGTGCAAATGACTTCCAAATTTCTATTAAATTGAGAAAATGTTTGAACCTTAGATCACATTCTGGAAAAAGCTAGAGGCTGGACTTCAGTGCCTTACTTTAATTTGTACACATTGTTTAACGACAATGTTTCAAAATTGTTTTAAGAAGTTTCTTTCTACTTTATTATGCATACATATACAATTACGTCAGGTTTCTTATCTTTCGGCCGTTGGTTGATCGACAGTTGCAAAGCATTAGGATAGCTGATTTACTTAGATGCAAGCACTGCGTTTATGAAAATTTGTATCAGCAGACGGAATGTATCGTTTATTTGTATTATTTCAAACAAAATGTAACTGTCCAAACCATACAACAAATAAAAACAAACAACATTGACAATTTGTCATGATGGTTAACTTTTACATGCCAGCATTATTCGGCTAGAAATATCGAAATTGAACGTATTCTGGCTTGTAAATGATTTATTTTCACCGAAAACCTGCTAGTAAACACTTCCGTAGTTTCCTTGTTTCAGCTCTGATAGATGGTTTCTTGTAGACTTCCTTATGTTCCCCGGCCGCTGCAACCACATCTGAAACCAATTTAGCAGCCGTTTCTAACTCAATTATAAAAAGAGATAAATCTTGGAAGCTAAACGCCCTACCGTACCTTTGATGCCTGAAAAGGAAAGCAATGTACAATTAATATGTTGAAATATAGCCAAACAAACTAGCATACAGTGTTTGTAATAGGGATGTACATCGAATCATAAAACGGTATTCGCATATTCGTTAAGTGCTTGAATATTTGGAACTTATTGATATGGGAGTGGCACATGACAAGATAACTTGTCATTGCATTTAGTGTGGGGTTTTTATGGTAAAATGTTATTTTATGCGGAACGGTGATAGATTTATGATCAGAGCAAAGCGATTACTTTTACAACGACGATTTCTTCTTTCGAAATATAAAACGGCTGTATTATCAATACTGTTTATAGCGAAGGGCCGGACGTGGTGTCATTTTACTCTTTTAGCTGTGATTGACAAGCGAATATGTCAGCGAAGATAGCTAGTAGTTTGCCTTAACAAATATAATAGTGTTAACAATTTTACTATAGTACAAAACTATACAGTATCCGATCAACATTAAGATGATCTGCAAAGCCCTGTACTGTTAATAGGTCATTTTAAAATTTCGTGTCTTTTTGTTAAGTGTTTTACTACGTACAATAACATTTCGAGTTAAAAGACATTTTGTATAAATAATGGCTTATTTGTATTTACATATGACTTGTTAAATAAAAGGAGATGCTTAAGCTCCGTTTAATGTTAACATATCGATTTAATAAGACCGTAAAGTTATTGTATTATAAGAAATTTTAAAACAAAAATACAAAATAACTGACAAATTGTTATTTTCTTCTACTCTAACCATACACTTTATTACACAACATTTAAGTAAAGCACCATAGTTGGTCCCGTTTGTCGACTGCCTGTTCCAAGGCTGTAAATGGTGGGTTAGCTCTCTTTGTTAAATGACTCATACGGATTTGTCCTTACTTTTACATATGGTTTGCATGTGAAAACCTTTGTCCTGTGCCTTTTCAAATGTTGGTGTATGTTGCAATGCTCATAGGACTTTGTCATATATTCTTGTAAACTTATCTTATAAATTACATTAATATGTTAAGAAGGCATTTTCAAAAGGACCAGATGCAAGTGATACTGGATATAATGTGAGACAATTAACTTTAATTATATCGCAGACGTTTACTGTAATTACTACTTGTCAAAACAGTTAAAAGACAATCATTTGACTTAATAATGGGAAAGAGCAATTGGAATTCGATTACTAAAAGGAAGAAAAGTAGTGAAAGGGAATCAAACCAACCATAAAAGGTGCCAATCAATGCTGACAATGGCGGGCATATGCAGGGCAGGAATGGAGCAGTTAAAAGGATAGAATCAGCCAAAGGTGAGTACAACTTTCTTATTAAGCAATGCAAATACTTGTTGCATGGGGACAATAATAATAATTATCTGTCTGTCATGACAGGCAGTAAGGATGACAGCAATTCGATCAATGATAAAGCTCTAGACTCTCCCCACCCACCATCATCGCCACATCGATCAGCTACCCTTATCCATGTCATGGAAAACACGAATTGTAATGAAGTCAGTAATCAGATCAAGAAAACCCACCAAGGCTGATATTATGACACATGTTGTAAAAATGGATGAAAGACAATGGAAACTTTGACTTGCTAGAGATGAAAGTAACCGGGTTTGATTTGGACCTAAAAAGCTATAGAAGTGCGGATAAAATGTGCCAAATTACAGACAATTTCGAATTTGTCCTCGGTCAAGCGAAAGAAAAAATACACAGTTAACAAAATGAGAGGGATAGTATGAAGAACACATTACTCTATATGCAGTTGCAATCGATGCGCACTAACTTGATCTACTATAATATTAGTGTGTTCAAGTAAAAGGCACGAGAAAACTGAGCGAAGTTGCGTATATATAGCCTATGGTGTGACCAACTAAAAATTGCTAAAATATGTGTAAAAATATAAACTTTTGTTTTGTTTGGTTTTGAAATACATTGCATCCAGAATTTACTATTATTATAGCAGCGTCCAGCTATTTGGTGGAGAAAGACCCCAGACAAATGTCTGGGTAGAACCACCGGCGCACATCTAGTCATCTTGGAAGACCTTCTTATATTACGTCCTTCGCCCCGAAAGGGAATCGAACCCAAGGCTGAGCAGTCGAAGGAGCTACTAATAGGCTACTCCACGACTACATAACGGGCGCCATCGTGAACATAAAGTTAGAGCGTATATACAGAATGGGTGATATACAAGATGGTAGTAGGTTTCCCTGAAGTATAGACGCCAAATTAACACATTTGAAGGATCTGAAGACTGCCAGAAAGGCAATGGTAAGCCTTAAGGGAACATCTTACTAGATAAATGAACAATTTTCAAAAGGGACAGCAGATCGCAGAAAAGAGATCAAATCCATGTTGCAACATGCAATCAAAGCTGAAAAAATGCCTGGATTAGTACGGCAGGCTATATATTGATAGCAGACCTGTGGGTATGGGCGATAATAAACATAGCAACAAGACGCAAGTGCTGAACTTAATAATCTGTCATGGATTGTCAGTGGCTTAACTAGGACTGAGCATGAAGACTTGTTATTTGTAACATGCTGTAAGGTTACGATATAATATTCTTATACTTTGTTGCAGTGATAAATCATCATAGTTAGACATACCAAGATACAAATTTGAAATCTTTTACAAAATGTCTCGCCATAAAATGATTAATGGCAATCACGGTGGTGTAGTTTAATACATTGGGAATTTGTTCCAGGACCCATAATTGTAAAAACGAAATATGACACAATTATAGGGGTCAAGTTTAATAAACTCTTCTTTAATATACGAAATGACATATACATCGCAGGAGCATACATTTGGCTGGAAAATTCACCCATGTATAAGGTGCATGATAGGAATCTATTTGATGCTATCCAAAAGACTTAAATACAAAGATATAGACGAAGTATTTGTCTGTGGAACATTTATACAAGGGCTAGTAACAAATATGGCTATATTGTACATGATAAAAATATTAACGCCTTAGACGATGATTATGCACCAGATTTACGTACCCTATGTTATAATGTAGATACAATATCAAATGCACATCCAATTACAGAGGAAGAGAAGACAGTTCTTTTACTGTTGAGAGCGTTGAACTTAAAGCCATTTGTGGGCGACCCAGAGGAGGCAGCTCGCCTAGTTGAAGTTCATGGTAGTGTAAAACATGAGGATCAAATGGAACATCAGGAGACAAAGATCCGGCGTTTTCTACGTACATATTATAAAGAGACTGGCAAGGGTGAAAATGCCTGGAATGGTTATAAATTTGGAATCGAGTGTGTCTTGAGGGCTGGAGCATATACAGAAGAACAATTACTGTTTGCTATTCGCAGAGCTTCAAAACGGGCTGCGGCAGATAAGATTAGAAGACTTAGATCTAGAGTTAGAGTTAAGCATATCATCATGAAGTTGGAAAGCCCTTATGAACTTGTGGATACAAGGGAGAGCATAATGAAGAGGTTTTATACCTAACAGATGAATCTGTAGACGCGATTGCGACCCGATTAGAACATCTTTTTGACAAAGATGTAGAGCTTTGAGGATTGCAGTCTCACAACACAGACATCATGAAAGATGCTTTTCATTCTGAATTAAAGAAGGACTTAAAAACCATGCTTACCAGAGCGATAAAATTAAAGACTACGAGCCATGAAAGCTGTGCGGAAATGCGAGCTCGGAAACAAAGCCATGTAAGCCAGCAACTCTCCTCCAGAAACCAGAAAATAGCGAAACCTTAAGGTTGTTGCGCCAAACGAATAAGCGCATAGACAAGATTTAGAAGACACAACAACAACAACTACAACAGAGACTTGACTATAGTTCTATGTACCAGTCCCGAGGAGGATTAAGTGGAAGGTGGCAAGGAAGTGGAAACCACAGCAGAGGAAGTGGACTGGCCACGAAGAGTGAACTGGAATACATAAATAGGAGGCATAGCCCACCCTAACAATGACTTCATTACTTCTGACAGGACTTGTTTCATTTGTCATCGTGGATGACATTTAAACGTGACTGCCCGACTTTACTGGCACAACTTGTTTGCTGCAAACAGAAGGGGCAATGAAAGAAGGGTATGCCCGTGTTGAGGGGATCAACCAGGGCACCAACCGAAATGATCCCAAATTAGTAGAAGAAGCGAATGAGGCTCACATTTTTGTTAACGACCATCCAACTTCAGCTCCTCTAGATGCAGGAAATGTAGTTAGCATCATTTCGGAATCATTTCACAAAAATGTCTGAGTAATGTAAAGACTCAGCCAGTTGGACATATTTTAAACCTAGAATGTACGGATGGAGTCAATATTCCCTATAAAAGCTACATTGGACTTCCAAAGTCCAAAAAGTTACCATGCCTTCTTCTCGTTACACCCGATAGTGAAGTGTGCTGCTAAAAGGAAGAAAGTGATCAACCGTAACCAGAGCGCTGAGGTCATTGGATATACTGAAAACACACTTGACCACCCGCTTACAACAGCCATCATGCAGGAGACAGATGAATTTCTTACACCTTCCATTGATATAACGCTAACCGTCCTCAGCTACACTGGAAAAGAAATAGGAAATCAGAATAACTTTGTCAAACATTAATGCTAATCCCCTTGTAATTCACTCGAGAGCTGTCATTTGTGAGATACAGCCTGCCTACACTGCTGAAGAAGTTTTTGAAAGAATTGAAGAAGAATATCCCGACATATTGACTACACTAAGCATTGATGAAGAAAATCTTTAATCACGCAGCAGAAAGAATCTTTAACCAGGCTTCTTAGAAAATATCAAGAAAAGTTTTCAACATGATACATTGACATGAGGAATTTGCAACAATATTTGCCCTAGAATATATTTATTTACTGACACACCGCCTCCCATGATTGACGAAGTTAGAAACCATATTTAACAACTACTCGCTGCTGGGATTATACGACCATGAAAATCATCTTATACATTCAACGTAGTTTTAGTCCGCAAGAAAAAAAGAAAGGCTTCGACTTTGTGAAGACATCCGTCAACTCAAAAACATTACTATGAAGGACTCTTTTGCTTTGCTGAGAATTGAAGAAACGTTGACTGCTTATATGGTGCGAGATGCTCTTCCACAATGGATATGAAAACAGGATACCATCAGATAGAAGTTGAGGAAAGCCATAAAGAAAGGACTGCTTTCACCGTCGGTAACCTTGTTTTTTTCAAATACAATAACATGCCATTCGTGTTGAGTAATTCTTCCGCCAAGTATCAGAGAATAATGCAGGGCATTCTAGGAGATCTGAACACAAAAATATGTTTTGTCACATTTACATTTACCTTGTTTGCCTTTGTCTACAGGTAGATAAAAATTTAAATATCTGTGAACATTTTGATAGGACCTTTTCTTATTTACCTATTATATATTTGGACGACTTGATCATTCTTGTTTTTTCTTTCGTCTAGGGTAAACTTTCTAGGAAATGTCGTAAGTGGAGAAAGAGTATAAACAGACCCAGCAAAAGAAGACAAGGTAAGGAACTGGGATCAACACCGTCCAACTTAGATGAGCTTCGGTCGTTCTTGACATTCGCCAGATATTATCGTCGTTTTATTAAGAATTTTAGTAACATCGTCAAGCCCCTGAATGAACTCTTGTCGCGCACATCTATTAAGAAAGGATCAAAGACAAAGGTCAATTAGTAACGGACAGACAGGGAAGAAAATCAAGGAGCTACTGTCATCACCTCGAGTTCTGGAATATGCCTATTTTAAACTCCCATTTGAGCTACACACAGACGCTCAACACAAGCTCTGGGGGAAGTACTATACCAGATGCAGGATAGTCGAAAGAGAGTTATCGCATATGCAAGTTGAGCGCTAACGAAGCTAGAGCGTAACTTCAGCGCCTTTAAGTTGGAGCTCTTCGCTCTTTATTGGGCTTTGACAGGAAAGTTTAGCGATTATCTCTCTACAACGCACTTTACTCTTCCGACTGACAACAACCTATTGACTTATATCTTGACAAGCGCCAAGCTGGATGCTACAAGTCAGTGTTGCGCTTCAGCCCTTGATGCCTTTTTCTTGACATCAAGTACAGAGCTGAATGCAGATGACATGATTGTCAATCTGTTATAGGACATCAAAACCCTTTGGCAACACTTCCCGAGTGATGCTTAACATTGTTGAGACAACAAAAGATCCAAGAAAACCTCTAGCAAAAAAGGAAATTGAGGGAAATTAGAAAGGCACAAAGATCAGATCCTTTAATAGAAAAATGGAGAAGAGCAGTAAAGGATCAGAGGGTTTCCTATCACTACTTGGTAGGTCATGATCTGACAATGAAAAAACAGTTTAGAATCTTCAGGATGAAAATAGTAAGAATCATTTTGTTTAGAGTGTTGCATGAACAAGAGGAAGAAATTGAACAACTTGTGATGTCAGAGGAGTTCAGAAAATATGTACTTCTCGTTCATAACAATCAGTATGAACACCCGGGACAAGATCGCACTTTGAGACTAATTCATTACGGAATACCCACTAGGCTACACTCTGACCAAGGAGCCAACTTCGAAAGTAAAAAAATTCAGAACTTTGCCGACTGACCGGAATAAAGAAGTCTCACATCAAACCATACCATCCGCAAGGAAATGCTGGACTGGAGCGATTCAACTCGGAATGCTTAGAGCACTCGAAAAAGACCAGAAGACAGATCTGAAAAGGTATATAAACAGCTTAATGTTCGCTTATAACTGCACAACCTACAATTTGACAAGGACTTCACCTTATGACATTCTTTTCGGTAGCAAGCCTAAGCTGCTCATAGACCTGATGTTTCAGAGTGTCCGTGAAGAACCAGTCAACAAAAGTTCAGAAGAATACATTGAAGAGTTACAGGAAAGGATAGTAAAGACACATGAAGTTGTACAACGGCTTGTAAAAAGATCTGAAGGAATACAACAGAAAAAATACAATCTATAGAAAAAAAATGTGAAAATCAGAATTAATTTCAGTAAAGAAGTTGGCCTTTTACGGAAAGCACAAGGTCAGTGATAGGTTTGAGAAGGAAGCATATATAGTCACTGACCAACCTAGACTTGACATACCAGTGTTCAATGTTTGGTCAGAGACTACTGGAAGAGACGGGGCTCTTCATCGGAATCATTTGCTGCATGTAGAACATATAGCAGATGCCAATGAGGAAGATTCTGAAGATACATAGAAGACTAAGGTGATGAAGTTAGAAGAGGTTGATAACAGGGATGCGTCCAAGTGATCAAAAATTGACAAGGAACTAGAAAGATATTGAAAGTAATGACTCAGATGAGAAAAGTGAAGGTAATGGAGATACAGTAAATGTATACCTATATGGATCCGCCCGCAGACCTGAACTTGGAGATGGGTTGAGTCAGAGTGGAGGACAGGAAGAGATAGACAGTCAAGAGATTATCAAAAGAACCCATCAAACTAGTTGCTTGAACAGAATAATCTCCCTTCGTTGCCTGAATTGATGAAATTTCTCACACTAGTTGCACAGTTAGGCTTGTAATACAAGAAAAGTAACGATGCCATTTACAATCAAAACATGGCTATCAAAACCTTTCCTAATAACAGACAGACCTTGTTCCTTCTGAAGCCCTGAAATATCCCTAAATCTCAATGTTTTTTTTTATTACGGACTTACATTTCTTTCTAAATCCTGTGTCATACTTTTAACACGCCTGTATTATCAGAGATATCTGCAACGGTACATCATATTGTATTCACTCGTCTATTATTAGACACAGCACTCCGTAGATACTGTAACGATTGGTAAAAAAATAATAAAAAATATATATCAGTTGGTCCAAAAGGGTGTAGCATAATAGTTCTCCTCATCCCATAAACTGTCATTTGCATACCCTATCTGTCAAAGTCACATTACAGAAAGATTCAATGGTGTTCCTTACTTAAAGGATAAAGTGTTGTTTTTTTTTTAATTTTATATATTGTCCCCTCTCCACATTTCACAAACATCTTTATTTAAACTTATCTTTAGCTTAAAACTTTTCTCTATTTTTCTATATAAAACTGTTTGCACTATTTGTTTACAAATTAATTAACTCTGTTAATTATCTAATATATTCCATAAGCATGAAGCTTACATGTAAGTTTGGAGAATTGATGTGGATCCTCAATTCCCAATGAGATAGATATGTTTTGGAAATGTATATACTTATATATCAACATATCATCACTAGTATCCTCTTTAGATATTTACTTGTCCAGTTGCATATTTATTTATTGATAAGAAATGACCACCCTTAGGGAAAATAAGAAAAGAAAAGATGTTTTTAAATTGTTTAAAGAGAAAAAGGCAGATATCATATGTCTGCAAGAAACACACTTTACTAAGGAACTTTAAAAAACAACAACATTTATATAGACTGGGGTCGACAATGTTTTATAACCATGGAAAGTCTAACGCTAAAGGAGTTGCTTTTCTTATAAGAACAGATTTATCTTTACAAATTAATCAGATTCATTAAGACAAACAATTATGATAATAAAAATATTCCTTTTCTAGAGAAAGAAGATGGATCACACATATATGATCAGAAACTTATTTTAAACGAAACCTGTAAATTCTATAAACAACTATATGAAAATAGCGCAGTCAGCAAAAATGAAAATATTCACTCCTTTCTAAATGGCATCACAGCCGCAAAACTCACTCCACATGAAGCAGTAAATTTAGAAGGAAATGTAACATATGGTGAAATACTCCATACAATTAAAATATGAAAAAGGGCAAAAGCTTTGGCTTGTATGGATTTACCTCTAACTTTTCATTTTTTTTAGCAAAATTGGCAGTTTATTGTAGGGGCAATTAATTGTGCATTTAAAAAAGAAGCATTCTTCCACGCATGGAGCTTGGAATTTTTATCTGCATCCCAAAAGAATAAAACCCAAAACAATTCTTAAAAAACTGGAGACCTGTTACGTTATTAAATGTTATCTACAAACTAGCCTCAAGAGGGAATAGCTAAAAGATCGAAAAGTGTCCTTGATAAATTAATTTCTAAAGAACAAACTGACCTCGTTCAGAGTAGAAATATTAGTGAAAACACAAGACTCCTGTATAATATTATGAATACTACTGAAAATGAACTAATACCAAGTTTATTAGTGCTAATCGATTTTGAAAAAGCATTCGATACACTATCATTTAACCTTATCTAAGAGGAGACATTATCTAAGAGGAGACATTATACTTTTTTAATTTTGGAATTTATTAAATGGATAAAATTATACTTGTATAACACAAGTATCCGCGTTTAACGAAATGGTTTCTTATCAGAATACTTCCCAGTAAAGCGTGGATGTAGACAAGGAGACCCCATATCCCCTTATATTTTATTTTATGCACGGACATATTAACATTAAAAATAAAGAATTCTAAAAATATTAAAGGAATTACTATCAATGGAGAAAAGTATAAAATATGTCAGTTCGATGATGATACCCCCTTTTAATAGATGGATGAAATCAGTCACTAAAATGCCTTAGATACTTTGGACAAATTTGCAATTATCTCAGGACTTAAGGTTAATTTTGATAAAACAAAGCTTATTTGAAAAGATTAAATGAAGTAAAGTACCAGAGCAATAAAAACAAAGTGGAAATTAAAATGGTGTGAAACACAATTTACTGTTTTTAGGAATAAACTTTGATGTATCTCTTAAAATACCCAATTTAAATTTTAACCCGAAAATAACTAAACTGAATAACCTAATGCTATACAGGAAAAGACGTAAATTAACACCAATTGGAAAAATAACTGTCGCCAAGTCTTTACTTTTGCCATTTTTTACAAATTGTTTCATTAATCTCTATACCCCAGATACAAAAACTACCAACACTTTTTACAGTACTATGTACAATTTTGTTTGGGAAGGTAAATCTAGAATTAAAAAAAGAAATATTAGTAAATAAATATGAAGAAGGTGGACTTGGTATGATTGATATTGAAAAAAGACATCCACAGATTAAAAGTCAAGTGGTTAAGATCTTATATTGTAAATTCCAGTTGTAAATGCTTCCAATTAGTAGATTATAAATATATTATATTTATTATTAAATATATTAACTACAGGAACACTATACTGCCAAATTTGTATCAAAAATACTTTTTGGAAGGATGTGACATTTTGCAAAAAAATACCCTGTTCACACCACTGAAGATTTATTAAACCTGCCTCTCTTTTACAATGAATTATTTAATAGAAAAACAGAAAACCCTTTATTCATCAAAACTATGTTTGACAAAAACATTTGTACAAGACAATATGATTCAAAAAGATACTTTTTAAAAAGAGAAGAAATTGAAAGTAAATTTAATATAAAAGTGGATTGCTTGCAGTATCATACACTTACTACTGGAATAAAATGTTTCGTTCATTAACACAATATAGATATTAAACAATATTACATGTATAATTCATGCATTAATTGTTATATAAAGTTCATTGTTTTGAACAACAGATCAGTCTACAATATTTTAATTAATAATGATATCTTCACTTAAAATGGAACCAAATATTCTCTGGAGTTTCTATAAATTGGAAAATGATAAATAGTTGTGTATTTAGATGTACAAATGATGCACAGAATATTGGCTACAAATTCATTATTATACAAAATGAATATAGTATCTTATTTTATTAAGTATTTTGTGATTGTATAATTGTAAAACCTTTGTTGATTTTTATTACTAATACACTGAGAAACAATGGTTATATTGAGACTATTGACTACAAACTAATTTTGTTAGGCTCAGAAAATAGCTCATATAAATAGGATTCATTATTTTTAGAATATAAATATATATATATTTTTGTAAAAAAAGAACACAACCCCTACAATTTCTGGACTAATATCAAATTTAAAATTCTCATTTAATACATATAAAGAAACAAAACCTGATTCTTCATTCAAACAAAACTGGGCAACTGTGCAACTTTTCACTAATTTATAATGTATACCTATGTTATATCTGTAACAGATACACAAATGCAAAATACTATGTACACTTTTATGTACTGTGCCTGAGCCTATATCGGACGAAAAAGTAGAAGAAGCACTAACAGCCAAAGGTCACGCTTATGTAGAACAGGAGAATACAGACCAAACCACACGGTCAAAAACCAAAGACATAGTAGGTCAAGAAGAAAAAGGAAAGGAAAGCTCTGATATTAGAGAAGAGGAACTAGATCCTGGTGAAGAACCAGATGCCAGAGAAGGAGGAATAGACCTTACTGGAGAACCAGTACCAGAACCTAGACCAGTGCCTGTACCACAACCAAAACGTACAGGGCGAGTGTCTAAACTTCTGACTAGATATTCCAGCTCTACGGTAATCAACCGCTGGACAGTAAAGTTCAAACTTTGGATGCCCTGATGAAGTCTGGGGGTTTTAGTGATATGGATTCAGACATGGCACATAAACTTATTTCTAATTTAATGTACACATATCATACTTTTATATCTTTTATCATCATTTCAATATATATATATATATATATATATTTGATGTGCGTTTAAGACTATTGGATACATGAGAGTAACCAGAATAGTCTCTCCGGGTAGCTTCTGTGAAAAGCTAAGCACTTGTGATGCTATCGCCCCAGGATCAAATCATGGACAGATCATGCTTGGAAATTACAAGCGACTATCATATATAAATATGTATGTGGGCATATTTTGTCAGAGGGGAGAAAATGTAAATAGTTCTTTATCCTTTTGCTTATTTCTGCTTATTAAATCAGTTATTGTACTTTATAATATATATTTGTACATGATTTTTGCAGAAATTTTACTTGTAATAGGTCTAGAAATACAATTAGAGAAATATGACAACTAAGCTTTCTCTATTAAAGTTAAATCTTAGATTGTTTATGGTGGCACAATGTTAAGGTTTGTACTAAACAAGCTTTAGTAATGACATTATAATTCTTTTGGTAGTAAGTTTGGAGGCAAGGGTTTAATCTTTTGCTAAGGTTATTCGGTTTATGTTAAATGTTGTTGTTAGGGTATATGACGGGACGTCATTTTACATGGCTGGGGATTATGTGACAGGTCGATCTTTTTACTGTTTGTTATTGTACCTAGGAACACCCATGCCTCTTTAGTCCTTTGATTATTAGCTTGAATTCTTGGATTTCATTGGTTTAGAAGCCTTGTGATTGGTTGTCAAGTCCATGCTTTGCACGCTTGTGTTCCCGCGAATTTTACTTTCTTCAATAGATGTCAAACTGTCAAGAAAAAGTTTTAATTTATTTTTCAATTAACAAACTACTCTTTTAAAGCAATCATGGTTTGTATCATTCATTTAATTTTTAATGGATTACTGAGATCGTTTGAATCGAGTAATCTTGCATTTCTGACTTTCCTGAACTTTCCATTGTTTTGTGTATTATCCGAATCTGGTTTGTCCGGTTATGGTGCATTATCCTGATCACTTATTTGCCCAATATAAACTGTGCAATATAAACTGTGCACTAAACCTTACTTTTAACACGTTTTCAGCTCTAACATCCAGGGTACACAGTGAGAGCTGGCTAGAGAGAGAGAGAGAGAGAGAGAGAGAGAGAGAGAGAGAGAGAGAGAGAGAGAGAGGAATTTAGACCACTTACTGGTCTTACTTATCATTGGTATACAATTGTAATCAGAACTGATAAAACCCTAAATATTTGTTAACTCTGTTTTATTTAAAATACTTTACATGTCAAGACTACTTGCTATGTTTTGATGTCTGGTATTTGTCATTTGAATAAGTGACTTGCCGTATCTGTTCTTTGCAGAGTAATAGTGTTAAAAAGAATGGTTATATTGCTTCTGTAATTTTATATAATTCAGAGCCGCTACCATTCTTGCATCTTATCACAATGTTCTGTTCATATTTTATAGGTCAACGAGATGTTATTGCTTATCTACTTTTTAGTGTACTTTATAGTTTTATATTTCAGATTGCGTCAATCTGTCTTATATCTGTCGTCGACACCTTTATGTTGTGTAACAGTTAAAAGAGAGATAAAGACGATGATGTTTTTCACATCTTTTCTCTTTTATAATATTACGGTCCATCCCAACTTGTAATAGTACAATTGACTTTCTTTAACTACATGAAAGTAGTTACAACAATAAAAACCTTTTAGTTTTGAGAATCTATTTGAGTACTCAGATCATTGTCCAATAGCATGTTTAAAATAGAATATTGGATGAAGAAGATGTTTCATCTAAAAGAGTTATTGGATAAATTCCGTATCAGTGTGTTGGTAAATTGTCTGATCTTAATAATTGTTAATTGCATTTTCATACTGCTGACATATCTGATATAAACAACTAAATTCCCGAATTTACCAAAATACTACGCAGGGCAGCTGACGCATTGTTTAAGAAGATTAAGAAAATAAGCAGAATAATGGAACACAAATATAATGCAAAGCAAGTAGAGTGGTTAGATGATAAATGTTTTAAAAACTTTTATATTATGAGACCTTTTAACAAATTTAATGTGAAATATCGGGCTTTAAACAGAAATATACTATTGAGAGAATTCACTTAAAGTTTTGTAAAAAAAAATTCTCGGGATTAAACTATCTACTAACAATATGAGTGTCTATGGCGTGTTGGGCAGATATCCACTTTACATAACCAGGCGTGTTAGGATAACACTAATAAGCTACTTTCATCTAGTAACACTGATATGATAACACTAAATGACTTAAAAAATGGGTAGTAAAGGTAAAGACATTAATGGACACCCATGGGTTTTCATTTGTATGGATGAACCCTAGGTGTGTACATTTTAAGAAATTTCATGTTTTATTTTAAAAAAGAGCAATCGATATTTTAAACAATAAAAAGATTATATGACGAGGTCCTATGAGCATTGCAACATATACCCGACCCCCAAAAGGCACCGGACAATCAGTGAATTTATGCTCTGCAATGCAGATAATGAGTCTGAAAAATATAACATATTTTTCACCGTTATGTTCTGAAATGAAATCAAGGCTTAGATTTATTACCTGGATTTCAGCGGTAAAGATAGACGAATTGTTAGGAAGTCTTTGTTTAATGCAGTGGCTATTACTTACGGAGGCACAGCCAACATAAGTGTCCTTCTTTGAACCATCAGTATATATATGAAGGTGATACGAATACTTGTCACGGAGTTCGAGAAATTCAGATCGTAAAATCAAAGGATCCGTGTTCGACTTTTTATTTTTACAGAGTTCCAAATTCACATCAGGGGAACGGATTTGCCATGGTGGATGTTCAATTGTGGAGTTTTCAGAAATGCTATCGAGTTTTATACCTGGTGTGTTTATGCTACCTTTAAGCCTTAAACCAAGAGGTCTTATGGTTTTAGGTGATCGATCATAAAGCTCTTCATGTTTAGGGTTGAAAACACAATTAAACGTTGGGTTAGACATGAGTTTACTTATATATTTCAAAGAAAGTTTCTCACGACGCAAGTATAATGATGGTTCGTTGGCTTCAACGTAAAGACTCTGCACTGTTGAGGTCCTGAACGCTCCTAGGGCTAGACGAAGTCCCTGGTTGTGAACGACGTCCAGCATCTTGAGATAGGACCTCCTGGCAGAACCATAGACTATGCTTCCGTAATTTCTAATTTAGACCGAATAAGGGAACGGTACAGAAGTAACAATATTTTTCTATCAGCTCCCAAGTCTGTATGGGATAAATATGTAAGCAAATTAAGAGCCTTAAGACATTTCTTCTTGATATGTGGAAGAAAAGTCAGTTTCCTGTCAAAAATAACTCCAAGAAACTTAGTTTGTTGGACGACAGGAATACGAACGTTATTTAAAAACAATTCAGGGTCCATATGAAGACCTCGTTTCTGGCAGAAATGTATACAATTTGTTCTGGTTGGAGAAAATTTAAAACCGTTAGTGTTGCTCCATTGTTGCAAGTTATTTAGACATTGTTGTAATTGTCTTTCAATTGTGCTCACATTTTCAGAGCGGTAACAAATAACGAAATCGCCCACAAAAAGTGATCAGTCAATCCCTTCATGAAGGGTTTTTACAATATTATTTATTTTTATGTTAAAAAGGATAACAGATAAAATACTACCCTGGGGGACACCTTGTTCCTGTTTATGAACAGATGACAGAGTGGACACACTCTTGACCTGAAAATTTCTGTCAGAAAGAAAGCTGTCAATGAATATTGGTAGACGGCCCCTGAGATCAAGGTTACCTGAATCTTTTAAAATCCCATCCTGCCAAGTCGTGTCTCAAGCCTTTTCAAGATCGAAAAACATAGCTACAGGGTGTTCCTTCTTGATAAAGGCATCACGAATGGGTGTTTTTAAACAAACAGGATGATCAACTGTGCTACGTTGGTGTCTGAATCTATTTTGATATTCTGAAATGAAGTTGTTGGACTCGAGATACCAGACAAGTCTATTATTGATCAATCGTTCTAAGGTGTTACAAATACAGCTCGTTAGGGCAATAGGTAAGGAACGCATTCTTGACAAAGATTGACAGAAGTAAGTTTGCAGATCAATTAGGAAAATGTTTTAAAAAATGGTATGGTATGTCGTCTGGACCAGCAGGGGTATCATGCCATTTATTTAAAGCGTCTTTAAGCTCTTTCAAGGAAAATGATTGATTGAAGGTTCGTTATTGTTAGATGTAAAGTTAACCTTTTCCCTTTCAGCAGAGCGTTTAAAGATTTGAAATTGAGGCGTGTAGTTTGCCGATGATGAGTTTTCAGCCAATGTGTTCGAAATGTTTTGTTTATCTGTTACCACGGTGCGATTTGTTTTTAGGTGGTTAACAGTTGAATATGATGGTTTACCGCTAATCTTTTTAATAGCAGACCAAACGTTTTTGACGGAAGTCTTGCCACTTATTTTTGAAATATACTGTTGCCAAGATGATCTTTTGGCATGTTTAATAGTCCGACGACTTTTAGTCCTTTATTTTTTTAAGAACATTAAGATTTGTATCGGTAGGTCGAACATCAAATTGCTTTAATGCCGCCCTACGCTTACGAATTGATGTTTTACACTCTTCATTAAACCAAGGCTTATTATGTTTTGATTTAGTCAAGGTCTTAGGTATACACCTTTCTGCAATATTGTGCAAAGTGTTTAAAAATGCGACAATTTTAACATCTACATTTTCTATTGAAGATGGGACTAGTTCTGCAGAACAAAGTACTGAGAACAGGTCCCAGTTTGCTCTGTATAGTTTGAAAGGATTATAGGAAAGTGATCACTTCCACAAAGGTCATCGTGTACATCCCAAGTGTAATCTTAATATATAGAAGGGTGACACAATGTTAGGTCGAGCGATGAATAATGCCCAGTTGCGGGTGCAAGTATGTTGGCTTTTTATTATTGGACAGACATATGTCATTATGGGCAATACAGTTTTCTATCGTCATGCCCATATTACTAATTTCACAACATCCCCATAGCTGGTTATGACCACTGAAATCTCCAACGAGTACATATGGAGTAGGCAGCTGGTTAATAAGATTATATAAATCATCTTTAGATACATTTGAATTCGGTGAAGGATAGACAGAGCAAATAGTTACAACTTTATGAAGGGGTACGCGAATAGCAACAGCTTGTATGTTTGTGTCAAGTTCGACTTGAGAGTGTGACAATTTGGAGTTGACAATTATTGTCGATCCTCCAGATGCTCTCTCGCAAGCTGTATGTATATGATTATAACTAGTATAGCCCTTAAAATAACATTTATCACAGTCTTTAAGAAAGGTTTTCTGAAGACAAAGCACAGCAGGATTTAGCGTAGATAACAGAATGAGTATTTCATTGTAATTGGCCTTAAGACCTCGACAGTTCCACTGAATAATTCTTTATTTATGGGATTATTAAACTTAATTCTTTGATGGGTTTGATGGGTGTTTATTACCCGAGTGTTTGGTGCAGTGGGAGAACTATGTCCTCTCCTCTGCCCCGAGGGACCAGGTGTCTCCTTAGGTCCATTGCTGTAGGCTTGTTTTGTGCCTTTGTATTACTCTAAATAGTCTGACTTGAAGAGGCTGTGTTTTTGACCGAGGGAGAAGTCTTGAGTCTCAGAAGACTTCGATACCTTGTATTTAGTAGGAATAATGACTTGGTCAGAAGTTTGGTCACCAATTGGAACCTCATACTGGGTGAAATTGTCCTGGTGCTTTGGGATTCTTTTTTGGTTGCTGAGGCATATGTTGCGCCTCTAACAGGAGTTGCCTTGTCTTTTGCCAGCTTTCTGGCTTTTGGAAAGGAGGTGGTGTTTGTGTACATTATTTTTAGTACTTCCCTTTCTAGTTTCCAGGCAGGGCAATCCCTGGATTTCGTCTCATGTGGTCTAGAACAATTAACACATTTAAGTGGGTTAGGACATACGTCTTCCTTTCCGCAACGTGGGCAACGGTCGTCCCTTTGCACTGGGACTCGGGTGGCCAAACTTCTGACAATGAAAACACCTAAGTGGACTAGGGATGTACACCTGCACTTTCACGTTGAGGTAACCGACCTTAATAGAAGTAGGGAGTGATGGGTTGGCGAAAGTTAAAACAATAGTATTTGTCGGAACTCGCCGGCCGTCCGTCAGGAATGGAATCCTGCGGACACCACACACCTCCTGTGGTGTGAGTTTCCCGGGGATATCCTCCTCAGGAACACGGTATATTTGTAGAAGAAAAAGGAGAAAAGGAGTGGAAAGTCGGAGGCAAGAAAGTGGGACGAAAGGGAGTAAAAGCTAACCCAGCACCGGTCGAGGGTTAGCCGATTTGGGATACAGGACCAGCATCCCGCCTGTCTACCCCACAACTTAGGGCCAAAGTTGTGTGTTGGTCAGGGTCGACTTATGTGTCAATATCCTGACTAGCCAACAAAGAAACTTAACCAACAGGATCCCCTCGTTGTAGGATTACTGGGTCGCCACCCACGGCAAAGAGGTGGGCTACTTTTGGAAGGTTCTTACCCCGCTACAGGTAGCGGCAGCCGAAGAATTCAAAGGCCCCTACCGGCAGGGCCGCTTTACAGGTAACATTTCTATAATCATGAATAGGTATATATTACACAGTCCAATGAGCATTGCAACATATACCAAACCCCGAAAATGCACAATACAAAGGTATTCACATGCAAACTAAAATGTACAAGTAAGAACAATTTTTTTTTAGTTATTTAACAAAAAGAGCAAACCCAACAGTTACCGCCTTTAAACGGTCAGTCGGCAATATGGACCGACTGGGGTGATTACACTGGTTTTACAGATGCCTAACCTCGCACCTCCTGATAGATTTCTTAAATGCAAGCAACGAAAAGAAAATACATCTATCCGAATAAAAAATGTCTAAGCGCTGACGTTTTCCTTGATATGTTTTGACGAAATTAGTGACGTCATCAAAATAATTTCCACATAGAATTTAGAAGAGAGATAGGCATCCTTTGTGTTAGAAGAACTACACAAATTACACAAACAAGTGCATTTTCGGGGTCTGGTATATGTTGCAATGCTCATTGGACTGTGTAATATATACCTATTCATGATTATAGCATCACGCTCGTGTGAAAATAGAGTTGAGGAACCCAAGTCCAATGTCCATCAAACGATGGATAAATATAATGACGCAAGTAGCAGTCTTCGTACATACAAATCAATTAAACCAAACTTTGTCTATGAGCCTTATTTGGGCATTTTAATATCATGTATTAGATACATATTTTGTACCGTTTTTTTGTTAGCTTCACATAAGTTGAAAATCGAAACGGGTAGATACGAAAGGTTAGACAGGAATAGTCGACACTGTCAACTTTGCGATCTAAAAGCAATTAAGAATGAGTTTCCAGCTTATATGTATTTGGGCAATATACATAAATAAATATAAAAAGAAAAGACATTGCGTATCCAAGTTTGTCAAGCTATTTCTAAAAAAAAACTAAGCACACAATACTGAACAGTGTAATATTTCTCAGGGGGCATTCAAAGTGAGAGCCTCAACGCCAAGGCAACAGCAGATTTAGATTAAATTTTTTGAAGTGAACACATGCAAAGCAAACGTAAAAGGAAGAACAAATCTGTGATGAGTCATTAAACAAAAAGAGAAAATCCGACAGTTACCGCATTGGAACGGTCAGTTGGCATTGCGGACCGACTGGGGTGCTTTAACCGAAATTACAGAGCTCTAACCTCGCACTTCCTGGTGGGTTTCTCAACAAGCAATGAAACAAAAACCAATCTATTTAAATAAAGAATGTTAAAGCGCTCATCATTTTTTTGATAAGTTATGACGAAAGTAATGACGTCATTGAAAAATAATGCCCCCAAATTGTTTGAGAGAGAGAGAAAGAGAAAGAGAAAGGGAGAGAGAGAGAGAGAGAGAGAGAGAGAGAGAGAGAGAGAGAGAGAGAGAGAGAGAGAGAGTATTATATCAACCAGAAGAACTACACAAAATTGCTGATAATAAATGAAAATAACTGAACTAAATCAAGAATAAAATGACCAGAGAAGACTAAATGGCTGTAGCATCCTGCTGATATCCTTAGAAAAGATTATATTTTAATTGAAATGTCTGACCTTTTTGTTTAGGTGAAATAACGACACAATCTAATTTATGCGCTAACCCGCTTAAAAATACAACATGACTGGCAACACTGTTGTCCATACAGTATACGTAGTTTGCAACGAAACCTAACAAATAGAATATAAGTCTCAACTACAGGCACAATGTCAAATTTTAATTATCAAAACCAATTTTGAAAAGAAAGACAACAACTTAAGTCAACGAAAACCATGGTTTTGTGAATAGAGACAGCAACTGTCTCACTTACCGTCATTGCCGCGACCTCCCAGAACTTCGGAATCCTGATGCACCACGAATGTCGTCTGTAGTGTACTAGTTGATGGAAAACCGAAGTGTTGTAGGTCTGACAACTTTTCAGAACAAAACACGACGTCCTGGCCGGACCTGGGCCCGCGCCCTACTGCGAGACACACACAGACACACACACACACGCATGCACACGCGCGCGCGCCTTTCTATGATAATCATGAACAAGTCTAGTACTTATGTAAGTATAAAACAACTGGGCTAGACAGGTAATTACATTTATTGCGTATGGTTATGTAATACATTACATAACTGTCTGGCATGGTGGTGCACTAATACGTGTACACCCCCTTATCTTACTGATTATATTACCATTTTGGTATTGTTAATACTTGTGGTGTGGTGGTGATGAATGTAATGATAATTGTGACAGTTGTAGTGGTGGCGATACTAATATTGCTGGTACAGACCGGGATTCGAGCAGTTAGGAGGCGCACTTCCACCTCTCGGCCATCTCACCCAGTTGTGATTGATGTGTTGCTGTTGATGGTGCCGATAGTTGTGGTGGTAATAGAGATAATTACGGTGATGAGAAGGAAGAGGAGGAACAACAGAATGATAATGAGGATTATTACATACCTTACTTTTGTGCGCAAGCATGGTCGCCGACTGTGTTGTTTTGCCACCAAGTTTACTTTTAACTCAAAATTGTGCAAAGGTTATTTTTGTTTTGTTTTACAAGCTCTCATCAGACATCGCCGAAACAGTGTTGATATAAACATAACAAATCATTTTTATCTATAAGAAATCTCGACATCCTCCTTTGATGGCCAGACAAATTGAGATTGGCCTGCAACACAAACACGATTTACGTGCAAATCGTGCGTATGGCACAGACAAAAAATCTCGCAATCTGATTGGACGGAGGGGGGGGGGGGGGGGGGGGGTCGCATGTATTAGGTATCTCGGTAAACTGGTAAACTATTTAATCCGTCCGCCCTTGTTTCCAAATGCACGAGGAGCTGGAGTCTTTATACATTTGTGCACATTTAGCATAGTTTAGGTTGCCTTTGACTAAGCAATAAAGTCTCTGGGGCGGTTATCAAACATATGACCTTTTTTCCCAAGTTATACGTACGGCACGGGGTGGCCAAAATATTACGCGTGCTATGGGTATGCGACAATGTGATACAGTTTAAAATAAAAAAAGTTAAAAATAAAATAAAAAAAAGTTTGATGCTATTTTATAATGATATTTCTCAATTTAAAACAAGTTGTTGAAGGAAATATGAAACTCTCAATATGGAACAGTTTATTAATCAAATCTTAATTCATTCGTCCTTTTTAGAATAGTCTACGAACTATTTTCCCCGGATAAATGCAACATAAACAACACATATGGTACACTTTTTCACTGAATGCACGTGTTTGCAATTGATAATATACAATTTCTAGATATAGTCAGGTAAAACTAGCCACTGATTAGCCAGCGACGGTAAAATGTGGTAAAAGTGTTGCGCGGCAAGCCCACGCTGTTTAACGGTAAATATCACAAGTGACCACTACCGGCCGCAAAAGCCTAGGTGGTAGAGCGTCGGCTTGCGGGTCGGGAAGTCGCGGGTTCAAACCCCGGTCGGGTCAAACCAAAGACTTTAAAGTTGGTAGTAGTGGCTTCTCTTTTAACGCTCGAGGCTAAGGGGACAGCATTACCCCTGCCTCGTCTGTGTCAGTATAATGGACCGGCCGGCTTCAGTCCTTGGGCATCTCACATAATGATAGAAATGTCGCTGCACAGTATCGGCAAAAATGCCGGCAAATCCCATCCCATCCCACAAGTGACCATATGAAACCTGGTTCAAAGTGTCATGAGTCTAGCGACATTAGGGACGTCTCAAACCACATAGGGCAAAGAGAAATATGTACGCATAAATATGCATAGATTGAAATAATCGTATGATTTTTTTATCTCTCATCCACTTTCACCTCATATTGTTTGAAATATTAGTGCCGATTTAAACGCCAAAATAATGTTAACGATGCGGTTCCCTTTAAATGGTGATTGACTGATAAAAAGTGATTGCTTGGGCGTTAATACGAAGCCATAATATGTCAGCAATGGGCATTTAGTTACAAATACGCGAGTCACAAGAAAATAACTAACAATAAAATGTGCTTTGACAGTAGTCTGGTTTAGTTTTTCACAAACAAAAGTTTTGGTGGACTGTGACCAAACAGTATGGTCTTACAAAATGTATTGTATTTGTTACACCCGATTCCAAAGAATCTGGGTAAGTCATTCTGACGTAATTGGTGTAGATGAATTCCCCAAAACTTAACTGAAATGTGTGTTTTATGTATATTGGCAAATGTTTCCACAATTAGGCGTGATGTGACGGGCTCTAGGTGGAAGAGGGGGCAGAAAAGGGCTGTGCGCGGTGAAGTGATTGTATGCTTTGCAATCTGATGGCAATTCGTTATCAGGAGACATGGTCCAATCCTCTCTATGCTATAACGAGTGCAATCAAATATCGCCAGCGTCTTAAGCCTTTTGGGGACAATACGATAAACTAATGAAATAGCCTTTCAATTTAATTTTAAACTTAACAAAAGTGAATAAGAATAATAAAATATTATTGTCCCAAGAACTATTCGAATATCGACTTGATATTCGATTATTCGTCAATATCCGTAGTTTGTAATTAATCGCCACCGCGCATGAACGCGAGATGCGTTGATGGAGGAAGAACTTCCCACATTAGGCCTTTCACCGCTTCATGGGCAATTAGAAGAGTAACAAGTGTACTACTAATCGACCACGGGCGCTCGTTCAAGGTACGTAACATTTATCTACAATTAAACTAATCACAAAATAGTATTTACTGAACTAACATAAAGAAATCATTTTGTTTTGAGTATAATTTGTTTACATTAGATTCTTAAGACACTTTCGCTTTCAAAGTGCATTATACCACCACCAAACACTGCTTCAAAAACGTCTCTGGTCTTTATTTTCGTCAGTTCCACTATTTGTTCATATTGATACATTCTTAGGCATAAATGCTCACAAGCAGCAAAATTATCAACGAGGACACACGTATTATGTTTACGAAATCCCTTCTGTTGTCATTTCAAGTTATTTATGAATAAATAGATAAGGGTAGTTTTTAAAGCGATTCACGAGAAGATCAAGTTAATGATATTTTTTTCTGATAATATTTCAATCCGTTTGAAATTCTATATGATTCTTCATTCATGGTTTTATGACAAAACATATCATAAATCAACACAAATGAGCTGTATAAAAGATGCATTGACATTTCTAATGTATTAAACCAAAGAACACCGTGGGGATTGCAAAGGTTTTGGATGCCACCTGGCGATTCTTAGCGTTGACTGAAACGTAATACGACGATTTAAAGTTTTAAGAGTCTTCTAAAATGACAAATTGAAGCACCACAATACCGTTACAATACAGCTTCCTTGTGATCTTAGGAAAAAAGAAAATATGCCACAAATGTCAATACCTCGTTAGTTCTATTATTCGTTTAAACTAAAAGAGAACGATGCTTACATGAAAAGTCTAGTGACACGTCATTGACGGACCAGATGTGCAAAATGTAGCCATTTTGACATTGTTCTGTAGGCCCCACTAGCCACACACTTAAAATATAATTCAATATGATATTGAACTAAAGTACTTAGAATGCGTTTTATTTAACTTAGTAAAAAATTTAATTCAAGTGTTCTTAGATGCGTGAACGGATAAGGGATGCTATGTTTGTTTCTCGTGGAATTTGACAGTTTGAATCTTTTTCATCGCAATAGAGATCCCGCCCTTTCAAAATCAAAGCAATTGAAAAATAACTCTCCTTATTTATTCAATCCATATATATTCGTATGATATCAACTGCTGTCGAAAGTTATGTGAGTGCCAACAATCACATATTAAGATAGAGCCTAACAATTGTAAAAAATAAATACGTAGAAGAAAAAGGGATATCTTATTGTTCCAATTCAGATACACGAAGTCCCTATCAAATCCGTTTCAAAATGGGTTTGCTACATAATATTGTCCGTGACACAGGATGTCTTCAAACAGCTTTTCGTCATAAATGCCAGAAAAATGATGTCGACATTTTTATAACAAATCTATAATATAACCTGGTTGTTTGTTTGATAAAAATACTATTACAATCCTGGACTAACGGTAACAAATTTTTTAAACAGATTTATTTGTTATTTCTGGTTCACAATTGAGAAACTGGAAATTTAGGAGTGATTTCGTCTGATGGTATGGCAATAAATGAGTGTTTATTTGTTTATTGGGTTTATCGTCCCACCAACAGTATTTCAGTTATCTGGAGACGGTGTCCACTTGAAGCAGATATAGTGCTGCCTTCACTGTGTATAGCATGTCGTGAACACCTGGCATGAAACCACACCCAGTCACATGATCCTGACTACGGACCAACCAGTCGTAGAACTACCCTTATATTTGCTTGAGCGTTAGCAAGGGAGCTATACCACTACCATTTTTAACGACTTTGGTATGTCGCGGTCCGGGATCGAACCCGGGGCCTCTCGTACCTAGAGCCGACGCTACCAAGTCCGGTATAAACGAGTGTAGATATTTCAGTTCTATTCGATTCTAATACTACGTTTTTCTTGTTGGCTCGTCAAAACAACATCACATATGATGTCATTGGCTTAAGGTTCCATTAATACACAATTCATTATAACAATTCATTATACAGACATCGCATTGTAATTACATCGGCGACGTTTCTCATTAGGGCCTTTTCATAGATTATGTTATCATTCATCAACACCGCTACGTTATATGTCTATATATGTTGTATGCATATGTCTGTTATGCAGCGGACTTTCGCCAAAGTAAAATAAGTAAATAACTAGATATAGACATTGAACATAAAAATTATAGGTAAAGTCTAAGATGTCATGTTAAATACCCTAAAATATGACAAAAGATTAAACAAGATATCAATACCTTAGTAGCAATATCTATAGATAGATCTGCGTTATAGAATACATTTAACAATATAAATTGTGTCTAAAATTGTCGCACATGAAAGGGATGGTATAATTTATTAATATTCATTTCCTTATCTCGAGATATACCTTTTCTTTCAAAAGATTAAAATAAGTTTTCATTTTCATTGTCATATACGTTTTAGTAATTTTAGTCAAAACTCGTGTCTTTATACATGCGCCCGAACACAAGGAGGAGTTTGAAGTTAGAGAAATGCACAGACATGTCATTTTCTGAGAATAACCTTTGTTTAAAAGGTAGGTATCTTCACCGCTTGATCTAGAAGAAATTAAATAATCCAATAGGTAAATAAGAAAAGGTCCTATCAAAATTTGCACAGATATTTAAATTTTATCTTCCAGTAGACAAAGGCAAACAAGGTAAATGTAAATGCGACTTAGTAACGTTTTGTGTACCTTTACTTCAGTCGATGTTCTTCTTGTAAGAATATTTGAGCCAATACATTAGAGCATATATATATATCATCCTATAAACTATAATAATCGTTTTGCACGTTTATGCCACCAGACCTTCGTTTGCAATGTAATGCATCGAAAAAGCTAAACATCTTAGGGGCACACCATTAAAAATTGGTTATTGATATGTGTATCTGCTAATTTATTGAACACTGGTATTTGTAATCCGAAATATAGTTGTATATTTGACAAAAACAAACCTTATGTTGTTTTACAGACCTTTCATCACAACTCGATGTACAGTATCAAACAGTACATAAAGAAAATGCAAAGTTTTTTTTATATTCGAGTCACGACAGCATAACAAATGTTATAGCTGCAAAATAATATATTTTGCTGATTCAGTTACCCGTGATGAAGAAAAACATCACGTTAAAGTACATTTTGCTTAACACACCATTTCCACACCATAACAATGTCTTTTATAACGCACCGCCTTCACTCTAAAACAATGTTTTTCACAAAGCACTGTCTTCATATCATAACACCCGTGTTTGTGGTTATAAATTTTGTTATGATTTCTCATGTGTAAATGAAACAATTGTAGAGCTAAATGGTAAAATCTTTTACATTGACTGTCCATAAGAAAGGCTTTCTGTCATCATTTATCATGTTACAACAGTGACTGCCATAGACCGGCCTACTCCAAAAATGAATTGCTAATGCCAAACAGTACAATATAAGCAATTTATTGAAAATTTCTTTTGTATCGTCCCGTCAAAGTGAGACAACCATCAGTAAGCACCTGCATCGGGAGTTAAAACACATACAATGAACGTATGCCTACTTTTGCCAGATTTGCAACTTTTATTGCTTATTTTCGAAAGAGATAACAAACATAATTATTTCTTATTTTGATGACGTTGATGACGTAGGAGATAACTCGTGGACTTTCCAAAGCCTGTATCTTTTGACACTTTTTATTGAAAATGTTCTGATTATATGGTTCCATAAGCTTGCTTTTATTCAACATGTATATAGCGTGTTTTACGACAAAGGCACGTTTTCATTTTAAAGTGACGATTACAAGAACCTCACCATGTAGAAAGTTGTAGTATGGTCACAAAATGTCACATGTCACGTAGCAGAGTAGGGCATTCTTAATTATAGTCTATTCATTATTGAATAATTGAGTTTCGCAAAAGAAAACAGATAAAATCGCCCAGTCCAAACAAAGAATAGAATTATAGACCAGCGAAGACAGAATCCAACTGATGAGCCATTTTCTGATATTCATGTCAACGTATGCACGTATGCACGTATGGGTGGTATGCATTGAAAAGGTCCGTAAATATGAGACTTATTTAACAGACAACATTGAAAGTTATACGTACTAAATTATTTTGTTTTTTAAAAATTGTGCCAACAAAAAGGACTTAATGTGCAGATATACATGTTAGTATACTATTAAAAAATCATTTTAAATCAAACTTAAAAAGAACATGTCAATCGGCCTGTCTGTCTGTCTGTCTGTCCGCCTGCCTGCCTGTCTGCTTGTCTGTTTGTTTGTCTATCTGCATGCCTGCCTGCCTGTCTAACTTACCGACCTACACACATGTCTGCCTACCTACCTACCCTACCCTACCCTGCCTACCTATCTACCCACCTAGTTAAATTTTATTTAAAAAAAAATATAATAGTGCAACAAAGATTTTCTAATTTGACCGATATTTTGAATGTGTAAGCAGATTTCAAGGTATGTCAAAGCATGATTGTCGTTTAACAGTTGAATGGACTTGATTAACATGTTAGCAAGTTACTTTTAAATGACTGGACTTATTGACTTAGTGCATAGTCTTCAACTCCTGTTATGATTTTATGCATTTGACAAAAAATGTACGAGTTATTTAAGTTATTTAGACAAATAAGGAAAACATTTTAATACTGCCATCATGAAGGCACGTGATCAAAGTTAGGAGGATAGCAGTTTGTTCATTAATCATAATCACGATGCCATTAACCATGTTAATAAATATTGCTTGTGTCATTCATACTCCTTAATGCAGTTAGTCTCATTTGTTTAAATTACTATAGGAAATATGTTTAGTGTAATACATGAAACAAAGGTCAAAACTCAATCGAACATCCGTGTGAGTGTTGTTGGTTTAATGTTCATCTCGACAACGAACCAGGTCAATGTACAATAAATATTTACAGAAACAATCGTTACTTTACGGATAGAATAGATCCTTCTAAAGATGTCTTACAGGAACGTGCATGTTAAGCACTGTAGTGATCGGGCATGAATTATGTTTAACGGGTTGTTACATTGTGTCTGTGAGCCATGTATTATTTTCAATTGGAACAATCTTTTTATTCTTCAGGCTGTACAATTATTTCGATGCAACATTTAAGTTGACCTGGACGTCACCAGAAAAAAGAATTTAAAACT
This sequence comes from Sinonovacula constricta, assembly GCA_007844125.1. Taxonomy (NCBI): domain Eukaryota; kingdom Metazoa; phylum Mollusca; class Bivalvia; order Cardiida; family Solecurtidae; genus Sinonovacula; species Sinonovacula constricta. The sequence continues at coordinate 65,050,678 of CM017560.1, read as the reverse complement.
AAAGCAAGTAATAGCGATGATTCTTAACTAACTGTTATCGAAGAACAGGAGTAAAGTTCTCTCTTCGTGCATCGTTGTTATTGATCACCAGTGTCTAGTTACACAAATGTTTTAAGTATGTATCCATGGAAATAGACCCACACAATCAATACTAAAACAAAACAACTGAATACACATAATTGTGTTAATGAAACGTGTTTTCATCACACGCCGACGAAAGGAAAAGGTTACTTAAGAGAAAGCATCTTTGACGAAAGTTTTTATTCGACCGTAGCAAAGGAGCTACACAAATACATCTACACTGATATCACTACGATGAACTATTTTAAAGACCTTGATGTGTAGCGGCCCGCTTTTGAAGGCGGGGCATTAGCTAACAAAGACAATCAGATATGTATTGTATTTATTCCGTTAATACTGTCAACATCATAGTATCAAATAATTTAGTAAGTAAAAGTGTAGATACCAGAGATGTGTAATTCCCCCTTACTCTTTAGACTGAACTTATAAGCCGTTTTCTATCTGTTTGGATGTCAGCTTTTATTCCTTCAGATATTAAAGTAACATTCCTGTAACAATTCCATATATACTATTTTTTTTCCTTAACAATAATTATCACAGGAATAAAAAACGGAGAAAGAAAAAGAAGATAAAATATTCCGTGCAGAAAATCTCAAACAATCTTTTGCATCAGTTGACCGAGGAGTAAATGGTATATTTATCGAGGTCCATTGATCAAGGTCCAAGTATTTTGACGCAAAGATAAAACATAAGTATGCCTAAAAGAAATAAGTACAAAAAATAAATCTTGAAGAAGACTTAATAGTTTCCGAACTTTTAGAAATAATGAAAATGATCATAAGAAGATATTAATGTTATGCTCTGACTTTTTCTTATTGCATTTCGTTCTTATGTTGAAATTACTTATAATTAATTTACTTCAAAAATGAAATCTTCTTGCTTACGACTTATCATTTGGTATTTGTATCATATGTTCTTGAACAGATATAAACATCCGACTGTGACTTTTTCCATTTAAAGTAAACGAAAGAAGACATCGGTATTTCAGCTTAGGACAAATAAGAGTCTAAAATATCGATGTGTCTTTCTTATTTTTTATACCACATCAAAAAAAGTACACTATTGCGCTAGAAGACAGGCACTTTTTACATATTAATAGCAGCCAGTTTTACACATAAATGTTCTCCTGTTACATATATATTTCGTTTCAACCACTGTGTTTTTATTAACAAACTTTTAGTATACTATTATAAATAATTATTTTTGAGTCAGTGTAAAATTAGTTTGCAAAAGTCTGCAGTCATGTGACATTATAAAGACTTTTTTGTTTCCTTCTTGTACTTTATCTCAAAAATATTTCAGAACATATTTCATGATAAAACAATTATAAATATAATAATCATATATAAATTACAAAACGAAAATAATAAGCGCATTTGGCAATAGGCTGCATTTAGCTAGTCGGTAATGTGATTTAAATTTTGAAATCAATTTTTGACGAATATTCAACATTTAGCAGATCATTGTTTAGGTAAAGTAAAATTATCTCAAGCGGGAGAAGTTTATCTCGTCCCAAATATTGTTGCCTTGTCAACGGTTGATAATAATCATCCAGTCTGACTCTGACAGGAGATTATTCCTATTTAATAAACATAATTCGAAGAACCTAAAATCTTGGTGATAAGCTGGGCACCGAATTTTGAAAAATACGTTTATGTTTAATTGAAAATCATGAGTTTATAAATGATAATTACAATAATTGTAATTATTATAAACTTGTACTAAAAGCATAATATTCATATTTTTTTCTAGAGATCTTTTAAGAGAAATGCACCAAGAGTCCAATAATGTGTTTGTCTGATTAATTGTTACGATATTCACAATTTGAATGTCTTCATTGGAGACAAAGTCTATCTTCAGTCACATCGCATCTTGGTCGCAGCAACAAAACAGTACTTTTAGGTTTAAATGTTTTTAAATTACTTCTCTAAGTCATGCGACACAACATTCTAATGACTGACTGTAAGGTTATCCTGTCTGCTGTTGATGTAAAAATATGGAACAGTTAAAGCTAATACACAGGCACATTGTGCATCTCTTTTGGTTACATGGTTGACACTAACAAAATACGTTTAAATTTAGATTGGCCTTAATTAGTTAAAGTTATTTGAAAACAGTTCAACCGAAAGACAAACCTCAGGTGTGACATGCGTCAATATGTCACCAAAGCAACATAGACTCAAATGCTTGGTTTACCTTTATAAAGCTGTAGATATGGCAAACTATTAAACTGTCGGAAAGATTTCTATGCCGATAGTTTCAAAATAGTAAAAAGACGATGAAATCCCACATTAAACATTCAAGAAAGCAAAAAATATGTGATGTTATATTAATATAGTACTTGTCAATACTACAATTTCTGACCTGATTTCACATCGGAAATGTCCATTTGAACATAACAAGAACAAGAACATTAAAAATTAGAACACCAACAGCCCTAAAATAGCTAATACCCAATTACATATTTGTCAAGTTCAACAAAGCGACCATACTTTTAATTTTATAAACAGACAGCCAATTACTTTCTGTCATTTTTTGGGACATGGAAAAAAAGATAAATATATCACTCATTATAATGTCATTCAGGATTAATGTGGAACTCCAAAGCTGTTTTATCGCCAATTTTTATTCATTGTCTTAAATCATTATTGCGTTGTCATTTTCTCCCGAGACATGCTATCGATAACACTCAGCTTTGTGTTGATTGCTTTATAATGTTTTGTTATTACAAACCGTTTGCGCCGGCGCCGAATCTATCGCAGAAATGTCTATTAGTTATTGTCATCGAGAATACAGAAAGAAAATAGAAGTGCGATAAATACAATTTAGATGATTTAATATTCCACTTGAGTCAGTCCTTTTAGTGTCTAGCATGCAACCAAATTTTTTTTTGAATTTGGAAACCTTAATTTAAACAACAACATTACCAACAACAACACACAGAGTATTAAATTTGATACAAACTAAAGAAACTACCGCGGAAAATTAATGAATATAACATTCTTTTGAGTCTTTACATTAAGTTCTTTGACTAACTGTGTCTATCACTCCTATGAACAATTCACCAAGTGTCATACATTTCCAAACGTTTATGTACACATATATGTTAATAAGTCGCAATGCGATATAGTGTCACAGAAAGCTACCATGCGTTACGATTTATGTCTTGACAAAAGTAGGTGGTATATACTTTATTATTTGTTAAATTGGATGGTCAGCGTAAACTGCCTATTGAATCATGTATGGACAATTTCACTAGACAAAATGCCAAACATGATTAAGAGATTGTTGTAATATGGTAACATTAATACATTGCCCAATTCGCAGCACGAACAAATGATAATTTGTGTTTTATGGTCCTTGTATACTAGCGGGCATGCTGTCGACTTTTTAATGAAAGGAGTGTTCGAATGATTGGGCCATTTCTTTTTATTAATTGAGATATAACACTAAAGTTTAACTTTTAATGAGCAGACCTTATTGCTACCAAGCCATTGTTTTTCTGTGGCAACGCATGTACTGTTTATACAGTAAGGTTAATACTTATTTTTGTTTAAGAGCTGTTACAATTCGTGGATAAATTGTTACTCAAACAACATTACGAGTATGTATGTTCAATATAGCATTTTATTGCTTTTGTGTTGGTAAAGAACCTTCACTGAGCCATTATGATAAGTCATATTGACAAAAGAAAACTATTATTTTCAATCATGCTTTTGTTCTTTTATTTACAAAGTGACACCAGCTTAGACATGCCACATTCATTAGAAATCTCCAAGCCTGTGTCGTCATCTTTACATTAACTCTCAGACTCTGAAGCATCTGGAGTCACCAGAAAATAAAACAATGTAGTTCGAATCTTGTTACTTGTATTCAGTATTTCAATTTAAACAAATATAGAACTACTAATCAATGACACAAACATGTTAAGATCACTGGTTCTACCAGAAAGTCATTTAGTAATTAGCATAGTAAATAAATCAAATAAAATTTTAGAAATGCTTAACTTTTGTTTCCATGTCTGTTGAAATATCCTATTGCGCCTTTTTTCGTACTCAGGTTTTTGCGGCTGGACATCGAAGAAAGGTGTAAACACTCGGCTTTACACCGTCAAAATGCCAAAGGAACGACATGTTCATTGTTTGCATCAGACCAGAAACGTATATTGTAAAAAAGTATAAGGCTGCCATGCGTTGTTTAATTTAGTTTACTATATATGTTTTCATACTAAATAAGATTTTTAAAAATGTTGTGGATGGAAATTCTGGCGTACCATCGATTCATTTAACTTGCAAAAATTAATGGACCGAGAAACATGTTAGTGGTCTCGGTCCACGGTTCACCTTTTTTTATCGAAGACAGATATAGATTTTCTTTTTATCTTGCATTTGAGAAACCTATCAGGAAGTGCGAGGTTAGAGCTGAGTAAAACCGGTTTAAGCACCACAGTCGGTACTTTTTGCCGACTGACCGTTTAAAGGCGGTAAATGTTGGGTTTGCTCTTTTTGTTAAATAATTTGTCGTGTCTTCAACACGCAGATAACCAAAAACCGATACATGTTTCAACGTTTAATGGACCTTCACGTGGTTAAGAACTGAAATGGCAATATCAATACAATTAGGAAAGGTGTTGACTAAATATCTAAAAATTATCCACTACTTCCAATATGCAAATCCGATAAAGAAAACGTGATACAAATATTACAGGCTATATTATTAATAAAATAATACAAGTACAACGTGTATTTGCTTCGTACAAACCACAAAGTATGTTGCTGAACACTACGGTAAAAAATGGACAGTTACGAGCTTTACAGATAAAAGTACACTGGCCACAATAATATTGGCATACTAATAAAACAATATGAAATGGTATTTACTAAAAACTTACACCATGAGGCGGCACCCCCCACCCCCCCCCACCCCAAAAGATTACAGTTTTTTCTGCCAGCGGAGCCATGTGACTAAACCGGAAGAAGGTAAAAACGTGGTTATTTATAACCAACCCTAAGATACAATATTACCCAAAATGAACCGAAAATACCTGCAAGAGGATTAAGTGCAAGGCAGCACATGATTCATAACAAATTTGTTCTTACTTTAACATTTGGTTTACATGTGAGTACATTTAACCTGTGCCTTTTCAGAATTTGGTATATTTTGCGATGATCATTTTGTCATATACTTGTTTTTCATTTTTCTAATTTAATACATATAAATAAGCTCACTTTAAAAATAACACACGTCCTAGGATAAGACATTCTACTGAATGAATTTAAAAAGTCTATGGCACGACGAAAGCAACAACAACAACAGCAGGTTTTATAACGAAGGTTTCAAGTTACAATAACGAGTATGATTATTAACAATATCTATGTATAATAACTTAATTAAAATTGACCCTAATGAAGTTCCACTCACTTATTTGAAGTATAAATCTACTCTGATGAGTATAGTCTAAAACGGTTATATTATTGATCAAGTGATATATTTTTTTTCTCATTTAGCAATTAATTTATTTAAACATTAACAATGTTTAATTTACAGATAAAAAGCTTCTTCCTATTTGATATAAAACAAATGTGTCTCACAGCCATTTGGCATCTTCTGCTGCAAAAAAGCAGCAGCTATATGAGAAACAAGTGTGCTTTTAAAATGGCAATAAATACATTATTATGGATTATGTATTATGTATTATATATTATGGATTGAATCATATAATCAAAATAATTAAAATTAGCAATTGTCTGTTGGCTCTGTGGTTGTGTGCCGGACGCAAACAACAGAGTTCTGAAAACGCGGTATTCTCCCAAGCTACACGCTTATTAAACTAATTTTTTGTAAGTTTAGGTATAATTGATCTGACAAGGCCTTCTTGTTGTCTCAACTTCGTAATGATTTAACTGAAAACTCGAACGCCTTTCCTGTTTTATCGTTAATCGCATAAATAGCAAGAAAATTTTGTTTATCATTCCCTTAGTATTATTTTGCGGAATTATGCAGATCAAGGTGTGGTAAAATGGTACCTTTAATGGAACAGCTTTAAACGTATTAATCTATCATATCATAAGTGCTAACTTACATAAAATACATCTTACATAAATAAGGTAGAACGTTCAACGTGTTAAGCAATCCAAGAATAGCTTATTGTTAAAGATGTCTTACATAAATTTGGAAGTTTTCATAAAATATCACTATTTTCTTTAGAGAAGCAGAACAAAGGAAGTTTAGACTGAGAGAGCATGCATGTGGGAGTATGCAGTAGACACAATTAGAGATTGCATTATGCAAGTATGCGCTCTTTTTGAAGATTATAAAGCCGGCCCTTTTACGCTTATACAATGTTCCTTGATTTAGCTTTTCCATTTATTTATTTATTTTTTATTTGTACACATAGTATGCCTAACTTGGTATCTGATAGTTAAAAGGTTGAAATTGCTGCACTGCTGCATGGATATTACGTCAGATACAAATGCGTTTTGATTTGTTTATATTTGCTTTAGCATAACATTGTAGATTAAAGTCAATCTCTTGTTGAGTGTTTAACCCTTATTTGTTAAGTGATTTTAAATTATTTTACCTAAACTTGCTAAATATGATGTATGTTCTTCTTATGGTTGGTAGGTTTTGGTATTGTTTGGTCACATGACGGAAAAGGGTTCTTTTTTCTAAAATGTCTGACAACAATGATATGTTACTCAATATTTGTGCGCCAATGAGTGAAATGGAGCATCACCATTTGATGAGGTCAGCCATCTCTAATGGATTTATATTACGTCTTTTGCTTTTTTAATGCATGTTGTAAGTGCTGAAGCCAATTTTGTAGTAAGTTAAAGTTCTATTCTTATATGAACATCTGATTCTTCTTGTTGGGCATTTATTTTAGTAGAATTGTTTGACCTCAATTAAGAGCCGACGAAAACTCAATTAGCTGGTAGCTGCAGTTTGTACAATCTGTTTTCCCATTAATCAAGTGTTCATTGGTTACTTTGCCGGTTTTCTGTTTCAGTCTTTTTTGGCGGAGTTGACAGCATTGTAATGCAATTCACAGCCATGTTGTATTCGTTCAAGAATAGTGAATTGATGTTGTAAATTATTAAACTTTTTTAGTTTAAGGTTTTGACGACGTTCTTAGTCCAATGATGGCAGGACAGTAAGTGTTAAAAGATCTCCATAATATTGTTGAAAGAAATGCACAACTTCTTCTAGTTTTATGTTGCATCATCATTGCCGATGTTGGCTTTTGTGTTTTTAGTATTCGCCAAACATGTTCATGTTTCATAATACTCGTTTATTTGTTATTAAATAAAAAAATATTCGTTCTTATTTTGAAAGGTTTGTTTGTACGTCTCATAAACTGTCTTATGTATTTCAAAAAGTAGTGATTGATCAAGATTAAAAGATTGTTGGATCTATGACACAGGTCGTCGTGAATAACTTTGTTTTTTATATTAAGTAAGCCTTGTTGATTGTTGTTATAATCACTGAAGTCTTCTAGGTGTAAGTTAATAAACAGCATGCATGAAAAGAAAATATAGACAGATATTAGTTATTTGTATTGTATCACACACACCAATACATGTACAGAGAGAGGGGGGTGAGAAAGAGAGAGAGAGAGAGAGAGAGAGAGAGAGAGAAAGAGAAAGAGAGAAGAGAGAAAAGAGAGAGAGAGAAGAGAGAGATTTATATTTATTTTGTCACATATTTCCCTTACCTTTACGATGTGGCATGTCAACAATTGCTAAATATACCAAGTACGGCTTCAGTGCTTGAAGTTCATCTGGTCAGTTTGCAACAAATTGAAAAGTTGTTTCTGTCCCTCGACAAATTAACATAACTAATGGATCGTGCAGACAAATTTATAGCACTTGTATTAGATAATTTCCTGACATACTGATGGTTGAATTTAACAAATAACAGACATTTATTTTATTTGAGCATTTTTTGAAGGTAACATGCACTACATTAGTAAACATTTGAAAAACATGTTTCGTTATCTGTCTGTAGTCTTTATATTATGTGAACATATCATATTAACGTTGTCTTAATACTGCCATTGACATATACATGTTTACTAAATACGGATGCTTGTGCTTTGTTACAATTAATGTATTGACCAAGTGCAATTGTAGCATGGGTACTAGTTAGATGCAATATATACGATATTTGTCTATCGTTATTTCCCATTCGACCTTATTAAGTAGAGCTAACATTCATTTAATGGATATATCTTCGAATAAATGGTTGAAATTTTTTTGCTGTTTAGTGTATTTTATTTGGTTATTATTTTTTGGTCAAATAGGAACGTCAAGGTTTCTTACTCCATTGTCTGTTTGGTATATACAATAAATATCACATTCAGTGGACGTCAGTACATGTAGCATGTATTGACAACTCGAGACATGGCAATGTAAACCTCGGCAAAAACCTCTGTTAATATTATCAATCTCGGGAATAAAATGTATTGGCATTTGTCAGTGTTTCGTCGTCATAATGGTTTGTGATTAACTTATATAAAATGTTAACATGAAGTTCATTATAACAAGTGCTATCTTGTTGTTAGTAGTAGTATTTTATCAGTTTCTATCAGTGATGCAGGTGCTTGCTTTTAGTTGTCTCGCTTTGATAGAATACTTTAAATAACACGGATTGCTTGTGAGAAAGACATTCAGAAAGAAGGTTGGAGCGCTCCACAAACTAGGCAAAAGCATCCCAGCCAATCATTTCGCCGACTGACCATTTCAAAGCGGTAATTGTTTTTTTTTATGTGTTTAATATCTCGTCTCTGTGTTTTGTCACATTTGCGTTTACTCTGAATAACTTAATCAAGTGGGAGTTACTATTTTCAGGTTTTTTTTTTAACGTTCATGACCAAATGCAAATGGTGACGTACTGACTACATTGTACTACTTAGCGAAAGCTTCTAAAGTAAAGCGAGCAATAAACATCTTTTATTATTTTAAGCAATTTTATTGACATATTATTCTTTCAGCAAATAAGTATTATTTCTTTAAAATAAATGACAATATAGATATCACATATCAAGAAATATCTCTCCAGGAAAATCAACTGTGGGAATATAAGCTTTTATATACAATGGTTTTATCTAGATTCACTGTTACTTAAATGCTAAATGATTCACTTAAATATAAGAACACGACACGGATATATATAAATAAAATATATTTAATTACCAAACAAGAATTCCCGCTTCTTTTGCATTTCGCTTAATTGAAATCCTATTGTTGGTGGATTTGACATTCTGTCAGTGAAATTAAATTGTAAACAATTTTAGCAGATGAAAAAGCACAACATGGTAGAGTTTGGTCTTAATTCCATTATAAATTGCCAAAAGTTTCTGTTCCCGCTGATTGATGGAAATACGTCAAATTCTATTGTACTTAACAGTACACGCTGATAGATAAGCCATAAAAACTAAAATGTTTTTTAATTTCATGAAGTATTTTTAAAGAAAGACTGAGTCCAGTTGTAAGCCCTCAGCCCCTTATTGCATGGGTTCGATTTTAGATCGGAGAAAACTGTTATGTGGGAAGGTTTATGAACTGACCCGAGTTGCACCACTCTTTCTACTCGAATTTATTTATTTGATGTCTGGGACATCCTCCATAAATTATAAGCTAGACGTTATGTTCATATTGTTGACGTTTTAAAGAACCAATACAATACAAAGAAACAAACAACGATCAACATTGATATTTGGATAAATTTAAATACACTTATTTATTTGATTATTTATCTATTCTAGCATGAAATATATAATCAATATATTAATCAAAACAATGAACATTATTTAAAAGTTAATGCCTTTGCTGTCTTTTATAGATTTTGTTCATGCATATTTTTATCCACTGACAGCAATTGCACTGACACAGAACAAAATACGCAAACACAGATAAGAGCATTATATAATTTATTATCTATAACACCATTAATCATCGGGACGCTGGTCTAGATTTATCGGTTCTGACATAAATAGGACTTGTACTACATCTAGGTATATCGTAGATTGGAATACCAGTCTAGTAACAGGTCAATTTTCTAATGTCAGCAATATAAAAAAGATAAAAAACAGTTTCAAGTCTGAAAACAACGACTTTAAAGCCATTATAAGACAGTCACTTTTGGATTTCTAGTGTCTTCATCTCTCCAGTCGTGCCCTATCAAGGTGGGACAACTTGAGCAGTCTCCATACCCTTTACGTGAGATTGCACAGTAGGTATAACATCGGGATTTTTGGTAACTTTATTATATATAATATGCCAACTGCGGATGAATTCTCGACTTTTATGATATGTATTTTTTAAAAAAAAACTGGTTAACTCTTAACAATACTACATTTTATTCTGTTGATTGGGGTGGCTTTCTAAAATCCGATGATTTTTTTCGTATTTTTTACATTTCACTGTTGACACTTTTGGCATATGACGTCATGGCATTGTATGACGTCATATATTGTTCTTATTATATACCAGCGCATGTACTGTTTTATTTGATTTGAAACTACTCTCTCATTTGGAATTTTTAGGTTGGCGAGGATTTTATCTACTGTACAAACTGTACATATGTTGATTTATTTATTACCTTTTAACTTAAATTTATTATATTTGACAGTCACATAAATGTACAAAATATGAGCTGCCATTGTTCTTAAAGAAAACAACAATGATTTCTTTTGTATTTTAATTGTATTTTATTACTTATAGAAAATATCAGCGCTTGGACATTTTGTATTGAAATAGATCGTTTTTCTTTTCATTGCTTACATTTGAGAAACTCGGCAGGAAGTGCGAGGTTAGAGCTCTGTAAAACCGCTTTAAGCACCCCAGTCCGTCCATATTGCCGACTGACCGTTCCAAGGCGGTAACTGTCGGGTTTGCTCTTTTCGTTAAATGACTCATCACAAATTTGTTCTTACTTTTCGCTTGGCTTGCATGTGAAATACCTTTTTCTGTGCCTTTTCGGAGTTTGGTATATGTTGCAATGCTCATAAGACTTTGTATTATATTCTTATTGAAATACAATTTTTGTGAATATATAAGTAAATAAGAAAGGGTCTTATCAAAATTTCCACACATATTTAAATTTAATCTACCTCTAGACAAATGCAAATATAAATGTGACAAAAACACAGAGACCAGACATAACACACAAAAAGGAAAACCATCAGTTACCGCCTTGGAACGGTCAGTCGGCACTGTTTTTTCTGTATAGCGCTTCGTTTAGCCTGGCGCTTTTGGAAAAGGACAGTCTTTTTATAGAAATATGACACACCCATGCATTCATGGAAAACGTTTGTCTTCGACATTTTGTATATAAAATAACATCCTTTTTACTAGTGTCTAACGCGCATTTCTTTCCGCGAAACATCGGATTAGTTTGCAAAACGTTTAATTTCAAATTCGCACACATTTGCTGGATACGGCTTGAAAATGTATATTTAAAATGCTGTAAAACAAATTTTAAGTCAAGATGATTTGTGATACCAGCTTTTACTTCCATTTGGCATTCCTGTGAATTCTAAGTACTCATGCCCCTGGATTTATTTGCTAAATTCCTTACTTGAAAATATGGAACGGTTTGAAAGATAATTCATCGAATGTAAAGAATACCATTTTACTCTCTCAACACCGGTTCCTTCAAATATGCTTCAGTACAAAATCCAACAATACTAAACGGGGAGGATGTTCAAGACGGATAATCATACAGGTAAACAGGGAGAATGGTTTGGATACATTATTTAAAATTTGTATTTGAACTTTGTTTTAAATAATTCATATTTGCAAGACGCATGGTTGAACAGGCGTTGTACATGTTGTCTGTGATATTGGCGAAGCGAGTTCGAATCTCCAGAGTGAAATGTTTTTAAATTGAATTGCTTTTTACAAATATTATTGTCTTGAATGCGCGTAGAGTTAACTTTCCTGTTTCGTTTATTTGCATTTCACATTAAATAAAAACATAACCATGTATTCCTTTCCTAGTAAGTAATTTCGAAGTTTTTTGTAAGAAATTTAAAGAAATTGCATAAATAAAATCGGAGCGCACACAATTTCATTTTATGTGACAGACGTTTTCTTAATTCTAGCCTAATCAAGTAGATGAAGCGGATCAAGGGCACCGTGAAACAGTTGAGTCATTGGCGTCAATGTTACCTTAGATACGGACGTAGCGACTACGTACAATCTAAATAATGGGGAGATGTCTATAAAGCACAGAGGACTGCGCCTATCCACAGATGCAGACACATTGAAATATTTATCACGTATAATCATACCTAATGTGTCATTAAATACGAATAACATTCATTAATTTTAATATAATAATTTAAATATTTGTTTAAAGAAAGACTCTCTTAATTAGAATGACTATACATAGAATATTAAAAGAAGAAGGGAAAAGGAAAATAAAAGACAAAAAATGGTTACAAGAAAAATAATTGACCTTTCGAACACTTTGTCATGCATTCAAATCCTGAAAATAAATATGTTTTACAGTATCGACATAGTTGTATCAGCAACTTTAATTTTTAACAACTTAATGGTTTAACCGTCAGAGTCTAAGACGTTACGTTTGATCTACACACCTAATGACGTTAAATGCACGGAACCATTGCGGTGATTATGCTGATGTAGAGTCGAATAGCGTTAAACTAGTAAATAAAGTACAAGCATATAATTTAGTTAACGTTGGAAAAATCCGAGTAGCACAAACATATATATATGATATTCATATTATATTAAAAATTAAATAACATTAAAATTGTTGTTGATGTTTAGCTGACCGAAGAAGATTTTGTTAGTGTCTTTCAAAAGGCACAAACGTGTAAATCGAATAGATTATAATCAAATACGAACATACCCTGAGGTTGCAGGTCGTTTTCGACGAGCATCTATAAACCAGATTGTTCAAGTCGAAAGAAAAGTTAAAACTATTTTCTTTTTAAATATAGAATTACGACATTACAAAGAGTATGGTAAAATTATGAAAAACTTCTTTTGGGTAGGTAAATCTACGCGTTAATCATTATGTATTTCAATTTAAGTACATCAATTAGTGGAATGCAATTTATTTATAATTATTGAAATCATACACTGTGCATACACTACTTGGGGTAAAATGGCTGCAATCGCATTTAGAAGATTACGTAGTTATCAATCAGGACACTTTGTAATGATGTATAGACTTTAGACAAAAGGACGTTAATGTAACGTAAAGATAGGACAAATTAAAATGGTGCCATAAATTGCACGAGTTGGAGATATTTAAGACCGCTGTATTGTACACATTCTAAAAAGCAAGTATTACAACGTCATATGAGCACTACAACATTTACAATACACATTTTAGTGCAGATATACTGATTGTATTGTCTTCTTACTAAGTTCCTTTCTAGCTCTTCACATACAGAACAAAGAAAAATTATTCTCCGTAGAATCTTTAAAGAGAGCATAAAATAATAAAGACGTTAACACAATCCACCATAACAGTCAAACTGAGCTGCTATGTGAATAATGTAAGTTGACATGACATTCTGTCAGGTCAGTGCAGAAATAGAGGAAATGTGAATTCTGGGTCATACTCCAGTTTAATCAAAGAAACAGTCTGAAGCTGATGAGATTCATTGTATTAAGCAAATATGTCAATTCTGCACATGGTGTCGCACATTTCCGTGTAGATCCTGATAGTATTTGTCAGTTGACCTTTTTGTGAAATTACAACGTATGGACCTAATACGTGTAATTGAACATGTGATGCTTTTAATAAAATAAAATTTACTTCTTCAACAGTTAATTTGCATGTCCTCGGCTACCGTCTCTATCTGTACACAATCTGTTTTCTTTACTGTTATAAAGGTATTAAGTCAGTATTCTATATCGACATGTTTTTAAATATACATATATATATCTAGTGATTGTGTACTCATAAATTTCGATATTCAGATTTTCTTTTCAGGTTCAACATGGTCATGTTTGTGTATATATTGTGCATGACATGGGCTGCAGAGATGTGCCGCGTTCTCTTGCACTTATTACGGGCAAAACGAATTCCCGTTTTTTTTAACTGGATAAAAGCAACAGGTTTGTAACGATCTTTCACCAAGGATGTAGTGATTGCTAAACAGTGTCTCCAGTGTTGGTTCTGTCACTTGCACACTGCAATGACTTTCCAGCAGCCAACGGAAATAAAATGGAAATTTTGCATTCCGGTCGACAGGATTATCTTCATTGCATTGATTGCAAGACCGACTGAAAGACGAACCCATCCCCCTCTCTGCGTGCGTGTGTGTATAAACCATTTCACACGTCACAACTGTAGGAATGTAGAGGTTACAGTTTCATCTGTTAATTTAACTTCGCAGTCCTTTTTTCACAAACCCTGTTTAACCCTGTTTAACTGGAAATATGAATCGTGTCATGAAATTAGAATTCTTAATAAAAACAACAACAACAACTCTTATTTTTGATACAAACTACCCCGGAATATTAATAAATGTAACATTCTGTTAAGTTTTTTTTTTCCAATTCACTAAGTTCTATGATACTGGGAAAATATACCCATTCGCATACTTTATGTTTACAATGTCAATTAGTCGCAATAAGAAAGTTACCATGCATTAGCACTTCCTTCGTCGCGATTTGTTTAAACAAAAACAAAAAATGGGCTGACTAGGCGGTGAATATTTTATTTGTCTGCGTAGTGCCAATTATATCAATTTGACAATTCCCCAAAATATTTTTTGGACAGTTGAAATAAGATTACAATGACACAGTGCCCAATTCTCAGCACGAACACATGATAATCATAGCTATTATGGTCCTCACAAGATTTATATTATGACAAGTGGGTGGAGGGCATGTTTTCGACTTTCTGAGAAAACTAATAATACTGTCATTACCGGTAAGTTACTGAGATGTACCACTTTATATTTACCATTACAAAGCAGACAATTTTGAACTTTTGCTATCAGCTCATTGTTCTTCTGTGGTAACATATCAACTATTTATACAATCACTGTAATGGTGTTTTAACAATTAACCAAATTATCGGACGGTAGATATTGTTTTACAAGCTTTAGACACAAACGAAAAACAACAAAAACGTTTTTTCAATTAAAAATGTTTTATCATCAGGTTTCCAGTTATAATAACGTTAATAATTTAACCAAATATATATTTAGTAACAAAATTGAAGACGATACAAAGAAAGTTCCATTCCCTTGTTTGAAGTATAAAAGTCCTTTAATCTACTACGACAAGTAAAGCCAGAAACGTTAATATCATTGTTCATTTTGTTCTCGACTTATACGCAAGGTAGCTGAGGTGTCAGACTAATCTTACATTGTTTGTACTGATAAATCTGTTTACAGTTGACAAAACTGTCCTTTATTTTTTTACATAAAACATGTGTCTTATAGCTTGATGTCATTTTCCGCGAAATAAGCTATTATATTTAGATACAACTTGGTTTACGTGTGTTTATCAATCAGTGAAATTAGGAGATTTGCCATGTGCGAATAAAGTTATGATGATCGGCAGTTATAAATAAACAATAATTGTGCTTTTTAATGGCCAATAAGCTAACTCAAGGTTTTAACCATGAAGTCAAAATATTTGTGTACATGACAAATGTCTGAGTGGCTTATAAATAGCGGAAAAACATAGTTGTTAAAACGCTATTAATTTTTTCAACTAGAACCTGATTAAACTCAACATTCGTAACTTTAGACTTTGTTCTGAAAAAGTCGTCATATCCTTTCGAATTCAGAAAATTTAGACTGAAATCTGCAATGCCTGTTTAATAGGGAACCACAAAACAATAAACATGTACGCTAAGAAGATATTGTTTATCGTTCACCTCCATTCAGCTTTAGAAATGGATAAAAAATATATTGATGGGACATCTGTAATATATTCATATATTGTAATTATATTACAAGTGCTTGCTTACATCAATACATAAACACATAAAGAAACACATGCTTTAAGCACGTTGTCAATTCTAAATCTATATAGTTTAATAGCACAAACAGTAACATCAGAGAAAAACAGCAGTAACAATATCAACAGCAGCAACTACAACCCAATATTTTAAAGGGAAATAATCTAAAGCGTAGCATACAATTTGAGTTTGAAAGTTTTGTCATTAGTCTGACATTAGAGTGGGAAAGAGAAGTTGGAAGAGTTATTCACCTGTTCATAGTTCTCGTTTTGTAGGCAACAATGTACGCTGATCACTTTACGTCTACCATAAATTGGCAAAGCCTGTATTTGTTAGGATAATTTCGTTTGTGTAATTATTTGCATTACCAATTTTGTTCGACGATTTGGCGTCGAGTGAACACACACATACAAACAAACAACAATGGCTATATCAGTATCCGGACCAAGTTATAAACATCCGAATCAATCAACTACAAACAACTCTAATATCAACCTCACAACGTCTCATTGTATGTTACAATAAAACAATGATATTTGTCTATTCGAAATGTCCCGTTCGGTTTGTTGCGTGGAGCTAAAATACATTTAAGGAAGTTATCGCCGTATATTTTGTTGACTAGTTGGTTCTTACTTTTTTATTTTTGTTTAATTAAACGTATATTTCTAACTCTATTTACTCCATTGTTTTTGCGGATAAATGCAGTGCTTATCACAGCTGCCGGTCGAAAGCACGTACTTACACTTTGATATATAGTAATGTGACCTTGACTAAAGTCTCTATGCATATTTCCAACGTATGGTTGAAAGCATATGATATCAGTCTTTGAGCGATATTTTATTGTATCTCCAAATATTAAACTAAAATATACTCTGATACATGTAAAGTGTGTGTAAGCCCTACAGCACTTCTATGTTTACACCGGGTACATATATGGCATATGTGTCAAATCTTTGACAGTAGTGTGTCTTTTGCCATGTTTAAATAATTGAAGACATGTGATCAGTTTGTAAATAAAGCTGAAAGTATGTCGCTTAGTGTTTTGCATCGATAATGCAATATTGACATGTATAAGTGTTTCGTCTTGTTCAAGGTTTTGGTTTGGATTAAATGACTGAGCACATACTTAAAGTTCAACGGTTTCGCTCGAGATATTTTACTATGCAATTAAACATCTCGAATAAATACGTATCAGTAGATACAGAGGGATTTAATTGAAGCAAAAATAGTTTAACTTGGGTTTAACTTGACACAAAATTCACATAAAGTTCTGGGATCATTAATTTGTCATTGCTGATACTAAACTACCAACTAATGACAAGATTATTTTTGGATATGATACAAACAAACGCCAGTTTTGAAACTGCTGAAGCATTTATCCAGGGGTAAAATGCAGCATGCTTTTTCCAGTCAATACATCGTATATTTAATTCATTTTCAGATTACTGTGTTCCCGTTACATGTTGCAGCTTTGAAATATGATAAAATGACAGCGAAAAAGTTCAGCGACGACAGGCCAAAAGGAAGACTACAGCCAAAACATCACAGTTGAAGACATGCCGGAAAATAGTGCTCCGTACCATGACGCCGGTACAAACAGATTGGTGGATTTCTTTGACAATTGATCGTCACTTCTCAAGCTAATAGAGAGAGAGAGAGAGAGAGACAGAGAGAGAGAGAGGTACGTCGGTGAATTAACAATTATTTTTATTAGTCTGGATCTTGATATTCACGATAACCTGCAAACTTGTATTTGTACTTAATGTAGCGTACCACTTTCAATAGCTTCTATAGAAAAGCGAGCTATACGCAACTTTTATTGTTTTAAGCAATCTGACTGACAGATGCTAAAGAGAATGGACAGCGTTTAAAATTAGTTACCTGGTTACGAATCTTGTATGGTGAATTGCACAGTTTACACTTATATTTAGGGAAAGTATAGAACGGAAGTAAAATCTAGAATCAATCTTCTGTACTCAGTTTAAATTGATGTTCTATTTAGAACTGCATATCACTTAGCAAATTGGGCCAAACAAATTGAGACGTCATCTCAGATACTTCTAGGAATAAAGTTAGTTTTGGATATTCAAATGTGAGTTGATACATTAAATACAGCAAGACATTGCACATGATCCGCTATTGTTTGCAAACGTTCGCATGAGTATAAAGGCAACTAATTTTAACCAGCATTATTTGATAATTTTAAAGATAAAAGATAAGCATGTGATCTCTAAAAACATTGAAAAACACATTTTAGTCGGTAGAAAAATTTACTCTAGCTTCTTAAACTATATATCTTGCGTACTTTAGAACTTAGTAAAATATTGAATGGTAATATTAATTTGACAACTTTTAAATATTAATATATACACACCTTTGGCTCAAACTGATTTATATTGTAAAACATACATATTATATGCAATCAGTACATAGAGCCACATATATAATAACAGAACTTTCAAATATAATACAATTTCTTACCAAGAAAACCCATTCTGGAAGTATAAGCTTTAATATAACAAGGTTAGTTTAGACCCATAGTTATTACAATATAATATTTCACTTAAATGCAAAAACGTGAAAAAAACAACAACAACTATAAATTACCAAATCAATTTATACAGTTCCTTTTTCACAATTCGTTTAAAAGCACAACCATTGTAGATAGGTTTGATATTCTGTCACGTGAAAGTTAAATTGGAGAAAATGTCAAAGATGAAAAATAACAACATGATAGAGTTTAATCTAAATACAATATTGAGGATGCTATAATGTGACGGCTGCTACCATGACATTGACGTTAAGTTCCAATTTCATTAAAATTCCTCACGTTTAGGAGAAGATTGATGGCAATATATCAAATGCCAATGTATATGGCAGTCAATGTTGTTCCTGATAGATAAGGTCATACGCCCAGTATTAAACATTGTGACGCCCTATCTGAGAAAAGCTGGCATTTTATAAGCGTTTGCTTCATTCCAGAAGATTCAATTCGACTTTTAAATTAAAAACGGTTAAGGAACGTAAATAATTGTTCGCATATTTGGACAAGAAAGAGCGGTACAAATCATTTTAATCTATAACGTACGTAATAACTAATTTCGATTTGACAATTTTTGTTGTGTAACAAAATGTTCAAATAATTTTACAGAACATTTTATTGAGATGAGCAACAGAGGGAAATAACTGGCTTACTTTACTCAACTTTTTTATTTTGTTTCTGATGTCAAAGTAAATAATATAAATTCTTAGGGCTTCGTGGAGAAAGTACAGATAAGACATCTAAAAGAACACAATTTTAGGTTAAAATTTCTGTTTTGTTTCCACTTCATGTTCTCTAACACGCATGTTACATTAGTCCACCCATACCAAATAGTTTCAAAAGTTTCGCTTCTTATCACTAATATAATAACAGAAGTAAAGAATTATTATATTGTATAGAATTTTTAGAAATACACGTATATTAAATGACAGATTCTTTCACTAAACTAGCAGAATTTGGCGGACAGAGGTACATAAAATAAAGCAATGTAAAACGACAGCGTGTTAATCGGTATGTCAGACATGCTCTTTGGAAATCATAAAAATAAATTAAATCATAGACTGTTGGAGTATGCATTGCCAAAAGCAAACGTACTTGATTTTAGCCAGTTATGTGCCTATATGGTTTAGACCATCACCCGCTTTGACTAGATACGAACAATGGCATTAATCTCTGCAATGTAATAGGAGTATAAATGACGATTTTACCGAATAAACATCTATTTCTGTTCGCAAAGAAATGTCAATTAAAAATAAAAAAGTAATATTAAAAAGCTACAACAGAAATAAAAAAAGTCCACAGTTGAAAGTTTGCACCAGGTACAAATGCGTAATGTTAAAAACATTCAGTTAATTTACAAGCATATACTAGCATGCATTTTCGAGAACTTGAGTTGGCAATCGGCGAAATTCCGTCCTGGGGACAATAGTTAGTGGGATATATATGCTGCAATGATTTGTTCACCGTAAGAAAGATTTCGGCATGAGATTATATTGAGATAACTCGTGGTTAGGATGCACGGTGCATGTCTTACTTTATCAGAATAATCACTTTTTATTGTCTTATGTTTTTTTTTTCAGTCAACAAAATGAATTTTATCTATCGTTAAGGGATTTATTCTAGTTTCACATGAGTTGGTCCATTAAAAGCAAGTTTGACAAGTAGCGACCAGTGTTCAAGGAAAAGTTTTCCGATATTTTTAAAACCTAGAGTCATATTAAATCAGAAGCTGGGAATAAAAGAACGAAACGCCAGATCACTTTATGAAAGGGAATATTCTTCAAAACCTAATATTATGAGAAAGTAAACTTTTGCGGGAAAGAATTAAAAGTCAGACAAAGATAGGAAACATGGATTGCTGATCGACATGGCAGGCTCCAAAAAAAATGGTCTTACCACGAGTCGCCAATAAATCAAATTTTATGAAAAACTAGCAAAATGTTTTTTGAAGATTTATGTTCTAGGTATTTGGAACGACTTTTCAGATATGAGAGTGCGTTAGCTGGCATTTGTACTATTTTGATCAATTTTGACACGACTAGATAGAAAAGATAACGTAGAAGTAACTTAGAGAAAAGACACTGAACAAAGCAAAGTGACGTCTACGATTTATTCATACTTATCATCAATGTATACCTTATTGCGCCTATATATATATATATATATATATATATTCAACCCATACATAATTTGTGATGAATTGCTTAAATGATTATAGGAACAGAACCATATTTCAACTACATCGAGATCAACTACGTTCACCTATACACTGTAAACGTAACAATATACACATAGATTCTTATAGTAATTTTTATCTATTACAGTCTGTCATTAAACAATTCACATGTAAACAGGCACACTAGTCTAGATTAACACTGAATTAGATATGCATTAGTATATATTAATGCTTTACTGATATGTCTTTGAATAGTGATATTAGTTGCTTACTTTTTGAATTATGAAATTATACAGAAAAGGAAGTTGCTTTTTGTGCAAAATTCCAAGTTCAGACCCTTTTACTTTCTAAAGTATGCAACAAAATTCACATAACTACATACCGTTTACTTTAAATAGAAAACTGAAGGTGACCCTCCCCTTTGTCCGATGACTAATCTATGTTGCGCCCATTAGGAGTGGGGAGGGTGGTCGCGATTGGTTATGCGTCACCTTTGATATTTAGTAAGTATAGTGCGAGCGTGAGAACGTCAGAACGGAAAGCCATAACTTCGCATCTACCCATATGGAGTCACAGATACCAATAAAGATTTGCACTTACGGTCAATTTGCAAGTTTGTGTTTTAATTGACGTTGATGGTAATGATGGTTGTGGTACAGTTTGTGGTGATGATAGTTATTGTGATGATGCTGAACGAGGTATGGGAGGCAATATAATTTTGAAGTAAACCTCTTTGAATTTATTAAAAGAGTCAAAGCCCATATTTACATTCCGTAAGTAGCTTTAGGGTACAAGAGGGAACACATAGTTGTTACACTGAATACACCGGTTTTGGGTCGGCTCTAGATACGGGAGGCCTCGTATTAGATCCCGGGCCGCGACATACCAAAGTCGTTAAAATGGTAGTGGTATAGCTCACCTGCTAACGCTCAAGCAAATATAAAGGTATTTCCAAGACTGGTTGGGTCTGTGTCATGATAATGTGACTGGGTGTGGTATCATGCCAGGTGTTCACGGCATGCTGTACAAAGAAAGTAACACTATATCTGCTTTAAGTAGACACCGTCTCCAGATAGCTAAAATACTGTTGGTGGGACGTTAAACCCAATAAACAAACACGCATACACTTAATACATACCATTTTAGCTGAACACTACAAGAGACATGAAACTCGTAATTCGTTTTTCGCAGGTATAATCAGTGGAAAAAAACAAATATTGGTATATGTCCTTTGGAAAGGGTCATATACCATGAAAACAATCTTGAGAATATAACTATTGATGTCTCAAAAACTAGAATTTCTAAGCAGACAATTGTATAATTTTAAAGTTGTTGTTATGGTTTAAAGGAAAACATCAGACTGCTGTACCTAAAATGTACAAAGAAACAAATATTTAACTCGTTTCTGATCAGAGTCAATGTACCCATGTAAATATTTTCTGTAGGATAATCTATTCTTTTTAAAACAGTCTGTAGGTGTTTACCCTCCTTCTCTATTTCGATCACTCAGATGGCCTGGAGGGAAATTAAAACAAAGACAAAAATGCAATACAAATCAAGAAATGACAAGTGTCTATTTTTGTATAAATATGTACAATGACTATTATCATAGTGATCTGAAGTAATGAGTAATGTCCCTGGTCGTATAGCTGGATTACGTTTTCTATTTTGCGATGTTAAGAATAAAATCAAAGTTATCTTCGGTTCAAAACAGTTTGTATATTATATGTATTTAAATAACGTTCAAATGTATAGTAGTATGCACAATAATAATTTTAACGTTGAGAATTCATACCCTAATTGTTTTCTTTAACAGAATTTTAAAAACTTGACCGCTTATTATGCAGGAGATACTAACAATGACTATTGACTGACATGTTTGAATATGTGTTCTGCCAAAATGAAGGATGTCATACCCTAATTAATAGGTTACTGCTTGTCTGATATTCTCTCGCGTCCGCTCTCTAGAAGAGCGCAAAAAGGCGCCTTATCAATTACTTTATGAAGAGAAGCGCGACTATAAAACTCGGTAAGGGGCGTCTCTCAATTAGAGTACTGATCGATTAGTGTAAATTAGTTCTTGGGGTAAAGTTTCATTGAGTAATAATTAAATTACATTGAAGACTTTTAAGTGTTATTTTCACCAGACATCTTAATAATGGTATTATTTATAATACTCCCTTTCCTGACTGGTTTACTTGTTCGGCGGAAGTACTGCTCGAGGCTGACAAGGCGTCTTTCTATGAACATTTTTCTCTTTTGTGAAAACTGAATTGACTTAACTTGGACTATATTTTCTGCAAAATTTAAAGTATTTACATTGTTCAATGGTTTTCAATAAAATGGGTTTTTGATAGATTTAGATTTATTTGCCTCGGCAAAATTCAACATAATAGTTATATAAATATATCGAATAAAGTAAAGGTTTGTCACGTTTCGAAATACTAGAAGGTACTACTTTAGACAGTTCAAATTAAACCTTATATCCCTGGATATTATTTAAAGTGTTAGACATGTTAAGTTTACTTTACCCTATGTTCTTATAACCTAACGATGTTAAATTTATATCAAGCTAGATAAAACTGTTTAATCTACACAGACATTTTGTTGAAATTGTGGTGGCAAGGAATACCGGACCAGACATTGCAATACGGTTTTGAATGCTGCAATCTGTTTTGTATTCTAAATTGGTAGTTGCATACTCTTGTACACATTCTATGTGTCGGGTTTGAATGAGTATTGTGAAGCAACGCGTATTTATAAATGCGGCGGGCGCAGTTGGTATCCATCCAGGCTTGCCTTAGCTTAGTATATCTAGGTCATACGTGAGGTTAGACAAATATGCCAAAAGAACGGCTTTATGACATTTTTTTCTTATTTATGTACTTATGTGTTTATTTAAATTCCTTTCATTACTCATAGATGACCCGTGATCGAGACGCATAAAACGGCGAATTGAAACGACCAAAACGAAATTGTAAAAAGAATAATGCGCTGTTTAATATAAACATGGTTAACTACATAGCAAAGTTGTGATTATTTCGTTTGTGATATAAAGTTTCTTTATGCCATTTGCTTATAAGTATAGCCTAAGAAGCGTACACATTTCATATTAAACGCTGTACAATATTCGTTACAATGTTCACTTTTATTTACGGTGCATGATGTACAACCTTAACCCCCCTCTCTGTTTCTCTCTCTTCCCCCTCTCTCTCTCTCTCTCTCTCTCTCTCTCTCTCTCTCTCTCTCTCTCTCTCGCTCTCTCTCTCTCTCTGCTGCATCCAATACACAAACAATACATTGAACATGGGATATATATATAATATTTATTTCATTTCGGTCTCTTTTGTTTTAACCTACGTAGCAATTAAATAATTCTTCCGGCGTACAATTAAACATCGGACACCGGATGTGAGAGTTTTCTCATTTCAAGTGGGGGTTTGTTGTTACAAGTTTTACCGCGCTACTGTTACATAGACCTGTAAAAGTGTGCCTCTGAATGCAATACGATCACTGTTTTAAACTTTATTTTGTTAAACTAAACACCATTTTGAGGATAAATGTTATTTGCCATTGACACGCACATTAATTTATTTAAAACACGTAAACTTACAAATTATGTAAACATTACAGCTTTGGTACACAGCAAGATTGTTTTCAGTATCTGATGCCATTAACAGTAGCAACTTAAAGAAACAACTTAGGTCATATAATTCATGCAGGTTTTTACTGAAGGCTGAAGAAAAATGTCGTTTACTCATTGTGATAAAAGTCTGACATAGAAAAACATTTACAAATGTTGAGATTATATTATGTTGTCATTGCTTTATCTGTCGTTTTGTCGTCGCTGGGAATCCTCGTCTATGCTTTGAGGATAGTATAACTCAATTAAGGTTAGACTTTTCTTTTTTAATTAAGCTTAAATTACGGAGTATATTCTGAACTTGTAACATCCAATTGCTTTGAGCCTCCCATACCGTACTCTATAGAAATTGTCATTATAAAGTGGCTCGTGCCAGTTTGCTCCTGCACAAAGTCCACATCAAAAATCACAGATGTGGTCGATTATAATCCATCTCTCTAGGAGCGATGCCGACTGTTTAGTTAAATAAACCGAAGGCCCCATGCAGTCCAAGATAATTGAATAAACATTATACTTTGGTTCCGCTATTTTGAACGAAACCATTCATTGAGGTTATAATTTATAGTTTCAATCTCTTAAGACGCGAGCTGTATGCGAGTTGTGACACCACTTTACATAGATGTCCAGACATGTGCCTCGACAACATAAGGAGATAACAAGAATGTTGTATGGTCGTGAGAATAAGCATGTGAAAAATGTGCGTGTCTTATTCTGTGAGCAGATTCCTTATAATGTTAATAACACCTTTTGTGGTTTAGATTTCTCTAGACACTAGCCAAGCAAACAGTTAACTTACTTTTGCTTAAGCACATACATGTATAACATTAATTGCCCTTGTTTGCAATTATTTGCATTCAACGGTGTTGGTTTGCGGTCGCAATTACGATTGCGTTTTCTGAAAAATGTTGGTCAATTCAATTTTCATCGAAAACGTTAACAACGATCCGACCTTGACAAACACTAATCCTTCGTTATTGGCGTAATTTATTTATTCGTATACCAGATTCTTGATTGGAACCAGGGGATTGATATTTGGTGTTAACAATCGTTTTACGCGGCAGATTGACTTCGCAGTTAACAAAATTCGTCGTAACATACTAACATTATTTGTGTTTGTTTCGTTTGTACGTAAATCGTACTGACACAATTATCCAACAGTATTCGGCGCGGACATCAGTCAATACATCTTAGAACATGTTAATGTCACGCAACTAAAATGTTAATAAATTACTATATTTTCGCGACACATTATTGGTATACATGTACGAACCGAAAACATAACAATTATTTGATGACAGACGTTAAGCATCATCCTCATCCTCATCCTCATCCTCATCCTCATCATCATCAACATCATAATCGTCATTTATGCAAATGATTGCAACACGTGTCCGTGCATGCGCGTTCATACGACATGTCAGTAGCGTGCGCTCAGCTTTCGTGAAGCGTGCGTTTGGAACACAATTAAGGTGTACCTCTGTAATTTCATTTAGTTTGTTCAAAAGGTTTATAAAATAATAAAACAATTTCACCTGTTTTATTTTTGTTACTAAAGATTCGTTGTAATTAACGAGATGTAACTATTTTGCTACAAATCAAGCTTGCTTTAAAATCATTAGAAGAACAGTATTAAATAAGAAAATTCAGATATGATACATGTTGTATTATACGAACATATCGATACATCTTCTTGAAGTCTCGATTCATCATCTTTCTTAACTATGCATTATACAGAAAGGTTAATTAATACAAAAAAAGATAATTAATCCCAGACATCATAATTACTCACTTACTAAAATTTGCCTGACAGTTGTAATATTTGTTGTTAACAACACATATCTTAAGTAAATTAACTAAGTACACAGGAATGACGCTGATAAATATTCAAGTCATCTATGAATAAAACGTTATGAGAAGTGTTCGAAAAGACACCACAGTGAGATATCCGTCTAAGAATGTATTCAACGTAAACACAATGCTCTAATAATAAAGTAACCTTAAAGCCACCCATTAGTTCAAAATCACCTAAATAAAAGCAGATCAAACCTATTACATACAAAAATATAGCTCTCCATTTGAAGATGTTCAAAATTTGAGCATAGTAGAACGTAAATTAGACCCCGATTGCAATCGATATATATCCCAATATTTGTTTGTGGTGGAAGTCTTCCGACATTGTACGAATCATAATCGCGTACGATCGACGAGCCCGTGAAAATCCCGATATTCTCGCTACATGATCATTCATAACGCATGCGCAGTTCATCGCTAGCGCAATGGCGAATGTGTAAACATAGCCACGCTGAATCGAAAAGCTTGTTTGCCTGAATTGAAGAGATAGTGTCGATAGGAAAAATGTGCTAGGATAAAAAAATAAGACAGGAAAAATCAACAGAACTTGAATCAGTCGTAGGACGAAAGTAGAAAAAGGATTTTATGCAGCTGGCTCAGCTAGACGCTATCAGCATACAACAAGTAGGTCAACGTTCTACTTTCGCTTTCTCAGTTTCTGAAAACTTGTTAAAATCTTTCTGTATGCATACGATTTTTTCCTAATGGTACGTGTTTCTTTGTTGTAGGACCATTATAAAACGTGTATTCATTGCATGCCGATGATTACTCACATCTGTGACGTAAATCTTTCATAAAATATAAATGATCGTGTAAGCAAAATTGAAATGCTAATTATTAATGTTGTTCGAACTTCAAGTTACCTTATTACTGCCACTTTATAATAGTTGTTTACAATAAGCAGGTCCCACGGTTATCAAACCATAAGAAACTGGGATGGATCGGTGGGTGGGGGTGGGGGGGGGGGGGCGTGTGCATCCCCCTTCACTAACCAGGAAAAAGAGTTGTGAAAACATGCATGCAAGCTCAAGTAATGCGTGATATTAAACAGTGGTATATTGTAGAACCTGGGATGTGATTCAGGGTGAACATCTTTTTGCTAGAAGAGAAGTGTAGCGGTTTCACTGCAGGGGCGGATCCAGAAAATTTTGGTGGGTGGGGTGTTAATCAAGATCAATTCAACTTAAGCGCAGTAAATACTAGATGTGTATACACAGTAAGGGACCCTATCTTCAACCTAAGCAGTCCCCCCACCCCCACCGCATCCATTGTTCACTGGTAGTTTATTCACTTAACCTCTTTAGCTCAGTTGGTATTGTGATCCGCTAGAGTTGGAGTTGTCTATAGTTAGAATCTTGAGGAGGTTCACTTTTTTCCGCTCCTTTACATTATAAATAAATGATTGTGTAAACACAATATTAAATAAACAAATTCAATAAATCAGAGTATTGTCATTCTCATAATAAGTGCAAAGCTTTAATATAATTTTCATATGTGTTCACAGGAAATGAAAGCCTGATGCAAAAGATGACCTGATCCAATGCGAGATAAATTAGTGCCGGAGTATGCAATGTGCAATGACCAATCAGGAAAGGTAAGGATGAATTATGTTTCAATCACTCAGACTGTATGATGAATAAATTTAGAAACCTAGAAATGAGATCAAGTGTTTGCTGCCACTGGGCCCCCCGAGTCTTGTCCTGCATTAAAAGATGCCACTAAAAGCAACTAACTGCACAGCTCATATTTTTTTCTGACTTTGAAATGCATCACAGACAGATGTGCTCATGATAATGATGTCCCGGTGTCAGGATAATGTGACTGGGTGTGGTATCATGCCAGGTGTTCACGACATGCTATACACAGTGAAGGCAGCACTATATCTGCTTCAAGTGGACACCGTCTCCAAATAACCAAAATACTGTTGGTGGGACGATAAACCCAATAAACATGATAATGATGTCCAGCTACAGTGGTGCAGTAAGACCCTAGACAAATGTCCCGGTCGAGCCACCGGTGTACTGCAGCCCAAATGAATTTTATGTTAATGCTAAAAGTGATTCCATCTTGTCAACTAGAGAACAAAAAACAGTACATCTGTCTTATAGCCTCAAAGAATGGTCTGAAGACTATATTGACATATTTTGTACTTAAATAAA
Source organism: Sinonovacula constricta (assembly GCA_007844125.1). Classification (NCBI taxonomy): domain Eukaryota; kingdom Metazoa; phylum Mollusca; class Bivalvia; order Cardiida; family Solecurtidae; genus Sinonovacula; species Sinonovacula constricta. Next base: position 65,022,266 of record CM017560.1, on the reverse strand, counting down.
AAAAAAGTTTGTGACTAAGATTATAGTCTAAATCTGACACACGTTTTGTTAGTAAATTTTGTTTTTTTTTACAGCTGCCAATATAGCCAGCTGGGTTTTCATTTCATTCCCTTATATTTTGGCACATTACTGTACATGTGATTAAATGTAAAAAAATCTTTTACATTGTTTCTTTAAATTTTGTTGTGCTTAAGGAGCACCCCAGGTCAAGTACATGACTTTATCCTGCATGGCATGGGTTTGCATTCCATTGAGTGACAACTTCATAACATAATCAATTAAAAAATATTTTTTATTGTCTTTACATGGAAGTTGTGTTGTCTCCCAACGATTGCACATATTTTATTAAAATGTGGATTTATAAGAACAACAGGCCTAGTTATTATTATTTTTCTCGTTAACTTAATGAACCAAAATGTAAAATATGTTGTTTCTTTTCTTTACTTTGCAGACTCGAAAGAGACAGAAGTTACTGGTGCGATGATTGTGGGTTGTATATCAACGTAGAGAAAACAGCAAACTGTTTCTATATTCTATACTGGTGACTGCTGAAGGCAAAATGATGAGAAGGAAGTTTGATGTGGATGAAAAGGTCGCCACAAAAAATAAACTGGTTCATGTCCTAAAAGAGGAGTTCAATGATAACCTGAATGTGTGCTAATAACTTGCCCAATCAAATGGACATTGATTTCACACACATTACTTTACTATGAAAATCATCTTTTGTAAAAAATAAAACAATAACATTAATACTTTGTTTTATTTATTTTTCAATAAGCACAACCTAAAACATGACAATAAGATTAAAACTGCAATTTAGTTAAGCCTTCAATCAATCCCCCTGATATTCACTTACTTGCAATGTTATTAAAAAACAAACATATTTAAATTCTAACTTAAGTTTTTAATCTTCTGTCTGACATGTCTATCTCAAATACTCATATAGATACTATTTACTATCTTACATAAATTTGAAAATCAAATAAATATTAAACAAATTACATAACAAATTTCATGAAATCTAAATATAAACAAGACACAGAACGTTAACATGAAGACAAAATGTCTTCTGTCTACTTGCACTCATTTTAATCCTCTTGAACAACCTTATTTAAAGCCCTGACCCTCATCATGACTACATGTATATTGTATGTGCATGTAAGAATTTGATTTGCCATAGTGGTTTAGAAAATAGAAAAGACAGCTGTAAAATTGTTGTTATTGCTCCCTGCTTACCTATTAGCATGGAAACAAGGTTTAAAGCAAGTGAGTCTGCCATTTTGTCTTAATTACCCGTAATCTTCTTATACTGACACTACATTGCTATCCAGCTTTTAATAGTATTATTGATAACTGAATGTTGCTGGGTTTTTTTTGGTGCTGTACACGGTTATTTCGAGACACAAATGTTTAAAATACAAATGCATTGTAACATAAGTCAGGATGATGTCTTGCAATTGCTTGCCTGGGTGTTTATAGTACCTATATAGGAAATTAAAAAGTAATGAGAATCACTTGACCTTAAAATTTCCAATATAGGTACAATAAGCATTTGTAAACCCTAACACGAGAAAATCAAAACATTTTGAGAAAATACATGTTTACACATAAACATGAAATAAGCATTTATAAATTAAGCATTTATAAAGTAACCCAATATTATTATTAAATAAATTTAAACAAAACCATTGCACTAAATTCTTTATATAAACATAGTAAACAATCTTTTATTACTCTCAGTACAGTACTAGATTCTTTATACAAACATAGTAAACAATCTTTTTTTTTACTCTCAGTACAGGTCTGTACTTTCTCCATGTTTTCCTATATTTATCAAATCGTAACAAAAGTGATTTAATGCATATTTGTGTCCCTCTAATAGGCTTCATTAAATAAATAAAAAATAATACAAAAATAAATAAGTATGAACAGATAAGTTACAATTTTTAATCCCTAGCTGATATATTTATGAAAAATGTAACATTCTTAGTACTACACAGTCATTGGGCTGGTCTAATAACTTTTTTTGTAAGGTAAATAATACAAGTTAGCAAACTTATAGTAATTGTTTAACAAAGTAAATTAACAATGACATTTTTTTTCTCTAAAAGGTATTTTTGTCTGCATAAAAGGAACTGAATACTTAAAATAACATGTAAAATAATTCAAAATTAATATGGTGACTTAAATCCACAGATACTCAAACACAGGCTAACAATATTCTTTAGATGGTATAATGTTATATACAAATGTGATTTAAAAGGCACATTAGATTAGTTTCCTTGCCAATGGTAGAAGGGACACACAGGTCCCTTATTTTTTTTACAAATAACTGTTTTCATTCCAATAAGTCAGTCTTCTGTGTTGACAGGGTTTTTTGTTCATAATATTGCTCTTCTGAAAAATGCCTGCCAGGGAAAAGTTACTGTCATTCCTGAATGATCATTCCATAAGCAACATGCCTTCCTCTGTCAACAACATCCCTTCTTCTGACCGTTGTCTCAAAATCATTAAAACAATAAACCAATCAAATCAAACACTCTCAATGGAAAAATAACAACATACATATCTGCTATATTTATAGAAAATAAGTTTTATGACAATATAGTTTTTTTACACTAGTGTCCCCTAATGATACTACACTATCATGTGTGTACACTACTCACATAATGCAGGCTTCCTACTGCCTCTTCACAAAAAGTAAGACAGAAGTAGGGCATGTTTTTACAAAAAAGTAAGGCAAAGTAGCAAATTTCATGAGTAAAAAATAGGGCTAAACAAGGAATTAATTACTAGTTCCATTCGGAATTACCATTATTTCTTAGGTTACTGTCATGATGATGCCCAACATAAACTTTTGTTCTGTCCATGCTTGAAAGACAGGCACCTCTGACCAATATGTCTGGACTGACTGGCCAAGGGACCATGTTGCTTTATAGGATGGACATTCCAAGGAGTACCCATGAGCACATCTTAACTGCTATTCACAAGAAATGGAGAAACTGAAAATACAAGTAATGAAATATTTTGAGGTAAATGTTATATTTTCTTTTCTGAAAGCAAAAAGTAGGGATAATAGGGCTATTTCTGAAAAAGTAGGACTCCGTTGAAAAAGTAGGAAAAAAATAGGAAAAGTAGGGACCAGTAGAAAGCCTGTATAATGAGAGCATTGGTAATAATGATGGACTAGCACATTTTCGAAGTCTTTGGTATGACATGTTCTATGATGGAACCATGAGCCAACAGGGCTGTTGGTTTATAAAACTACCATAACAAATATACAAATGTTTCTAAAAAGAAATAGCTACAGGCTGCATCTAATGGTGCCAAGTCTAAATTTGCATGAGACAAACAGAACCACACATGGGTGAAAATCACACTTAGGTATTTAAATTGTTGTGTCACTATCATGCCAATTAGTGCATTGTTTGCCACTGACAAACACAAAATAAGCACTGCAACACTTTTGATCCTCACCAACAAACAACAGAATATTTTGAAGAACAGCTGGTTAATATATATAATATAGTGGTCAGAGGTTATACTTTATTCCACTATTGGTATTGATCAAGGCCTTGCTGTTTGGAAGAAAAAGAGTACAAGAGGCCTATAATGACTATATCGCTCACCTGAGTGTCATAGACATTAAGTTATAGAGAGCAAGAAATATCAGCAATGATTTAACAGACCAGAATAATTATTTATTGGGTTTATTGTCCAAGCAACATAATTCAGTCATTTGGAGATGGTGTCCACTTAAAGCAGTTAAGATGCTGCCGTAACTGTGTATAGCATGCTGTGAACACCTGGCATGATACCATACCCAACATAAGGTCTGGATCCACCATTTTAAATACAGCATGCCATGAAGACCTGTATGAAACCACACAAACTCCGCTTATCCTGACACTGAGCAGACCTGTTGTGTAACTACCATGTGTGCTTGAGCATTAAAAGGGAGCTTGTACTACTACAATTTCTAATGACTTTTGTTATGTCACAGACCATGAATCTAACCAGAGGTCTCCAGTACATGGTGCCTATGCTCTAATGATTACGTTACCAGGTCCAGTCTAGAATAATCATACTTTATGTAACTGCACAGAAGCAACATTTGGACAATCAGTTTCAATTTCTGTTTACTTCAGTCATATAAGGAAAATGGCACATACCCTGGCTGCCATGTCTTTTGACAGATCATTATTCTTTTAACAACTTTTCATTCCCTCTGTCTGCTGAAGCGCCTGACTGAGGAAGTTTGGTGGGCTAGCAGTTTCAGAAGAAATGTCATTTAAAGAATTTTTATGAATGTTTGATGGTGGTGGTATGCAATCACAATAGCTTATCTTGAGTGTATGCCTAGGTGAGCTGAAAATGCTGAAATTTCACCAATTGTGACCAAGTTGCTTTAAAAGAAATTAAATCTAAAAATAATACATGTACCTGGTATGTAATCCTTACCATATTTATTGACCGATTGGTGGTCTGTGTTTCAATGATCTCCCCTTCTGATGACCGTTGTCCACATAACTGCAATTTAAATAAATTTGCTAAATATGTGATTATGTGTGACTTGTTTTGTTTTTTATTGAAAATTTTGCAGTATGGGTTATTTGCGGAGAAAAACCCCCAAACACATCTTTACAAATTTAAAACTGCAAATAACACAAAACTTTCACAAATTAAAAGGTCAAAATTGAAAAAAATTTTGGTACTCTTGATATCAGTCGCAAGCTCTTCTATGTAGGGCTGCAACAATTCATTTGCAGTTGGATTTGATCAGATATATTCCCCTTAAAAAAATCTTTCCCCTAAGCTGGCAAGTCAATCCTTTCAAATTTGTCATAATTTTAAAAGTATAAAAATATTCACATGGCTAATAATTGATTTTCTGGTAGTGGCTTGAACACAGTTAAGTGACAGTAAAATTCACATTTAGACTTTTTTGTGAGCCATGCATCATACATGTATTTCAAATACATCATAACAGTCTGGCACATAATTGTACTATTTATGAGTGACACATTAAGTTGACATAGTTGCATGCTCAAACATGGATCAAATAATATTTATAAGATCATTAAGCCTCTAAAAAAGAAAATAGTTTGAAAACTGTTTCAACATATTGATTCTCCCAACCTGAAGACATCATGAAAGGTAGCATAGTCACATATCAATAATATGTTTTCAGTGGTGGTGATATTGTAATCCATTATTGAGTTTTAACACCTTTTGTTTGTACTGTTTTTCAATAGATATAACATGGCAACCATATAATGGTTACTAAGTTACTATAGTGATGTTCAGTTATGACTGTGAAGGAGGGCCCAGATTGGGTCAGCCGACAGACCCTTCCACACGAATATTTTCATTACAACCAGGACTAAAAACACGCAGTGAGCCACCAAGGACACTGGAGTAATAGCTGACGACACATTCACTTGCTCACATTCCAAAACTTTTATGAGTAAACTGATCAGCTATCAATTTTAAAACTGGTTGCACTAGCACTAGTTTCATTTTAAATTTAAGTCAGCATATGGGCACAGATTATATTTCCACTAATTAATAGACTACTTGTCATTATAAAGGAGCATTTCAGTGTGGTGTAGTGATTTTTCAAGTTTAAAGAATGTGAATAATGAAAATATAGTAAGTGGCTAGCCTCATTGTGAGCTTATGAACTGATCTAATAATAAATTTGTTGCGGACCATAAATTTCTAGTAGTACATATTCTACATGTAGTTCAAAAACTTACTCAAAACACAAATTACACAACTAGTAAGCTGGTGCTTGGCTGGCTGTCATGCATAACAAGAGGTAATCTGTCCCTCCCTTTCTCTCTAGGTCTGTTCCCATGGCTTGTTCCAGCAGTGGGATGGTCTAAAACCGTCTATGGTAACAAGGTGACTGCTACTCTACAAATATAATGCATCCTAATATAAAGTGAATACCATGTTTAAAGAAATATGAATGTTGTCGTTATCAAATTTGCTTTGTTTAAAGAATGGCCTGCCAGAATGTACGGTTATAAAACGACCAAAAACGGCAGTTTTATTTGATTACGAAAATACATGGGTACGAAAGACCAATGCCCGTTTATACTAAAATGTTGTTTACACTGTCAACTATGACAGCATAATGAATTTGAAAAGTAAGATATACACATGTTGAAAGAAAAGGTAAATCGGTTGCGTTGAAATAAACTATAATCTCTCCGATACTCTGGAGCAGTAGGCGAGCGAAAAGTGAAAGTTGAACGGTAAAAAACAACAACAGTACTGTCAACTAGTGTCAAGGAAACAGGCTAATTCAGTTCAAACCATCACATGTGCTCCCCAAACTAGGGAGCGTAATAGCGAATGAATCAATAACATACAGCAATCATACATGTTCATTAGAAAATGTGCATAAATAGAATAACAATACTCACCGTTGAAGACGGCATCTTGTCAAAACATTTTTCAACATGGCGGGCGTGGCTTCGTATGTAAAGTAGTTGGTTCTCGGCCAAGCTTCGACATATTCCGTAAACTATCGGTATTTCCCGTTGAAATTCGTTTATTGTTTATATTGTCGATTGTTGTTTATATTGTCGATTTGTGTAAAAGATTATTACCCGGTTGGGGACATTTTTTTGGCTTGTTGGTAACATGAATGTTTAAGTTGATGCTTTTATTATTATATTATGGCATAAAACATTAAATTTGAGGTTTCAACAAATTTAGTGCGACCGAACTAATGGGTATCTTTAAGTGTCAACGCCTAATGAAAACGTTCGATGATAGATTGTTTCTATTAGAATTACTATTTAATGTACATTACACTTTTCTATCGTGATTAATTAATTCGGGATAGAGACTGAAATATATTATTTTGTTTATGTTATAAAGAGAAGTAATCTATCAGTTATAATAATGATTGTCAAGAATGTCAGCGTTTCTCACCAAGCTTTAACACAATAAATATCAGCTTTGAAATTGATTGTCTTAACACCTGTTTTGGGATTAATTGAATTAGAATGTATATCCAGTCATAATTACAATATACGAAAGGAACTATTTACACTATGCGAAAAGACAAATGTTTTTATTTTACATTTTATATTCTCTTTAAATCAGACCAATGGCCAAGCCATGTCGTGTAGCTTAGAACGATAATAGGTTTATTCAAAACAAAGATGTACCTTTTTTAAACATATGGAGAAAGTTATCAAGCTTAATAAGGAATATCTGATCAAGCGAAAAAAATCAACTATCAAATCTTTTTAAGATAACATGAATGAGAAGCTTTCTTAAATTGGCACAACATACAAAAGGCAGATAGTTTCCCGAACTTATAATCACTTTTCAGAGGTGTTTCTGACATCTGTAAACGAAACGACTGTTGAGCTAAAAGGTCAAAATTCTTGTTTTGTAGCTCCAAGGATCTATCCAGACATCGTCTCCTACAGAAAATATCCTTTTGCTGCTTAAGATTCAAAAGCAAAAGTGCAATTCATCGAAGAAACCTACTATTTCAATCGTCTTGACTAAATAAGAACTGCGGCTAAAGAGTGAAAACCCTTTCCTGTTTATTTCTGGCAATGAAATGTTAAACCTAAATCAGGGCCCTCGCAAACCACTAGATATAAAAAAAAATATATAAAACTAGCACGTAACGCAATCTGAACAATCATCATGGTATGGACAAATAACATTGTCAAATAATAGATCGTCGCTCATGTAGCAAAGGTGACACGTATATATTTTCCATCAAAACCATTTGCAAATGTCATCAGTATAAGTGGCTATTTCAAAAATCACAACACACGCACCGTTTATATCATTTTGTATCTAATGTAAACATATGGACAAACAAGTTGATAACATTTAGAGTGCATAACCCTGAAAGAGTTTTTTACAATCAAAGAAGTTGGTAAATGAAAAGGACAATTGAGAATCGATCGAGTATGACTTTCATAAACAAACAACCTCAAACTATTCTGCTAAAAGTATGTTAACCTTAGCTATCAATGTACGAAACATTATTGCATGTAAGAACAGGTGCATTCCAGCACGTAAATTGGGGTATATATGGCAACATAACGTTAAGCTCTGACACCAAAACCCAAATAAGGAATTCCGCCAAGTATAAATCACTTATGTCATAACATTACATATAAGTGTTTTTGTACTAACGTTATTGCACCGCGCGAAATTAACATAAATATTATTATTATTATTATTGTTATTATTATTATGTTAATATTTATTATTATTATTATTGTTGTTGTTAAACATCTTCCTACTTTATTTCAACTTAATACTCATTCGCAAAGTACCTACCTGTATATGCATACAGTAATCATCAAACTTATATCGCATGCATATATGCATATATGCATATATATATGTGTGTGTATATATATACAGAGAGAGAGAGAGGTTCTTAAAGAAAAGTCGTTCACAACAAATATATACTCATATTTTATAAGATGGCATGCCGAAAAAGTCAATTTACATTATATACCATCGCCTGGAAAGTGTTTGTCTTATATATTCTTATTATCGATATATATTTGAAGTCATGACAATGGTACACGATACGTTCTTGAATAATGTGTGTCAAGATGAAAGAAAACGACACTGTTAATGATATTAATAAGCGATATTGTTATCAGATAGTCACTGTCTAGAATATGAATGATCCTACATAGTTATTACTTGTCTCGTCTTAAATGCTATTTTTTTTTATTCTTATATCAAAATTATCCAATACGTAAATTGATTAGGTGCTTTATCATTTGCATCTATATAGGTAGATAATATTAGTTTTCAAAGACTTTATTAATGTATTACATTTTTATAAATGTTAGACTCGATTTTCTTGTATATGTTTGACAGACATAATAAAACACACACGCATAGTCATATTTCCTTTCATCACGCCGATCAGTTATGATACTCCCTTTATGTGGGACTGAGCAATAACGAGCAAGCTTTACCACTATATTGGACGATTTTGACGACATTGCTGTGTCGCTGCCCGCGTTTAAGGTCGGAGTATTAGCTAGCAAATACAATCAGACAGTTGAAGTAATTATTTCAGTATTACTTTAAAAAATCGATGTCAACATTTATACCTTCACTTCACTTTTATTTCACTTAAGGACATCTACCGTTCTCAAAGGTCTACGTTTTACCCATTTATTATACCACATCAATCTAAGTACACAATCATAGAAGAACCGTACTCTTGATATAATGTTAAACATTCAACATAACTTGTTTTACACATTATCAATCCCTTTCCTCTCTTATAGCATACACCTCGTTTCATCTAGGGTCTTTTATAAAACACAGCATTTAGTTTGTTATTTTAGTCAATTATTTATTGCGTCAGTTCAAGCAATTTTACTCTTAAGCATATCAGCCATTTAGCCATATAGTGTATTAGATTATATGCTATTAGAAAATACTTCAGATCGTTAACATAACATCATGATTAGACATATGCAAAATATATATAAAAAAAACAGAAACTTTTAATTACCATTGGGCAATGGACTGCATTTAGCTGCTCGTTCATGTGTCTGGAATCGAAAATGTAAAAACTATTTTAAGTTTCTTCATTCATCCGATCAGTGTTCAGGTGTGTAAAAGTTATCTCAAACAAGAGAGGTTTGGCACATCCCAATTATTTTTACCTTGACATTGTTAGACAGCAATGATCCAGTCTTGTAGATGAGTATTACCATTTTATATATTCACAGCTGATTAATTGTTCATTACAACATATCACTTATAACAGAAACAGGGGCATATTACATAGGAGTCGAAAAGTCTTCCATCAAGTGTGATGTGTAAAAGTTTGTAAGTGATGCTGGAAACATGGACCGTAGAAAAATACAGCGTTCTTCTCAACACTTTCCCTGATATTGAAGCGCTGAAATAAATATATGACCAACGATGAATTTAGAAAAAGATTCGCAGGTTTGGAAATAATGCCTAGTTTCTCATTTCGGCAGCGTTGGTTTGACGTGACGTGTTGATTAAATATAAAAATGACATAGAACCGTAGTCCTTAGATTGTCTTTATGTATCAGGCACCTTACAATATGAATATTTTCATAATTGTTTGACTTTTTAATATTTAAAGTGTTTCTGTAAATTAGTTAACATTTGATAATAAAAATTAAGCACTTTACGCAATTTATTTTCACTGTAAATATGTTCTTCTATCTAACGAGTAATCGTGTGTGCTCAGGACTGCTACATTTAAAAGTACAAGTAAATGCAAATACACTTGTCCGGTTAACTTTTGTCGGTGAAGAAAGATTCATTTCCTTCAGCTAAAAAACTATCCAATTGTTTAGTGGAGGATACATGTATTACAGCTGACTTTTTAATCGTCACTGTAACATATTTTGTGAAGTAGACTGAGTACTAAACAAAGATGTCAGAAACAGGACAACAACACCAAAACGATATTCACAATTATAAATAAATTTATTGCAGACAAAGACTATCCTCATTAACACTGTATCTTTGTTGGTGAAACAAAATCGTTAAAATATGTTTTAGGTAACCTATTTAACACGTGCGAGCCAACATTTTGAAGACGAAATCTGATTGTGAGTTTATGACGTCTAATAGTTTGTTTTACGCAAAATCGAAGACACATAAATATGACACGTTCGTCCTTTTTATCAATACACATGTTCTTATATTGGCAATGTTACACAACAACGATATTTTACCTCAAGACTACTTTTTAATGTCCAACTGTTAGTGAAAATGTTAATAGCTAAAACACACGAACATATTGAATCTCTTTCTGCTGCATGCTAGACACTAATAAAAATCTAGCATTAGATTAATGCGGCTTTTGTGTTTAGAATAATTAAAAAGTATGCTTTTATGTGACTTGCATAACGATGTCCCCAAAACAACATAGTGTACAAAATATGCGTTTTACCTTTAAGTAGCTGTAAATATAGCAAATTATTAAACTGTCTAAGGAGATTTCCATTTTGATAATTTCAAATGAAAAAAAAAAAGAAGAACATCTTATATTACACATTTGCAAAATGGCAAAAAACTTGTATGATGTTACATTAATAGAGTACTTGAAACATTCTTACTATTTATGAGTATATTTGAAATGTCCATTTTAGATAAATATGAAAAATAAATTGGAATATCATAGAATGAAAATTCCAACAACACGCAAAGGCAAAACTACCCATACGCAATTTCACATACATATTTTTCAAGACACACACAAGTCATTTTTGTGTATGTCCACCATTTGGGGCTATACCTGCCCTGCGGCGACCCCTCGTCGAAGGCCAGGACAGGAGTGGTACATTGTTGTCATTTAGTGTCCAGAAAGCGTCTCTTGCCACATGGCAAGATACATTATTGTTAGCCATAGACATTTCGCGATTGGTCCTGACATGCAACGCACAGACAAGGGCGATAACTGTACAGTATCTTCTCGCATTAAGGCTGTCATCAGAATTGCAGGGGTCCTATTGAGCATTAACATGCCAGCCCATACAAAAACTGTTTGCCCCCATGAGACAGTTATTTGCATGTCTCTGACCACGACAACGGCAAATGCAAACCATGCTGTCACCAGTGCGTAAAGTCATGGGTATTTCGTCAAGAAAGGGAATATTGCACTAGTCAGCACTTAATTGTCACCGAGCCAATCAATGTCGTTGTTGTCTGTGTCCGAAGTGTCAACGCAACAACTTTTCTTAGACTCCGTTGCGGTGTCACGAAGACGTCTTCGTACTGTCTGTGTGATGCGTTTACCAAAAATACCAATCGTCTGCCAAGCAGTGTCCGGAGCAATCGTAAAACAATTACAAAAAATGAAGCCCATCGATATACCTATCTTGTCGGGGTGTGGAAACACGTCGCCGTGGTCGTCTCACATGGTCTTCTACAATCCCGGTTTTGTCTGAATTAACTCTGAATGAAACTAGTTTTAACTATAAAACACAATTTTTAAGTCGCTTAAAAAAATGATTTTGCAAAAAGGTTAATAAAAGAGCATACACCTGCCTCGCAGATGTCCTGGCAACCAATATTCCGAGATTCGATTTATTTCTTAAACATTAAAAATGTTTTTTCTCAAGGGAAACCGTAAAGGAGCCTGTGGACACATCTTGCTATCAATGCCGTGTATGCACTTGGCGCAATTGCAAATACTGAAAAACCTTGAAATGGTCACGGTTCGATGGCTCATGTGTAATGGGTCGTTAAATGCCTTAACGACATCAAGAATTTCTAAGAGAACGTATATTAAGAAAAAAAAATATTCATTTTACTAAACGATACTTAAATATCAAAAGTGGCCACTTAGAAAAGTTGTTTAAATGTATAATAAATTAATAAAAAAATTAAACCTGGCAGTTATTTCACCTAAATCACCAACGTTCTATTTCAAATTTCTTAAATCAATATTTTGTCGACATTTCCTTTTCAAAAATGTTTAAGATAACATACAGCCATGTAGCGAAAATGGTAAATTATGATAGCGGTAAAAATAATTAATTACATGCTGCTAAATATCTTCATTGATGTTGATTAAATGCGCATTTTTTTAAAAATTATTTTAACCGTTTATGCAACGCCACATTTATCGAAGGAAGCAAATATGATATTAAATATTAAAAGTTATTGTTGTATTCGATCATAATAACTTCTTAATAAGTAAAATAATGCTTCGCAGAAAAGGAAAAATGTGTGATAAATATAGATTATAAGATATATCGTGACATTAAATACAGGCCACGAGAATTTTATTAACTTTCCATGAGTCGATACTATTTTTATTTTCACAGGTGTTTGTATGACACAAACAAAAAAGCAACCACATTAGAATCTAATGGAAGTGTACGCGCCATATTTGTGTCAAATTTGATAAGTATTGGCTTACTGCACTGCTTTGACAGCAGGTGTTCTAATGAGACATAACCCTACCCCACCACTAAAAATTGGGTGACTTCTATGATAGAATACACTATTAGGGCCACAATTGTACGCACGTCGATGCCTTATGCCACGCGTAACTATTGTCACTTCCTTCTGCCAGGTTTTGAGTGGTTGCCATCGGCGTTCAGACGAAACCAGCATTCAGTCTAGCACAAAATGTATGCATATTTAAATAAAGAACTTAAAAGGTGACTAAATTTGGCATCTAATGGAATGTTTCTTTATTCCATTAAAAAGTTCTTTGTCGTTATATTCGTATTACAATATAAATCATTGTCGTGAATATCAATTGGTAGGGGACCAATTTTGAAATAATTTGGATTTACCATTGGTCGTTTCTTATCGCAAAAACTTTTTAAGTGAATGTACGTATGCAGAAAAAAGAAAATGATATCAATTAAAACGTGCTTGTTTTCCATCATGTAGGTCAGATATTCTTATAGCTATGTTTATGTTTTAAATTATCCTAAATAAAACGACAAATATAAACTTCATGTGTTAATTAAAGGATTGATGTGTCAAATGTTTACAACAAAATTAGATATCCGGGTTTACACACTAAAGACAAATTACCTGCATTTAGTTTACTAGGCACAATCTTTTTAGATGATTAACAAGAAAGAGTTAATTGGCATTTTCAGTCGATTACGTAAAAGTAAACAATGCAGTAACACAAACAAGTGCGATTATTCATGAACATTGTGTATTCAAAGAGCTAAAACATGCTGTAAAACTCTAATGTGCCACAATCTTTTAAAAGGTTGCTTAGGTAAGATTATAAATTAGAACAAATGTCAAATAAATATTTAAGATGCTATTAAGTGTTTAAGTTCATGTCTGTAAAATGTTTTAGACTATCACAGTAAAAGCATGCATGTTTATTTACATGCCCTAAAAGTGAACGATTAAAATAATGGGCTCTTCTTTTTTATTATAGAAATATGCTTATTTATTAATTTCAGTTTCAGTTTCTGTATCATATGCTAGTTTCAAAATTTTTCTTAAGGTTCTGGACCTGTAATGGTGACCTTTCACAATCCTTATAATGATACTGTTTCTTGAATCTGTACTATAAAACACATCTTACGGTGAATTTTTAAGGAAGTTTACCGTTTGTAACTCAAGTTGATTTTCAAAAACACCGTAAATTGTGCTGGAACAAAAAATGAAAAAGCACCATTTTTTTCAAATTCTACTGTTCTATATTCAAATTTTAACCAATTTTCCTGTTACACAATCATGTCATGATAAATCAGAACAATAAGATCACACTTTGGACAAATACTTATAAAAATAAAGAACTTTGCATACATGTACCCCCGAGCAAAAGAGTCAAGCACTCTTTTGGTATTAGTGACACTTGGTCGTCCCTCACAAGTTTGACCCCTGAACACATTTAAAAGTCCATCCTGGCCATCCGAAGAAAATATCTGACGAAGGTGAGCGAGCGTCAAACCATGTCGCTAACTCTCGCAGTTAGCATGCGAAGGAAAATTTAAATCGCAAACACAAGATGAAACAGTGCATTTTTCACCTGTACACAGGAAACCCACACAATAGTTATGATCCACTTCAACTTTACATGACTTTGTTGTCGGTAAACAACTATTTTTACAATATCGCCCTCGACGATCACGCTGTCGAGCTCCCGGTTCCCTCATTTTTGAGAAATGGGTAACCCAATGACGTCATGGAAAATCCATATCACGTGGTGAAAAACTACTAGAAATAGCAAATACGAAACTTTACGACGAATGCTATTCAAATAAAACCGGATCATACCGAGTGCCGATGTTTACCGAAGTTAGTTACAGGTCCAGAACCTTAAATCCAAATTCGACCGGTAATATGAATCGTGTCACGAAACTGGAATCGTTAATGTAAACAGCTCACACACACTAGTATTAGGTTTGATAAAAATGAAATAAATACCTCGGCATATTAATGAATACACATTCACTTTCCAATATACTTATTTCAATGATAAACCGTGTATTTCACGTATCGGAACGATTTTCCAAGTGGTATACATACACATACAATGTCAATAACTCGCAATCAGATAACATATCCCTGATAGCTACCATGTATTATCAATTCATCCTTATAATATTGTTATTATATGAAAGGGGCATGTTGCTGGCTTTCTGTAAAACTACTGATCGTGTCATAGCCTATTATTTGTCAGGATATAACATTTTATTTCAACCATTACAAAGTAGACATTTTTTCCCTTTTCTATCAACCCATAGTTCTGCTGTGGTAACATATTAACTATTAATAAAATAACTATATTGGGAATTAAACAATCAACACGATTATTAAGGTAAATATTGGTCAATAAACTTACGTGATGAGGCATCGTTTGAGACCTTGAGATTTCATTCATTTTGCTTAAAAATCATTTTAATAATGATAATAATAATTTGATTCAGTTCGTGGCCAAATTTTTGTTTGCCATTTTTAATTATATATGTAAAATCTCATTTTTTATTCATTTTGTGTAGGTAAATAACATATACTCTTCCCAGTATTGCAATGTGAAAATAATCTAACATGAACAATCGAGAATTGCGTACAAATGTCCGATATCAGTTCTTATTTAATATATAAGTAAGCTTGTTTCACAAAAATATGTTTATGTATCAAACTGGTTTCAAGAAACAAACATGTTAATATATAAACCAGACCATCTAGGCATAAAACAAAATTGAAGATTGGCCTAACGAAATCCCACTTACGTGTTTGAAGTATAACAGTCCTTAAAATCTACTACGATAGGTATTTTCTTAAAACGGCTGACAAGCTTACTGAGCAGGCTAAATCAGCTGACATTGTTTATACTGACAAATGTGTTCTAAATAAAAACTCCCTTCCTAATTATGAATAAAACTGTGTCATATGTGTGTTTATCAAAGTGATTTTTTTTTAGATTTCCCATGTGCTAAAATAAGTGTACTTGCAACTTGTCAATGACTCACATTAAGTTTTTATCTATATGTCTGAGTAGGTTTTAAATAGTGGTCACAGACACACAAAAATTCTTAAAGCAAGACGCTGATTTAATAAAATGTGTAACTTTAGGCGTAATGGTCTGAAAAAGCCGTAACATTGTTTCAATTTCAGAAAGTGTAAACTGTAAACGCATACACTGAAAAATTAGGGACATGTCACGCAACAAAGAAAGTGATTATCTTTCTTTTCTAAGTTTGCGGAAACAGCTAAGATGATAGTAGTCGTTAATATCACGTTATTGTTTACCAGTAAAACCACAAATAAACAAAAATACTCTAAGCTATATTCCTCCTTTCTGAACGTTAAGTACAATTGGTATGTAAATGCAATGCATTGTCCTCAGCTTCAATGTAGTCCATGCTTCTTAGCCAACATGCAATTTTGTTCTAGTAAATGAGCAAAACATGAGACGACAGTTTAAATCTAAACAAAGACTATTTGTGTTGGCTAGCACACATGTCTCATTGTACATGTATAATGTTTAAAAACGAGAGAAAGAAAGAGAGCAAGAAAAAGAAAAATAGGAAAAAAGAAATAGAAAGGGGAAGATGGAAAGAGAGTGGGAGAGAGAGAGAGAGAGAGAGAGAGAGAGAGAGAGAGAGAGAGAGAGAGAGAGAGGGGAAGGGAGAGAGGAAGGCAGAGATTGTGATTTGATTCAGACGAAGGTGATAGTTCCTCGTGTAATTAGAGATAATCTTGATTTACTTATGGATCTTTTGTTTTTATAAAATATTCGTTCCTTAGGTAAGATTTTATACCATTTATACAAACCGCAGTAGATCCTTTAGACCCCCCCCCCCCTGACAATTAAGGTCCAATACAAAAACCGCATACCATTATTATAATAGTTGAACTTATTGTGTATTAGTTTTACACTGTATGTACACATCCTTTCAAGGGTTACTATTTTATATCTTTTATATAATGTATAATATATGTGGCCCTTTAACCTCGTGGCAACAATTGACAAATATACAAAGTAGGGCTACAGTGCATGAAGTTCATCTGATCAAATAGGTTTAAATTTAATGGTTAGCTGTATTTCTCGACAAATGAGCATCGCTAATGCACCGTACAGACAAGTTGAAAGCACAATTATAGTAATTGCCTGACATACCCATGCTAGGATTTAACAAATTGCAGACTGTAAATCAATTTGGGCATTCTGTGTTGAGTGTTATATGCAGTACTATATTTAAACTTGCAAAGCTACACTCGACATGTGTCTGCAATCTTTATTTCAGGTGAGAACATTTGGTCTATGTCTTAATATAATTATTGACACATGTAAGATAACTTATGTGTGTGATGTGTAAGATAACTTACGAATGTGTGTGCTTTGTTATGATCTCAACAGTTAGGTGAAACTACTTCTTTTGTCAAAAACTTACCTTTGAATATAGGTAATGAGTTTACGTTGGTTAAGCCTCCCATGCATACCTTCTTAACGAGCTTGAATATTTTCATCGAAGCAACAAAATATTGAACAAAATGAATTGTGCACACATGAAGGTTGAGACATTTTCCACTCAACTTTAATATACCTCGGATATTACTTTGCCATTAATGTGTATTGTTGGACGACATACGAACATATAATGGCTGTAGCGGAGAGGCAAATAAGTTGCATAGTTCAGCACGAGTTAGAAGTCTCCCTACATCTTTAAAAGCTGAGGGCAAATCCTAATATAAAATCTCATATTACCTTTCCTTTTTAAAATAAGTAAACAAAATATATTTGTCAATTCGAAATGAACCATGCGGCTTCATTGGGAAAATATATTCAAAGAAGATATTTAAGTATACTTTGTTGAATTGTTGGTTGTTGCTTTTTTATTCTTGTTTCATCAATTTTTTAATTATACCAATAAATGGAAATTTATTCCATTGTTTGTAATGTGGGATCATCCAGCTGCCACTAAACTAATAACAAGATCACATCTCGACGTAATAATGTACAATTTCTGATCAGACGGTGTTTATAGTGCCGAAGCATTTATATAAGAATTATAACAAAATATTAGCATTCAATATCCGGTCATTATATTGTACTGTTTCTGGTAACATTTTTCAGCCTGGCAGTTCTGACAAATGGAAAAGGAAGGCTTTACGGACGTCAGGCCACAAGTAAGACCACAGTAAAAAATCACTGTTAAAGACACGCAGAAAAATAGCACTCGCTAGCATGAAAAAGGTACACACACATGTCCATTGCCATTTAAACTTCACTTTTGTAACAAATAGAGACCATTACGTTTGTGAATCAACCTTTACTTTTATTATTTCGGGTCTTTATGTTCATAATAAAATACAAACTGGTATCTACTGAATATAGTGTACCACTTTCAATAGCTATTAAGGTAACCCAACCCAAAAGCTCCATTTATTGTATGAAGCAATCCGATTGACCTAATTGTTTTTTCAGCAAATAAGATTTACTAATTAGGATTTTTTTTGCGAAAATCTCCTGTTGTCTCTAGTCAAATTAAACTGATGTTGTATTGAGAACTACATGTTGATATAATTGAGACGTCATCTCAGATATTTTTAAGAACTCATTTCTTTTTTTTGGTGCGATAAATTGAGTTGACAATATTTTATTTAATGCAGATCCATATTTGACCATGATCTGCCATTATTAAATATTCGCATAAGTACATTGCTAACCTCTATTATGAATGTTTTGTGAATAAATTATTTTGATGGACAATAATACTGGACTCTAAGAAATTACATGTCTAAATACTGATGGAGACGCCAGCTGTTTTCAGGATTAAGATTTAATTCGCATGATTTTTAAACTTGTGTTCGGGTTAAAAAAGGAAATCCGAACTGTACAATATACTTAATCTACTTCGGCACCTTAAATAGTGTCAATAAGCCGCTAAGTTCATATAAAAGTGGTAATGTAAAGTGTATATCTTATTAGTATCCGAATAATTGCAAGCCATACTTCCTTATAAATAAATTAGGTATAAAACTATACACACTTTTTAATACAAGCTGATTTAAATGGTGAAGCATTCATCTTATATGCAATAAGTACAACAACAAAATAACTGTGTACTCTCAAATATAAGATATTAAAAAGAAATATATCTAACCAGGGAAATCAATTGTAGAAATATTTTAACTTATCATAATTATCATAACGTGGTTTATTTAGATTTCCAGTTATTCAAATTTTTCACGTGAATGTAACAACGTGGCAACGATACATATAAGTTAATTTATCGATTCTAACTGTTTCTTTTTCAATTCGCTTAAATACAATTCCATTGTCAATGGATTTGTCATTCTGTCATGTGAAGTTAATGGGAGAAAATGTCAATAGTTGAAAACATGCTAGATCTTTATATAAATATAAATACAGTCTTAAGGATGCTAGACTGTTCCAGTATGTATATTGTCGTTAAAATGTCAATGCCGAAAGTTTAGGAAAGGAATGGTGATAATGTATGAAAAGCCATTGTTCTTGACAGCACACGTTGTTTCTGATAGACATTGCAATGCGCCCGATTTGAAAATTTGCGACTGCTTATCTGAAATAAGCTGACATTTTCGATAAGTGTTTGTTTTGTTCCAACAGATACAATCCAAATTTGAAATTGAAATTGGTAAGGGATTAAGGAAGATGCATTAACTTCACGCATATTTTGGCAATGGTAATTATTTTTATCTATGGCGAACGATGTATGTCGTTTAACCTGTAGCAAAATATTTTATCATTTTTCTAGGACATTTTACTGAGATAAAAAATGACATAAGTTGTCCTTCTAGAGCCTCTGCTGATATCACTATAAAATATAAAAATAAGTTACATACGTGTGGTTCTGTGTAATAATAATCAGAAAATTATTCAATGACATATGATTGCACTTCACCAGCCGAAATTGGTGGAAAGTGAAACATAATTAGAAATATAACTATGGCAGCTTACTGTTTATTTTACTGCTGCAATGAAAGTTTACATGTACATAAAATGCCATTATATCACTTTCACACGCAAAACATTATCATGTAAACTTAGTATTTTTATCTTGTACCATCTTGTGACTGGGAGTCACTTTTCTAGTGACGGTCAGTTACTTATGTTTTGTGCAAAACATTGTAATAAAATTAATAGTGTTTTTAATATGAAATATTATTTTATTTTAATATAATGGATAATATTACTTTAAATAATCGAAAATATTATTAAATGTAATAGACAGTATTTTACAGGGACAGGCTGCGGGCAGATAATGTCAGAAATTCTCCTGTTTTTGTGTGTGTGTATGTATCTAGATTACAAAACGAGCTACCAATTTTACATTTTATTAATTATTTGCATAGCTAAAACAAATAGAAATTCTTTACATTTAATTTCAGAACAAAACATTTTGGGATAAAAACACACAGTATGTTAGACACACTGTATATCAACCTTATAAAAGTTAGTTATCAGACACTTATTCTATAAGGCACACAGCCTTTGTACATAATGACACTATGTCTATGAAGCAGACAGTCTTTATATAAACATCACACACCTAGTCTATGAGGCACACAGTCTTTATATATATCACACACCTAGTCTATGAGGCACACAGTCTTTATATATATCACACACCTAGTCTATGAGGCACACAGTCTTTATATATATCACACACCTAGTCTATGAGGCACACCTCCGTAATACACAAGACACTTAGTCTATGAGGCACACAGCCTTGGTACATAAGACACTTCGTCTATGGGGCACACAGCCTTACTACATGTTTAAAGACACTAAGTCTATGAGACACACAACCTTAGTATAAAAGCCACTTAGTCTATGAGGCACACAACCTTAATACATAAGATATAAAGTCAGCGGGGAACACCGCCGAAACATGTCACTACACTTTCCCATCCATTTAGGGATCTGGAAAGACGCCCTTTGCCTGTTGGATTCACATTAGACCAGCCCAGCCCCCGGACACAACCAGAACGCCTTAAATCAAAAGTGAGGGCTACTTAGTAATTTTTCTATTAAGGCTTTAATGAACAAAAATGGAACAACAATGTCAGTATCATTATTTGTACAAAAAATATTAAACAATATAATTCCTTACCCCGTCCATGTATAGAAAATGTGATGGGACTTTAATGTTATTTTTAGTAGAGCTAAAGACCCCTCATGCTATAACCACCCTTTATTGTATCAATTAATTTATAGAACATAATAACCACCGTACACTTTAATAACTGTACATCAGAGAGCACATTGCTATGAAGTCATTGTCAAAAAGAACCGGGATACTTAAAACGATTTTACAAATAGTTAAACAGGTATAATATCTAACAGTTTCTGGGGTTAATGTGAAAGGCCAGGCCCCAAAAAACTTGAAGGGTCGTTGTCAAAGTATTGCTGTATTATTTAGCGTACAAAACGAATATTGAAGCGTCTAAAATTATTTTTGATGCGTTTTTAAGTAAAGGGAGTTCTTGTTTAAATCTAACCCCACATCCCCTTATCGAAGACAAATATTTTAATTGATTTTTCTTTACTCTCTTTTCTAGGTTGTGTTCATGTGTTTTATTTCCCATTAGCTAAGATTGATTATGATGAAACAAAAACAAAATACGCCAATAAAGATAAAAGCATTTAAATAAGATCTACAACACCATTAATCATCAGGACGCCGATCCAACTGTATCGGTTATGATATAAATAGGACTCGTTTTCCATTTATTGTAGATCAGAATACCAGTCTTTATCAGACCGGATATACAAACAGACAATGTCACTGTGTCATTGCAATTTGCAACTCATTATTTCTCTGTGATCTCTATATTTATAAAAAGAAATTGTCTTTTGCATTTCAAGATACATTGTCTGTTATCAGCAATAAAACTTAACATTTTTATTATAATAATAAAAAGAAACTAAATTTAATTAGTATGTATATTATTGTAATGCAATGTATTTATTTCTTTTAAATTATACTTTGTTAGTCGCCCATATTTTAAAGAAAAATGGAATATTATTATTGATGGATTCGTTGGCGACACGTTCAAATGGAAATTTGCACAACATTTATGGAAATGGTATGACACTTTATATTATGCTGTAAAACAAATCTTAATACCAAGACGATTTGTAATGCTAGTTTATAAATGCTTCTCATTTAGTATCTCTCATAAGTCTCCTGGAATCCGCTGATTTATTTGTTAAATGCCTTAAATTTATATCAGTATTCATTTCCTTGTTACTAATTTCTGAGTTTCATTTGTGAAAAATAAAGAGATATATTAAAACTTGCAGAGCACACATTTCAAATTGTACGTGACATAAGTCTTGCTTTTTGTCTTGTTAACGTTAGTTTAATCAAGTAGATAAATAGAATCAAAGACAGTTTACTAATTAGCTTAGTTTATACTGTGGCAAAGTGAAATAGTATGTGCTTTTTCTAAATTTTGCAATTAGATTTTACAAATGTTATGCTAAAGTAATTAAAGTAACTGAAAACTTAGTTCTGGTCAATCTACGCCTTGTACATTTATTTAAGTGAAGATTTCTGATCAATTTGTGAGAATGCTCTCATAACGTGCTATTTGAACTATTACACCGTGCATACACTTCATGCCGTAAAGTCAAAGATTTCATGCATGGGGGAGATTTCTACGACCGCCACACTGTTTGGATCTATGAAAACAAAATTTGACAAGGTTCTGTTACTAATACAACATGGCAACATATATACATTGTAGTGCAAAACTACTGTTATTATGTTTCTTTCCAATTTTTCACATACTAACAAAAGAAAATTATTCTTCGTAGAAACTTTAACGACAGAATAAAATAATGAAAATGTAAACACAAACCCTCACAACAGTTAAAACGAGCTGCTATGCAAATAATGTAAGTTGACATTCTGTCACGTCAGAGCTAAAATGTGAGAAGATGAATACTGGGTCATTCTCGAGTTCAAGCAAAGAAATTGTCTGAAGCTGTTGAGATTTGTCGTATTTAGCATATATATAGGCTTTAAGATGCCAATTCCATTAATGGTGTCAAAATATTCAAATAGATCGTAAACAACAACAACAACAACCTTTTTTGACATATCAGCACATCCACGTGCCATTGGTCATACAGAGTATTTTATATAAACTGGTCATTTACATATAAAACGATCCACAATAGTATAAAAATATAGATAAAATTTTACATACCATTTATTGATACAGTCAGAATATATGCGCTATGCCATCATTTAAGAAATTGAATTGCAACATTATTAATACACATTATAAAAACCTTACTGCATTGCAAAATCATCAAATATGTGGTATGTACTTTAAATGAATACAACGTCATTCGACAGATTCTGTTATGAGATAGCAAAAATGGAGATATAAAATCGGTATTTTGACATCGATCAGATGTTACTAACAAAGCCAATATATTCAATATATAAATAATTCATTTTAATGAATGAACAATCAACCCAGTAATACATTTTATACAGACAATGTAATCCTATGCAAACTTATGCAAAAGTGAGTCAAAGAGGTTAATTCGTGTCTTTACATCGAGATTTACGCGGCTAATTAAAGACATGAGACTGTTTTAAGCTTTAAGGGCGTGATCGTTGAGATATATGACAGCTCTAGATAATTTGCCAGTATAATATAAGTTTATTCTTAGATAACAGAATTCACTAACGACTTCAATTACTTCACTGTTGATAAACCAAGAACATTTATGTCTACTTTTTCTCCGTTCAAAGATACATATTTTAGTTTTATTAACATTTATTCTAAGACCCCATTTTGGTGAGTAAGTGGCTAATGAATTAAATGAAACAAATGTTGTAGACCGTCAGGGCAAGTTGAAAAAAAAATGCAATGTCATCTGCGAAAAGTATCATATGTATTGATAGGAAGCTAGTGAAGCTAGTAATCTCCAATTCAAAACAGTCGGTACTTTATATATAATTTAACAGCAATCTGATGTGCGGTTGTCTTTTTTTAAAGATTAGAATTAATCTGCTTTTTGTTTGTTAAACGTAATTGTTGTATGTAAGTATATTGTTCTACACACATTTGCACCTTAACTTTCGAAGAGCCGTGACCGAGAGGTTAGCGTCGTTGACTTGTAAGTCTACAGCCTCTCACCGCGTGGATTCAAGTCCGAACCGGGAGTATTAATGTACGGTGGGTTCCAAGCTAACCTGCGGTGCTCTGGTAGTTCTACTGTTTTCTAGTGAAAAAGGGGCTTTAATAATTTGCAAATAAAACGAAGCCTGTTAACCACATAATTGGGCAATTGGTGCATTTGGTCCAGCAACACATTGCCAGAAAGAATACAGGTATATACCTAGGTAGCATCACATAGAAGCCCTCTCCACATAAACGTTTCCTCCGGTCCTGACCGAGATTCGCACCAATGCTTTGAGGAGCCGATGAGTTATCAGTCGGCGATTCTATCAATTCGGTCAAGGGCGCCTCAAAATAAGGTACTGATCGAATAGTGATAAAATGAAAGGAACGGTATCATTGGATTATCATTAAATCTTCTTACAGACTTAATAGAGTTATTATCACCAGACATCTTAATGATAATCTTCTTTATAAAACATTATTTCCTGATTGGTTTACTTATTCAGAGGAAATAACTGTTCGAATCTGACAAGGCGTATTTCCATGAACATTTTTCTTCTTCTGTGGAAAGTGAATCCATTCAAGCTAGACTATATTTCTGGAAAAAAACACTAAAAGCTATTAGATTTTTATACGGTTAAAGAGAGGATTTCAAGGAAATGATTATCTTATAGATTTAGAAATATTTGACTGTTCAAATTTTAACATGATAATTATACAAATATATGGAATAAACTGCAGTTTGGTAAAGTTAAGGAATTTTTGACCTACTTTTGACAGTACAAATTGAAGCTTATTAAAAAGTATGTTATTTAATCGTAAGTGAACACAAACTTGTTAAATTTACTATACAATCTTTTTATAATCTAACGATGTTATATACATATCAAGCTAGATGCAATCGAACTGTTTAATCTACACATACATTTAGCGTGACGGTGGTGGCAGTAAATACTGGAGCATTCATTTCATAGGAGTATCAAATACTGCAATCAGTACTATACCCGTGTAATGTAGTCTTCAGTGTGGCGACATACTTTCGTACACATTGTGTGTATTGGGATCTGATGAGCTTCGTGACGCAAACAGTATGTATTTATGCGGACCGTATTGATATTCATCCCATCTTGCCTAACTAAGGGTCTCTAAATAGGTAAAACGTGAGGTTATGCAGAGATGCCGAAAGAACAGCTTCAAGAAACCTTTCATTTATAGACTTACTTTTACATGTGAATAGCTCAGGTGGTACAGCGTCGGCTTGCGGATCGGTAGGTCTTGGGTTCAAACCCCGGCCGGGTCAAACCAAAGACTTTAAAGTTGGTAGTAGTGACTTCCTTCCTAATGCTCAGGGCTAAGGGGGCAGCATTACGCCTGACTCGTCAGTGTCAGTATAATGGACCGGCCGGGTTCAGTCCCTGGGCACCTCAAAAGTGCCCCTGTGCAATAATGATAGAAATGTCGCTGCGCAGTATCGGCAAAAATGCCGGCAAATCCCATCCCACATGTAAACTACTGCAATGTGAGAGGGTATCCTTTATAGACAAACTTAATCGGGACGAAAATGTTAATAATGTAAAGGTACTATTTAAATAAAACATAGTTAATAACCTTGTATGGTAATGACATTTATACTATTTGATTGTAAAGGTAGCATAAGGAGCGTACGACTGCGTGATACAATAATCGTTATATTGCCATTTTAAATATGTTGCAGACTATACCACCGTCAAAACGCTATGCATCTCTTCCTACAAATTTAATTGCTTACAACTAAAATCGATTAACACGTCTTAAAATAATAAGGATTTTAACGGTTTTTCCTTTCATTCAAAACGTATGTTAGTATGTTAATAACCACTACTTCAGATGTGGTGGTGTATTTTATTTACCATTGCAAATAAATGTTAGTAAGTTATACAAAAATATTTGCTGTATATTTCTCATGCCATTAAATCCTCAATAAGTAGGTTACCATCATAAACTTTATATTTAATACATCGATAATACTAAAGCATGAAATTGGCATTAATACATGAATACAAATCTATCTATCTTCCTATCTGTCTGTTACAACAAATTTACAATAAATTCTTAATTAAAGTTAGCTTTTTGAATGAGCAAGATTGTTTTAATCACATTATGTCCATATACAATAAAAACACACAGACTTTTTAATGCGTTTCGTCCTGATGATAAATTGAACGTGTTATCACTTCATTGTTTTCTTCCATTGCTTGCATTTAAGAAACCCTTCAGAAAGTGCAAGGTTAGAGCTCTGTAAAACCGGCTTGTACACCCCAGCCGGTCCATTTCGCTGACTGACCGTCCCCAGGCGGGAAATATTAGTTTTGCTCTCTTCAGTTACTCATCACAAATAATTCTTATTTTTACATTTGGCTTGCATGTGAATACCTTTGTCCTATACATTTTCAGACCGTTTAATATATTAATCTATTTTCAATTATAGTTCACATTATTTTAACGTTATAGATTTTTATATTTTCCTGTATTTTACTTACACAGTTTAGTTTTTTATCTGATTAATAAATACACGCTTTCTTGAATGTTAGTATATGTTGCAATGCTGATGGAACATTTTCCTTTTTCCTGATTCTATTATTTTACTTACAAATACAGAAATAAACACAACAATTAATGCATTAACCAGTTCTACCATAATCTTCAGGTGTATAATGTAGCTTGACGTTTGTATATTAAAACAACATTTAATTTTTATGACTGAAAGTTATGACAAAGAAAACACATTTACCTATGTTAACACTGTATCTTATCCTTGTTATTTCCAATAATTATAGAGAAAGTTCGTCTATACTTTTAAGAAAGTATTTCACAATTAACGTCAAACTTTTCTTTTTAAATTATGCTTAACTAACGGCGCATTATTTCCAGAGACTGAACAGCCAGTTGCCTTAAGATTCTCCATGACGTTCCCCGTCAGGAAGTACTATTATAAAGAGGCACGTGGTTGTCAATGACAATGCCATTATGCTAAACTATTAGTCACGGAAATATACGCAAGTAAAGTTTATGGTAATTTAAATCCAAACTCGGTGGGTGCGCCACCTGACGTTCAAGATAACAGAACAAACATATCTCTCGGTGTTCTGCTGTTTCGGACAGAATAATTATTTATCTAGGTTATCGTCTATATTGTCAAATTAATGTCAGGATAATGTGACTGGGTGTGGTGTCATGCCAGGTGTTCACGGCATGCTTTAGACAGTGAAGGTAGCCCTATTTCAGCTTCAAGCGGACACCTTCTCCAGATAATTAAAAGATTGTTTGTGGGAGGATTACACCCCCCCCCCCCCCCAAAAAAGAAACAAAAAAAACAAAACAAAATCAACACAAAACAACAACAAAAAACAACAACCCCACAACAACAAACACACAAAACAACAACAACAAAAAAAAATAATAAATAAATAAAAAAAAAACAACAACACAAAAAATAATAAAAAAAACAAACAACGTTTATGATTTGGTTTATCAATATTGCTTCAAAGGTAACTGCAGCAACATTGAAGCCTAAAATTAACCAGACATAATATGTTAATATATTACAATGTAAAATATGATATTGCTACTTCCAGATGAATTTCAATGTCATTTACAGTATCCTTCATGGGCTAATTTATACAATGGTATACATTCAATATCATGTTTCCTTGCAGCTGCAAGTAGGATCGCATCGCCTCTTCGACAAAAATCTGTTTAATTGTTTTCCGCAAACGTTTAGAACGATCTGGCATTGACATACACCTACCCAACGTTACTGCCTTCTCGCTTGATCATAGTTTTGTTCAAATAGATCGCTTTCTTTTCAGTGATTGTATTTGAGAAACCCATCAGGAAGTGCGAGGTTATAGCTCTGTTAAACCGGTTGAAGCACCCCATTTGGTCCATTTTGCCGACTGACCGGTCCAATGCGCCTTGGTTGGCTGTGCGCTTTTTGCTAAATGATTCAACACAGAGTTGTTCTTTCGTTTACATTTGGCTTGCAAAGTGTGAATAACTTTGTCCTGTGCCTATTCAGCGTCTGGTGTATGTTGCAATGCAGTAGGACTTCGTCATATATTCTTATTGCATTTATCCATAGCTTTCTTGATTAGATATATGTGACTAATGTTCGATGATAACACGATCATATCAATCAATTCCATTAAATTTTGAAATTGATAGCATTTGTCTTTGAACTCTCAAATCCTTGAGTTTGTCTTGTTTGTCCTTTTATCGCAATGACGCCAATATTTAACATTCTTTCACGGGGATGTTGGTCTTTACCATTTAGAACATGTTGATTTTAAACAACTGAAATGTGAATGAAGGATTATATTTATACATTATTGGCATGCATATAATATAAAAATGCCATTTGTCGGATGACCGTGGTTAAGCATGCAGTCATTGTTTTAGTCAATATTGACGATAGTTACGGAAATACATGACCATTGGACGGCAATATTCATCTGTTGCTGCTGCGGTAGATTGTGAAAACAAACAACTACTCCGAACAGGGGGCAAGGGTTGATTTTTGTAAGAAATTTAGGTCCTGGTAACGAAAGAAAGCTCTTTACCACCAGTTTCCTTTTCATTGTTTGCAATTTCAACATATATTAAGAGGAAAAGATATGTACAGATCTGAATAAAAATAGTATTATTTATATTATTATTTTTTACTAGTCTAAAAAGTAGTAGTAATTCATAAATAGCCAGGAATATGGCAAATGTTTAGACCTGAAATGCAAAACATGCACAATCCGTACTGATACGTAGTACGGTGATTCAGACAATCTGAACGAAGAACTTTCAATCAATAAGTGAACAGAATCAAGGAAAACATTTTAGTCTGATAAGAGTGGGCAATGTATGCCAAAAAAATTATCATCATCGACAATACATATTTCCTCATGGCCATTGATTAACAGCACTATATATTCAACATGACTAAACATTTATCAGATCCATTTCTGTATTTTCAGCATAACCAACATCTATCGTAATCTTTACTGCCTATTCAACATGTCCACACAACAATTACCAGAATCAGTTCCATATATTAAAATGGCCAAATTCTACCAAAATCTTAACTAAATGTTCCACATAACCAAATGATTATCACCACCAACAGTTCACATTGGAGATAGCCAAATGCTATCAGGATCAACAGTACATATTTAACATAATCACGTTCTCTCGGGATCAACAGTACATATTCAACATTACCACATTCTATCAGGATCAACAAAACATATTCAACATTACCACATTCTGTCAGGATCAACAAAACATATTCAACATTACCACATTCTGTCAGGATCAACAAAACATATTCAACATTACCACATTCTGTCAGGATCAACAAAACATATTCAACATTACCACATTCTGTCAGGATCAACAAAACATATTCAACATTACCACATTCTGTCAGGATCAACAAAACATATTCAACATTTCCACATTCTGTCAGGATCAACAAAACATATTCAACATTACCACATTCTGTCAGGATCAACAAAACATATTCAACATTACCACATTCTGTCAGGATCAACAAAACATATTTAACATTACCACATTCTGTCAGGATCAACAAAACATATTCAACATTACCACATTCTGTCAGGATCAACAAAACATATTCAACATTACCACATTCTGTCAGGATCAACAGTACATATTCAACATTACCACATTCTGTCAGGATCAACAGTACATATTCTATTTGGATCAACATTACATATTCATCATTGCCACATTCTATCAAGATCAACAATACATATTCAACATTACCATGTTCTATCTGGATCAACACAACATATTCAACAATGCTAAATGCTTTCAGGATCAACAGTACATATGCAACATGACCAAAACACCAACCGTGACAAAACATTCACACTTTAAGTACTTCATTACATTATTCTATACTTGACAAGGTTGATTAATATCGAAGAAACTATGGCATGCCACGGACTTCAATTCCTTTATCTTAACTTTGACAATCCTGGAGCATATTTATATAATCAACAAGAATAAATGTAGATAGATATAAAAAGATTAAACAAGGGAATCCCAACTCATCGGCAAATGGAAACCTAATTCCCTAAGTATACCACATGAACGACTGATAAGAAGTGGTGTGCCATAACAAAAACCTTCATCAATTCGTGTCCATGTTAATATAGGAAGACAGGTTGATATCATTACACATATTTACTTGCCAACTAGCAAGATTATTACAACAATGTCAACCATTTGCAACAGAAGGCCACTTACATCCAGACATATTTACCAAATGATCCTTATTCATATTCTTATCATAGGACTTTGTCATATATTCTTATTGAAATATATTGAACAAAACACATACATCTTTACTTAAAATTCGATTGAGTAGCTAACGGGATTCATTAGTTACCAAAAACATAAACGAAAGTTGCTGTTATGTAGCTCATGATACAGCTCAGCGACGATTAGCTCTTTGGATGGACAAATAACCCTAACAAATGTCTTTGTAGAACCACTTGCTCACCGTACCTTAAAATGTACGTCACTTTTATAGAAACTTGATTCTACACGGTGGCAGAGCAAAGTGACAGAGTAGTAATGGTTCCAAGACTGTTTATCTTTTCTTTTTATGTGGTTTGTCTCGTTCATGTGCTTTTCTCACTTTAACCTTTACTTTTATGCCTTTGCCTAGTTGTAGTTCAGATTTAAATGTATGTGGTTAATTTATAAGAACTTTTCGTGTTTTTCTCTTAATCTCGGCTGTCAGGCAAACATGATTTTGAATGCTCTGAATTAAAAGATGGTATGTTAATGTTTTTATTATTAAGGTATCGTACTTCTAACAACGTATACACAAACATTGTTTAAATGTGCAGTCAATTGTCATTGGGATAAATCATACATCGCCATAAGACCTCAACAGTCAAGTAAACAAGATTAAGGCTTACAGAAACTACATTACGACATACACAAATAACGTTGTCAACAAAGAACGGGTTTAATTCCCTGAAAAAGTTGCGTCTGAAGAAATTATTTACAGCAACATAATATCATCATAGTCATCATCATCAGCAGCAGCAACAACAACAATAGCAGCAGCGCCAGCAGCAACAACAGCATAATCAACAACAACAACAACGACGACGACAAACATTTTTGGAACATTATGATAAATAAGAGTTCCAAGAGTGACGGTTATCGAAACAGAACAACCCTAAAATCATCGCGGGTATGTGTTCGATTGGAGTTAATTGACCGTTCAATATAGTCAACGTCCGGTGTTAGAAATCTGCAGAACATTCAATAAAAAATCTACGAATGTCAATTTAAAATCGTCTTATCCACTGTCAACAAACAACTCAAATTTCATTCAAAGATACATATTTTAGTTTTATTAACATTTATTCTAAGACCCCATTTTGATGAGTAAGTGGCTAATGAATTGAATGAAACAAATGTTGTAGACCGTCAGGGCAAGTTGAAAAAAAAATGCAATGTCATCTGCGAAAAGTATCATATGTATTGATAGGAAGCTAGTGAAGCTAGTAATCTCCAATTCAAAACAGTCGGTACTTTATATATAATTTAACAGCAATCTGATGTGCGGTTGTCTTTTTTTAAAGATTAGAATTAATCTGCCTTTTGTTTGTTAAACGTAATTGTTGTATGTAAGTATATTGTTCTACACACATTTGCACCTTAACTTTCGAAGAGCCGTGACCGAGAGGTTAGCGTCGTTGACTTGTAAGTCTACAGCCTCTCACCGCGTGGATTCAAGTCCCAACCGGGAGCATTAATGTACGGTGGGTTCCAAGCTAACCTGCGGTGCTCTGGTAGTTCTACTGTTTTCTAGTGAAAAAGGGGCTTTAATAATTTGCAAATAAAACGAAGCCTGTTAACCACATAATTGGGCAATTGGTGCATTTGGTCCAGCAACACATTGCCAGAAAGAATACAGGTATATACCTAGGTAGCATCACATGGAAGCCCTCTCCACATAAACGTTTCCTCCGGTCCTGACCGAGATTCGCACCAATGCTTTGAAGAGCCGATGAGTTATCAGTCGGCGATTCTATCAATTCGGTCAAGGGCGCCTCAAAATAAGGTACTGATCGAATAGTGATAAAATGAAAGGAACGGTATCATTGGATTATCATTAAATCTTCTTACAGACTTAATAGAGTTATTATCACCAGACATCTTAATGATAATCTTCTTTATAAAACATTATTTCCTGATTGGTTTACTTATTCAGAGGAAATAACTGTTCGAATCTGACAAGGCGTATTTCCATGAACATTTTTCTTCTTCTGTGGAAAGTGAATCCATTCAAGCTAGACTATATTTCTGGAAAAAAAATACTAAAAGCTATTAGATTTTTATACGGTTAAAGAGAGGATTTCAAGGAAATGATTATCTTATAGATTTAGAAATATTTGACTGTTCAAATTTTAACATGATAATTATACAAATATATGGAATAAACTGCAGTTTGGTAAAGTTAAGGAATTTTTGACCTACTTTTGACAGTACAAATTGAAGCTTATTAAAAAGTATGTTATTTAATCGTAAGTGAACACAAACTTGTTAAATTTACTATACAATCTTTTTATAATCTAACGATGTTATATACATATCAAGCTAGATGCAATCGAACTGTTTAATCTACACATACATTTAGCGTGACGGTGGTGGCAGTAAATACTGGAGCATTCATTTCATAGGAGTATCAAATACTGCAATCAGTACTATACCCGTGTAATGTAGTCTACAGTGTGGCGACATACTTTCGTACATATTGTGTGTATCGGGATTTGATGAGCTTCGTGACGCAAACAGTATGTATTTATGCGGACCGTATTGATATTGATATCCCATCATGCCTAACTAAGGGTCTCTAAATAGGTAAAACGTGAGGTTATGCAGCGATGCCGAAAGAACGGCTTCAAAAAACCCTTCATTTATAGACTTACTTTTACATGTGAAATAGCTCAGGTGGTTCAGCGTCGGCTTGCGGATCGGTAGGTCTTGGGTTCAAACCCCGGCCGGGTCAAACCAAAGACTTTAAAGTTGGTAGTAGTGACTTCCTTCCTAATGCTCAGGGCTAAGGGGGCAGCATTACGCCTGACTCGTCAGTGGCAGTATAATGGACCGGCCGGGTTCAGTCCCTGGGCACCTCAAAAGTGCCCCTGTGCAATAATGATAGAAATGTCGCTGCGCAGTATCGGCAAAAATGCCGGCAAATCCCATCCCACATGTAAACTACTGCAATGTGAGAGGGTATCCTTTATAGACAAACTTAATCGGGACGAAAATGTTAATAATGTAAAGGTACTATTTAAATAAAACATAGTTAATAACCTTGTATGGTAATGACATTTATACTATTTGATTGTAAAGGTAGCATAAGGAGCGTACGACTGCGTTAGTATGTTAATAACCACTACTTCAGATGTGGTGGTGTATTTTATTTACCATTGCAAATAAATGTTAGTAAATTATACAAAAATATTTGCTGTATATTTCTCATGCCATTAAATCCTCAATAAGTAGGTTACCATCATAAACTTTATATTTAATACATCGATAATACTAAAGCATGAAATTGGCATTAATACTTAAATACAAATCTATCTATCTTCCTATCTGTCTGTTCGATGACTGTCTGTCTGTTTGTCTATCTATCTGTGTGTGAGAGAGAGAGAGAAAACATTACGTTCTCTTATAACAAAGAAAACTTAAATTCTTACTAAAAGTTAGCTTTTTGAATGAGCAAGATTGATTTAATCACATTATGTCCATATAAAATAAAACACACAGACTTTTTAATGCGTTTCGTCCTGATGATAAATTGAACGTGTTATCACTTCATTGTTTTCTTCCATTGCTTGCATTTAAGAAACCCTTCAGAAAGTGCAAGGTTAGAGCTCTGTAAAACCGTCTTGTACACCCCAGCCGGTCCATTTCGCTGCCTGACCGTCCCAAGGCGGGATATATTGGTTTTGCTCTCTTCAGTTACTCATCACAAATAATTTCTAATTTTTACATTTGGCTTGCATGTGAATACCTTTGTCCTATACATTTTCAGACCGTTTAATATATTAATCTATTTTCAATTATAGTTCACATTATCTTAACGTTATAGATTTTTATATTTTCCTATATTTTACTTACACAGTTTAGTTTTTTACCTGATTATTGTCTATTCACATTTAACTTTTTTTTTTGTATTCGGCGCCGTATGACCTGTTAAGTGTCGGTGTGCTGTACAACACACACAAAAAAATAAATAAATAAATAAGTAAATAAATAAATACATGCCTTCTTGAATGTTAGTACATGTTGCAATGCTGATGGAACATTTTCCTTTTTCCTGATTCTATTATTTTACTTACAAATACAGAAATAAACACAACAATTAATGCATTAACCAGTTCTACCGTAATCTTCAGGTGTATAATGTAGGTTGACGTTTGTATATTAAAACAACATTTAATTTTTATGACTGAAAGTTATGACAAAGAAAACACATTTACCTATGTTAACACTGTATGTTATCCATGTTATTTCCAATAAAGAGAAAGTTTGTCTATACTTTTAAGAAAGTATTTCACAATTAACGTCAAACTTTTCTTTTTGAATTATGCTTACCTAACGGCGCATTATTTCCAGAGACTGAACAGCCAGTTGCCTTAAGATTCTCCTTGACGTTCCCAATCAGGAAGTACTATTATAAAGAGGCACGTGGTTGTCAATGACAATGTCGTTATGCATAACTACTTGTCACGGAAATATACGCAAGTAAAGTTTATGGTAATTTAAATCCATACTCGGTGGGTGCGCCACCCGACGTTCAAGATAACAGAACAAACATATTTCTCGGTGTTCCGCTGTTTCGGACAGAAGAATTATTTATCTAGGTTATCGTCTATATTGTCATATTAATGTCCGGATAATGTGACTGGGTGTGGTGTAATGCCAGGTGTTCACGGCATGCTTTAGACAGTAAAGGTAGCACTATTTCAGCTTCATGTGGACACCTTCTCCAGATAATTAAAAGATTGTTTGTGGGAGGATTACACCCCCCCCCCAAAAGAAACACAAAACAACAACAAAAAACAACAACCCCACAACAACAAACACACAAAACAAAAACAAAAAACAACAACAACAAAAAAACCCCAAAGAAAATAAAAAACAAAACAAAAAAAAAAAACAACAAAAAAAATAATAAAAAAACAAACAACGTTTATGATTTGGCTTATCAATATTGCTTCAAAGGTAACTGTAGCAACATTGAAGCCTAAAATTAACCAGACATAATATGTTTATATATTACAATGTAAAATATGATATTGCTACTTCCAGATGAATTTCAATGTCATTTACAGTATCCTTCATGGGCTAATTTATACAATGGTATACATTCAATATCATGTTTCCTTGCAGCTGCAAGTAGGATCGCATCGCCTCTTCGAAAAAATATGTTTAATTGTTTTCCGCAAACGTTTAGAACGATCTGGCATTGACATACACCTACCCAACGTTACTGCCTTCTCGTTTGATCATTGTTTTGTTCAAATATATCGCTTTCTTTTCATTGATTTTATTTGAGAAACCCATCAGGAAGTGCGAGGTTATAGCTCTGTTAAACCGGTTGAAGCACCCCATTTGGTCCATTTTGCCAACTGACCGTTCCAATGCGCTTTGGTTGGCTGTGCGCTTTTTGCTAAATGATTCAACACAGAGTTGTTCTATCGTTTACATTTGGCTTGCAAAGTGTGAATAACTTTGTCCTGTGCCTATTCAGCGTCTGGTGTATGTTGCAATGCAGTAGGACTTCGTCATATATTCTTATTGCATTTATCCATAGCTTTCTTGATTAGATACATGTGACTAATGTTCGATGATAACACGATCATATCAATCAATTCCATTAATTTTGAAATTGATAGCATTTGTCGTTGAACTCTCAAATCCTTGTGTTTGTCTTGTTTGTCCTTTTATCGCAATGACGCCAATATTTAACATTCTTTCACGGGGATGTTGGTCTTTACCATTTAGAACATGTTGATTTTAAACAACTGAAATGTGAATGAAGGATTATATTTATACATTATTGGCATGCGTATAATATAAAAATGCCATTTGTCGGATGACCGAGGTTAAGCATGCAGTCATTGTTTTAGTCAATATTGACGATAGTTACGGAAATACATTACCATTGGACGGAAATATTCATCTGTTGCTGCTGAGGTAGATTGTGATAACAAACAACTACTCCGAACAGGGGGCAAGGGTTGATTTTTGTAAGGTAAATAAGAAAAGGTCCTATCAAAATTTTCACAGATATTTAAATTTTATCTACCTGCAGACCAAGGCAGACAAGGTAAATGTAAATGTGACAAAAAACACAGAGACGAGACATAACACACAAAAAGAAAAACCATCAGTTACCGCCTTGGAACGGTCAGTCGGCAAAATGGCCAAATTTATGTCCTGGTAACGAAAGAAAGCTCTTTACCACCAGTTTCCTTTTCATTGTTTGCAATTCCCATATATATTAAGACGAAAAGATATGTACAGATCTGAATAAAAATTAGTATTATTTATATTATTTCTTTTACTAGTCTAAGAAATTGCAGTAATTCATAAACAGCCTGGAATATGGCAAATGTTTAAACCTGAATTGTAAAACATGTACAATCCGTACTGATATGTAGTACGGTGATTCAGACAATCTGAACGAAGAACTTTCAATCAATAAGTGAACAGAATCAAGGAAAACATTTTAGTCTGATATACGTTGCAAGAGTGGGCAATGTATGCCAAAAACATCATCATCGACAATACATATTTCCTCATGGCCATTGATTAACAGTACTACATATTCAACATGACCAAACAATTATCAGATCCATTTCTGTATTTTCAGCATAACCAACTTCTATCGTAATCTTTACTGCCTATTCAACATGTCCACACAACAATTACCAGAATCAGTTCCATATATTAAAATGGCCAAATTCTACCAGAATCTTAACTAAATGTTCAACATGACCAAATGATTATCCCCACCAACAGTTCACATTGGAGATAGCCAAATGCTTATTAGAAACAACAGAACATATTCAACATAACCACGTTCTCTCGGGATCAACAGAACATATTCAACATTACCCCATTTTATCAGGATCAACAAAACATATTCAACATTTCCACATTCTGTCAGGATCAACAGTACATATTCAACATGACCACATTCTGTCAGAAGCAACAGAACATATTCTATTTGGATCAACATTACATATTCATCATTGCCACATTCTATCAAGATCAACAATACATATTCAACAATGCTAAATGCTTTCAGGATCAACAGTACATATGCAACATGGCCAAAACACCAACCGTGACAAAACATTCACACTTTAAGTACTTCATTACATTATTCTATACTTGACAAGGTTGATTAATATCGAAGAAACTATGGCAAGCCACGGACTTCAATTCCTTTATCTTTACTTTGACAATCCTGGAGCATATTTATATAATCAACAAGAAAAAATGTAGATAGATATAAAAAGATTAAACAAGGGAATCACAACTCATCGGCAAATGGAAACCTAATTCCCTAAGTATACCACATGAACGACTGATAAGAAGTGGTGTGCCATAACAAAAACCTTCATCAATTCGTGTCCATGTTAATATAGGAAGACAGGTTGATATCATTACACATATTTACTTGCCAACTAGCAAGATTATTACAACAATGTCAACCATTTGCAACAGAAGGCCATTTACATCCATCTTATTGAAATATATTGAACAAAACACATACATCTTTACTTAAAATTCGAGTGAGTAGCTAACGGGACTCATTAATTACCAAAAACATAAACGAACGTTGCTGTTATGTAGCTCATGATACAGCTCAGCGACGATTAGCTCTTTTGATCGACGAATAACCCTGACAAATGTCTTTGTAGAACCACTTGCTCACCGTACCTTAAAATGTACGTCACTTTTACAGAAACTTGAATCTACACGGTGGCAGAGCAACGTGTCAGAGTAGTAATGGTTCAAAGACTGTTTTTCTTTTCTTTTTATGTGGTTTGTCTCGTTCATATGCTTTTCTCACTTTAACATTTACTCTTATGCCTTTGCCTAGTTGTAGTTCAGATTTAAATGTATGTAGTTAATTTATAAGAATTTTTCGTGTTTTTCTCTTAATCTCGGCTGTCAGGCAAACATGATTTTGAATGCTCTGAATTCAAAGATGGTGTGTTAATGTTTTTATTATTCAGGTATCGTACTTCTAACAACGTATACACAGACACTGTTTAAATGTGCAGAAAATTGTCATTGGGCTAAATCATACATCGCCATAAAACCTCAACAGTCAAGTAAACAAGATTAACGGCTTACAGAAAATACATGTACATTACGACATACACAAATAACGTTGTCAACAAAGAACGGGTTTAATTCCCTGTAAAAGTTGCGTCTGAAAAAAATATGTACAGCGACAAAATATCATCATGGTCATCATCATCAGCAGCAGCAACAACAGCAACAACAACAGCATAATCAACAACAACAACGACGACGACAAACATTTTTGGAACATTATGATAAATTAGAGTTCCAAGAGTGACGGTTATCGAAACAGAAAAAAACCCTAAAACCATCGCGGGTATGTATTCGATGGGAGTTGATTGACCGTTCAATATAGGCAACGTCCTGTGTTAAAAATCTGCAAAACATTCAATAAAAAAATCTACGAATGTCAATTTAAAATCGTCTTATCCACTGTCAACAAACAACTCAAATTACCTCAAAGCATGACTGCAAACAATTTTAATGACTTTTATTTCTTTTTAAGAGTTATTTTGTATCCATGTATTGTAGATCACAGATACCTGGATGACGCCGAGGCTTGTCAAAACAACGATAATATTTTATCAGGGAAGACCGTAATATACACATTTTCAATCCGAACTACATAATACATGAATGCACAAATATACATAATTCTGATAACATTAGTCTTACTCACACAATTTATACACCCTATTTCCTTCCAAATAACTAATGACATTCGTGTGCATTAACACTTAATATTAACACTTGAACACGTACTTGCCATCTGCAACGAACGTGTCAGATGTGCCCGTCTTTACACAAACTTTTAACTTGTCTTGTGACAGTTGCCTAAACTTTTCTTCAACTTCTTCTTTTGTCAAAGGACTGCTCATGTCAAATTAGCAGCGACATCTGTGAGTTTTGTTTCCCATGCTCGATGAAGACTCGCCAGTCGTACTTTTACTTTTTAGTTGGATGGGCTTCTTTTCCATGTTATTGGTCATACAATTATACTATATTTCAACCAGTGTTTTTATTGGGCACTGTGAAAGATTACACATGCATGTAAAGCATGTAAACACCATTAACTTGAAGCCATTTATACAGTTCCATGCCTTCTTCATTCTATTTTTTATTTGGAAACTCAGACAATATGTCAACATGTATAATGATAAATATATCCTTTTGAAATGTATGTCCAACTTAAATGATACCTCATTACTCAGGCTCAGACAAAAGTGTTTTGTACAATTTTCATTTTAGTGTTTTTTCTTGTATGTTTAATTTAAAACAACTACTTACCAGTATGATAGAAATGTATGTGTTGTGGCGAGTCTGGAGTTTATTGGCAGTCCAATTTCGACATTAGGAACACTTTAAATGACCTACATTTAGTAATTGTTTAGGATAAGTTATATCAGGCCAAACCAGATATGGTCTTTTCCACCTACTGTTAGTTTTAAACTTTAGATAAGCTTATGTCATCACTCGCTGATTAAGTCAGGAGCGCAGGATACTTAAATACCAAGATGTGATCTAATTCATGTATATATCTGAATTAGTTAGACGTGATTAGCCGAACGGTTCTATCTCTACTGTACTCTCCGCGTGTGTATAATTTGGGCGGTAAGTTTCAGCTGACCTGCGGCTCAAAAGCGGTTCTATCCAGACATATTTATATCGCCTTCCTCTGATACTCATTAACTACTCCTCTTAAGTATCATCCTTAATGAGTCGGTGCGGTATATAAACAACAACACAACAACAAAAACAACAACAAAACCAAAAACAGTTAAGATATTAAGAAGAAGCAAACTGATAGATGATAAGAATATATGACAAAGTCCTTTGAGCATTGCAACGTACATGTATACAAAAAGAATTTATGACAAAGTCCTATGAACATTGCTGCATATACGATAAGAATATATGACAAAGTCCTATGAGCATTGCAACATATACAATAAGAATTTATGACAAAGTTCTATGAGCATTGCAACATTTACCAAACTCCGAAAAGGCACAGAACAAAGGTATTTCACATGCAAGCCAAGCGAAAAGAACAAATTAGGGATGAGTCATTTAACGAAAAGGGCAAACCCGACAGTTACCGCCTTGGAACGGTCAGTCGGAAATATGGACCAGCTGGGGTGCTTAAACCGGTTTTACAGAGCTCGAACCTCGCACTTCCTGATGGGT
Organism: Sinonovacula constricta; assembly: GCA_007844125.1. NCBI lineage: Eukaryota > Metazoa > Mollusca > Bivalvia > Cardiida > Solecurtidae > Sinonovacula > Sinonovacula constricta. The sequence goes on along the minus strand of CM017560.1, from coordinate 64,981,529 downwards.
TTCTCGAAAGCATGCAATGATAAGAAAACCGATCCATTTGAGTAAGTGTCGAAGCGCTGACGTTTTGTTTGACAATTTATGACGAAAGAAGTGACGTCATTGAAAAATAATGTCAAGACATTGTTTAGAAGAGAGATAGGTATTATTTCGTTTAGAAGACCTACAAAAAACCGCTTATAGTAATGAAATTAACTTTTTGAAACAAGAGAAGAAATGACCAGAGAAGACTAAATGGTTGTAGCATCCTGTTCATGCGGAGATGGAATTGAGGAACCACAGTCCAATGTCCATCAAAGGAAATACACGTAACAATCCTTATAACATGAATAAAATGACATAGATTACATTTAAGTTTTACCAGTTACCTAGTTTGATGTCTCACCAATTCGGCAAATTGTAAGTTTTAGTGTAGAAGAGATTGATTAGCAATTATTTAGTATTACAAACCAATAACTTCTGACGAGATGGATCTTGATACTAATATTTGTGTCGAACATTGTAGTTTATATTTATGCTTGAATTGACAATGGTTAACTCAATGATTAACCTGCCGTATGCCGTGGTAAATAAATGTAATGCACTTTTTTATAAATATATAACCAGACCATTTTTTACTTTTGTCATGAATTCCTAAATTGTTGATTATGTTTGTAAAAATGCTACTTATGTACACATCAGGAATGTTGTATAGCAATATGCACGTGCACTTTAAAAATAAACTTATTTAGTTGGTTTTAGTCGAATCGATCAAAAACACAATGTCGGGCTGTGATCTGATATAGAATACCCGGCTGAAATAATTAATACAGTTTTCTCGTTTTTTTTCTCACTGTTAATTTTCATCAATCGTTTTAAAAAAGGAATATTTAAATTACAACCTTCAACTTCAGCTGGAACGATTATTTATACCGAATTATTGTCTAAGACATCAAGGACATTTTATTACTCTTGCCAATATCAGCATGGTTTGGAAACCACATTACGTATACTTCACTACTTAACCATTAGCCAGAAAGTAATAGGCGTGCCAAATCCGGAGATTAAACTGGGTCATTTAATTGAAATAAAAACTAAGGATGATCAGGTGACTCATATTTATACATCATGTACACATTTTAAATATAATAGTAATTTAAGAAGTGAATGAGTAGTCCCTTAGAAATCCTAATCACATACCCTTTGAATTAAAACGCTTGACTTGTAGTGCGTGCGTTGGTCATATGAGAGTCAGTAAAAAATGAGATTGACTCGAGACTGTTTTCAACGTGATAACATAATACTGTCGATCGTATTCCTTTAACACGCCCGGTTGCTACACTAACATGGCATCTGGTAAAATAAAACGACCGTTTGCCAGTGTGTCTGATGAGTACTTGGCAACATTGAAGGAAAATAAAACATCGAAAAGAACTAAAACCTTTGAAGCAGTGAATAGCTTTGGTGACTTTAAGAAAATAAATGCTGGCGCATTGGATCGACGAGTTTTAATGAGAAGCGTGGATGGCTCGTCGTACAAAAATAACGCACCAAACACTATCAAAGTCGCTAACGGTCAAGCAAATAAAAGGCAGTGCCACGACTGCTTAGCCCGGTGTCTGGACTATGTGACTGGATGTGGTACATGTATCATGCCATGTGTTGACGGCATGTCATACACAATAAAGTCAGCACTATATCTGCTTCATGTGGACATCCTACACTACAAAGTTAAAATATTTAAGCTTCTCCGGAGTGCGTATCTTTTTCTACTCCTTTTTAATAGATAAAAAACCAGGCATTTCTCCGTCACACGATCTCGCTCCAAATTGTGAACGAACTATTGTAACATTTTTAGTTTGGTGACACAACATTCCTTTCTAGCTGTGTATACATACATGGTCATGTAAATTCTCGAAATATAATCGTGAGGAGATACGTTTGGTCAAAACAATAACTGCTACTTAAAAATTATTGAGTTAAATGCAATTTAATACACAGTAGATCAGAGGAGTTTATGCTGGCTTGTGGGAATATAAACAGGCCAAGGTCAAAATATAATCCCATACTCTGAAATAACCTCAACGCGGGATTTGACAAGCACGTTCTTCTCTCTAGGATCATATCTTTATAAGCAAATGTGTGGCATGTTTTGCATAAGTATAAAGGGTTACAATATGTCGATGTCTGCTACATGGCTTCTGTGTTTCTGGAAACAGACAATTTTCTTACCGTCTTACTGAAAAGTTCTAATTAACGAATTTTTATTTTAAAATCAAACACAAATATGGTGATGAGAATACTATGAAACCACATTATTGGGAAACTATAAGTAAAAAGCCTATAACTGTTTTAACGGCCATAACAAAACACTGGTTAAATCTCAAACCAAATTATTTAAGTGTAAATAAGTACATTCTCAAAAAAGCCTACTCTGACGCATTTGATTTTTATGTAGGTACGCGAGAAACGGAGTATAAATCCAGAAAAATAGTTCGAAGTTTTGATATGTAAGTTTCCTAATGTAGGCGTAATCAGATAGACTCATTATATAGAAATTGTTCCGAAACATTTTTAAATGATAAACGATAATCAGTGATAAATGATAAACGTTTAGTTTAGCGAAGCTTGTATCAATCTGAACAAATTTGAGTCTATACAAATACTAACATTGATTGCTGTTACTGTTAAACCCTTTCCAATGTGTGTTTTTTCTGAAATCTTAAGTTTGCTGCATTATCAGATACCATTTGTGAGCTCTCCTAATTCCAGTCCAACTGAGCAGATGTTTCTTGTCAGCCTTTACATCAGAAGTGACACATTTCCATTAATAGCTCGGCATGAAAACATAAATGGGACTTTAGCCATAAATATCACACTAATTTTCGATTGATTAACTTAAAAAATGACTTGAGTTATTTTGCATAAAGTATTTCTTCACTTTGACACAATTTTACTAATAAAATGATGTCTCAAATTCGTTATATGACACTGTGTGTTATCTGGGACTACAGTCCAAAATATATTTTATATCATAATTTCAATAAAACTTATCCAAGTATTTTTAAGAAACATGTTATCATATGACTTATTTTGATGGTGTCTATGGTATTATAATTTCATTATACGGTCTTATGAAGCATGAGATTCTAAGTCAATACTAGTAAATATTTTGAATATATTAGATGTTAAATATACTAGAAAATAAATCCCAGATACGTGAATAACACAACAAACAAGGAGATTAAGGAGATTAAGGAGATATATTCTAAACACATAAAGAACACAGTGTCTTTTAACTGGACCTTCATCATTCCATTTCAGACGCTGTTATGATACTAGCACGTAAATCTGAGCAGTATAAATCAGACTACATGTCTCGTTAAGATTGCTAAGTTGTAGTCTATGCTGGAGTTAGGTTGTTATGATCCTCAGTTTAAAGTTTCTTACAGGAATAATTAAATATACGCACACACACACCCCCTCCACACACACGCACGCACGCACACACACAGTGCAGGTTGTTCTACCAAGACAGTTAGCTGTCTTTTCAGCCAACAACATTGGTAATGTGTATTGAAGAATAAATTAAATATATCTTATCTCAATTTCCTAAAACAAAATATAACGATGTGTTGGTAAGACATAGATCCTGATTATGTGAGAGCTATTATACGCGTTATTTAATCCATCTTTGATAAACAGGATGCATCTTTGTCATTGATGCAAATATAAAATATGTTTAACAAGCAAGAGGTTTGTGTAGTTCTTCTTAAAGAATAAAATATATGCTTACCCCTAAACCAAATACAATGTGAACAGTATTTTAGGGATGTAAGCGAACATTCAAACGTTCGGAAAGATACCGAATGTTGGAATGCATTTTAAGCACACAGACCTTATTTAAATCAAATATGGAAGCGGTCTACAAGACAGAAGAAAAAATTGCATACGAAACACTTATGGACACTGTCTTCCTTCCGGAATAGAACACAATAAGTAAATTTTGCCATATTTAGTATTTTAATTATCTAACTTCTTGTTTATTGACGTGTTTACTTAGCTGTTACAATGTGTCACCTCTTGGAAAGTTTTTTTTTAAATAGATACATTTTCTTTTCCCCGCTTTCATTGAGAAAGTCCTCAGTAAGTGAGAAGTTTGTGCCCTTTTAACATCCCAGTCAGTCATTTTGCCGACTGACCATTCCAAGACGGTAACTGTTGGATATTATCTATTTAATATTATTTATCGTCAGATCTTCTGTAGCTTTTACATTTAACTTGAATGTAAATACCCTTTTCCTGTGCCTTTTGAAATGTTAATAAATGTTACAAAACATAGAGGACAGTGTCATATGTTTTCCATGATTAAAACAATGTTACATGTGCACCGTCGTAGCAATTTCCTCGTAATGAAATATATGTTGTCATTTACTTTTTCCTATCGAGATTGTTACGTGTATTCTTCTTTGACGTACATTGACGTACTTTGATTACTAGTATCTAATCATATTAAAGTTAAAGCATTTTTCATTACTGGCATTTCATACCTACTGGTCAGTCTTTTCGTATTTAACTATTGATTGGTTGGACAAGGAATGCTCCAAGTCTAGATGGCATCTTGTTAGATCGATTAATGGTTGGGATAAACCTCTGTTTATATCCTGACTCCTATTGTTATGTTTAGCATGCACATAAGTATATATGTAAAACATTTGTATAATAATGATCTTGATGTGACATACATCTAACCAAATGTCCGTAAATAAGTCAAACCAATGAAAAGGAGACTCAATATAAAATAACCCTTCTCTGACAATCAAGAAACAAACTATTTTATGTATAAGATCACATTTAGGCCAATAAATTTGCTGTAATCCACTCAAGAAAGCAATTGTAGCTTGTAAAATGTTTATCAGGCAAACAAAACGACATACTGAATGAAATTTCCATAGATTAACCGTCACGTAATTAAAACAAGTTCATTCAGACATTTAGCGAAGACAACTTAAATGGATGAATAGCTACCGCTACTGCTTCGGCCACAACCCACACCCCACCGCACCCCGGACTTTTTTTAAACATGGAAAGACAAACAAAGCATACTTAACTTTATTTCTTAAATGTGATTTCATCTGAACTACGCTGAGAGAACAGGCAACTAAGAAAAATATATTAAAACTATTTGATTTGTTTCGATTTGCAACTCAAAAAGAAATCTTAAATCTAAATTAGCAAGCGAGGTTGTTACATGTTCTAATGTTCTAAATGACATAAAGGATTCGTGTCGAAGACACAATAATGATGCATGGCAGTAGTGATAAGTGCATTAAATTCAATGAAAATAGAAATAGCAACTGACAAACAAATAAAATAACGAAGGTTTTATGATTGACAAATGTCGTATGTTATTATGTTGATTTGTGGGGTTTTGATTTTTATCAATTCAATTATTTTAAGACTGTAATATCAATAAAATATTGGACAATGCGAATCCCCTTCTAACCAAAATATTGTCACAATATATATGCTTTCAATTTAACGTCACGTATGTCGATATATTGACTATAGCTATTCCTTTCTCCACCCTCACGGTCCATCCGATTTACCTAATTAGCTTTCCCTTCATAAAGCAAATACCCGTCATTTAAATAAACAATTTCTATACATTAAGATTGACCTTTCCAGTTTCAATGTCTCTATTCTAACATCTATGACAAGAAAGACGATTTCAACTTCAATGTTGTGAATTATCCAACCCTTGATTGTGAATCACCTCGTGCTACCTGGTATTTCCATATCCCAATTTACAAGGTTTGCACGAGTTTGTACTGAAGTAGATTTCAATGCTAGAAACCAGTTTTAATACTTATAAATTGTTACTGCAAAGTTTTCGATTGCCAAAGTTAAAGAATACGTATAATTTTATCTCAATGACTGTATTGCTTCAAACAAAATAATAGCAGCATGAAAACACTTATGCAGCAAGGCATAAGCCATCCTGTATCTTTATGGAAATGTTTTATATAAGACTGTAATAACCTTTATGACCTTTTAACATTTTTTTTCAGGAAAGTTATTGCTGATAGTTACAACCCGAAAATCCTTCGTTGTACTGCATTGCTTGCTTTTACAGTCAAGAACTTGCATTGCTTTTATATTACACGATGAGAGATCGTTGATACGATGAAAACAGTGACTTAAAGCCACAATTGGAAGTCACTGATGGATTTCTTGTCTCTTCATCTCTCCAGTCGTGCCCTATATAGGTGAGACAACTTGAGCAGTCTCCATGACCTTAGAGTGAGATTGCATAGTAGGTATAACATCGAGATTTTTGTACCTTGATTATACGGTATGCCAAATGCGATTAAATTCTCGGCTTTTTAAGATGTTATTTTAAAACTTATTACCTATTAACTCTTCACAATAGTACATTTTATTTTGTTCTTTTGGGTTGTTTTCTTAAATTCGATTATTTCGTTCTTTTTACATTTCACTTTTGACACTTTTGACTTTTTCAAACTACTGTCTCATTTGGAACTTTTAGGTTGCCGAGGCTTTTACCAACTGTACATACTGTACATATGTTGATAGTGTATTTTATTACAAACTATTTCGTATGTATATAGGTTAATTGTATCTGTTTTAACTCCCGATAAAGGTGCTTACAGTTAGTTGTTTCACCAAGACGGGATATTTATTGTCTACACTGTTTGTTTGATAGAAAAAACCTTCAGCAAGAGCGAGGTTGGAACGCTCCACAAAGCAGTTTTAAGCACCCCAGTCGTCCCTTTTTGCCGACTGACCGTTTTAAGACGGTAACTGATGGTTTTTCTTTATTGTGTTTTGTCTTGTCTCTGTGTTTTGTCACATTTATATTTACCCTGTTTGATTTTGTTTGTCTAAAGGTAGATTTAATTTAAATATCTGTGGAAATTTCGAAAGGATCTTTTATTTATATATCTATAAGTGCATCTAAGAGAATATGCTTAAACTTAAATGATATGACGTCATTATCAAGACTGCTCTAACGGAAATTGCTTAATTATTGATAAGCGCATTTATAGCAGAACACTTAATAATAAATTTCATGAAAAACAAGTTGGCTACTTGTTCCCAGTACAGTTCGCAGTATGGTAAACATGGAAAATTTGGGAAGGTAAGGCCAAGGACATTTGTTATTTAAGAATTCGTCAATCTCCAGAAAGTCAGTTAATTTGAGATGTGCTTATGATTCCGATTGCCACAATATAACATCACACGGAGGCCGATAGTAATTTATTGTCAGTACAATTTGCTATGATTATTGCAAAACATAAAATACACACTACTGAGATATTAACAAGGTTGTTCAATGTGACACTGGCAACAATACACAAACATAGATTAAATTCACATGTTGCCGCCTTAGGACGGTCAGTCGGCAAATGGGCTTTAATCTGTTTACTGAACTCGCACTTTCTGAGGGTATGATCAAACAATAAGAAAACATATCAATTTTTAACAAAACAGTCAAAGCTATGACCACGAGATTGTTAATGCCATCGAGGCCTAATATTATTTTGAGGTTTAACAATATGTGCTTTTATGATACGTGGAACATGCTATTCTATTGACTAAATAAATCAGTAACAAAAAGTACAAACATGGTTAACAATTAACACGTATATACTACTTATCTCACACGTCTTGGTTTTGCAAATACATATATATGTCTGTGTGTGTGTTTTTTTTTCTTGTACATATCGCTCTTACAATATCTGTGTAAAATGTTTTATTATCAGAAATTTTTAAGTAGCCCATTCTCAGAATCCGTTGAACGCGTTCACAAAGGTCATTAAGAATGATGCTGACAAATTGCTTAAAACGTAAAAAATGTTTTTGCTTTTAATAGAATAAAACAAGTCAATATTAAAAATATGATTAAGTAATTAAAGAAATGACAGCAATGCAACAAGTTATGTGCTTAAAATCCCCGCGAATGTAATTGGGCTAATTGTTGACCAAACATAGATCATTCCCTACATCCCCACAATGTCATAAATATTTCCACTCGACCTCAAGGATGCCACTATCGCTTATTTATGTTCCGACTGCTGTACCATATAAAATATTTACAAACATTTCCAACAAATTGACAACGTTGTTGGGAATATAACGAACAATAACACTTAGCGTACTGTTGACACATGTGTAGAGCAAGCAACAGGAATATAATGTTTAATAAATATGTGTACGCAATGTATTTATTATCGATTTGTGTTTCCAGTGTATTTAACGAGAAAAAATCGAAAATGTATTGTAGGCTTGATTTCTATAGAACTTTTTCCTATAATAAAGTGACTTGTCTTTATGCATTTTATTCGCACCATAAAACATGGCATGTAGTTCTACATAGTCTAGCTCTCTACTTGTAATGCAAACATTAGTTTCATGCTTTTTCACTACCATAAACATGTCACCGGGCGTCTTTGATTGATTACGGAAGAAAAGTTCGCTGCAATTTATCAATTCTCAGTCAAGCACTAATATTAGCAATTAAATTCTTACACACTGGATACTTCTTACAATAATTAAACACGTATTTGATTCTAATACAGTTCTGAATTAATTCATTTAATTGCATAGTTTCAACCTACAACTGTCCCATTATACAAGATTGGACATAATATTTATCTGCAATAAACACAAACGACAAGGGGTTTATTAGTTGTGTCAATTGCACGTTTGCATCTAGTTTGCTTAACTTATTTTAACGAATTGTAAAATTATTAAAGGGGCACTGATATAACAGTTGTCGTAATGTTTCAAGGAAAAGCTTAAACTATTTTCAGTGTAATGTTTTGAAATAGTATTGTTGTGTCATTTGATGAAGAATGAATGAAGAAATGTGAATACCAATTTCCAGTACTGTAAAACTGTATGAGGTTCCTACTCTAGGTAGGTTACATCATCGTGTACTGTAATTTTCTCATGTTTCCGTTATATTATATTGGTACTCAAACATATGCCAATGTTCAGGTTGACATCACTATACTTGCAATTTTAGTTTCACAGTGAACCATTCGAATAACAAAACCAAACTATTATAAGTTGTTTACATAGCTCACTGATTTACATAATAAAAAGCCCCAAGCCCCCCACCCCCGATTCCTATAATAAAAGCCCGTTGACTTATTTAATAAAAGGCCTAAGCAGAAAGTCCCCAATATAAAATCTGATAGGCTAGATATCTAGACATTGATTTGATGGTTTAACGTTAACAGTGTTGTGTCATATGCAATGCTTAGGTGAATCAAGGCGCCCAACGTTTAATCAGACTGCATTGTGTTTGTCTGGGTTTTATTAGTTCGATGTCAATGTTTCAAGCTCTTCATGAGGTATTCTGTTTAGTCTTTTTTATTCAGTCAGGACGAGGTCATTCAAAATCAATATCCCATGTATAATTTTTAAACATTAAAAGAATGTGCATATCTTTTTTGTGTGCAAATTATAATAACTGAATTATGAATATTTTTCACCAGTCGATTGTCTCATTATACCACAATGCAGAACATTACAAATGACAGGAGTAGTTCCATTCCGATTCGATTTGCCATGGGCGTGTGCCGGGGCAATGAATAAATTTCGTTATTATTGACAATATCTCGCTACTTTAATAATATTAATCAAGCAGTTGCTGAAGGCCGACATGTGCCAAAGTTCCTTTGTAATAATAAACTCATGTCAATGCCGGATCGATGATAAATAAGAAGGGTGGTCGTTGATTAAGCCAGACCATTTTATTTTAGAATTGCATTGGCGTGTTACTTTCGCAGGGCCGTGTTATACCAAAGAGAATATTGATTTAGTTGCCTTGCTAGCGAACAAACATATATAATCGTATTTCTACGACTGATTGGCCTAGTTTCGTGAAAATTTGGCTCGGTGAGGTATTTTGCCAGGTGTTTACGGTATGTACATAGAGCGGATCTTTTCATAGCTTGCATTTGAGAAACCCCTCAGAAAGGGCGAAGTAAAGGCTCTGTAGAACCGGTTTAAGCACCCAAGTCGGTCCCTTTTGCAGACTGACCTTTCCAAGGCGGTAACTGTTGGGTTTGCTCTTTTTGTTCAATGAATCACAGATTTGTTCTAACTTTTATATTTGGCTTGAGAGTGAATATCTCTTTTCGGTGCCTTTCAAATGTTGATATATGTTGCAATGATCATAGGACTTTGTCATATTTTCTTATTCTTATGCGAGAAACACTAATAATAACACTATATATAAATCAATGGTAAGCCTTAAACTGAAATACTTTTGGTAGGACGATAAAATTATCAAATCAAATCCATGATGCTTTGTATGCTTACATTGTGTGTTAAATGATGTTGTTAATTTATTTAAGATGTGTTTTCTTTTTAAATAATCAGTCCTGGCAGGTTTGGTTCATATTTATAACTCAATCAAAAGCTTTTGGAGAAGGCCCAAAGAGCTTCTGGAGGTTTATGTAAACTATAATGTGACTTAGTGTTGTATACTTTTAGATTTTGACATAATTTACTAATTACTAGCAACCTTTCTTCGAAAAGTTATCCCCTTTAAGGTATATAAAATGTTATCACGTTTATAGTACCGTCATTATGTAACTGGTACGAGAATAATCACTGATATTTGTCGATGGTTAATAAGTCCAATACCTGACTAAATTCACTGCGGCAAAAGACATATATTCCAAGAACTGATATACAGATACTTATGAACACCGAAACATGTACTTATAAATTCAAATGTTTGGAGAACATTTCTGTTGAAAATGGAACACACCTTGCTATGAGGTATAAAAAACATGTGCGTGTACTACAGCGTAAAATTTGTGTTGTCTCTTATCCCAGTGGCAAGCGGGCAGAAACAACAATTCGATGTTCCACATCATTAGCTACAGTTGCCCCATTATCACAATTTCTTTTATTGGATATTTGAATTGCAGATTATACTCTCCTTATGCTGCTGCTTGGAAGAAGTCGAACTACATGTAAGCACTTGTAAAGAGAGTATACGATTGAAAGCTTTCTCATTGGTCCTAAATACCTAGCTGTGCAAGGTCGACTCGATAAGAATTAGAATTGTTTTAGTTTGATATTCATCAAATCAATGGTAAAAAAGCGTGCACGATTTTCTGTCCCGTTTTTCCAATGTCGTAAAACAATCGAAACAATGATTAAAGAACTTTTAGAATAAAAGTGTAAAACGTCAGACCAGCAAATGCTTAGCTATGTATGCTGTGTTTGGTTTGCTGGGTTTCTCTTGATATAGACAATGGACATCTGAATTTACTGTTTAAATAACATTTATTCATTTCAAATGTAAAATATAAGCAACCGTTGGTCAGTTTTTGATTGATGATTGATGAAACAGGGCCATTCAATAAGTAGAAAGACCATGGGTTACTTCTCATGGCGTTATTTATAACTTCCACTTAAACGCAAACGCAACATTGAAACAAATATCACCAACTTTTCTGCATAGCGTTAATGGAATGAATGCCTATTTCAAATTGCAATTCGTGATTTTTATATATGTATTAGTAGTTAGTAAACGACAACCTCTGGCAATTTAATATGGTAAATTAATGAATCCCATCGAAGGATTTACTTATGTCAATATTTAAGGTCGTTAAAATGTTTTAGGACCAAAATTTTTCGACCTCGAAATTTTTAAAAAAATGTCTTCATCCTGTTATATTTTCACAAGCAATCATTTCTGTACGATACTCCTCTTCATAGCTAAACAGCTAAGTTATTTGCAAACTCAGGTGGTAGAGCGTCGGCTTGCGAATCGGGAGGTCGTGGTTTCAAACCCCGGACGGGTCAAACCAAAGACTTTAAAGTTGGTAATAGTGGCTTCCCTCATAACGGTCGGGGCTAAGGGGACAGCATTACGCATGGCTCGTCGGTGTCAGTTTAATGGACCGGCCGGGTTCAGTCCCTGGGCACCTCATAAGTGCCCCTGTGCTATATTGATAGAAATGTCGCTGCATAGTAGCGGCTAAAATGCCGGCTTATCCCTAATCCCTATCCCTATTAGCAAGTATAAGATTAAGTTGCCTTTTCCAACTGACTAATTAAGATTGAGCAAAGTCGAGGAATGTTTCGAGGACTAGAAATCTGCTTCATGTAATTTAAGCATACTCATTCGTGATTTTTAAAGGAAAATATTACATACATTTTATATTGTTTCGTCAGTGCGTAATTAACATACAACAATAGACCAAAACCAAAGTGTTCATCCCTTATCTTCTTATGACAAGACTGGTAGTGTCAATCCCAATTCCATTCGTCAAGGGCGTATGTCGGCGCTATGATATAATTGCTTCATTATTGACAATATCTCGCTGACAACGAGACAATAACGTGTCGAAGAAAGCAAACAGATGCTCAAAGCCGCTATGTGACAAATTCTTTTGTTATTGGGAATTTGGATCAAGGAAAAACTCCATTTGGGAAAATATATTGTTGATGGCTACAAGCAGGACGTTCACGGTGATAAAGTGCAGGTCGTTAAGAATGCACAAAAAACTTTACTAAAACCAGAAAAATCAGAAAATGTGAAACTGAGGTGCGTCGTAAATAAATAAAGGTATTATATTAAGTCGATTAAAAACAACAGCACTTTATTAATTTGTAAATCAACTCTTCTACATAGAGGAATTGCTCTAGCTGCTAGTGGACCACAAATAACTATAACACGGCACCAACGCCTATGATACTTCATCTCTTAACCCGCATAAAAAATATGTCATTTTGTTAGACAAGTAAATAAGAAAAGGTGCTATCAAAATTTTCACAGATTTTTAAATTTTATTTTCCAGTAGACAAAGGTAAACAAGAAAGTGGTAATTAACGTTCTTACCTCGCTTTCTCAAACCATTTTCAGGTCAATTTCTGTAAATAAGTGTACTCCATCAAATTTGAATTCCAGCACAAAATCGACACGTTCGCCACTGGCAACCCGCTGATATTTCCACACTCCCGGGACAAATATAACCGAGCGCGACACTTTAAAACTCTTAAATGACTATTAATCATTACGTAAAGTCGCTTATCCAGAAAAAGAAGTTTCGCTTCAACAAAGATGACTTTGATGAGAAAAAACTTGACACAAACATTTGGAAATGTGGACACACTTACGTGACATTAATGCATATTTGAAAATGTTATCATATTCATACGCCATTTATGTTGATGGAGTAATTTTTGTTTTTGTAACATTGTTACTGGAGTTGTCGTTAGTTTTAGGTATGTAATGTAAGGAATATTACGGCAGTATATTGTTTCAACTCATAGTATCATGTCTCGTTGCTTGCGTTTATAAATAAAAGTGTTGAAAAGCATATATAAGTATATATATATTAATTGTGTGAAACTTACGCAACGCCGTATTGTGCATTCGATCAGAATTGACGACTAACGATGCTCGTGGCTTCAAACTCGGTCAGGGCTCGTATGAAATAATCAGTGTCCTTCAGTATCTGCTAAATTACTTAGACACTTTCTGGTCGTGTTATAAAGGCAGCGAAATATTGCTACTAGTAAAGCAATTATACATGTATCACAGCGCCGACAAGCGCCCTTGACAATTGAAAATTGGATAAACATAACTAGTCTAATCGTTTGGAGATGATTGACGAACATTTTTGTGTAATTAGTGCAATATTGGTATGGCCCGTTAACAGCTTGAGCAATGTGGTGGTGAATGGTTATGACGAATTAAAGAAACAAAATAAAATGCATGATATATTTTCTTTTAAAAGGTACCCATTAGTATGCAACAATTAAACGAAACTACAGAATTCTAGCCCTCGAGTTCGCTTAATCTCAATATGTAGGGACAGGCAACTTGATCTTGTATTGCAAGTAAGTAAACAGTTTGTATGAAAAAGAAAACGGACAAAAATGTGCAACAATGATTGTCCGTAAGAATTTAACAGATGAATATATATATATTTTTTTAATTTCGAGTCCCCATTTTGAATAAAAGAGTTGGAACCAACATGACATAATTTTAGACATCTCGATATGACTTCTTAATTTAGCATTTGGAGGCGGGGATATCCATAGTTGTGAGAAAAAATAATTTCGGAAGCACATAGAAATGAATTTGCATGGACTGACTACTCGAGGTACAGACCAAATATGAATATCTCAGGAGACTGGACACGACAATTGTTTCTAGGCAATTTAAATGTTAACTGTAATAGTGTTATCTGTTAAAATCGGAAGTGCGTTATATTCTGTAATACAGGAAAACGTGAAACACCGATTTATGAATGAACAAAGCAGTGTACATCTCAGTCTATGCTACTGTACGCGTTCGAAAAGGAATGGCACACTCGGAATTTTCAGATTCAGATCATATGTGTGTTAGAGGAAGTTGTAAATTTTAAACTCTATTTGCAGTCGAACATTGGTTACAACTATCGTTGTCAGAAATTGCATAATTCCAAGCTACTGGTCGTCCCGATTATTCCCTATATAATCTAATGTACAAAACCTCCGATTATTTGCATTAATCAAAGTTTTGGCATTATTGCAATTCAATATTTGTCCGAAACGTACAGTTTGAAAGCTAACTTTACACATCTTGTACAAATACCGTCGTAGCAATTTCCTCGTAATGAAATATATGTTGTCATTTACTTTTTCCTATCAAGATTGTTACGTGTATTCTTCTTTGACGTACATTGACGTACTTTGATTACTAGTATCTAATCATATTAAAGTTAAAGCATTTTTCATTACTGGCATTTCATACCTACTGGTCAGTCTTTTCGTATTTAACTATTGATTGGTTGGACAAGGAATGCTCCAAGTCTAGATGGCATCTTGTAAAATCGATTAATGGTTGGGATAAACCTCTGTTTATATCCTGACTCCTATTGTTATGTTTAGCATGCACATAAGTATATATGTAAAACATTTGTATAATAATGATCTTGATGTGACATACATCTAACCAAATGTCCGTAAATAAGTCAAACCAATGAAAAGGAGACTCAATATAAAATAACCCTTCTCTGACAATCAAGAAACAAACTATTTTATGTATAAGATCACATTTAGGCCAATAAATTTGCTGAAATCCACTCAAGAAAGCAATTGTAGCTTGTAAAATATTTATCAGGCAAATAAAACGACATACTGAATGAAATTTCCATAAATTAACCGTCACGTAATTAAAACAAAATCATTCAGACATTTAGCGAAGACAACTTAAATGGATGAATAGCTACCGCTACTGCTTCGGCCACAACCCACACCCCACCGCACCCCGGACTTTTCTTAAACATGGAAAGACAAACAAAGCATACTTAACTTTATTTCTTAAATGTGATTTCATCTGAACTACGCTGAGAGAACAGGCAACTAAGAAAACTACATTAAAACTATTTGATTTGTTTCGATTTGCAACTCAAAAAGAAAACTTAAATCTAAATTAGCAAGCGATGTTGTTACATGTTCTAATGTTCTAAATGACATCAAGGATTCGTGTCGAAGACACAATAATTTGAGATGTGCTTATGATTCCGATCGTCACAATATAACATCATACGGAGGCCGAAAGTAATTTATTGTCAGTACAAGAGTATATATATATATATATATATATATATATATATATATATATATATATATATATATATATATATATATATATATATATATATATATATATATATATAAATATATATATATATTTATATATATATATATATATATATATATATATATGTTGGTGCTCAGAATCCGTTAAACGCGTTCACAAATGTCATTAAGACTGATGCTGACAAATTGCTTAAAACGTACAAAATGTTTTTGCTTTTAATAGAATAAAAACAAGTCAATATTAAAAAATATGATTAAGGAATTGAAGAAATGACAGCAATGCAACAAGTTATGTGCTTAAAATCCCCGCGAATGTAATTGGCCTAATTGTTGACCCAACATAGATCATTCCCTACATCCCCACAATGTCATAAATATTTCCACTCGACCTCAAGGATGCCACTATCGCTTATTTATGTTCCGACTGTTGTACCATATAAAATATTTACATACATTTCCAACAAATTGACAACGTTGTTGAGAATATAACGAACAATAACACTTAGTGTACTGTTGACACATGTGTAGAGCAAGCAACAGGAACATAATGTTTAATAAATATGTGTACGCAATGTATTTATTATCGATTTGTGTTTCCAGTGTATATAACGAGAAAAAATCGAAAATGTATTGTAGGCTTGATTTCTATAGAACTTTTTTCTATAATAAAGTGACTTGTCTTTATGCATTTTATTCGCACCATAAAACATGGCATGTAGTTCTACATAGTCTAGCTCTCTACTTGTAATGCAAACATTAGTTTCATGCTTTTGCACTACCATAAACATGTCACCGGGCGTCTCAATTTGATTGATTACGGAAGAAAAGTTCGCTGCAATTTATCAATTCTCAGTCAAGCACTAATATTAGCAATTAAATACTTACACACTGGATACTTCTTACAATAGTTAAACGCGTATTTGATTCTAATACAGTTCTGAATTAATTCATTTAATTGCATACTTTCAACCTACAACTGTCCCATTATACAAGATTGGACATAATATTTATCTGAAATAAACACAAACGACAAGGGGTTTATTAGTTGAGTCAATTGCACGTTTGCATCTAGTTTGCTTAACTTATTTTAACGAATTGTAAAATTATTAAAGCGGCACTGTTATAACAGTTGTCGTAATGTTTCAAGGAAAAGCTTAAACTATTTTCAGTGTAATGTTTTGAAATAATATTGTTGTGTAATTTGATGAAGAATGAATAAAGAAATGTGAATACCAATTTCCAGTACTGTAAAAATGTATGAGGTTCCTACTCTAGGTAGGTTACATCATCGTGTACTGTAATTTTCTCATGTTTGCGTTATTGGTACTCAAACATATGCCAATGTTCTGGTTGACATCACTATATTTGCAATTTTAGTTTCGCTGTGAAACATTCGAATAACAAAACGAAACTATTATAAGTTTTTTACATAGCTCACTGAGTTACATAATAAAAAGCCCCAAGCCCCCCACCCCCGATTCCTATAATAAAAGCCCGCTGACTTACGTAAGGAAAAAGGCCTGAGCAGAAAGTCCCCAATTTAAAATCTGATAGGCTAGATATCTATACATTGATTTGATGGTTTAACGTTAACAGTGTTGTGTCATATGCAATGCTTAGGTGAATCAAGGCGCCCAAAGTTTAATCAGACTGCATTGTGTTTGTCTGGGTTTTATTAGTTCGGTGTCAATGTTTCATGCTCTTCATGAGGTATTCTGTTTAGTCTTTTTATTCAGTCAGGACGAGGTCATTCAAAATCAATATCCCATGTATAACTTTTAAACATTAAAAGAATGTGCATATCTTTTTTGTGTGCAAATTATAATAACTGAATTATGAATATTTTTCAACAGTCGATTGTCTCATTATACCACAATGCAGAACATTACAAATGACAGGAGTGGTTCCATTCCGATTCGATTTGCCACGGGCGTGTGCCGGGGCAATGAATAAATTTCTTTATTTTTGACAATATCTCGCTACTTTAATAGTAATAATCAAGCAGTTGCTGAAGGCCGACATGTGCCAAAGTTCCTTTGTAATAATAAACTCACGTCAATGCCGGATCGATGATAAATAAGAAGGTGGTCGTTGATTAAGCCAGACGATGTTATTTTAGAATTCCATTGGCGTGTTACTTTCGCAGGGCTAAATATACAAAATAGAATATTGGCTTAGTTACCTTGCAACGAACAAACATATATAATCGTATTTCTACAACTGATTGGCCTAGATTCTTGAAAATTTGGCTCGGTGAGGTATTGTGCCAGGTGTTTACGGTATGTACAAAGATCGGATCTTTTCATAGCTTGCATTTGTGAAACCCCTAAGAAACTGCGAGGTAAGGGCTATGTAGAACCGGTTTAAGCACCCAAGTCGGTCCCTTTTGCAGACTGACCTTTCCAAGGCGGTAATTGTTGGGTTTGCTCTTTTTGTTTAATGAATCACAGATTTGTTCTAACTTTTATATCTGGCTTGCGTGTGAATATCTCTGTTCGGTGTCTTTCAATTTTTTAAATATGTTGCAATGATCATATGACTTTGTCATATTTCTTTATTCCTATGCGAGAAACACTAATAATAACACTGTGTATGAATCAATGGTAAGCCTTAAACTGAAATACCTTTGGTAGGACGATAAAATTATCAAATCCAAATCCATGATGCTTTGTGTGCTTAAATTGTGTGTTAAATACTATTGTTAATTTCATTTAGATGGGGTTTCTTTTTAAATAATTAGTCCTGGCATGCATTTTGGTTCATATTTATAACTCAATCAAAAGCTTCTGGATAAGGCCCAAAGAACTTCTGGGGGGCTTATGTAAACTAAAGTGTGACTTAGTGTTGTATATTTTTAGATTTTGACAGAATTTACTAATGAAGAGCAACCTTTCTTCGAAAAGTTATCCCCTTTTAGGTATATGAAATGTTATCACGTTTATAGTACCGTCATTATGTAACTGGTACGAGAATAATCACTGATATTTGTCGATGGTTAATAAGTCCAATACCTGACTAAATTCACTGCGGCAAAAGACATATTTTCCCAAAACTGATATACAGATACTTATGAACACCGAAACATAAACTTATAAATCCAAATGTTTGGCGAACATTTCTGTTGAAAATGGAACACGTACACGCAAACACAATCTGCTCTACAATTACATATATATATATGTGAATGTGGTCAAGAGACACCTTACTATAAGGTATAATAAACATATGCGGATTGTTTTTGTTTGATATTTATCAAATCAATGGTAAAAAAGCGGGTTCAATTTTCTGTCCCGTGTTTCCAATGTCGTAAAACAATCGAAACAAAGGTTAATGAACTTTTAGAATAAAAGTGTAAAACGTCAGGCAGCAAATGATTAGCAATGTATGCTGTGTTTGGTTTGCTGTGTTTCTCTTGATATAGACAATAAACATCTGAATTTACTGTTTAAATTACATTTACTCATTTCAAATGTAAACAATAAGCAACTGTTGGTCAGTATCTGATGGGTGATTGATGAAACAGGGCCATTCAATAAGTAGAAAAAACATGGGTTACTTCTCATGGCGTTATTTATAACTTCCACTTAAACGCAAACGCAACATTAAAACAAATATCACCAACTTTTGCATAGCGTTAATGGAATGAATGTCTATTTCAAATTGCAATTCGTGATTTTTTATATATGTATTAGTAGTAAGTAAACTACAACTTCTGGCAATTTAATACGGTAAATTAATTAATCCCATTGAAGGATCTACTTATGTCAATATTGTAAGGTCGTTAATATGTTTTAGGACCAAAATTTTTCGACCTAGAAATTTTTAAAATAATGTGTTCATCCTGTTATATTTTTTACAAGCAATCATTTCTGTACAATACTCCTCTTCATAGCTAAACTGTTAAGTTATTTGCAAGCTCAGGTGGTAGAGCGTCGGCTTGCGAATCGGGAGGTCGTGGTTTCAAACCCCGGACGGGTCAAACCAAAGACTTTAAAGTTGGTAATAGTGGCTTCCCTCATAACGGTCGGGGCTGAGGGGACAACATTACGCCTGGCTCGTCGGTGTCAGTTTAATGGACCGGCCAGGTTCAGTCCCTGTGCACCTCATAAGTGCCCCTGTGCTATATTGATAGAAATGTCGCTGCACAGTAGCGGCTAAAATGCCGGCTTATCCCTAATCCCTATCCCTATTAGCAAGTATAAGATTAAGTTGCCTTTTCCAACTGACTAATTAAGATTGAGCAAAGTCGAGGAATGTTTCGAGGACTAGAAATCTGCTTCATGTAATTTAAGCATACTCATTCGTGATTTTTAAATATTACATACATTTTATACTGTTTCGTCAGAGCGTAATTAACATACTACAATAGACTCTTGCCAAAACCAAAGAGTTCATCCCTTATCTCCTTATGACAAGACTGGTAGTGTCAATCCCAATTCCATTTGTCAAGGGCGTATAACGGCGCTATGATATAATTGCTTCATTATTGACAATATCTCGCTGACAACGAGACAATAACGTGTCAAAGAAAGCAAACAGATGCTCAAGGCCGCTATGTGACAAATTCTTTTGTTATTGGGAATTTGGGTCAAGGAAAAACTCCATTTAGGAAAATATATTGTTGATGGCTACAAGCAGGACGTTCACGATGATGAAGTGCAGGTCGTAAAGACTGCACGAAAAACTTTACTAAAGCCAGAAAAATCAGAAAATGTGAAACTGAGGTGCGTCGTAAATAAATTAAGATATTATATTTAATCGATTAAAAACTACAACACTTTATTAATTTGTAAATTAACTCTTCTACATAGCGGAATTGCTCTAGCTGCTAGTGGACCACAAATAACTACAAATAACCCGCATAAAAATATGTCATTTTGTTAGACAAGTAAATAAGAAAAGGTGCTATCAAAATTTTCACAGATTTTTAAATTTTATTTTCCAGTAGACAAAGGTAAACAAACAAAGTGGTAATTAACGTTCTTACTTCGCTTTCTCAAACCATTTTCTGTAAATACGTGTACTCCATCAAATTTGATTTCCAGCACAAAATCGACACGTTCGCCACTGGCAACCCGCTGATATTTCCACACTCCCGGGACAAATATAACCGAGCGCGACACTTTAAAACTCTTAAATTACTATTAATCATTACGTAAGGTCGCTTATCCAGAAAAAGAAGTTTCGCCTGAACGAAGGTGACTTTGATGAGAAAAAACTTGACACAAACATGTTGATGGAATAATTGTTGTTTTTGTAACATTGTTACTGGAGTTGTCGTTAGTTTTAGGTATGTAACGTAAGGAATATTACGGCAATATAGTGTTTCAAATCGAATATTATATTGCGATTATAAATAAAAGTGTTGAAAGCATTTATACGTATATATATATTAATTGTGTAAAACGTACGTAACGCCGTATTGTGCATCCGATCAGAATTGACGACTAACGATGCTGATGGCTTCTAACTCGGTCAGGGCTCGTATATAATAATCAGTGTTCTTCAGTATCTGCTAGATTACTTAGACACTTTCTGCTCGTGTTATAAAGGCAGCGAAATATTGCTACTAGTAAAGCAATTAAACATGTATCACAGCGGCGACAAGCGCCCTTGACAATTGAAAATTGGATAAACATAACTAGTCTAATCGTTTGGTGATGATTGACGAACATTTGTGTAATTAGTGCAAAATTGGTATGGTCCGTTAACAGCTTGAGCAATGTGGTGGTGAATGGTTATGACGAATTAAAGAAACAATATAAAATGCATGATATATTTTCTTTTAAAAGGTACCCATTACTATGCAACAAATAAACGAAACAACAAAATTCTAGCCCTCGATTTCGCTTAATCTCAATATGTAGGGACAGGCAACTTGATCTTGTATTGCAAGTAAGTAAACAGTTTGTATAAAAAAGAAAACGGACAAAAATGTGCACCAATGATTGTCCGTAAGAATTTAACAAAGGAATAGTTTTTTTTTTTAAATTTCGAGTCCCCTTTTTGAACGAAAGAATTGGAACCAACATGACATAATTTTAGAAATCTCGATATGACTTCTTAATTTAGCATTTTAAAATATAATCTTTTTATCAAAAGGCTCGTTTATGCATTTTACGTGAATTTTAAACTGGCGTAAACTACTACTAAATATATAATATTTTTGACGACTTTCAATTTAAAAGACACATTCATTCCATTGTAGCTATGCAAAAGTTTGTGTTATCTGTTTTCAATATTGCGTTCGAGTTTAATCGGATGAATGAAAATAAATCAAGTAGTCCAAGACACATTATCTCCTATATAGTTGTTGAATGGTCCAGTTTCAAATTCATTAAATATTTACAAATTGATTAGTTTTACATTTGAAAGGGGATCATGTAATTTAAATATGGTCAATTCAGATGATCTTTATCAGGAGAAACCAAGCAAACTAATCACAGTTTACATATGTACCAATCTCATTAAAATCACATCCTAACTTTCGCTTCATTACTTTCCGCTGGTTAGGATCTGATGACATCGCATTAGGTGTCACTTCAATTTGACCTTTGATTAGCCAATGAAATCGTCGGCTGCAAAATGTTGGGGTATAACTTCATGAATATTCGCTAGATTACGGCTATTTACGGAAATTCATATTGAGTGGCAATGTCCAAGGTATTCCGATTAAAGGTTTGTCACATTTTCACGACAGCAGCCCCCATTGACATTTGCGATCCAGTAAAACAAACGCCAAAAGAAATTACATTCGTTAGTTGATAGGTGCTGTTTTGTGGGATGTCATATCTCCAGGTTCTGATAACGGGTAGTGGGAGCAAACACACTCAAAAAACCGTTCAAACAACAATTTAGAATCAATGAAGAACGCCTTCAGAATATGAAAAAGGTAGTGAGTGTTTGTCGCTGTCTGACAACGGTACCGCGGTGTAACGAGGTTTCTGATTGGTCAAGTTTGACGTCATCGGCTCATTAATATTTATAACTTAAAGGTCACTTCGAGGCGACCTTTATCGGGATGTTATCAGATCCTAACCAGCGGAAAGTAATGAAGCGAAAGTTAGGATGTGATTTTAATGAGATTGCATATGTACATAATTGCTGGTCTGGCGTTTGTTTGTTTTCACTTAGTTTCTGAAATAAAAATGCATTAACCCGTTGAAGTTGTTTTTTGGGAGGCGGGGGGGGGGGGGGGGGGGGGGGGAGGGGAGTTGGGGGTAGAGGTGTGGGTGGGATTGGGGGGGGGGTGGAGGCGGGGATATCCATAGTTGTGAAAAAATTGATTTCGGAAGCAGTGGTTCTGAACCAGGTTAGATAGTGTCATAGGTCATTCTTATCATTTCAGCATCTCAGTCTATGCTACTGTACGCGTTCGAAAAGAAATAGCACACTCGGAACTTTCAGATTCAGATCATAGGTGTGTTAGAATAAGTAGTATATTTTAAACTCTATTTGCAGTCGAACATTGGTTATAACTATCGTTGTCAGAAATTGCATTATTCCAAGCTACTGGTCGACCCGATTGTTCCCTATATAATTTAATGTACAAAACCTCCGATTATTTGCATTAATCAAAGTTTTGGCATTATTGAAATTCAACATTTGTCCGCAACGTACAGTTTGAAAGCTAACTTTTCACATCTTGTCCCAATCCCGATCGCGTCACCTGACAAATTGCGAAGGAACGTTTCTCCAGTAACATCGATTGTTTAGATTCGTTAATAAGTTGATAGATATTGTTCTTTGCACATGACTTGTTGAATAGTATGACAATAAGTTACGAAATGTAATCAATTAAGCAGAGTGACAATTCAAATTAAGATTGACTTCTATTCACTTTGTCTCACAGAGGTATTGCGAACTGTTAGGATGGGTAAGTGTAAATGCTGACAGATATCACCATCATCTCAAATGAGAAATGACAGGCAAAGCAGGTGAAATTTTAGCTGAACAATCTGAAGAATGGTCCATAACATGTGCACGTATATTCGACAATACTTTATACATACATGCATAAATTTTGATTTGTTATCATTTTGAAAAGACAGCAATAAAACATGATGCTTATTCTATTATTAATTTCTTTTTTAACAGTTATCTTTTCTTATGTTTCATGTCAAAAGTAATATGGTACATACATTGCTCCTTACACATTATCGCGCAGAATTACGTTATTCAAAATGGCTGATTCCTAGTTGGAAAAACGTGTAAGTGAAGTTAATTGGGACTATTCCAACCCATACATTGTTCGAAATAAATCGGCTGTCCTGACGACTTCGGATAACCAAAGTTTGACTTATTTTGGTCGAATTCGGAAGCATGTATGAGCATTTACTTTAGGCATAAGTTAAGTTAAGCTGCAAAATCATACAGAAAGTAGAGGGTGTTTAATAAAATGGTTTTTGTTATCGGATATTAATGACTCTGGTGTAACTAGTGTATAATCTTTATTTTAGAAGACGTGTTTATTTGCAGCTGAAGAATTTTGTTCTATAGATTGTCCAATGTTCAGTTCATTTGATTTACTACGGAATAACTTTCACTAAGCAGATTAGGACAAATGAGAAACCTGCAAATATACAAATTTTCTTCCTTTGCACGTGCTTTATTCGACTAGGGAAAACTCATTTTACAACCCAGAGCATATAGAATATACAAGTAAACAAGACTCGGATTAGGAACAAAAATCACGGAAACACATTCACATATGTCTTACTGTTTCAATGGTTATGTAGTAAAGGTTGTAAGAAAAAAAAATTATTATATTTTCTGGAGGGAAGACTAAACACCCTGTGTCCGACCTTCGCGTACAGCTGTAGTTTGCAATAAAACACATACAAAGGAAGATGTTGTGAGCATTAAGCAACATATACTTAGGATGTGGAATGGTGCATTTGTTAATTATAATATGCAAGCATATTTTTCATAATTATACGGTACAGTAAAATGTGCCTTGAACACGTATTTTTCAAATGGTAATTTTAAAGTTATGTATATAATATTGTTTTGCGTTTACGTGTTTCACTTTCACCGGTTAATGTTTGTCGCACTCTCGGATTTTTAAGTATATGATTTGATGTGACATAAACATGTCATATCCACTTTTAAGTATCTGTATGTCAGTATTAGGACAATATGTCAAGTGCCACACTGATTTAAGTCGAGTATTTATTGACTTATTTTTCACCGGAATATATCAGTGAATATGCTCGTAACAATAATTTTAGTTACATAATAACGGTACTATGAACATGATAATATCTGGAATCCTTAAGGGGTCATAATGTTTCGAATAACAGTCGCCAGTAATTAGTGAAATCTGTCAAAATCTAAAATAATGCAACAATGAGTGTCATTATTTTCGCGCTTTTTTCATTGTGTAATACGATACGCCCCAAAAGCTTTCAGGGCTTTGCACAAAAGCTTTTTATTTGGTTGTAAATATGACCCAAACCTGGAAAGCCTGATAATATAAACAAATCTTTTTATAAAAAATCTACTAAATGAAATTTTCACAACATTTAAGCATATCATTTCATTAATTTAAGCACACATTCCATTATTAATTTGTTGAATTTATCGTCTAACTAACTGTACTTCAGTTATTTACCTGACTCATATATAATGATGTCATTAGTATGTTTTGCATGCCAGGAGCACCTGACACAATACAACACTAAGTCACAATTTGACGATACTGGGCCGATCAGTCGTAGAAATGGGATTATATTTGACTGGATGTTAGCAAGTGATTATCCTGTTTGATATGAAACTGCCTTGCGGAATTATACACCAAGTGCATTCTAAAATAACATGTTTGGCTGAATCAAAGGCCACCCTCCTTTATAATCGGGCCATCATTGACATGAATCCATAATTGTAAATGAACATTGGCACATGCCAGCATACAGCTTCTTGTTGATTATATGTTGCTTTATTAAAGTAGCGAGATGTTTTCAATAATAACGACATTTTATGACACTGGCACACGTCCGTTGCAAATTGAATTGGAACGGAACCAGTCCTGTCATTTGGAGGATTCTGCATCATGTTATAAGGAGACAATGGACTGGTAGACGTAGACAAATATAAATAATTAAGTTTTTAAAATTTGCAAAATGGAGAAGTACCCATTCTTTCAATTGCTAATTTTAATACCTCACTGAGGGAAATATAACTGTTTTCAAAGACGACCTGATGAGGAGCTTGGAAGAAGTGACATAGCCCTCTGAAACAGAATAAGACAACAGATAAATGCAGTCTGGTTGAATGTTGAGTGCTTTGATTCATCAATGCATCTCATTTTGACAAACGACTGCCATGGCTAAGCCATTGTATAATGATGTAGATAATTGTCCATATCAAATTTAAATTTTGCGACTTACTTATAATTGCTTTATTTAAATATAATGCAGCGAAGCTAAACGACAGTGAGTATCAAGCAGAACCTTGACAAATATCTGAGTAGAACAACCGGTGTCACCCAGGTCAGTTTCAGTATAACTCATATTATGTATGTTCAATTGATTCGGTGTACCCGTCTTATTTCATCCAAGTTTAGATGAGCGAACAATAGTTATAACAAAATAATAGGCATATTAGGATAAATCATTTACAATGTTAGATTATATATCATTTTTTTATTTGGTGTGAATGTGTTTACAAACACGCCTACATGCACTGCTCAGGTCTTTACACGCTTTAGTGGAACTAAATGGCGATTGCATTTTCTTACTTGCAGTCACATCGCCGTTTTGTCATTTTATTCGCAGATTTAGATTAATTGAGAACTTAGTATCAATTTATAACCATGTTAACTGAAACAATATAGTGACGCAATTATGTTTGTAAAATATTTACGAACCGTTCTTAATCAGGTAATTTTACAAATTCGCTGTACCTGAGACATTTTACCCATCTTCAAATAAGAGAACACAATAAAATGCAAATTCAACATTAATCATTTACAATGATGGATTTAATTTTATTTTTATTTGGTGTGTTTATTAACACGCTGACAAGCACTGTTTAGGTGTGTACAAGTTTAGTGGAAACGTACAAAATGGCAAAGCCTTACAGTCATATAACCATTCTGTCATCTCTATCCTTGATTTAGATTCGCCCAGATCTGAGTGTCATTTAAAAACTGTCCCGCGACATCGACTAGTTGAGTGAAGCCTGTAAAATAATATGACACAATTCTGTTTCCATTGTTATAAAGGACTGTTTCAATCCAGCTGATTTTTACCAAGAGGTGACAACTTATTTACCCCTTAATAATGCTCACACGCGAATAAGAACAGTTTTAAATGTTACCTGCAGCTATAAGGTCGAAACTAAAGTCGGTCTCCTTAATATACATTTCTATAAGTACAATGTCAAACCTATATATCTACAAGGCTGCTAATAGTTAAAAGTAGCAGAAACACATTCAAATCAGTAGTAAAAGACTTTACACACTGTCTCAGGCGGTGATCTATTGGTGTAGTTTGTAATAAAGCCTCTCCTTTTAGGGAGCACTAGACAATATAACTAATGAAGTCGACTGCTGCATGTGTCAGCATTGCGTCCTATTGTACAGCAATATGATCTCTCCCCTTTAATTGTAAGACTGGAAATGCTTTTCACAAATTCATATTGCTGACGCATCATGCACTGATGCGAGTGTTATTCTATTGTTGGAAAATAATTATACAATGCACCGTCAACCAAATATAGCCACGTCTTCTCGAATATTATGATACACAAAACGGCCGTTGTGTTATCAGGTTAAGTCTGCTTGCTTTCGAGATGGTTCACTGACATGCATGTCCGTCATCATGCTAGACTACGAGAACAATTTCTAACATTAGAAGAGAGCCACTATTATTTCATTGACACTATCACGCCTTTTTAATAGTCAGTTCGAGTCGAAACAATCACGGAAACATTGAAGGTCACCATGTACCAGTGTTCCAAATATATAAGGTATTCTTGTCGGTGGTAAGAGTTTCCAATTTCAATATGGAATCATATTGGAAATCAAACAAGAAGAAAGATAATACTGCGTTTAATCAAGTACATAATTGGTATACAGTTTTACAACTAACAACAACTCATTTGACAACATAATGAGGGCACAAACAGGCAAACAGAGTAAAAGAAAGCAAAATAATGGATTCTTCACTATCCTCTTGCATTTAAATAACCTGAAATGTTTAAGCTGAATATGTTAGTTTGTGCACAGGGTTTATCGTCCCACTAACAGTATTTCAGTTATTTGGAGATGTCCACTTAAAGCAGATATAGTGCTGCCTTCACTGGGTATAGCATGCCGTGAACACCTGGCATGATACCACAGCCACTCACATTATCCTTACACAGAGCAACCAGTTTTGGAACTACTCTTGCTTGAGCTTTAGCAAGGGACCTATACGACTACCTTTTAACGATTTTGGTACGTCGCGGCCCGGGATCGAAGCCGGGCCTCCAGTACCTGGAGCTGACGCTATACCGATTGCGCTACCAGGTCTTGTAAAGCTGAATATGAATGTGAGATGCAGACATATTTGTTAATTGCAAGAATTTGATGATTGTTCACCTGCTATACTTGATTTTAACTTTCAGATGTATAATATCCTTAATGTTTCGCCTAAAAATCATTATTCACACAAACTATTATTATCTTTTCCGCTAAAATTTCAAAATGTGGAATGTATCCTGAAAAATAAATAGCTTGAATGGAATGTGAACCTTTAATCATCTTACCTGTTTTTTATCGAAATGTTTCATTATTTCTCCAGTTATCGTGAGGGGCAATTTCTGCCACCATACGTTACAAAACATCATCATTTATCATCACCACAGTATTGATCATTTAAAACAATCAACTTGAACTACTTATGCATTTCATTCAGTGGTATCTTGTCTTTTCCTGTAAACGCTTTTCATTCTCATTTTTATTTTCATCTTAATCTATTACAGAATCTTTTCCTTATTGAGAGATATTTGCTCAATATTAATTTCTTTTCTTTTTGTTTTGTCAGTTTTTCTTCAGGCCAATTTAAGCCTTAGTCAACCATACTACTTACACTGCTATAACCTTTACGCTTTCCCTTTTCATTCTTCATTTCATCCCCTTCAGTTGTACTCCTTCTTTGCTGACACTTACACTGATCTTTACCGAATTTACACAGTCTCCCTAGTATACCAGTCCATCCAATACGAGTAAAGCTGTATCTTCTTGAACTACCTTACATCACTATAGCCCACATCTTGCTGGTCTGCCAGTGTTCTACAACGGCAAGTTTTATATTTTGTTATTATGAACACTGTAGTAGGAGATGTTTGTCATTACCTTATGGTAAGCTAATAATATATTGTTCTCAAAATAAAGACAATAGTTATGGTTTAAAGTTATAGAGAAGTATGTTAGCGTTATTTGTCCAAGAAATGTGTGTTATTAGTATATAAAACAATAGATGAATGTTTTTACGACAATATGCTTAAACTTTAAAATACAACACTAATGAACTCTGCCAGATTATTGATAGTGACACTTTTGTGTAAAACACTTACAAAGAAATGGTCTGAAAAATCCTTGGCTACTTGATAGAGGCGTTTTTCGAGAAATGGTCCCATTACCGGTCGCATTATTATTAAACGGAGGATTGGGGGTAGGCAAAAGCCAGGGGCGTTTGTTTTCAATTACACTGGGAACTTTTAAAAACTCCAGAGTCTGTTAGGTTAAGATGCGCCTATGACTCACTGATCGTCACTATATAAATTTCACATCACACGGAGAGTGAAAGCACATATATTGTCAAAAAAATTATAATAAGGCCAAATGGCTATTGCAACACACAAAAACATACACTACTTATTAAAATGGTTGTTCAATGTCCTCTTGGAAATTACCTTGTATACAGAAAAATATAGAAAACTAAACTCTTACCGCCTTACAACGGTCAGTCGGCAACGAGTCACAAACCGATTAACAGAACTATACACCAGCACTTGCTCATGGTATGATTAAATTCAAGGAAACACATTTAAGGGAAAAAGCGATGAGATGGGTACTGTGACTTAGGAGTAAGACAAGAGCGACATTTCCATATCGAGGGTTGACAATATGTGATATTCAATTAAAACGAACAAATCTCTTTTTGAAAAACGTAACAAACATGAATTACAGAGAAGTAAATAACACTAGTTTTTGCCAAGCCACAAACATAGTCTTGGTTCATTAAAACTATCCCCGACGAAGGATGAACATCCTAGCATTAAACCGTCTAGGTTGTTTTTTTGTCGAAGGCGAAGTCTGCTTTGATAGACGCTTGTATCACTATTAGATTATACCATCACTAACTGACTAAGACTAAAATAGAATTAAAGTTGAAAGTACTTTTAAAAGACTTCCTACTAATTCATATAAGATGATCCTAGACATATGTCTATATAGAAAATGAGTAACACAGCATGTCATCTATAGGCTATCTCACATGGAAATTTTTATCCAGACCGGGTCTCTAACGCGGAGAAGTGCTATGGAGTTAGCATTTGGGGACTCTTGTAGTATTTAGTCATTTTAATATAAAAATGTTACTTTGCAGGAACGTATGGGAAATTCGTTTTGCAAAAGTATCTTTACGCGCTTATGATGGCAAAATACAACAAAGTAATATAAATAATAAAGGAACCTTCCATAAAAGAAATTTCGAGGATCGAACGATATAGTCCAGTCAATTTATATTTTGACCTCAAACTAATTGCAAAAGTTATGATCACAGTAAAAAAATATCAGATATAATTTAAAATAACTAGAGAAAAAAGTCTAAGAAAATCTAATAAGGGGAAATGAAAAAATAAGACATTTTATTTTACCGAAAATTGGAAAAAGAAACATTACCCGTTTGGCTTGCCATACCATACAAAGCGTTTGACTTACGCGGATCGATCCGTCTGTTGTTTAGAAAGTAAACATGGCAAAAATGACAAATAATCGGCATAATCTCAATAAATAAGGTAAGTTAGTGCCTTCTTACGATTATTTTTATAAAGAATTTAGTAAGAAATGCTTCCAGTTTGTTTTATAAAAGCTTTTTTGTATCTGCTTAAATATTGTAATACATTTTCGCGAGGTAAATGAAAGTCCAAGAACGCTGCCAAATAAGTGCTTATTAATGAGAAAAATACATGTTTTTGGTCATTTCATATAAGGTTTAATCTTTTTGATGGCCCCCCTATCGCTAAAATGTTATAAAAATTTATATTAAGAGATCAATAATCGGCCATGAGACGCCGACGATTTTTTGACTATGGAAGTCCGTTTTAGCAAAAATTACGTATCTTCCTTATACATCTTCGTTGTTATAAAAGGACTGAGATTTGTATAAAATATCAAATAAAAACGTTGTTAAGGATTTCAGATGGTAATATATATTTGTAAGAGAGTTAAACAGAAGTCCATCCGTTTTGCATTTGTTCTATGCGTAAATTTGAATCTTGTTATGAATGTGTAGTTTACTCGAACCATATTGGAGTTATGTTCAAAAGACCTATTGTTTACTTTCTGGCATTGTAACTTAAGAAAATAAAAGCTTATCTTATTGTATTTCTATAAAAAAAATATCTGATAATTAAATAAATGTGGCTTATCTTAAACTAAGATCCTAAAAATCTATCACTGAACTATTAAAATATAAAAAAAAATTATGTTTAAACGTAATTTTATTTTCAGTAATCTCTCATTTCAGAATGGATTTACCAACTGGGCTATGCAAAATTTGTAACCTTATCCTAGATGACTCCAAATCAACAGTACGACTCACGCAAAAGGGATGTGATGGCATAAACACTGCAAGTGAAAAACGAAAAGATTGTATATTTACCGAACCTGGTCAGTTTGTTCATGCTGAATGTAGAAAGAAGTACTGTAACCCGAATGTAATTGCTCGTGATGCCAAAGAACAAAAGGAAGCACCCTCAGTTTATTCAAGATCTACGAGATCAAAAAATGAGACATTTATGTTTAAAGAAAACTGTTTGTTTTGTGGTCAGTTTGCCAAATGTGATGGGAAAAAACGAAGCTATGATGTATATCCTGTAAGAACATTAGATTTTCAGAAAAGAATCTTAGACATTTGTTCTACTAGAGGAGATCCTTGGGCTCAAAAAGTGTCAGCTAGAATAGAATTTGCTGCTGATTTACCTGCAGTAGATGCTGTATACCACCAGACGTGCAATGTCAATTTCAGGACAAATAAAGATGTTCCTAAGTATTTCCAACCAGATCTCGAAAAAACCCAGACACGTGGTAGACCAACAGACCAGGATGCATGCTTAGCGTTTATGAAAGCAATTGAATACTTAAAGGAAAATGACAATGAACAAATAACTATTTCAGATCTTGTGGACAAAATGAAGGAGATGTGTGGAGAAAGAGCTTATAGTTCATCATACACAAAACAAAAGTTAGTGGAACACTTTGGTGACTCTGTAATAATAACAGAAATAAACGGCAAGCCTAATGTTGTCACTCTTAGGCAAACTGCATCCACCATTTTGCACGACTTTTATTGTATTTGTAAATCAGACAACCCAGAGAATGAGAAAGTTAAATTAATAAAAACTGCAGCAAAACTGATAAAAAATGACATCAAATCCGTTGATACAAATAAAACTGTATACCCCAATCCTCATGACATTTCGTCTATTGAAGCCAATAAACAGTTCATACCAGATAGTTTGGTACAATTGTTGCGAGATCTGTTCAGTGAAAAAGATGCTGATACCAAAGTTTGCTCTATAGGCCAAGCAATAATGCAGGCCTCACGTCCAAGAATAATGATTGCTCCATTACAGCTGGGACTTGCAGTGCAATTACACCACCACTTCGCCTCAAAATACCTGATTGATATATTAAACAGCTTAGGATTTTGTGTTTCGTATTCTGAAGTCCAAATGTTTGAATCTAGTGCCGCTGTTTCAAACAAAACAGATATTGAAAATTTTCAGAACGACATGTTCATCCAATATGTTGCAGACAATGTAGATCATAATCTTCGAACTCTTGATGGGCACAATACATTTCATGGAATGGGCATGATTGCATGTGTAACACCTGGGAATTTTGGCAATAAAGCTATTATACGGCAAGTTGTTTCTTCAGATGATCTTATCTCTGCTGGAAAAATAGATATTTCATATTATCGTCCTCCAGAAGCAACACCATTGTCAATTAACCTTTTGGAGCTAAATAGCTTTAAAGTGTCAGACGACAGCATCAAAATTGCTTTCCTTTCGCAGGTGACTTGGCCGCTAAGAAAACCAGGCCCAGAATGGTCAGGCCTTATGCAGATGGTGAGGAAGGGGGACTACCCTGGAAAATCGTCTGTCTTGTTCCTACCAATTATTGATATGGACCCAAGTGATATGTCTTGCATTTACACAACTCTCAAATACATCAGTAGCCATGCTTACCAGTACAGACAAACAGCTATTGTAACTTTTGACCAGCCATTGTATTGGAAAGCAGTGACTGTGATTTCAAGTGAAAATGACAGTAGTTCACTCAAAGGCATTGTTGTGCGAATGGGTGGTTTTCATTGCATGATGAGCTACCTTGGTTGTATTGGTCAGCTTATGTCAGGCTCGGGATTGAGTGACTTGTTAGAAACAGTTTATGCACAAAATGTTATCCCACACATGATGAGTGGAAAAGCTGTGTCAAGAGCACTTAGAGGCCATTCACTTGCAACCAATGCTTTAAATGTTCTCTTGATACGCCAGTGTATAGAGACCTCCCAACCTATTGATGCCAACAATAATGATGAAGTCATGGAAATGAAAGATGAATGTGACAATAATGCACTGAATGATTTAGTTGTTCTGTATGAAAAGCTATCTTTTGGTGAAATTTCTGTTGAGGATGTATACAAGAATGATCTTCTTGATGACTTCTTTAAATCATGGTTATATACAAAGCAGAATCTCTTACAATATCCAACTGCAGCACTGTGGATCCAGTATCTAGAAATGATGGATATACTACGCAAGTTTATAACAGCAGAAAGAACTGGTATCTGGGAGCTGAGTTTGCAATCATTGAGTGAAATGTTGCCTTTTTTTGCAGCTGCAGGCCACAATATGTACCTAAAGTCTGTGTATTTTTATTTGCAATGCATGCAAAACCTCCATGAAAGTCACCCTGATGTATATCAAGCATTCATGAAAGGTTACCACGTAGTACGAAGAAGTGACAGATACTGGGCAGGATTATCAACAGACCTTGTGATTGAGCAAGTCTTGATGCGTTCAGTCAAAACTACAGGAGGAATGACTCGTGGAAAAGGACTTTCAGAAAGTCAGAGAGCTCAATGGTTATTGTCAATGCCTTCATGTGTTGAAGTTAACAATGCCATGCAGTTATTTTGTGGGAAGGAATTTCAGACCAGTTCACAGCATAAAGAACTAGGCAAATCCCGAAATGAAAGAGACCTCAATGATACCAAGATTTTATTGTCCTTCTTAGAAGAACGGAATCCTTTTCGTGAAGATCCTCTTCTGTTCAACATCGAAACTGGAGTAACATCAGATTCCACAGTAAATGCACATCAGGCAAAGATTGTAGGAAACAAGGTCGTACAATCAATGATAGGACAAAACGTTTTTGAAATTAGTTTCAAAAAGAGTCAGAAGGCAGTAACTTTAGATGCAGCACAACAGCTCAAAGTTGACAATGATATTATTAAAGTTGACCCTCAGTTACTTTTTCAAAGAATGACAGCAGCAGCACAAAGGTTTATAGAAGATATGCCAAGTGTGTTTTCTTATGAATTGTGCAGTGTACCATCATCTTTATTTGATACAACAGGACTAATGAGAAAGTCTCAGAAATCACTGCTGGCAGATGCTATATGGGCACTTGGAGATTGCAGTGTTGTTGAACTACTTGAAACGGACACGTACATGTATGTCATTGATGGTGGTTCCCTTCTGCATCATGTTCCATGGAAAGTAGGGATGTTATTTTCAGAAATTTGTGATTCTTACTTCCACTACATCTCTTCTAAATACCCCAATGCCCTGATTGTATTTGATGGATATCAGTCTGGCCCAACAACTAAGGACTCAGCACATGTGAGACGTAACCATGGTGTCACCAGTACAAAAGTTTATTTTACAAAGTCTACACCTCTTGCAACAAAAAAGGAGAAGTTTCTAGGAAATTCAGAAAACAAACAAAACTTTATTTTCATGCTAAGTGAAAACCTGGAAGAGAAAGGATATGGTGTCGTTCATGCAAATAGTGATGCTGATGTTTTGATAGTGAAGTCTGCTATGGAATTAGCTGATACAAGAGATGTTGTAGTTATTGGTGAAGATACAGATATCCTTGTGCTTTTGTTGTATTACATAAACTCACATCACAAGCATGTTATATTTAAATCAGCCAACAAGCAAAAAACATCTAAATCAGTTCGTGTCTGGGATATAAGCAAAACCCAGCATGTTCTTGGTCAAGCACAGTGTAAAATATTGCCAGTTGTTCATGCATTAACTGGGTGTGATACCACTTCACAGATGTTTGGAATAGGCAAGGGATCAGCACTGAAGAAATTTATGTCTGATGAGCAACTTATTGCCCTTGCCAATGTTTTTCTGACACAGTCCAAAAAGGAAAATATAATCAATTGTGGGGAGCAAATTCTTGTTCTTCTATATGGTGGATTACAGTTGGAAGGTCTAGACTTGCTACGTTTCCGGAAATTTACTACGAAAGTAATGTCAAGTTCTATCTACGTTCAGGTGCAGACATTACCCCCCACATCCGCAGCTGCCAAGTACCACAGTTTACGTGTGTATTACCAAGTTCATGAATGGATAGAACAAGACACAAAACTGCTACCTATTGAATGGGGGTGGAAACTGACAAACGATGTGCTGATGCCTCTGAAAACTGATCTTCAAGCTGCACCAGATAATCTGCTTAACATGGTCAGATGTAAATGTAAACAGAACTGTGACTCTAGAAGGTGTACTTGTAGAAAGAATGGACTCGAATGTTCCTCAGGATGTTCTGAATGTAGGGGTTTAAGTTGCACAAATGTTGCAAAGGTCACTAACTCAGACTCGGACAGTGAGTAACTCTTAATGACAAGATGAGTGGCAACTGAGTTTAGGTAAAATTCCATAATATCATGCCATGTATTGATACAAGTCAACACTGTATATAAGCAGTATCGATAAATAATATTAATTAGTTAACTTTTTAAACCTAAGTATATTTATATTACATGTATATGACTGTTTTGAACATAAATACAATTTATGTATTTTTTCTCATAACATTACACAAAACATAATATTGGTGTTTTTTCAATAAATGTGTGGTATTACCCCACCCACTTTTTCTCTTTTTTATTAAGAAAAACAAAAAAAATATTGCTCTTAAATCATAACAATACACTTGTTTTAAATGCTTTATATTGTAAAACATAATTACAGTACAGGGCATATCTTTAAATGAAATTATTGGTAGCTATTATACCCACATATGTCAATTTCTTGGTAAGCCAACCCCTAAAAATATGTAAATAGTCATCTGATTCATCCAAATTTTTCTAAAATTTCCCCTGTTTAGATTTTTCTAGACTTTTGATATTATGTCTAAGATAGTATCTAGATTTAAAATTAGTGAGTTTCATTTCTTTTGCAATTAGTTGGAGGTTTAGGGTCATTTTGATATAGATTGACTGGACTAGTCCAGTCAATTTATATTTTGACCTCAAACTAATTGCAAAAGTTATGATCACAGTAAAAAAATATCAGATATAATTTAAAATAACTAGAGAAAAAAGTCTAAGAAAATCTAATAAGGGGAAATGAAAAAATAAGACATTTTATTTTACCGAAAATTGGAAAAAGAAACATTACCCGTTTGGCTTGCCATACCATACAAAGCGTTTGACTTACGCGGATCGATCCGTCTGTTGTTTAGAAAGTAAACATGGCAAAAATGACAAATAATCGGCATAATCTCAATAAATAAGGTAAGTTAGTGCCTTCTTACGATTATTTTTATAAAGAATTTAGTAAGAAATGCTTCCAGTTTGTTTTATAAAAGCTTTTTTGTATCTGCTTAAATATTGTAATACATTTTCGCGAGGTAAATGAAAGTCCAAGAACGCTGCCAAATAAGTGCTTATTAATGAGAAAAATACATGTTTTTGGTCATTTCATATAAGGTTTAATCTTTTTGATGGCCCCCCTATCGCTAAAATGTTATAAAAATTTATATTAAGAGATCAATAATCGGCCATGAGACGCCGACGATTTTTTGACTATGGAAGTCCGTTTTAGCAAAAATTACGTATCTTCCTTATACATCTTCGTTGTTATAAAAGGACTGAGATTTGTATAAAATATCAAATAAAAACGTTGTTAAGGATTTCAGATGGTAATATATATTTGTAAGAGAGTTAAACAGAAGTCCATCCGTTTTGCATTTGTTCTATGCGTAAATTTGAATCTTGTTATGAATGTGTAGTTTACTCGAACCATATTGGAGTTATGTTCAAAAGACCTATTGTTTACTTTCTGGCATTGTAACTTAAGAAAATAAAAGCTTATCTTATTGTATTTCTATAAAAAAAATATCTGATAATTAAATAAATGTGGCTTATCTTAAACTAAGATCCTAAAAATCTATCACTGAACTATTAAAATATAAAAAAAAAATAATGTTTAAACGTAATTTTATTTTCAGTAATCTCTCATTTCAGAATGGATTTACCAACTGGGCTATGCAAAATTTGTAACCTTATCCTAGATGACTCCAAATCAACAGTACGACTCACGCAAAAGGGATGTGATGGCATAAACACTGCAAGTGAAAAACGAAAAGATTGTATATTTACCGAACCTGGTCAGTTTGTTCATGCTGAATGTAGAAAGAAGTACTGTAACCCGAATGTAATTGCTCGTGATGCCAAAGAACAAAAGGAAGCACCCTCAGTTTATTCAAGATCTACGAGATCAAAAAATGAGACATTTATGTTTAAAGAAAACTGTTTGTTTTGTGGTCAGTTTGCCAAATGTGATGGGAAAAAACGAAGCTATGATGTATATCCTGTAAGAACATTAGATTTTCAGAAAAGAATCTTAGACATTTGTTCTACTAGAGGAGATCCTTGGGCTCAAAAAGTGTCAGCTAGAATAGAATTTGCTGCTGATTTACCTGCAGTAGATGCTGTATACCACCAGACGTGCAATGTCAATTTCAGGACAAATAAAGATGTTCCTAAGTATTTCCAACCAGATCTCGAAAAAACCCAGACACGTGGTAGACCAACAGACCAGGATGCATGCTTAGCGTTTATGAAAGCAATTGAATACTTAAAGGAAAATGACAATGAACAAATAACTATTTCAGATCTTGTGGACAAAATGAAGGAGATGTGTGGAGAAAGAGCTTATAGTTCATCATACACAAAACAAAAGTTAGTGGAACACTTTGGTGACTCTGTAATAATAACAGAAATAAACGGCAAGCCTAATGTTGTCACTCTTAGGCAAACTGCATCCACCATTTTGCACGACTTTTATTGTATTTGTAAATCAGACAACCCAGAGAATGAGAAAGTTAAATTAATAAAAACTGCAGCAAAACTGATAAAAAATGACATCAAATCCGTTGATACAAATAAAACTGTATACCCCAATCCTCATGACATTTCGTCTATTGAAGCCAATAAACAGTTCATACCAGATAGTTTGGTACAATTGTTGCGAGATCTGTTCAGTGAAAAAGATGCTGATACCAAAGTTTGCTCTATAGGCCAAGCAATAATGCAGGCCTCACGTCCAAGAATAATGATTGCTCCATTACAGCTGGGACTTGCAGTGCAATTACACCACCACTTCGCCTCAAAATACCTGATTGATATATTAAACAGCTTAGGATTTTGTGTTTCGTATTCTGAAGTCCAAATGTTTGAATCTAGTGCCGCTGTTTCAAACAAAACAGATATTGAAAATTTTCAGAACGACATGTTCATCCAATATGTTGCAGACAATGTAGATCATAATCTTCGAACTCTTGATGGGCACAATACATTTCATGGAATGGGCATGATTGCATGTGTAACACCTGGGAATTTTGGCAATAAAGCTATTATACGGCAAGTTGTTTCTTCAGATGATCTTATCTCTGCTGGAAAAATAGATATTTCATATTATCGTCCTCCAGAAGCAACACCATTGTCAATTAACCTTTTGGAGCTAAATAGCTTTAAAGTGTCAGACGACAGCATCAAAATTGCTTTCCTTTCGCAGGTGACTTGGCCGCTAAGAAAACCAGGCCCAGAATGGTCAGGCCTTATGCAGATGGTGAGGAAGGGGGACTACCCTGGAAAATCGTCTGTCTTGTTCCTACCAATTATTGATATGGACCCAAGTGATATGTCTTGCATTTACACAACTCTCAAATACATCAGTAGCCATGCTTACCAGTACAGACAAACAGCTATTGTAACTTTTGACCAGCCATTGTATTGGAAAGCAGTGACTGTGATTTCAAGTGAAAATGACAGTAGTTCACTCAAAGGCATTGTTGTGCGAATGGGTGGTTTTCATTGCATGATGAGCTACCTTGGTTGTATTGGTCAGCTTATGTCAGGCTCGGGATTGAGTGACTTGTTAGAAACAGTTTATGCACAAAATGTTATCCCACACATGATGAGTGGAAAAGCTGTGTCAAGAGCACTTAGAGGCCATTCACTTGCAACCAATGCTTTAAATGTTCTCTTGATACGCCAGTGTATAGAGACCTCCCAACCTATTGATGCCAACAATAATGATGAAGTCATGGAAATGAAAGATGAATGTGACAATAATGCACTGAATGATTTAGTTGTTCTGTATGAAAAGCTATCTTTTGGTGAAATTTCTGTTGAGGATGTATACAAGAATGATCTTCTTGATGACTTCTTTAAATCATGGTTATATACAAAGCAGAATCTCTTACAATATCCAACTGCAGCACTGTGGATCCAGTATCTAGAAATGATGGATATACTACGCAAGTTTATAACAGCAGAAAGAACTGGTATCTGGGAGCTGAGTTTGCAATCATTGAGTGAAATGTTGCCTTTTTTTGCAGCTGCAGGCCACAATATGTACCTAAAGTCTGTGTATTTTTATTTGCAATGCATGCAAAACCTCCATGAAAGTCACCCTGATGTATATCAAGCATTCATGAAAGGTTACCACGTAGTACGAAGAAGTGACAGATACTGGGCAGGATTATCAACAGACCTTGTGATTGAGCAAGTCTTGATGCGTTCAGTCAAAACTACAGGAGGAATGACTCGTGGAAAAGGACTTTCAGAAAGTCAGAGAGCTCAATGGTTATTGTCAATGCCTTCATGTGTTGAAGTTAACAATGCCATGCAGTTATTTTGTGGGAAGGAATTTCAGACCAGTTCACAGCATAAAGAACTAGGCAAATCCCGAAATGAAAGAGACCTCAATGATACCAAGATTTTATTGTCCTTCTTAGAAGAACGGAATCCTTTTCGTGAAGATCCTCTTCTGTTCAACATCGAAACTGGAGTAACATCAGATTCCACAGTAAATGCACATCAGGCAAAGATTGTAGGAAACAAGGTCGTACAATCAATGATAGGACAAAACGTTTTTGAAATTAGTTTCAAAAAGAGTCAGAAGGCAGTAACTTTAGATGCAGCACAACAGCTCAAAGTTGACAATGATATTATTAAAGTTGACCCTCAGTTACTTTTTCAAAGAATGACAGCAGCAGCACAAAGGTTTATAGAAGATATGCCAAGTGTGTTTTCTTATGAATTGTGCAGTGTACCATCATCTTTATTTGATACAACAGGACTAATGAGAAAGTCTCAGAAATCACTGCTGGCAGATGCTATATGGGCACTTGGAGATTGCAGTGTTGTTGAACTACTTGAAACGGACACGTACATGTATGTCATTGATGGTGGTTCCCTTCTGCATCATGTTCCATGGAAAGTAGGGATGTTATTTTCAGAAATTTGTGATTCTTACTTCCACTACATCTCTTCTAAATACCCCAATGCCCTGATTGTATTTGATGGATATCAGTCTGGCCCAACAACTAAGGACTCAGCACATGTGAGACGTAACCATGGTGTCACCAGTACAAAAGTTTATTTTACAAAGTCTACACCTCTTGCAACAAAAAAGGAGAAGTTTCTAGGAAATTCAGAAAACAAACAAAACTTTATTTTCATGCTAAGTGAAAACCTGGAAGAGAAAGGATATGGTGTCGTTCATGCAAATAGTGATGCTGATGTTTTGATAGTGAAGTCTGCTATGGAATTAGCTGATACAAGAGATGTTGTAGTTATTGGTGAAGATACAGATATCCTTGTGCTTTTGTTGTATTACATAAACTCACATCACAAGCATGTTATATTTAAATCAGCCAACAAGCAAAAAACATCTAAATCAGTTCGTGTCTGGGATATAAGCAAAACCCAGCATGTTCTTGGTCAAGCACAGTGTAAAATATTGCCAGTTGTTCATGCATTAACTGGGTGTGATACCACTTCACAGATGTTTGGAATAGGCAAGGGATCAGCACTGAAGAAATTTATGTCTGATGAGCAACTTATTGCCCTTGCCAATGTTTTTCTGACACAGTCCAAAAAGGAAAATATAATCAATTGTGGGGAGCAAATTCTTGTTCTTCTATATGGTGGATTACAGTTGGAAGGTCTAGACTTGCTACGTTTCCGGAAATTTACTACGAAAGTAATGTCAAGTTCTATCTACGTTCAGGTGCAGACATTACCCCCCACATCCGCAGCTGCCAAGTACCACAGTTTACGTGTGTATTACCAAGTTCATGAATGGATAGAACAAGACACAAAACTGCTACCTATTGAATGGGGGTGGAAACTGACAAACGATGTGCTGATGCCTCTGAAAACTGATCTTCAAGCTGCACCAGATAATCTGCTTAACATGGTCAGATGTAAATGTAAACAGAACTGTGACTCTAGAAGGTGTACTTGTAGAAAGAATGGACTCGAATGTTCCTCAGGATGTTCTGAATGTAGGGGTTTAAGTTGCACAAATGTTGCAAAGGTCACTAACTCAGACTCGGACAGTGAGTAACTCTTAATGACAAGATGAGTGGCAACTGAGTTTAGGTAAAATTCCATAATATCATGCCATGTATTGATACAAGTCAACACTGTATATAAGCAGTATCGATAAATAATATTAATTAGTTAACTTTTTAAACCTAAGTATATTTATATTACATGTATATGACTGTTTTGAACATAAATACAATTTATGTATTTTTTCTCATAATATTACACAAAACATAATATTGGTGTTTTTTCAATAAATGTGTGGTATTACCCCACCCACTTTTTCTCTTTTTTATTAAGAAAAACAAAAAAAATATTGCTCTTAAATCATAACAATACACTTGTTTTAAATGCTTTATATTGTAAAACATAATTACAGTACAGGGCATATCTTTAAATGAAATTATTGGTAGCTATTATACCCACATATGTCAATTTCTTGGTAAGCCAACCCCTAAAAATATGTAAATAGTCATCTGATTCATCCAAATTTTTCTAAAATTTCCCCTGTTTAGATTTTTCTAGACTTTTGATATTATGTCTAAGATAGTATCTAGATTTAAAATTAGTGAGTTTCATTTCTTTTGCAATTAGTTGGAGGTTTAGGGTCATTTTGATATAGATTGACTGGACTAATAGCTCAATAAGCAATCACAATGGATGAACTTTAACATACGAATGTCAAACAATAAAAGGTACTGTAAGTGTTCCGCTCTTTTATTTAAGCACAGAATGAGGATATTAAACTGTAAACATAGCAACAAGTAACGTACCAATTAACGATATTGATGTTGGCGTGCATGTGAATACCTTGGTCCTGTGTCTTTTCGATTTTTGTATATGTTCCAATGCTCATAGGACTTTGTTTTATTCATAATCACAACAATGTTACTTGAGCATAGTGGCGGCCGTTAAAAATCTCCCCGTGCATGTTATCTATGTTGTCAGTTACTACTAATAATAACTGACTAAAAGGTTGCCCCTATCGGTTTTTTTATGTTGCACCATGATAAGTATATTTACATAATATCATTACAAACATTTCCAAAACAACATCTTGTTCGAGAGTATAACGAACTCTAATACACAGCGCATTATTGACACGGATGTAGAGCAAGCAAGAAGAAGTTAACGTTTCATGATTTTAACACTACCAATAACAAAATTAACAATATATTAATAACACGATCGATATTAGAATTTTATTATATTAAATTATTTCTTACATTGCATGTTTTCAGTTGTCCATAGTCTTATTGTATTTATGAATGTCTCTTTATATTTCGAGTAGGCATGAGATGTAATTTCAATAAACATAGTCGAAACATGGAACAACACGTGTATTGATGATATGTTTCCCTGTAGTT
This sequence comes from Sinonovacula constricta, assembly GCA_007844125.1. NCBI lineage: Eukaryota > Metazoa > Mollusca > Bivalvia > Cardiida > Solecurtidae > Sinonovacula > Sinonovacula constricta. Next base: position 64,938,397 of record CM017560.1, on the reverse strand, counting down.
TTAATAAACATTTTTTGTACAAAAATTAATAAACCATTGTACATGTAGCGTAATATTTTAGGGTAAAACTGAGTATACTAACGTTTATGTTATTGTTATGTTTTCAACAAATGATGTTGTATCATTTGATACTTACAAGTGCATGTTTCTGACTACGATTACGGAGATGTAATGACTGATGTCATACTTAAATTCGTATAATTCTTTACCCACACGATAAAACTATCAAGTACATACGCTAAGTATTGAAGAGAAATGTAAGGGGAAAGCGAAAAAATCTTTAATAAATTATTATCTATGATAAGATTAAGCACTGTTAAATACATGTTATGAGTTGCCCGATATATGCTACAACTTGGAATACTGCCATATTATCATGTATGCAAAGTCACTGGAACTCTTCACAATGATTTACGTTCCAATTATCAGCATGTAACTGTGTGTAAATTCTTTCCGGTTAAGGCTATTTAATCCATAAACACAAGTCTGGTTTTATGAAAGGAAAAGAAACATTTAAAACATCTATAATGATGTTATATAGGATACAGTTATAGAACAAATCACAGAAAACATGGAGGGCATCCAACATACTGATCATGGTCACTATTAACAAAGACTTTTGTATATCAACAACAAATACAAATATGCTACTAAAATATAGAATGGTTGTAAATTGTCATGTTATTTATTTATCTTAGCTGTTTTATTTGTACACATTTACTACTTTGTTCTTTGAGGTAACCAAATACATGATGAATCATAAAGTAACTCCCCAGAATAATGGAAAGCGATATCCATCAAAATTACAACTTTCGTTTTTGTATTCAATACATGAATTTCATAATTAAATGCATTTTTTTTTTAAATCAAAACATTTACTAAATAAATTTGTCTTATCAAATGCTAACTGAACGTATTATTATTATAAGCAATCTTATTCTCAAACTATTCTCATGCAAGGAACCGTGATTATGCCAAGGTCATACGTTTTGTTTGTATATTGACAGTTCATAACATGGAGTGTTAGTTTAACTTAGCAATATTTTACCACTTTTTTACTCCCGATGCAGGTGCTTACTTTTACTTGTCTTAATTTTATGGGGTTATTTTGATACTCTTTGTCTTTTTTTAAAGCAGTGCTGGGTTTGAGCGTTCCAAAAACAGGTTTAAGCACCATACTTGCTGACAGACAGCACCAAGGCGATATACCTTTTCCTATGTTCTTTTTTGTGAGATGTCTCATCTCTGTGTTTTGTTACTTTTAACAGTCACTCCGTTTACATTTGACTAGTTGAAGTCAAAATGTTAATGTCTGTGGTAGTTCTAATCGAACACATACAATTTAGACACAATATAGCAATGTTGACGTGAAATTGTCCGCCTGTATATAGATCATTTATAAGGAGGCACCAATAAGGCAAAGGCGTAGAGTGGACTCAATAGACAAAAGACAGTTGTAACCATTATAGTGGGCATTTCGAACACCTGTGTTGGGACGTAACATGGACATATGAGTTATATTGAAACTGACCTGGGTGACGACAAATATTCTAGTCAGACATTTGTCAAGTTTCCGCTTGACATCGCTATAATTGACTTTTAGATTCGCTGCGTTATATTTAAATCTTAAGTGCCATACATAGCTCACTTCTGTCGTGAGCTGCGTACTTAACATAACATTAGCTGAAAGCCCCCGACTATAAATAGAATTGGTTCAACTTTCTACACCAGCATACAACGGTTTAGTTGTAAAAATGCGATACATTAATGAGGTACTCATTTTTTAGTCATAATGCATTATCTTGTCATTTCCTCGTCATCATGTCGTCTTTTCAAACAAACTTTTGTACATTTTTGTACATTCAGTGAGGTGGTGATCATTCAAAATCAATATTGAAATTATAATATATTGAATACTATATGTCAAAATTAAAGCGGTACGTACTTATACATTTTGTTAATAATAATAACTAAATTATTTATATTTTTCACCAGTCGAGATTGTATCATTATACCTTGATGCAGAGCACTCACACTGACAGAAAAGGACTGGTTCAATTACAATTCTTGCCATGAGCGCCATAAAATAATTTTGTTATTATTGAAGTTGACATGCAATCTGTAAGCCGATAAGTGCCAATGCTCCTTTGAAATAATAAATAAGAATATATGACAAAGTCCGATGAGCATTGCAACATATACCAAACTCCAAAAAGGCACAGAGCAAAGGTATTTCACATGCATGCCTAGCGAAAAGTAAGAACAAATTTGTGATGAGTCATGTAACGAAAAGAGCAATCCCAACAGTTACCGCCTTGGAACGGTCAGTCGGCAATATGGACCGACTGGGGTGCGGTTAATGACTGATTGATAACACATAAGAAGGGTGGCCGTGGATTCGGCCAAGGCATATAAAGTTTATATTCAATTTTTGTTTTACTTAAAAATAAGCTAATAGTTCCTTAGCTAATGCTCATCCAAATGTAATCGTACTTCTACGACTGGTCAGCCTAGTGTGATGATAGATTGACTATGCCAGGAGTTTACGGCATGCAAAAGTCAGTAAACAAACTTAAATGTTATTAAACATTTTTTCGTATAAAATGTGTTTTCGATCTTTTTTTAATGGTTAGTCTCTATGGAATCGGTTATTAAGACACATTAAAATGAGGTTACTTATCAAAAGATAACTACTGGTATTCTAAGATGGTAAATAATTCAGTCGTATCAATCGACCTAAAGTTATGACATTATGTAAGGGCGGTTCGGCTTCCTGGAAAAAAAATTCTTTCGGCCAAAACGGGTCCTCGAAAGTTTCAAAAAGTGGCTCCATCTGTTGTATTTTATGTCAACTCATGCATGGGCTTTATGTGTTGTGCTTCTACATAGACAGACAGTTGACTAAGATGTAAGCAAGAACAAGGTAACGGTAAATAAATTTGAGCGAAATCGAGGTGTGTTTGGAGGAATGGAATTTCGCTGCTTCGTTGAATTTAAGCATACTGACGTATACCTTTTATCAGAAAGGGAATGGTGCATTGTATACATTTTTTTATTTTTATTGCGGAATGAACATATAAATATCTACAGGAGACTCTTTCCTTATTATAGAAAATGTTCACCTCTCATTACCTCAATGGTAAGACTGTTCCTGTCAATCTCAATTCAATTTGCCAAGGACGTGTGTTAGTGCTATGGCATAATAGCTTTATTATTAGCAATATCTCGCTGTTTTTATAACTAGACCAGCTATTGTCAAAGTAATTATGTAGATGCCGAAGAACGCTATGTGGCACGTTCCTTTATTATTGGTTATTCAAGGAAATTTAATAGAAAGGCACATCGTGGAAGCATGTAGCCCGTAGCCCTGACCGAATAACAGTAGGAATATTTGAAAAAGCCCTTTGAGCATTGCAACATCTTCAAAAAATCGAAAACGCACAGGACAGAGGTGCAAGACAAGTTGAGAAGTAAGAATAAATATGTGATGAGTCTTATAAGAAAAAGAAAGGCAACAGTTACCGCATTGGATCGGTCCGTCAGCAAAAGGGACCGATTTGGGTGCTTTAATCGGTTTTTACAGAGCTCTAACATCGCACATCCTGAGAGGTTTCTCAACTTCAAGATGGAAAAAAAGATCTATTTAAATAAAGAATGTCCATGCGCTGACATTTTATGATGTAATGGCGATAGTAGTGACGTCATTGGAAAATAAAGTCTAAATAGTATTTAGAAGAAAAAGAAGTATTCTTTCTATTAGAACCCCCATACAAAATTGTTGATTGTAAATTAATTTTTTTTTTCATCAGGTCAAAACAAAAATAATATAAAAATAATAAAATAAAAATGACAAGATGGAACTGAGGAACCAAAGCCCATTGTCCATCAAACGCCAATATACGCAACAATTCAGGATGTATTAAATGACAACACAGATGACATGCACGACTCCCACACTGCACAAGTAACATGGTTGTAATCAATAATAAGAATATATGAAAAAGCCACCAGTACCGTTAGTCACATCTAATGTTACACCAGATTCGGCGTAATTGTCATGCATTTAAGCAATACTTGAACAATGTTATTATACGAATATGTCAATATATTCTTAGTTGAAGACACACTTGTGTTTTTTTCACATACACGAAAAATTAACGAAATACTTTATTCGTAAGTGCCTTTAAGATGATTATTTACTTAACTTATGTTTATTTTAAGCTGCATCCTTTTCTCGGCCGATCGTTCCATGGAGATATCATTTTATTTTTTTTTGCGCAAAGAGTTTTGTAAAGTGTTGTTAAATTTACCTCGATATCAAGTCTTAGTTTTAGTATGTGACACGAAAAGAATCTTGTTAAAATGTATCTTTGCAATATGACGTTAGAGGAAAATGTTCTGCCTTGTCGTTTCAATTATATTGTTTGTGGGTATTTATCTAACGAGTTACCATGACCAATCTATCACAACTATCCGCTCTCAATAGGAAAACATGTTTAACTATACACTTATATATGATTCCTGTGCAGTTGTCTAATGCTGGTTTGCAAAAGTTTGCTTGAATGTGGATCTGTAAATATTTCACCCAATTTATGTTCTTACCCTTTAGTATGTTATCGCCAGTAAGCTTAAAACATTTCTTTGCCACTAAAAGTTTCGCGCAAACCTGTCTACACCGTACATCCCATTAGAAAGTGAACATTATTGTATTAGTATAGAAAGTACATCACAGAATTACAGAGTGGACGTCATCGCTTGGGTTGAGTTGATATTTCTAACACAGTGTTTAAAAAGCGATGAAAGATCACTGTTTTTCACCATACATTCACATTTGCCTGATGACTAGTGCAAAATGTTACTCTTCGGTCTTCTCTATTTGTGTTATGACTGTTATTTTTATTTGATTATATTCATTTTTCATTCATACACTACATTAATAGTGAAATACCCAAGAAATAGTTCAAAAACATGAATACAGAGATTGAGGTGTTATTTTCATTGCAGTAAACACAACAAAAAATTAGGAACATTTTTTTTCGTTCTATTCTATTATATCGGTAATCGTTTTTTTCTCGACTTGGTCCTATTCCAACTGACCGAATCGCTTCCCTTGTCAAACCAATATTGTTGCCTGACATACTCAAATAAATCATGTTAACAAGAACAACTAATAAAAAAAATCATATAAACAAGGCAACAAATGATAAAATTGACTTCAAAGTAAACAATACATTTGACCTGGAAAGTTTTTTTAAATGATAAACCTGTATTTGAAATGACAATAAATAGGTAAAAAGGAAAAGTCACTGAAACCAGCAAACAACAAAATTAAATCAATGTAAATCTGCAACAACAACCACAAGATCTAACAGAAAACCAAGAAACTGAGCAAAGTAATGCACAGGTCAATAAGCAATATATTGTTACACCAATTTATCCAAATAAGTCTGTTGAAGAGAGAAATTTTAAAACTGTTAAAGTAGATAATTTCTTGCTAAAACAAAAACACCATAAAAAAACTGAAAATGACATGAACGTTTTTACTGGATTTTTGAATACTGAGTGTCTGTATCAAAGAGAAATAGGCAAATGTTTGAACCTACATCCCTGAAAGGTTGTATCTGCTCTGCTGCTCTATTGACAAGCAATTAACATGTGCTGGCTCTAAGATGTCAGTTGTAAACGATATTGAATTTATCAAATATCATGATGTCCAAAGTAAACACAAATCCCTAAACAAACAAAGTCCAAATTTCTTTACAGTGCACGCAAGAGTACGGCCCAGAAGATATATGACGAAGGTGTTCCGCCGAATCAAATTGTACAAAACTGGTAAAATTTGGGAAATTCTTGTCATTTGACTGTTGATGCTTTAATATTGTTGCACATACGTGTTTCTTACTATTTCGATGTAATTGTTATAATTTTATGGCATAATATCACGTAATGTTTGGGAAGGTAATATATTTGTTTTCCGTTAATATATTGGCGAATGTTGTTAAAATAAAGTTAAAGAACTATACAACTATCTTAGCAGCGAATAGTCGTCACGGAGTTATACGATTGGGGTAACAAAAGGGAACAAATCATGCGGAGGAGCTACAAGTAGGAAATGTATTTGTTTAAATTCGATAATATGAAAAGGTAAATAAGAAAAGCAAAAGCAAAATAAAAACTCAAATTAAGCACGAAAGAAACAATTATAGTGAAAATACTATTTTTTAGACTCACTCGGAGAAATAAATGCGATTATAGACCGAAGTAAACAAATGTCTATATGATCTTCTCTGTTTAGTCCTATTAAGTGTATATAAAGGATCATATTGCGTTCTTTTAGAAAATCATTGTTAACGCTCCCTAATGTTCTTTGCTATATATTATTTGGCCCAAAGCACGTGTTACAGAGACAGTCTTCCTAAACGATATTGGCCTTATAAAATATCATTACATTTATCTTTACTCAATATTGTTTGTTAAATGTTGTTGTTTTTCACTAGAACTATAATAAATACAATTCATTACTTATTGCCAGAGTATCCATTTAGCAATAATAATAAAATTAGCAATACGCATTGTGAAACTATTTGAGCGATTTAATAATTCGTTATTGACACTCTTACAGTCAAGAACATGTGTTGCCTTTTTTAACTTATAAGCTCTTAACAATACTACATTTTATTTTGTTGGTAGGTTGTTTTCTAAATTTCGGTGTTTTCTTTCGCATTTTTCACATTTCCCTTTTGGCACATGATGTCATGGCAGTATATTCTATATTTAAATTGTTCTTATAATATATCAGCGCTTGGGTTGTTTTATTTGTTCTTATAATATTTTGTAATGTATCAGCGTTTGGAGTTTTAATTTTTACGTTACCGAGGCTTTTATCTACTGTACATACTGTACATATGTTTATAGTTTATTTTATTACTAGTTATTATGCATATAAGTTCATTGTATCTGTTTTAACTCCCGATGCAGGTGCTTACTTTTAGTTGTTTCACTTTGATAGGATATTGTTATTTACACTGTTTGTTTGCTAGAAAAACCTTGAGAAAGTGCGAGGTTGGAGCGCTCCACAAACCAGGTTTATGCACCCCAGTCGGCCCTTTTGCCGATTGACCGGTCCATGGCGGTAACTGATGGTTTTTCTTTATGTGTGTTATGTCTCGTCTCTGTGTTTTTGTCACATTTGCATTTACCTTGTTTGCCTTTGTCTACAGGTAGATAAAATTTAAATATCTGTGGAAATTCTGATAGGACCTTTTCTTATTTACCTTTTAAAAATTGCCTGATGATGAGATCGTTAAGACTACCTTGACCTAACGCCATAATTTGAACATTTTCTCTTTATCTCTCAGGTCGTTCATTATACAGCGGAGTAGTCGCTATGACTTTGTAGTTCAGTTTCATTTAGTTTCTATTGTAGGTCTCTTATTGTATACTTGTTTGAAGTTAAGGTTAGATAACAGTACATCTTTGTTTCAAACTAATCTATCTACAGAATCATATAGTTGGTACTGCATAAATGTCGTATATATAATATGAACATAATTTTAACAGTTATTTGTATAAACTATTTTGTTGTTTCTAAATATTATTCTTTTATCCAATTATTTATTCTCGTAGGTGTATAGTGTTAGCTCTCTTACTTTCAACACAGTTTGCCTTTGAGTAAACTTCAGAACGTGTGATGTTCGTGTGTCCGTAAACAAGGTTTAAACATCCGAGTCGTTTATTTAGCGACTGAAATTTTCAATGATGTACAACAACTTCTGTGTGTGGGTGTATGCCAGTCTGGTGTAATTAAATAGTCTCATTTTAACATATATTATAAATCTCAAATTTCCTATTTTTCTGTTGAATAATAACAGGGACATAAGTCTGTCAATAAGTTAAAAATGGAAGGGTACAACTTGATAACGTATAAGGATGTGTGTCTGTGAATTATGTATTTAATTAGTATTGTATTTTCGGGTCTTAATATCACATGATACTGAGGTTACCATTTTATCGTGAATACCTGCTAATATTAAAACAATTATGTAGCTCTTAAACAATATTTCCTATTATGAAAAACAAATCACATATATGGAGTCGAGGTTTTGGGGACAAACCAAGTGTCACAAATATTGATATTTAAATTCACCGGCAGATAATTGCAGAGAATAATATGTCAACCGAACGAATGCCATATGATATTGTGGATTGCATTTTTTGATTGAATATATGGGCAATTGTGCAACAAATGTGAATACAATTAATTAGAGTTTTTAGCTGTCATTCTCTTGGTGTTTTAATCTGAAAAATGTTCGAACGACTGGTGCAAGATGGACGTTCTTAATAGAATACAACATAAGTAATTATTCTAAGACTGGATATTTTCCTTTAAAATGTAGTTAATTGAGACAGTTAAATTAACTTTTCTGTTCAAGTGTGTCTTAGGGCATATAGTTCAATAACCGAAAGTGACATATTAAATGTGAAACAAAAAGAAATGTCAATTCCCATTGTTTTTTTTTCGAATAAGGAAATATATTGCAACATATTGCAAACAAAACCAACTATAATTTAATATATATAGACAGTTTTTTATTATTCAGATACCAAGTAATATAGTTGTGAAGCAAAATTACATTAGTTTAAAATACTAACAACCGAAAGATTTGGCCAATCTTGGGTTGAGCCATGAATTTTTTGATTAAAAAATAAGCAGATTACGTGTTCTTAAAATAATATTTTTGCACTGACAAATGTCTTTAAAATATATCAAACTAAACCCAAGTAGAAACAAAGTACGAGTTTAAAAATGTTTTCTGTTGTATACGCCAGACTACTGGTTGGCAAATACACGGGAAGCTCTAATTATTAAACCAGGAGCATTTTGTTTTGAGTCAAACATAATTTTGTATTAAAGAATGCAAAATGTCGCTAATATACTTAAAGGAGTCATTCAACTGGTATGCTTGACACGACTATTTCAACCGTTTGACAAGCCTAATCTTTAAACAAAATTATTAATGTAAGAACAATTTGTGTGATGTGAGGAAAGGAGCAAAAATAATAAATTCAATAAAAGTGTGTTTAATAAAGAGACCTTCCCAAAATGGCATATCATTTAATTAAATAAAACAAACACACACATACACACACACACGAAAACACACATATTATACGACTTTACATAGGGCATGGACTAAATACACAACAACAATCTTGACGAGACGTAGATTCTTATTTATGGTTTTATACCTTTTTTATATGACACCATGTCGGTCCAGTTTCAAGACACTTTGTTGTTTACAGATCTAGACTTTTCTTGATATCCCTGTTTATTGTTTTAGTCAACATCATGAGAATTGACTTAGTATATTCAGAATTGTAAATTTTATTTTCTAGTATTGGTTTGTATTCTCCTATTTCGCAACACAATATATACCCTTAAGAACATTATCACTTCTTCCTTTCACATGTTCGGCTTTAACTTATCAACTTACCCAGAAACTTTTTGGCCAAAAACAATGCATCGATGAATACTAAGCGGGCTGTTTTCATAATACGTATATTCACGAAAAGAAGTGGTCGTTGTTGAATTTGTGCACAGGCACCAGGTGCATCAGGAGTCATAGGAAGAACATTTATGACTTTTCTTATTTCTGATATTACTTTCGTCGGACTATAGCATTAGTTGTGTAGTGGCCGACAGGTTATGTGATATATGTATGTGATAAGGCATGCACAAAGCAGCTGGTAAAACGATGCTATCATTCATCTATTTTGAACAGCGATCGGCTTGGGCCGTTTTTGGTTTATTTTAATTGGCTAAAATAGTCGTCTCCAGATTTGGAAAATGTAGGTCTGTAGGTTTTTTATTTGTTTTACTATAGCATTAACTTGACAATATTTTCTCACATTATTTACATAATGTTTTTGCATACTAGCAGAAAACTTCATTTAAAGGTGGTTTTATTATTCAATAACGTTTTTCTTAAAGAAAAAAATAAAGTAAATGTTAATAATTACAATTTAAATCTTCACATTTGTCTGTAGATTACTTTAAATAGTTTATATTGTTATTAAAAAAACAACAACTCCACGATGTTATTAAACAATTTAGCCATGATAAATCAGATACACGAACTTTTGAAGAACATCCATTTTACGATAACTACATTAGACACAACATTTCCCTTATTTTTATTACAAGTTAAAGAGTTCAACATTGAACAGGGTAAATTGAAAACTTATAATTTTGATCAGGACGTAATTAGTGTTGCTTATTTGTGTGATTTATGTTAAGACAAACGATTGAAAAGTACATAGATCTAGACAATGATAATTTAGAGTGTTTGTTGGGTTTATCGTCCAGTCCACAGCATTTTCGTTACTTAGGAACGTGTCCACTTGAAGCTGCTTTAGCACAGTATTTACAGTGTGTTGCATTCCGTGAACCCACAGCTAGTCACATTATCGTGACACTTGGCCGATCTGTCGTGGAACTGCCCTTATATTTGCCTAAGCGTTAGCAAAAGACGCCACTAATATTTTAACGAATGTGTATGACGCGGTCCAGGATCGAACCCGGGCCAGGTATGGGGTCCCTGAAGCGGGCGCTCTACGGCTTGCGCCAACAATTCTGATCATGTGGTTTAGTGCGCAAATAAGCAATGCATATTAAAGAGCGGATTAATTTTAGAGACGTCACCGTTAATGTAAGAAATTATGCTTCAAGGGTTCAGTACTTGATAATTTAAATCTTCTTTGTCCAGTTTGATTACAGTGTGACAATTTCAGATATCACATATTTTCTAATCGTAGTTTAAACACATTACTACTCATATGAAATCTTAGTGCTCACTAGCCGAGTTATCTAAAGAGTATTTTTAACAAAATTGTCTTCTTACAGGGCCAAGTTCGTTAGCAGTAGTCGATTCCAGTTTTTATCGCGATTTGTCGTGGATAGCTGATTGTTTTATAATTAAAGTACCATGTTTTTGTTTATCTCTTTACTAGTATTGAATCAGTTCTGCGCCAATGGTGACAAGGTCAGAGCAGGAAGCCAAATGATTATGGCCGTAAGATGCTCGAGAGAATCATACTTGAATAAAGAACCGATTTTTACACAAATTACATTTTTGCGTAAATGTTTTAACATGTCAATATTGAACGGAAACACATACTAAATGTGTGCCTGTTTTTTCTGAAGCCCTATAAACTACACAGTAAATAACATACAAAAAATAGCGATACGACGTTTCGTAATGTGGCCAACCAATTCCTCATGATCGGCTCGTAATTGATGCGAATCCACAAAACACTAATTTGATAATTATACTAATATAATGTATACAACGTTTTCTAATATTATGGACAATGATGGAAAATGCGTAGTATGCAGTTGCAGATCCCATTTGACGCATTTCCTTTAAATAAAACGAATTTAGCTTACGTTTATGACTACTATTTCAATGTTATAACGAAACAACAAAATTAAGTCATGAACAGTTTCACATGAAGAATGTGTAGACTGTACTCTCAGTATTTTAAGAGAGAACTTCTCGATGAATAGTATTCCAAATCACATAAGTAATCAGGTTTCGAAAATAAAATGTTGTAAAAATGAAAAGGTTTGTTAACCTTAGTTGTTTTATAGATAACATGCTAATCAACACAGTGTGTTGGTAATGTTATGGCAATTACTTAAAAATTCGTATGCTCCAGTGACTTATACAATATAGTTATTCATAAATGCAGAAGATTAATCATTGTGTTTTTTTTTCTTCTTGACACATGCCCTTCAGAATAGTTTCCTAACCACACTTTACAAATATCATCAAATATTTATAATTATTTATTATTCATACCAAATTTTCTCTGTTGCATCCATAAACGCGTAGTGATACTTTTGAAAAAACTATTTTCCCAGATATTCATGTAAGGAATCAGTTTTGTATTGAAATGAATTGAAAGACGGTTCTAGTCGACGATCGTAAATCCACAACCGCTAACCGCGTTGGTTGGGGACCCAGTCTGGACGAGATATTCCATGTGGCATGCGTTGTTACGTATATTCTATGCTGACATATATCTGGGGTCTTCACTCTGTCACTAGTAGAGCGTCTTGAACTAGTGCTGTTAGGCATCTTCAAAATCTTAGTCAATAAGTGATGCTATAATCTAATACTAATGAAAGCGTCCACCAAAGCAGAATTCGCAAACTACAGAACCAAATCACTTTAAGGCCAAATTGAGTCTCACACATCTGTCAGGGACAGTTCAATATCAAAAGCATTGCGACTGATAACAGTATTATACACTTGTTAACTGATATCCATGCTTTCCATTGTTTTCATGTGAAGCATATTCTTGTATATGTATTACTCTATAAATTCATGTATTACCACAATTACCTAAATACGCTTAAATGCGTCTTTAAAAATTTAAATCACTTGCGGTTTGCCAAGGCGGTAACTGATGGTTTTTCTTTTTGTGTGTTATGTCTCGTCTCTGTGTTGTTTTTTTTTGTCACATTTACATTTACCTTGTCTGCCTTGGTCTGCAGGTAGATAAAATTTAAATATCTGTGAAAATTTTGATAGGACCTTTTCTTATTTACCTATTTAAATAATGGCGTTTGAAGTTAACTTATAAATGTCGTTTTTTCAATCGAAACCCTATCATATTTACTTTGTTCAAACGATTCAACGATACAAGTTCACATTCCGTTCAAGCTATTTATATTTCAGGAATTCTTTCAGACAACATGATAATAATGTATGTTTTATTTACTTTTATGCCGAACATATTACTCAATATAAATCTGGAAGTTATAATCAAGGTAAAAAAAATATCAACTTACCCATCAATATAATACAAACAAAACAACACTGTTTAATTTTTAGTGAGCCGCTTATATAGCTGACAATAAACCAATTTGGCTACGTCTCATCTAAATATTTGGTAAGTTTTTCAAATTATTTAAATGCAAGAATATAAGGTGAAGAATCTACCATATATTTTCTGCAAAGGAAACTCTGTTTTGTCCGTTTTTGTGTTTTTGTTTTATCATAGTTATGTTGTCAAATGTTGAGCTGTAAGATTTCACATTTAATGTCATTCATGTATCTAATGAAATGCATTGGTAACTTGTCTGCTTGTCCGATTTTAAATCTTACTCAATATTGAAATTTGAATCTCTTGTAACATACGTATAAACAATGCAAACCTGCTGACTAATATTTGAAAAGTACCGATTACTTTAATAATTGGAACTGTCCAATAATTGATTGATATTGCAGTCTTGTAATAAAAGGATTAAAGACAAACCCCGCAATCAACATGATAGCATACAACAATTACAATCATCTCTGAACATACGCCATTACATTCGTTTATCAGTTGTAATTTCAGTGTTAAATGCAACCAATGCCCTAATCTTTTGTCCGATGTATCATTGTTGTGCCATCGACATGATTCCATAATGGCATCAGAACATTGGCACGTGGCCACCTTCTACAACTTCAACGCGTGCTGACTTCTGTAAAGCGAAATATTTTCAAGAAAATCACAATGACGAATTTCCAATTTGAGATATTGTTGTCCCAGTCTAGCGTGATGTCGGACAAACAACATAAATGAAACATCTAGATTGTAAAGAATCTAAACAGAATATTAAGTCAGCCGTCTCGTGTGTCATACTATTCAAGACGTCTTCGCCACAGTTGGTTGAAATTGCATCGAATAATTATTGTCTAAGAATATAATAACACTAGCATAGACTAGCTGCCGCCAGCGACCCAAAATTTGTGATTAGCATGGTCAGCAGTTAACGTGCTAACATTTAGCTACGTCGTTAAATGAGACGCATCAGATGTGACCTTTTTAAGTGCATCGTTTCACGTCCTTAGTAACGGTAAGTTAGTGTTTATAAGCAAATTACACCTGTACCTAGACACAGTGTGTAAAGTCTTTTTTTTTACCAACTTTAAGGTGTAATAGCCACTTTTTAACTATAAGCAACTGAATTAATATGTATGTTTGATTTTGCGTATATCGATATGCATATATTAAAAGCGTATTTAAGTTTTGAATGATCATAGCTGTTTATGATCCACATGAAGTTCGTAAGTTTAGATTTTTTTCATTCGCTTTTGACCATTTTTGGAGGTTTTTATTAAACTTTCCCTTTATAATTGTTTAATTTTACCTGGTTTAAAAAACTAGTGTCGCACTATTTTCAAGTCACATTCCAATGGTCTATGTATTCTAACAGATCTTAAATAAATGACATGAAGATTTGGGTGATTTTTAATCGACGATGGAAATGACAAAATGGAAACATGACTGCAAGTCATTGCCTGTTTCGTAAAGTTCCATTTGGAACATGTACAAACCTAACAGGGATTTACCGGCATTTTGCCGATACTGTGCAGCGACATTCCTATCATTACAGCAATGGGGTACTTATTAGGTGCCCAGGGACTGAACCTGGCCGGCCTATTATACTGACACCGACGAGTCAGACGTAATGCTGTCTCCTTCACTATGAGCGTTAGGAAGAAAGCCAGTATTATCAACTTTAAATTCTTTGGTTTGACCCGGCCGGGGTTTGAACCCGCTACCTCCCGATCCGCAAGCCGACGCTCTACCACGTGTGCTATTGCAGCAGGTCAAATCTGAACATTGCATGTAAAAAGCTAGAATCAAATGTAACAGTTACATAATTAATGGTAAATTTGTATTTTATTTCTTATATTTATCATTCTTTTATCTGAAGTTGGGAAAAATAAAGAGGATATACCGAACCAATTTGATCTACATCATTTAAGTGACTAAGGGATCGTACCCACGTATTTACAATAACTAGACAAACGTATGTTTTCGTTCAACCAACTCATTCCACAAGTTAAACAAAAGAAGTTTACATACGATCCAAATCTTCACTTAGGCTCAGCGTTTCAGTGTAACATGGTCATTCTCGCAAGTTAGTCCCAATTTGCATATAGGTAATTAAGTAACAGCCTTAAATACTTCTTTCAGCTGTATGGCTTTCCGTCATCATGCAAAAAAAAAAAAGAAAAAAAAGGATTAGTAAATATGTCTTAGCTGCAAGTGTTAATCATTCTTTCTCGAGTACTGTATTTGAAATTATATTAATTATAGATCAGAAGACATTTTTCCTACAATTAGGTGCGTACACTTGGGTCTTTCTTTATTTAAGAAAAAAAATATATTGTGGACGAAGCAGTTTCATGTAGCCGTTCATCCAATTAGATTTAAGTCTAGTCGTAATGTTTGAATGAACGTATTTTATTTACGGGCAATTTTACAGGTAGCGGAAACTATCTTGCAAGTTCAATTACAAGGTCTTATTTGCGTAATAAAAATCTTACTTACTTCAAATGCTTTATTGGATTAAAGCAAAACTTATTTATCTAAATGTTTAATTAGACAAAGACAGATCGTTTGTTTAACGTGGTAATTATTTTATATTTCTCCCTTTTGTTACTTTTGTATTTAATTAAGAATTTTCGCTAAAAGTATGTGATATTAAAAAATATTTACATGCATTTACATTTACACTTATATACACCCTAAGTATACCAAGAAAAGAAAGAAAATAAGCAGGTTTTTATTCATACCCTGAATTAATTTTATAAGACCGCATGTAGACTTGGAACATCTCTTGTCCAGCCGATCAATAGATATTGTTCAATACAATAGACTGACCGGAGGTGTTTATTTTCTGTTATCTGATTGTGCGTCAAAATGACTAGTTTCTAGTTACTAGATTGTTACCGCGGCAATCAATTGGAGGCTGCAAACTTAACATTTGTCAATGCTCCTTCTTGCTAACGATCCGACGATTAGAAGACAAAGAGAATGGTGATGTATTATTTGGAAAATCATTTGTATATGCGCTGAGATTGGCACGAGGTTCAATTTTCGCGATCTTGGTGTGAAAGGACCACAATGATTTAATGGCTGTTGTCTACAGTTGCAATTCAATATCAATATAATCAAAATCGGTTAATCGAACGATATCATTAGTATATTACTACTGCAAATTATACAGTAAATTAGCATGGTCAGCAGCTAAATACGAATAAACAAAGACTTAATTGTGCCTTTTTGATGAAATATACGGGGAATAGTGCATGGATTTTCTCTTACCGACACTTATACAATAAGACGCAAACATTCCCCACGCAACCAGTGTTGCTTCAACTAAGTCGTATGTAAGTACATATAGTCAAGATTAAATTATTCTGAACATGTCCTCCGTTTGATTTAAAAGCGGCATATTGACTCTTGTTACACATTGTTGCGAGTTAATCTTAGTCTTTTTAAAAGTACACGACGATGGAACGACTTTCTGGTCTGTTATATAAAGTCACTAACGCAGATATAATTGAACACAAAATGCAGACGTTTTCTGTAACCCCTCTAGTAGTAGACTTGTATAATATATTTTCGACGTAAAATAATTTACTTAGTTCAATGCAATAGTCATATAGATAAATACTTATTTACCATGCTCAAACACTAACACTTTTTTCGGCGTAGTTTTCCTATCTTACTTTTATTTAACAAATGATGACGTAAGGTAAGACCGAATAAAACTGAAGATAACAATTCCATGTACCGTCTACCTCCAATCAGGACGTCACATTCTAGAAGAGAAGACGGCATTACCTTCCAGAAAGTACAACACTTTTATCTTTAATACATCACTCAAAATCCTGCATATAGTTCTTCAACTATTTAATCCCTTTCAAATATCATAAAGCACAACGTCCATACCCTCAATTCCATTGCTTGCGGGGACTGAATCAGATCTTGACAATGAAATGTTGACAATCATATTAGGTATATAAGGTGCCAGAAAAAGTACACCTTTATTCGTAACGAGTTTATTTCTTACAACAATATCAATAACTTGTATTAATTAAAGCGTTAAAAGCATCTCATGTCATTTTCAAATATAGTCTTTGCTATTTAACAATCCTTTGGTTTGTCTATGTTAGTGTGTTTGGTATTGCCAATATACTTAAGGTAGACTTATTGTAATGCTTTCCCGCAAAATTTTCTAATGATCGCCGAATGTCGTGAACATTCGGATCAACCTCGGTCCAACTTCGGCGAACATCGTAACACCTCGGGATCGTTCGGATTATTTGGTCTGTCTCTGTTCTCATCTTTATAACTGCACTTCCGAAATGAGTTTTCGCGACCGCCAATGTCGATTTGTTTCCACAAGGAAACGCAAAACTGGCAAGCATCGTTCAATTATTGAACATAATTACAATGCACATGGCGAAAGGACATCACCAAGAATTGAAAAATGCTGTATCGGCAGGAGGATTGTCGAAATAGACGTGCTTTGGCGAATTTGCAGTCTTGTCAACAGTGCCGCCTGGGCCCAGTTGCCTTGTCACACAAGACCTTAGTGGGTGAACTTCCTAAAGGACTTGCTGGTTATTTCTATGTCAGATGTGAAAATCCTGAATGCAATTACGTAAATCGTGTACCATATGGTTCAACCCATAAGATCAAGAAGAAGGGCATGCCATGTTTTGTCATAAACACAAAACTCGGTGCAGGTAAGAGTGTTTACATATACAGAATATTGTTTACAAATTTATTATTAAAAGTTAATGTCTAGAATTTGAAAATATTAGTATCTCTTGTTGCAGAGTGGTCTTTTTGTATAGTTTAGTTTAACCGTAGCGAAACACTCAACATATTTTATTAAGCACTTCCTGTCAAATTTCAGTCTAAATTGAATAGCAAGATAATGGAATCCAATTAAATTTCATTGATATACCAATCAATCACCGCAGCAGTTGCCTAGTGGTAAAGCATTTGCTATACATACCAGTACATGGAAAGTTGTGTGCTCATTATCAGACCACATCATACCAAAGATGATATAAAAAATGGTACCACTACTGACTAGGGTCCTTGCTTCGCTCTCAGCACAAATACAAAATGGCTCTGGCTGATCTCCTTTGAAACCTCATTCTAAACATTGAAATAATTATAAGTTGCATTTATCGACCTTAAATAAATTAGCATAAAGCAGTCATTGAATGAGTCTAATTTTTCTGAATTTATCATTCCAGCTATGATTGACACCATTGGTGGAGCAGACAAGGCCAACAATGTCCTGGCTGCTCTGAACCTAAGGCCAATAAGTAATCCTAACCTCAAAAACATGGAGATTCGATGCGGTGAGGTAATAATCGGACTCAAGGATTTGTCGAAAGCCAGCCCAAGATGCATTTTCCATGGAAATGAGGTATTTTTGTTTTTTATTTATAATTTTAATTGTAATTGTCTCCTTTGAGTATTGATGTCCCATGTTTAAATCCTTATGTCAGCACATGTCAAACAGAATGCATATGATATGAATCCTTGATGCTTAGAAATTAGCATTTATAAATGTGCTGTAAATAGCTGAACAAACTCACTGTATCAAGAGAAAGATCATAATGTAATTTCAATTTGCTATCAACTGTTAATTTTTCTTTGTGGATGCTGCTAAATCATAATTTCTTAGTAAATTATAAATGTTATAATTTTTGTATTTATTTATTGTATCAAATACTTTCTACTTTCAGTAGTGTTATAGTATGATACAATAATTGATCTTTTATTATTCAAAATGCTAATAAATGACATTTCAGTCCATATTTTTTTCAAATATTATTTATGTATAAAAAGTGAAATATGTTGAATAATGAAGTCAGTTGTTTCTGTATAGTTTTTATACTTGTTTCAGTTCGCGGTGGAGTTATACCTCACATCACTCAGATTGCTGCGACCAACCTTCAGACTGGTGACAAATTGAACCTCTATGTCCAATTTCAGCAGAAGCCCAGAGAGTTACAGGAATAACAACCAATGGAACATCAATGGCAGTAAATGGCAAAGAAATTGAATCTGTTGATATAAAAACAGGTCTTCAGCAACTGTGTTCCTGGCTTCAGAAATTCAAGGATGTATGTTTAGTTGCACACAATGGTCGTCGTTTCGACTTTCCAGTGCTGATAACTGCTCTGATGAAAAACAATCTAAAAGAACAGTTCATGCAGTGTGTGTTGGCATTTTGTGATTCTATGGCCTTGTTCAGGAAAGTATTTCCCAATCAGTGCTTGAAGCAGGAGAGTTTGGTGAAAAGTGTGCTTGGTGTTGCATATGATGCGCACAATGTCATGGCTGATGTGGAGAGTCTAGGAAGACTAATTCAATATACATTGCCTCAAGTTAAAAGCATAACAGTGTTTACTTTTAGCCCAGAGGCAGTGCACAACAATATCTTGTACAACAAACAAAAAAGCCTCAATATTCGATCTTTAGATATGCTGATGGCCAAAGGTGTTTTCAAGAGACCAACAGCCGAGAATATTGCAGGCTCGGGACTAAGGCTACAACATCTAAGGACCATATATAAGAGAGGAGGGGAATGTGTTTATGGAAAAAAAACAGTGAAGGGCAACCTAGAGTTACCAATCAAAAGAGGATTCTAGATGTTGTGATTCCAAATTTGGGGGAATATTTGGAGTCAGAAAAAGTGGGGGGTGGGGAAATGCCTGTTTGGACAATATTTTTATGTCATCTGTGTGTAGACTTTGCATTGTGCAACTTTTCTAATACTTTTTGAAAGTGTGAAGTGAAACTAGTTATAATTTTATGCTTAACGCATGTTAAATGTTACTTATATTGATATATTGTTATTATGACAGAGAAATGACAAATTTTGAAACTGAAGTACCAATATTTTTCAGGTGTCTATATATCAATTGTTTTCCTGGAAATGTATGCCCATATTTTATTTGTTAACTCTCTATATATCATATTTGTTTGTAGTACACTCAAATTCTATGCCCCATTTATGAAAAAAAATTTCTATGATCTTTTACCTAACATTATGAAAAGTTGAGGATTTCCGAGACTTGATTTTTTAGTTTTCTATAAAATTCACCCATATATCTTGTCAGAATAGTTATGTCTTTGTGTTATTATGGTCGCTATATCACTCTTATTTAATAATGAATAATAAAAAGTAAAGATTTACTATTGTTTTTATTATTTTTATTATTTTTTCAATTTTGCTGTTTGTAAAAATTAAAAAAATAGGTGATGACCGTAAAATATGGTTAAAAATCATATTTTTAACACATAAGTAAGGAAGTGATGTTTATTTGACAAACAGTACACTATTGCAATACATAAATACCAAAACCATCATGCTTTTTAGAACTTTGAAGAAAATTGTATTACAGACTACCTTAATGATTGCCACTTACAAAAATATAATCGAATTTTATCTTGAGTATCGATAATTTAGTACCAAGAGTTAATACGGTGTTTTTTTTTCTAAAATATTAGTTAACTGAATAAAGTGTACGCTATATTTAATGTTTAATTTATGGTATGATTTGAGTTTGTTTTCTAATTTTTTTTTTTATCTAAATGACTGACAGTTCCCAGGCGGAACTTGTCGGGTCTCCTCTTTTCGATAGATGACTCATCACGAATTTGTTCTTGCTTTTCACTTGGCATGCATGTGAAATACCTTTGTCCTGTGCCTTTTTGAAGTTTGATATATGTTGTAATGCTAAAAGAACTTTTCATATATTCTTATGCATATTATAAAGTTGTAACTGGGTTAAGATAATTGTCTTATTTTGTCAATTTCCATTATAAAGTAAGGCACTTACCCATGGGCAAAAACAATGCAAACACAACAATTAAACAAAAGAGAAAATACTGAACTTACCTGTGAAACAACTGACGTGTAAGTAAATTGTATGGGACTGGATGATGATGAATTGGATTTGGAGAAAACAGTCAGCTCCTAGAAAAAAACCTCACTATGCAACGCCACGTCTCCTTTTTTTCTTAAAATTGTTTCCATCAAAATGAGGCAACTAACATCAGGCACATCCCTCAGTAGCGTACGTACGTAGTAAAGGCAGCAGTTAATCTACATCGTCTTAAATATTAGCAATGTTGTTTATAGGAGATAAACCCAATAAATACACTGAAGCAGTATTGGCTAGAACAATGTCTTCGTTAATTATTTGTGGTACATCCTGTACATAAAAACCTTGAAATAACGTTGTTTATATGATTTTTGTGTAATATTGCATAACGCTGCTTGTAGTTACGTCATACCAGTTAAAAAACAACACTCTTTAACAGTTCATATATGTACTTGACAACTTTTAATAATAAATGAAAAACACGTTGCCAGGAAATGGTCTTATAAAGAACATTTATCTGGGTAGATTAAAATATCATTAAATCGTTTTATCCT
Source organism: Sinonovacula constricta (assembly GCA_007844125.1). Classification (NCBI taxonomy): domain Eukaryota; kingdom Metazoa; phylum Mollusca; class Bivalvia; order Cardiida; family Solecurtidae; genus Sinonovacula; species Sinonovacula constricta. Next base: position 64,917,075 of record CM017560.1, on the reverse strand, counting down.
CGACACTTATTATAAAATATCAAATAAATATATATCCATAGATACCTCTAGTGCTCTAGTCACTGTTAAATTACCACGAAAACACATTACTGTATTATAATTAGCTAGTTCATGTCAAACGTAATTATATAAAAAACATGTACATACTGTCAATCGAAGACCGGTTTATTAACATCATTCTATATGCCACCGTATTTCATCCGTCGCAACAAATAGTCAGATTACATCGGAAAAAGATTGTTCTTAATTTGACATAAAATTTAAATAGTTTAAACATAGACAATAATTAATAAACTTGTCCTTCACATTATATTTTTTCAATATTTTATATTTAATGAAACAAAGTTAAGGTTGATGGTTTGGCTTTTCCCAAAAAAGTTTATTTTAATTTATCACATTATGTATCTGATTTTAATTTGAATGGAATAAAACAAAAGATAAGAGCGTCAGCTCTACAATTGTTGGTATATATGGTTTACATTTGGACTACATTGCCTACCATTCGTAAGGTACAAATACTTACGGAGTTTTGTTCCAAGAAAAGCGGTTCATTCGCTCATCTTACTTTGAATATTTTTTGAGACAATGTGAAGGGGAACTTATTTCGATGCAAAACTTAATATAACAGACAGCAACATTTTCCATATATAAGCTCGAACTATTCTCACGACATGAGATACCTACGTCAAATACATTGTCATCCTATTATAAACATAAAAGACAACAATGATTTTGTACTAAAAATCTTAAGTACCTTAACGTAATTTGTTTGTTTATTGGGTTTATCGTCCCACAACAGTATTAAAGTTATCTGGAAAAGATGTCCACTTAAAGCCGATATGGTGCTGCCTTCACTGTGTAAAGCATGCCGTGGACATCTGGCATGATACCACAACTGGTCACATTATTTTGATTTATATGAGGGATGACCTTAAATATAATGAAACACGCCCTCAAATACATGAGTGAAAGAAGGTGAAGTTGATCACAGCAGTTGACTTAATATTATCATAAGTATGAAAATGCCAGAAATAGCTGGACTTGTATAGGTTTATTTATTGTAATAATGAATTGCATTAAATATGTTAATCTTTGCACTTTTCCTCGAATATTTCATCGAAAGGTTTGTCCCCCAAACCTTGACTTTTAATGTGTATGTTTCGATCATTAATCTTATGAGATTTTATAGGCTTAAATCGGTTGTATTATTACCACAAAATATTCTTATTCATTTATTGAAGAATATATCATATGCTTAAATATTGTTAACATCATTTTTCTTCAGTTGTTTTCTCATAGACAAAATGTAGACATATTCCATGTAAGTGAATAGTTAACACTATTTCTAAAATTTAATGGATAAAATGTTTTCATATTCTGTTTCAAGCAAAACTTTCCAATGTAGCATTATATAGATATAATTGCACATACATGTAGCGCTTTTATAAATGTATAGATTTTTGGCGGAGAGTTGAAATTGAGTGTTGATGTTCAATTTTATTTATTAAATAAATATTAAATAAATACATACAAAAATGTGAATGTTTACGACCGCAATAAAGTAACAAATCCTGAATTCGAAATCTTAACAAGAGTCCATTTGTTTTTATCATATATTTAAACTAAAACTTAAAACAACACAAGGCAATAATATATACACGTACGAAAAATGAAAAAAAGGCTTTACACAAAATCCAACTGATACCGCTTTGGAATGATCAGTCGGTAAAACGACCATCTATTATGCAGAGTGCAATGAACGTTATTTAAATATAAATTATTTTCACAATTACGAATGAAATCTGAAAGGTTAATTATGTCTATTACCGTTGTGTATTTAAGAAAACTCAAATTTAGTCAACTTACTTTACTTATCGATATACTGGTATATTTTTATATCACTCTTTAAGTTATGTTTCAATAAATGCAAATTCATGCCGTATCTGACATAATATCAAACGCGACTAACGATAATGGCGGCTCGTCATTAGTTTATTTGTTTATTGGGGTTGTCGTCCCACCAACAGTATTTCAGTTATCTGGAGACGGTGTCCACTTGAAGCAGATATACTGCTGCCTTCACTGTGTATAGAATGCCGTGAGCACCTGACATGATACCACACCCAGTCACATTATCCTGACAACGGGCCAACCAGTCGTGGAACTACCCTTATATTTGCTTGAGCGTTAGCAAGGGAGCTATACAACTACCATTTTAACTGACTTTGGAATGTCGCGGCCCGGGATCGAACCCGGGGCCTCCCGTACTTGGAGCCGACGCTCGTCATTAGGCCAAGGAAACATACTATAGGCAGTATATATATAGACGATCCCTTCCATCATTTCCCTTTTCTTGGTTTTGTTATAAACATCGTCCCTAATAAAGCAATTATATTTTAACACCGACATACTTCATAACGTACTTGCAATCTAATCTAATGCTTGGCTATGAAAAAGAACAATAAAAAATTGGCCCAGAATCCTTTATGCATTGTAGCTCTTATAATAATGTCGGTCTGTTATTACGATTTATAATATTTTCATAAGTAAACACTATTAAATGCATCTTGTACACCTGAACCTTAAACTGGCTTTAACTACTTACACAGTTGAGTACGTTTCACAAATTGCAATAAGAGGTGCGGATGTTTTGCTTTAGAACTATGCACAAGTTGTTGTTATTTAATAAGGACGATGTTGTGAACATGTCTAGATCTGCCAAGTTTATTATAACAACATCATTTAAACATGTATACGTTAAAAGCACAACGAATATTGTGTTTATCGTCTAACCAACTTCGTTTCTTTAACATGGCAACCATAAGATTGATGCCGTGAAACCCTGGCACAATACTACACCGAGTAAAGTTGTCAGGGCACTAGGCTGACCACTTGTAAAAAATATATATTTTGTTGAGCGTTATACTAAATTTTGCAGAAGTAACAAACCAGTCGAATCGAAAATAAAATGTCCTGGCCGAATCAACGGCCACCGTTCTTATTTATCATCGATCCAGCATTAACGTGAGTCCATTATTACAAATGAACACTGGCACATGTCGGCTTTCAGCTTCCACCTGATTACAGGTCGCTTTAATAAAGTAGCAAGATATTGTCAATAATAACGAAATTATTTCATGACGCCGTCACAAGCCCGTGGCAAATCGAATTGGTATAGAACCAGTCGTGTCATTTGGAGGGTTCTGCATTATGGTATATTTATCAAATGGAGAATACATCAAACAATAAAATTTTACTAAAAATGTAACTGTTCCTATGATTCTGACTACTAATACATTTAATACCTCACTGAATGAAAAAGAAATGAAAAAGGTGACCGGATGACAAGCCAGGAAGATATGTCATCGCTCTCTTAAGTAAAACTAGACCAATTAAATGCAGACTGATTATAGGTTCATCAATGCATCGCCTACCAACAAACTGTCAATGTTAAACCAACTTATAATCGTATAGAGAGTTGTCCTTAACATATGTAAAATTTCAGCGAAGGTCACTTTTCTTATGTGAAGTACAGGAGTCACTTCTAAAGTAAGCTATGTATGACACCTATAATTGTTTTATTTAGATATAACGCGGCGAAGCTAACAGTCTATTATAGTGATGTCAGGTAGAACCTTGACATATGTCGGAGTAGAACCCGAATCTTGTTATGGATTAAATTGCTTTAACCGGAACGCATGTGTACATAGTTACATGCTGTTTTCCTTAACATTGTCATCGAGTTGTGTTTTTGACTTTGCATACATGAGAAGATGGAAGTATTCGATGATGCAGTATAAAGTATGCAACTCATAACATGTATTGTACAGTACAATTTCGTATCATACTGAATAATTAATTAACGTTTATTTCGCTCAAACACATTCCCTTACATTTTTCTTCAATCAATATTATATATACCTTATATATACCTCGTGTCTGTATCAAATGATACAACGACATTTGTTGAAAAAAATGCAATGAAAAAAGAGTACTTGTACATACAGTCTTGCCCTGGCACATTACGCTACAAGTTATGTATTTTTTTCATATTACTTTCACGTTATTATTTTAAAATATTAAAACGAAGTACATGTAAACATCAATTTCGGTTCATTTGTCGGTTCTCTTTATTGCGATTAAATGTCATGTCCACTCTTTTCATAAGGACATTTATATTTAATTGTCAACTGAAAATAGGCAATGCAATGAATCAATTCAGAACGGTAGTTGTATCAAGTACGATTATACTTTTCGTATGTAGTAAACAGTTTTAATCAATTATAGTTAATAATTATGATCGAACACGATTTGATAACATATACCGAACCTTTCCCTTTGCTTTAGTCCTTAATCAAACGGAATCAAATCGAAAAAGCCCAGTGACATGTTTATTACGGTGCTTAAGCTTAAATTAATTGTTGTATTTCAAGCAAACAAATAGACAATGTAAAATTACTCGTCTAGTTTCAAATTGCGAATAAATGCACAAAAGAAAGACATGTACTTATAGAAAAAACAATCGTATAAGAATATATGACAAAATCCCAATAGCATTGCAACATATACCAGACCCTGAAAAGGCACAGTACAAAGGTATTCACATGCAAGCCAAATCTAAAAGAAAGAACAACTCTGTGTTGAGTCATTCAACAAAAAGAGCAAAGCCAACTGTTACCTCCTTGGAACGGTCAGTCGACAAAAAGGACCAATTGGGCGGCTAAACTCGGTTTTACAGACTTTTAACCTCACACTTCCTGATGGGTTTCTCAAATGGGTTTCAGAAATTTTTATGATGGATGAAACTGAAATTCCTTTGTAATTACCCAGGTCATGTTTTGGTCCTGATTTGTAAAAGATGAATATGGAATGACAGTTTTATTTCATTTAATTTAGAAATTTCCGGTTTCAAAGTAATAATTTAAAACAGCATAGAAACAGGGCTGTGACATCTTCTGTACGTTTGTAGAATGCGGCACCAATCCCATCTGCCGCCAAAATTTTGCCATTAGATAATTTTGATATTGAGTTAACTTTACCCAGTATAATGGCTAATTTAGGTTATTGTTTTAGGTATGTTCCTCATTGATATAGTCAGTATGCCTACTTTCATTTCCACCTTGTTCATAATATGCTTACTAAAGTACGTAAACCTTTCAGTCATATTAATAATGCTGACTGGATATTTCCTACTGCGACAGTTATTATTAAACATTTTCCATGATGTATTAACCTTATCTCAACAATTCAAGAGCTTTGTCCTCTCGCTACTTTGAAAAATACTTTTCTTTTAGGTTAAATTCATTCGGAATTTAATTTTTGCATCCTCAAAGAACTTAAGGTCTTTGGCTTCGTAAGTTACAAGAAATGTCCACAAAGCTCTGTACCTAATTTTGTTTTATATTTCACACTCTTCATCCCACCAGAATGGTTGTCCGTCCATATGTTTCGAGACCACACTTGACTTTATTATCATATTATTTGCCTCAATGTGAAATATTTGTGTAATTAGTGATACGACCGGATCAACAATCTCATTAAGTAATACTGATTTCATTCTTCGTGAGCAAAGAAATATAATAGATGAATGCATTTTCTTGCACACATCAAACGTCATAGTAAACTATTGTGAAATTGAATATTCAATGGCATATTTTCATATAAAAGTTTGCAAGTTAATCCAGTTATTAATAAAGCGTATTGAAATAGTACTGTTAAGCGTCGTCAAAGTCTTAGTCAATAATTGATAGTATAATCTAATCACAGAATCAGAACAAACTTAAGCCATCGCTCATCAGGGACAGTTTAAATTCATCAAGACGATGTCAAGGACTTGTGACATCAGTACTATATACTTGTTAACATGTTTGTTATTTTTTAATTTTTGTTAATTCTTTGGATTAATAGAACTTCACGTTCCATGTTTCATGAAAGCATATAATATTATTATCAAACCTAAATATAAAAATGTTGACCCGGCTTACGCCTCGGTCGCGTTACCTTTCTCATGCGTCATAGCCTTGACCGTTTTGTTTAAAGATGACATGATTTCTTAACTTGTATTTGGCGATACCCATAGCAAATGCATAGCTAGCCATAGCTCTTTCAACCGGTCAAAGCCCCTTTATTGAATGACCGTTCTAAGGCAGAAACCGGTTAGTTGTCTCTTTGTTTCTGTATTGTTACAAACGTCATTTTAAACAACCATGCTGTGTTTACTGTGTTTTTTTTTTGTGTTGCAACCCTGATAGAGCCTTGTAACATTTCTGTGTTGACAATGTGTGTTGTCACTCTCCGTGTGATGTGATATTGATAAAGTGACAAGTTAGAAACACATTTAAAATTAACAAATTGACTAGAGTTGTCATTCTAATTGGAAACAAACGACCAATCTTCCATTTTATTAAACTTCGTCAATGGCGTCATAAAGAAATTGATTAATGTCGTATTTTATTTAAAATATTCCATTAACTGTCTACAAATGACTAATGGTTTACATTCCATTCAAACTATTTATCTTTCAGGATCCATCTAAGATATCGAAACTAATTAATAAACAATAACAGTTTGTGTTATTAATGCTTTCCAAGCGAATCATTATACTAAATATGTTGCGTTGTTATTCGTCAATTTTTATGTATTTCATGTTCATGTTATTAGTTAAATCTGTAGAATGTGTTTGTTTGTTTCATTTTGAATCGAATTCCTGATAAGGCGGCAACTGTCGGGTTTGCTCTTATTGTTAAATGACTCATCACAGATTTGTTCTCACATTTATATTTGGCGTGCATGTGGATACCTTGGTCCTGAGTTGTTGTTTTTGTTTCAAAGGTCATAGGACTTTGTCTTCTATATTCTTATTCATGATCACAACAATGTTACTTGTGCAGTGTGGAGGTCGTAAAAATCTCCCCGTGCATGTAATCTATGTTGTCATTTAATTCACCCTATATGGATTGTTACGTGTATTTCCTTTGATGGACATTGGACTTTGGTTCCTCAATTCCATCTCCGCATGAACAGGATGCTACAACTATTTACTCTTCTCTGGCCATCTCTTTTTCTTGATTCGAAAAGTTTATTTCATTTCATATTAACGTTTTCTGAAGGTTTTCTAATCGAAACAATACCTATCTTTCTTCTAAACACTATGTGGACATTATTTTTCAATGACGTCACTGCTTTCGTCATAACTTGTCCAACGAAACGTCAGCGCTTGGACACTTATTTAAATGAATCAGTTTTCTTATCACTGCTTGCATTCGAGAAACCCATCAGCTCTGTAAAACCGATTTAAGCACCTCAGTCGGTCCATATTGCCGACTGGCCGTTCAAAGGCGGTAACTGTCGGGTTTGCTCTTCTAGTTTAATGACTCATCACAGTTTTGTTTTTACATTTACATTGGGCGTGCATGTGGATACCTTGGTCCTGTGTCTTTTCAATTTTTGTATATGTTGCAATGCTTGTAGGACTTTGTCTTATATATTCTTATTCAAAACTTTTACAACCTAAGTATAGACAGTGCACATCTGTTTACTTGTGATATAATGTACAACAGATTGAAATGTGTAGAATACTTAAATAATTAGCATTATCCAATAATTTATTACAGTCATAAAATAATTGGATTGACAAAAAAACACATACACAATCAACATATTATCATACGAAAATTGACATTCATACGCCATTATATTCGTTTGCCAGTTGTAATTTCTATTTTAATGCACCTGATTCACTTAGCAGTTGTCAATTGTATCATTTTTCGGCACCAATCCCTTATGTCATCGGAACATTGGCACATGGCGGAATTCAACATCTGCTTGATTGCTACAACGCGAATTGGCATTTATGTAGTTACACTTTGTCCTAAACTAACAAATGCGTGTTTCCAATGTGAGATAAATGTATCGTTATTTAGCGTGGCGTTGGGCAAACCACGTAAGTGGAACGTCTGCAGACTTAAACGAATAATAAGCCAACCTTGCGTGTATCACACTATTCGAAAAGACGTTGAAACATTTGGTTGAAATGTCGTGTTAAAATTAAATTGTTTTCTACGAACAGACTAACGCTCGCACCAACACGTGCTGCCGCCAGTTACATGCATTTGACGTAAAATGAGTTGCGATGCTGACAAATGCACCAGTCCACGGCATTACTAATGTTGCTTTGTGCTAATGTACTACCTTTCCATAGAGAACCTTAATTGCTAACTACACGTGTAAATCATGGCCAGACAAAAATGTTAAACATCATTTTGTACCGTCTTAAATGTGTCACTTTTAACTTAATGCAACCTTGTTCATATATAGTTACTCATGATATTGTACCCATGTGCTTGTATTTTAGGAGTTAATTTGTCTTTAATTTCAACCTGTGTAACCTTTAAGAGTTTTCCTCATGATCTTGATCATTTATTAATGGCTTTATAAGTTTCCGCTTATGGTAACATGTCAGCTGGTTGAAAACAAACAAGTTATATTATACAAAGCCATTATGACACACTACTTTTCAGCCCCCATCCATCTTGGAAGAGATGATAAATGATATTGACTTCTAGATTAATATACATCGGTCAGTTAAATGACAGAACGGTGCTGGGAATTCAACAAGAATGTAATAGCCATCTTTGTAAAGTTCAAGTAGACGTGTACACAACTGAGAATGCATCGAGGCTCGTTTGTAATCACAGTCATACCAGTTACAATTAACCAAATCCGGCATTAAAAATGGTCTATATAGGGCACGCCTGGAGAGATAACGGGACCAAATCCAACAGTGTCTGTCTAAGTATGGCTTTAAGTCACTGTTTTCATATAGTGTCAACGACCTGTCTGGTTATATTTAAAGCATTGCAGGTTCTTGGCTGCAAAAAGGTCAATTGCAAGCAGTACGACTATGGATACCGTCAGCAATAAATTTTCTGATAAGTATTGTAAAGATGTCAGAAAAATTATTGAGACCCATTAATTTCTCTAACTTGTATAAAATTTTTCCATAAAGTGCAAGTTGGCATATGCTTTGCTGTATAAGTGTTTTCACACTGCTATTACAGTTTGAAGCAATAAAATCATTGCGGTGAAAGAATCTTGAAAACGCATTCCTTAATTTGTGAAATCGAAAGCCTTGCTAAAACAGTTGAAAAGCAATAACCGGTTTTCTAGCATTGAACTCTTATTCTTTCGTACAAACCCGTACAAAGTTTGTAAAGTGGGCTATGTAAATGTAGCAAGATGTGAATCCTCGTCAAAGAATGGAAAATTCACAATACTGAAGTTGAAATTGGCTCTTGTCCTAGATTCTTTAAGAGACGTTATCACTGGATATAACGATTTCAGTGTCGAGAAATGCGGTATTTAAATGTCAGTTATCTGCTTTTTAAGGGCAAGTTCTGGAGGGTAAATCTCGTGGATCATTTGAGAAAAGAATGATATATAGTCTGAATGTGCATGCAGCTAAGCAGGTGACAGCCATGCTTACCTCTTTTTGCTGTAGGGTTTTCTGTAATGGCGTTATTCTAAACAAATCGACTAATTTTAATCTATATTTCTTTTAGCTGCAACAGTTTCTCATGCGTGTTTATTCAATGAAGTTGAATATATACTAATGATAGAGCAGCGGAATACATACTAAAGAAATAAAACTATCTGTTGATATTTCCATGTTTAAAAAGTAAGTTTCTTGAGGGCGAGGTAATTGCCCATCCAATTAGGTTGACTGGGTTTAATGTCTAAATCAGTTTGTCTTATTTACGGGGCGGTTATAGGCGAATTGTCGGACAATCTCAGTCAGTCTGTCTTGTTTGCGTGATCAAGTTACAATTGCTTAATTGTTTTGATTAAAGAAAACGTATTTGTCTAAATGTAGAACTTATACATAGACAGACAGTTTGTTTATTTATTGTAAAAGTGGTAAGTATTGTATATTGCTTGTTTTTGTTTTGGGTTTTGCTTAACCCAATAAAATACTACCTTTGTTAGATGTATGTCATATTGTGTATGCCACACAAAATGGTGCAAATTATTTACAAATATATGTATGCACACCCTAATCATACCAGGAGAAGAAGGAAATTGAACAGGGTTTTATTTATACCCTGAATCAATTGTTACATTAAAACGTTAACAAGAATGTTACTAATGCAGTAGTCGTAAAACCTCTGCTTGCATGTGCATGTAATCTATGTGGTCATTTAATACATCCAATGAGGATTGTTACGCATTCCTTTAAAGAACATTGGACGCTGGTTCCTCAAATCCATCTTCAAAATAATAGGATGCTACAACCGAATTAATTTTAATCAACTGTGGTTCTTCGATTAGAGCTAATACTTCTCACTCGTTTATGTGGACATGATTTTTCAATGACACAACTTTCGTCATAACTTATCAAAGAAGACGTCAGCGCATGCACAATTATTATTTAAATAGATTGTTTTCCTTTTCATTTTGCAATTGAAAACCCCGTAGAAAGTGCGAGGTTAAAGTGCGAGGTTAAAGCTCTGTAGAACAGGTTTATTCATTTTCATATACTCTTATTGGAGCATTTCTTTTCCAGGCGATCAATTATTTTTTTTTTAATAAAAATGACTGACCCGGAGTTGTGGATTTCCTGTAATATAAATGTGCTTTAAAATGGCTAGGTACTGCAGCGGACTTCTATTTTTCAATGCTTCTTCTTGCTAACCATCAAACGGTAAGAAGACAGACAGTGAGACTGACGATTATCATTTATATAAAGCTATTTATATTATGATGATATTTGCCTGAGGTGTAATTTAAGCGAGCTTACTATGAAACGACCTCAGTGTTTTAGTGACATTTATCTAGGCTGTAGAGATAGTTGCAATTCAATAGATATCAATATAATTTCGATTTGGTAAATCGCATGATACCATTGGTATATTATTACCTGCAACAAAAGAATACATAAATCATTATTGACTTTCTCTTACCGAGACTGAAAAATAAATCCCTAACATTCCCTAGCAGTCACTCATACTCAACTTAAGCTCTATGCATGTATATTAGTCAAAATTTAATTAGTCTAAACATGTTGAAGATATTTTGTTTGAGACTCTTTAGCAAGCTCTCTGTCCTGTTAATATATATATATGAATTTGTTCTCCTTCTGATTTAAAAGGCAGTATATTGACACATGTTATACAGCGTAAAGTTAGTGTGGCTTCTGGTAATGATGCACGTCTCATTGTTGCAGAAGTAAGGTTTCTTGGTTATGTTTTACTTGGCAATCATGGAGAACCGACAATGGAACGACTTTCTAATTTATTATATAAAGTCACTAACGCAGAAATAATTTAACCCAAAATACAGAAGTTTCCTAAATCTCACCTCACTAGTAATAGACACAACATTTATAACATATTTCTGACACCGAATTATTTACTTTTAGTTATATGAAATAGTCCCAAATACTTGGGAAGTAAAACATGCTTTAACACTTAGACATTTTCGGTGTAGTGTTCAAATCTCACTTTTACGCAAGGTCAGCCTGAATTAACATTGAAGTGACTCTCATTTGTAAAAATGGAAGATAACACTTCTATATACCATATTGTACCGTTAAAACGCCCCCGTGGCAATATTCTTCAAAAGGGAAAGTCATTAAATTCCAGAAACTATGCCGACAATACGTTTATGTATAATGCATACCTCATAATCATACATAAACTTCATCTCTAATTTACTCCCTTTCAATATCACAAGGCACAAACCCTCACTTCCACCTGCTTTCGCGGACAGAATCAGATCGTAAATTGTTGGCAATGCTACAAGGCGGCAAAAATGTACATTTTTGTTGTCTGTGTTTAAACGAGCTTATTTTTAAAAAAATATATATCCGTGATTCGTGTTAATTAAAGTCTTACAACACTTCGTATCTGTTCTTAACATATATATCTTATTATCCCTGTCGGAGCAAGTTGGTTTTCCAGCTAAAATGCGTTACGCCAATGGTTCTATCCAGACGTAACTCTGGGTTCTTTCTCTACTAGGGCAGTCATGATACGCTTGAAGCGTACACCATTATATTGTCGTATATATAGAGTGCAGTTTGTACCACAATATATTCCCATATTTGATCAAACTATAATAAGGAACTTTACACCAACTTATAATGAACAGAATTAACAATATGCTAGAGTGTAATATGACATTGTTTTATAAACTTTGTAACAGGTAAACACAGAAACAAGAATGAACTAGGACTAGAATGTACCAAATACAAACAATCAAGCAACAAATTAACTGCCAAAAATCACAACAGTGTAGTGCGATGCACTAAGTTAATTCGACCGATGATGACGACTCACGAATTATGTAAGTTGGTTGCACCTCCATCTGTACCTTAATGCTCATCAAAATGTCAACACAATGTCGACACATGTACTCATTTTCTTTGTTTATATATATCATCCCTCACATAGAAGTGATCCCAAATAATCATTTGAAAAATCATTCGGCTCGGCCATATTGTTTATATTGTGTAATAACTCTTGGACATATGACTGCTTTATGGTTAGCATCCTCTACAGCTTTAGTAATGACTGTTTCGTGATTGGTTGATTTTCTTGTAATACCTGTCACAGTCCTTGTTTCCATAGGTTTGAGGTTAATGTTCCTGCTGAGCTAGATATGGTAAGTACGGCCGTTTTCCATTCGTCTGGTAGTTGATTGTCTTTAAGTGAATGCATCACGTTTCTGATGATGTTGGTTCCAAGGAGGACTTGTACTTTTTTGTGATATTCTGTATTTGGAACTACCAGAAGAAGTGTCGGAAATGCTTTACCTTGGTTCTGTAACATAATATCTGCTTCTATGTAACCTAAATATGGTAATGATGTCCCATTTGCTGTCTCAATTGTTATTCCAAAGTCTGTCATGTTGTATATTTTTGGCTTGTCAGGAAGGTTTCTATACAAGGTTTCTAAATTGTACCGACCACCGTTATAATGATAAAATATAATCCAATGACAATAACGTTCTAAGTATTCTGCAACGAACTATACGCCGCATTACTCGTGCTACCATATTACTCTCCTACCATGTATTTAACATTTAACTACATTTTCAATCGGTTATTGGCGACCGCGTTGCATTAATACGGGCATTGAAGTTTACAATTGTAAAACAAACAAACTGTATGCTCATTGTGTATCGCGGTACAGTATTGGCTTTACCCCGTATCGCAATATACCGGTATACCGCGACAGTCCTAATCTCCACCAATAACTAGCTGGACGTCGCCAAAATGACCATTATTACATCCGTTAACAAAACAACACAAACAATAGTTCTTGTTATTAAATAAAGTTCTCTTGTGTTTGTAATTGTTCTTTTTCTTTATTTTGAGTAGCAATCGTTCATACGATTTTTATGTAAAAGATCAGTTGACCTTGTAAACTATAGACTTTATGTAACGCTTAACTGTAATTTAAGGTATGATTTGAATTGTTTTATTTTATGAACTTTTATCTCAATGCTCTTAAGAATAGTTATGTCATATTTTAATGCAAACAACATATGCAAATTTGACTTTAATGGAAAAATATCACTCTTTTTGTATCATGTATTTGTGATTGGGTTCATATAATTCATATTTTGTCCAGTTCTAAACGAATTCTCTCGTCTCTGTTTTTTGTCACTTTTACAATAACTCTTTAATGCCTTTGTCCATTAGTAGTTTAGATTTAAATATCTGCATATAATAAGATTTTTCATATTTTCCTTTTGGATATATATAACTAATTGGAAAACGTTCATATGAGATATACTATAAATATTAAAATTTACACAATCAGTAGACCAAGCCATACAGCGTAAACGTTAATGTGCCAACAACAAGAGTCATTTCAGACAAAAAGAAAAATGTCAGTTACTGGCATGGAAAGATCAGCCTGTCGTGGTTACATTTATAAATATGGGTTATTAAGCTCTAATATCGCATTGCCTGTATGTATTTTTAAAAGAAACTTTTTAAATAAAAAAAGACCATCAAAATATGACAACAATATGAAGCAGCTCCCACGGTAGTTAAAAACCTATAGTTGAATTCATGTACAAACAAAGTAACAGTTATAAGTGAGAATAAAACCTGTTCGAAGTTGCCAAAATCGGAACGTTATATATGAGGTATGGAGTTAAAGTAGTACGAATATATAACACACAGACCTCGGCCATATGTACGAAAAGACTTGTCCGGATATCACCGTATAGTAACGAATGGTCCGATTACTACAACAGCAGCCCAGACACAAACTTCTAACGTCACAAACTTTTAACGCATACCATAAAGGGCACCGCGGAGGCGAATACTGCTATAAGCTCGAGATTTAATTCCTATGCATCATTACAGAAAATCTAAAAAGGTAGATATGATAGGTGTGTTAAAAGTCTGAACAATGGCCATGTGTTTAATCCCTAAAAAGTTTAGTGGAGCTGACCGGCAGACGTGGTGTCTGTATTACTGACATAGCCGTTGGTCAAGTATCTACGCCAAATATACAACGATATTACTAGTGCCCTCCGCTCTATACATGTCGGTTTCCACAAGCATAATCCATTGTAAAGAGTCCGTGCTGCACTGAAATTGTGTTACTACTGGCATTTGTTAGTTTCTAGTGGCCAAGCCGGTTGTCAGATATATGTGTGATAATATTATAATGTTATCAGTGACCACGACAGTGCATTTGTCAGATCCCATTGGCGTAGCTATAGGCAGCTGTCTGCGCTTCAATAAAACGGTATTACAACGGGCTACCGCACTGCAGAATTCGGTGCTGGTTTGAGTCACATGTGTGACATCACGAATTTCTAGAATTTCTATGATTTTTTGTCTTTCCAACAACCTTGGTTGATCCAAAAAGATTCTGACAATGTTGAAAGGGTATACTGCAGCAGATTGTCTGGCTATATAAAAGATTAAGGTTAATCAGTGTCTAAAACGTTGACATTAATTTGTCCCGCCCGACGATATATACAAACACAGGTATTTGTACAGGTTAATTCAGTGTTGTCATCTAGCGATACTGTCGACAATTCCATGACGGCAAAACAGCTCCGCTGCTCAACTGGTCGAACTGTTTAAAGTCATAATGCTTTAAATTATCCATATGAAAAACCGGATGTGTTATCCAGAGTTGTCTCCCTTGATCATTGCGTTACTGCAATTGAATAAACATCCCATCTGACCAAAAGCATGAAATCTTGCGTATTTAATGGCTGTAGAAAAGCAAAGTCTTGATCACTTGCATTCAACTGTGGTGGTCGCCATGAAAGAAAACATATCAATTATTCTGTTTTTCAAGTTTCATCAATACTTTTATGTAATATTTACAGAAAAAAAACCCATGAAAGTTTAAGCTTTGCAACATTCAAGAACAAGATCACAGTCACCTTTAACGACTGTTGACTTTTGTATCGGCTTAAGTAAATAATAGAAAGTGAAAATAAATTTTGAACCTATGATATGGTAAACAAGGTCATAAATATATTATATTTCTTTATATGATTGCACGATCTTTAAACCAATAAGTATCTTTGAGTGTTTTCATAGTCAATAATCTTCTAACTATGAGATAAAACGTTACGTCGCAACTAGAGCTACACATCATCTGTGCTAAACACGTAAACAATATCTATATATCTTTTGTATTTGTACTGATTTATTTGATCATCCTCTAGTCCCAATAACAAAATACCTGCCAATCTGGAGATATGGATACATGTTTATTACAGAAGCAAACAACAGCACATTTGTATTCTATATCTTTAAACGAAGAAATAGAAATCCCTTTAAAATGTTTAAACAAGAAGATACCATAACTGTCAAATCTTTATTCGTTTCTGAGCAAAGCTTGTAAATTGTGAAAATAACAATATTTTTATATAACAATTTGAAGAAGATAAAAAAAATGCGAATTCTAAACGGTTACATGCCATGCAACAATAATTAATTGGTATGGGGTAACTTTCATCCAGGAATATGATTTTATTCAAACCGTTCCCACAAAAAATCGCGGAAGCATAAAGTTATAAAGACTTTTATAGTCGGTAATATACCAGAAAATGACATTCTTCACTGTTGAATAAAGCAATCAACGACCCAAATCCTCAAAGAAAATATTGCCTTCAAATGTTATATAATATATATTAAAATAAATCCAAGCAATAATAACAATCAAATTTAGAAGAGATAAGAAAATATCTTTCAATCAGATAGTCACGACAAAAGTAAGATCGTTCAGGTATAGCTTTACCTTATTGCCACTCCTTTGACAATGCTAGGATACTGTACTGTAAACACAAGGCCGAACACGCTTAATTAAAACCATAACTATAATCTTTATCAATATGATAACTAAATAGTGTCTGCAAGTTCATTAAGACAATTCTTAATACAGTTAAAATATAATCATTCGCCTTTCAAATTATGTGCCCACTGCGAATAATCACACGATTTAAACTTGCAACAACGTGTTTAATTCATAAACTTATAGTCATATTATATGGAAATCTGTGCAGGAATTGTTTTTTTGTCCATTAAATGTTTATTGATACGTTGGTATAGCCCATGCACAATGTTGCATGAGTGTTAAGGTAAGGGAGCGGAGTAGCGTAAATTATGAGTGTAAATACTCGTGTGAATATATAGTCGCTTTTCTGATGGCGTAAAGGAGTGCCATTATATGATGAAAATGAAAGAACACAGTCTTATTATTGCAACATATACCAACATTAAAATTGGCACAGGACAAAGGTATTCACCTGTAAGCCAAATGTGAAAGTAAGTCATTAAACAAAATGAGCAAACCCAACAGTTACCACCTAGGAACAGTTTCATTACATATGATGGTTTTAAAATGACTTTACTAATATTTTCAAGAGAAAACCACACTCTATGTACTACCGTAGGCATATATCTGTGCTCCAATGAACCGGCGTTAACAGTGGCTGTGACAACACACAAGTCTATGCAACCCAGCGTAGCCTTAAGTCAGACGCTTCACTGAAATATACCGGTTATAGCAGTGATCATAACACTACATAACATTATTTGGCTCTCCGTGACAAAGCCGGTTGGTCGGATATCTGCAGCAAAATGGTACTAGCAGTGACAAAACAGTAATCTTATTGGAATCGATTTATCTAGTTTAATATGTCTTTGCAGCAAACTGTTCGTATATCCAGTGGCCGCTAAATTACATCAGTCGATAGACCCGGTAGGTCTGATATATGTAATACTGCAACGTTACGGTGTAGTCAGTGGCCCTCGCACAACAACTTACTGCTCTTAATAATTCTCTCTTGCGTAGCCCATAGTCAAATGCATGTGCTGCAATTAAGTGGGTTTTCCAGCGACCATCAGTCGGTATCTAATGGCAATGACTGGCTTGCCACAAGATTGTTCTACAATTTAAAGATGTTCGTGTAAACGGTTATCGGATTATGGTCTTTGGTCCTTCCTTGCTCACTAGTGATGCCGCTGGTCGGATGTATGCGTTGAAATAACATTATTACAAGTGACCACTACACTACATCTGTTGATTCTCACTTGCGTACTTTGTTATTAGTATTACTGCGATATAATTTTGTACCCAGTTACCACTTCGTTTATCCTTCCTTGCTCGCTCGTTATGCAGGCAATCAGCTGTATGCGATACGAAAAATAAATGTAACTGAATGTAACTGACCACTACCAATTTAGATTTCCACTAGCGAGGCTGTTTGAGCTATAGTGGAAACATTGTAACAAGTTACCACTACATTGCATTTGCCGACATCCGCTAGCGTGAACAGTTATTCCCCAAAAGTCAGTGTAAGTACCCTCAGTCATTGGCATCATGTTTTACAATGAAGGCCCTTTTAAAGTAAATGACAGACATAATCTGTCGAATGAAGAACCACTGACCCCACGTTAGTTAGGATTGCGTTTCGAGAAAATATAATGAACACATGATTGGGGTCATCACCGCTTTGCGTAAAACATTTGTAGTGCACGAAGGCAACCAGCATATAACTGACCCTGAACACAATGAACACAAAGGAGTAAGGATTCCGACCTTTAACCCTGGGTAACAAATATGGATCCCATGGTATTTCATCAATAAATGACTTAAGAAACTATACTGTGCATGGTATAGTTTCCAGATATTATCAGGTAATATATACAATTTATTGATTCTACTAGGTTGATTGGAATAATGTTGAAATTACATGAAAAAGTGTTTTTTACTTCAGTATTACCTTAAGACATGAAGCACCGACTTATAAAGCTGTCTTATAATTAAGTTCTATTTCGACTTGAGGTTCACAAGTTCACTATGTGTCTGGTCTATGTAAACACATTTAAATAAAGTGCAGTATTGAAGTCTTACATAACACACATCTTGTATTTATAATGGACATTACAAGAACGTATGCCTTTAAAAGATACCAGAATGATACATATTAACCCGAGACAAAAATAAACGCACTGAATCCTTTTTTGTTAAAGGTATGTGTAGCTACCGAGATATTATGCGAGGTCTTACTTTTCAGATGAAAAGTAAAACCTACATCTGTGAACACTTCACGTTCAAATGTAATTGTTTACATAAATAATTCAATTTTAAACAAGTGCACGTTAAACACTCTCGCTGTGTGGGCATGTCTTCTGGTCGGGGCGAGAACTGTAATTATGGAAAGGTCAAAGTGCTCCAGTAATTCTATCCAGACGTATGTCTGATGTCTTTCTACAAGCAATAAGCTGGCCGTCGTAATTATAATCATTACTCTGTTAGTGCGAAGAAAGTTTCTTTTTATTTGTAAAACTGATAAAGAAAGTCTAGAATGTGATCAATGAAAGAATTAACACTGCCTTTATGACATGGTGAGAATAAACCATTATACTTTTGGTCATTAAAATACTTATTTCATTTATTGCAATTCTGTCATTTTTGGAATAACACATAGCATCTATACCAGACAAGCTACTTTTATTCATTGTATAGTTAATGCCTATCGCTTACCGCCCAGTTTGTTAGCCTATTTATACTAAATGATAAACTCAATATCGACTTAGGTTGAAGCTTTGACAGTGTTGAGCTATGTTTTCAATATCTACCTGCTCATATATAGAATACAGTTTCCGCCGAAGCAATCAAGCAGAGACTGAATGCCGTCATGTATCATTGATGATGTGGCAAAAAATGATTGATAAGACCGATAGCTAAATACTTGCTGAAAGCTGTTTAGCTAAGGTCGTATTTCTCTGTTGTGTCACATACGCAATATATGTAGAGTTTCAACTAAAGCCTAACTATATTTATATCAAGTTAAGATGAGTTAATGCTTGTTATTGAAAACACATATCACATTTAAATAGACGTGGCACGATCTTCTATTATTAAAACACCTGTCCATGAGAAAATAGACTAATATGCAATTAAAGAAAATGAATGAATGAATAACAGCAATGCGCCAAACCGCACATCTACCACAGTTTCCAATGTAATTATACATAACATAACTAACCAAATATACATAATATAGAAGTATGAAGCTTTTTTCTTTAATGTAACATAAAATACTGCTACAATACATATCTGCTCTGTTTTACGTGATATTTAGGTAAGATTTAAGTGAATGTTATGTGTATGCATGACTTGTTCTTGTAGGAAGACTCTTTTTTTTCAATCCTAAAGTACCTAAATCTTAACACCAAATCCTGTCTACAAGATGAAACACAAATGGCAAATAAATTGGCAGGGGTTGCAAAACAACTACAACTCTTGAATAGGGCTGTGCCTTGTTAAATCCAGTCAACAACAAGACCTATCTACATGAGATATGCACATTTAAGCATACCAATATAAAAACCACTGCATCTGCCTGTAAAATCTAGACGACCATATAAACCAAAACTAGGGGTTGAAAAACGTGCATTCATATTTAATGCTTATATGGCTACTGTCAAAAATAACGTCTGCGAGAAGTGCGTAGGTAATGCGAATGTCCACTCTAGAAGATCAAGACATATTACCAGGGCCTTTGACAGTCATATAATATAACCTTGTAGACAGCTGAATCTCTAACGCTGAAGTCTGATTCTAGGGGCGATACAATAACAACCGATTGGACAATGAAACAGTATTTTATATGGGCTTTGATACAATTTGTAAACTCAAGAACCTCACAATGTCCATATTGTCTATTACTGAATTATACCTTTTTCCGTAAGACTTAGGTTGCGAATGTTGCCTAATTACATTTTTCGAATTCATTAATCATAATATAAGTAGTATTGATACAAGACGATGCGTCTTTTGTAAATACTACTAGCATCAGATGCATAATCGTGTTGAAAACAAAAACAAATATTTTTATTAGATTACGTTCGTAGTGTTTTATTACTAAATATTGCAAATACACAAAGTGTTTCCTTTATGTTACTTGCTAAAGCGTTAAAAACATTTGCATAAGATTTGTGTAAATACATCGTAAGAGTGAGTATTGTTGCACACATGCTTTCACAGAGACGTTTAAACATAAGAATTAATGGTACACATGTTAGTTTTTAGTTTTCCTTAATGTTTAGGATAATTATTAATAGTGTCATCCTTATAAATACGTATTATAGTACGTAACCCCTACCTTGTGTAAGTTGCATAGTTTAAGGTTTCTAGAAAGCATATAACAATAGATTACTAAATCGTTGTTTAACTGCACCCCCCCCCCCCCACACACACACACACACATTTACAATAGTGTACTATGTATTAGTGTTCACACTATGAAGCATTGTGATTATATGTCTACTTTTTTATCATTGAAACAAAATGTACATAATTATGTTTTGCAAGCAGTACCAATCCCATTCATGTATTTATAATTGAAGGTATTTTAAAGATGCAAAAAGTTTCTTTGGATAGTACTCACAAGAATCAACGTCCTTGGTTTGCTCGTATACTAGTTATGTTCTTTATAATCTTCATTATTGTGAATAAAAACATGGATTCGAACTGTGTGCTGTGAACTCATTATTATGAGATAGGCAGCGAAATAAAATCCAGTGCATGCTGAAGGTTGGCAGAGTAATTAATGTTAATAATGAGACGGAAAATACTGTAAATTTACTTATTGTTTTGAATGGAACTTTAAAAGCATAAGATAATTCATCTAAATGTTTAATGTATTTTGGTTAATAACATGCAGACATGACTCTTGTGATGATAGCGTTGTTTGAAATGGAGTAAACAAAGAAGTCAGATTAATATTTTCTTGTATTCTGTTTCTAGCAGATTTATAACTATAAGTTTTATTATAATTATTATATAAGTAAAAGTTTCTGCTCCTTACTTATATAATTGTCCATTAAGCTAATTTGCTTTTCCATTAAAGATAATAAAGGTCAAATAGAAATTCTAATGTTACAGTTTTTATGCTGCTGTCTTGTAGTACATAATCAACAACATTTTATACAAATTGAGATCAAAATGATATAATAACTGACTATACCATAGGACAGGATATAATTTTTATATACTATACTGTCTGAGATTTCGCTTTGAAATATGTATCTTTGTAAGTATGTTATAGTAAGATAAGTTATTACAATGTTTCGACGCA
This sequence comes from Sinonovacula constricta, assembly GCA_007844125.1. Taxonomy (NCBI): domain Eukaryota; kingdom Metazoa; phylum Mollusca; class Bivalvia; order Cardiida; family Solecurtidae; genus Sinonovacula; species Sinonovacula constricta. The sequence continues at coordinate 64,895,445 of CM017560.1, read as the reverse complement.
CAGAGTATGCAGGGCAACACATGAAAAGTGATATTCTGATTATATGCTATTTATGTTGCATAGTATCTCATTGAATGTAAAAAAGCACGACCAGTATCAATTTTCAGATTATGGGGAACTTACGAAAACGAGTTTGTTTTTTAAGGTTATTCTTTTTAATTCGGTACGATATTGTTCTAAAACAAATATAATATAATATCAATAAAGAAGTTGTTGTGAACAAACTACAGAATAGTTCTAATTTTGAAAATATTGTTCTCTTAGTTTGGCTCGTGAAACCGGAAACCAATTAAAAGGGTCATCGACATTCATTCATTACCCAAACCTTAACGATCAATTATTGAAATAATCTTACGTGTCCATGTCCCGCTAACTTTATGAAGATCGAAGTACAATTAGTAATACACATTTTTATGAGTTTTCATTGGAATTACAGAGGTATTGTTTTACTAAGATTAAATTTTGGGAAGCGACCTTATTGGCACAGACATGTGTTTATTAATTGATACCTAACACAAATTTACAAACACTCAATTGTAGAATGCCAATTGTTGTCATATTATACAGGATAGGTAGAACAATGGACTCAAACAAAAGACAGTTTGTCTTTGCACCGAGTTTAACCCTATGTAAAAAGCATTATAAACTGTTATAAGCTTTCAATGCTACAACCATTTACTCTTCTGTAGACATTTTTTTCTTGATTCGAAAAGTTAGTTTTCTTTTTCTATTAACGTTTTCTGTAGGTTTTCTAATCGAAATACAACCTGTCTTTCTTCTAAACACTATGTGGACATTATTTTTCAATGACGTCACTGCTTAACTTGTCAAAAAAAAAGTCAGCGCTCGGACACTTATTTAAATGGCTTAGTTTTCTTTATCATTGCCTGCATTCGAGAAACCCATCAGGAAGTGCGAGGTTAGCGCTCTGTAAAACCGGTTTAATCACCCCAGTCGGTCCATATTGCGACTGACCGTTCCAAGGCGGTATCTGTCGAGTTTGCTCTTATTGTTAAATGACTCATCACAGATTTGTTCTCACATTTACATTTGGCGTGCATGTGGATACCTTGGTCCTGTGTCTTTTCATTTTTTGTATATGTTGCAATGCTCACAGGACTTTGTCTTATATATTCTTATTCAATGATTGGTATGATAACATATGTACTGCATCATTCAAAGACCCCGTGTATTCAAACTAACCACCTATGTAAGTAAAATAGTCAACATTTTCTATATGTTTATTGTGGACAAAAAGTAAACTTGATTATGTTATTTTCACTTTTTAAAGATACACAATTTTGTGCTGGCTACATGTATCTAGACCCCATTTAACAGCAATACTTAGTGAAATATAAGGATCTGCAATTTGGTGACGTAGACAACGTCGACGGCTCCCGTTTCTTCTACGTCTGATGCATGAGTTTACTTTTTCATACCTTCATTTTAGTATTGGGCACTTACACCTTCCTTCATAAGCTTGTGTCATAGTGGTCATAGTTCATTCTTGTCAACAGAATCAAAAAGCTCGTTCATAGTCTATAAATATTTGGTACAGTTTTTGAAAAAGCTTTTGGATAACTGGCCGCTATAGCTCAGGTGGTAGAGTGTCGGCTTGCGGATCGGGAGGACGTGGGTTCAAACCCCGGCCTGGTCAAACCAAAGACTTTAAAGTTGGTAGTTGTGGCTTACCTCTTAATGCTCGGGGCTAAGGGGACAGCATAACGCCTGACTCGTCGGTGTAAGTATAATAGACTGGCCGGGTTCAGTCTCTAGGCACCTCACAAGTGCCCCTGTGCTATAATGATAGAAATGTCGCTGCACAGTATCGACAAAATGCCGGCTCATTCCAATCCCAATCCCTTTTGGATAAATCCATTAACCAATCGACGAAAGCATTCGAATGAGATTTATAATCTCTGAATCTATACTGTCTTTCATTTAGTATCTTTATTTCTTCACATCGTCATTTATTGTGTTAATTATTCAACTCCTACTGTTTCAATTAAGAATAGTTTTACAAATATCATTAACGGTTAATTAAAAGTCTACGAATTCAACCTTCTCTACAGATTCAGTGATCTAAAAATTCCATTGTTAGGGTATATGCCATTTTTCAAAAATGTTCAACAAAATCATAACAACCTCGAAAATATATATTTAAAGAATGTACGTGGTGCAGTTTTACTCATATCGGCCTTTTCGTATATAGAATTTAGGCTCAGTTTTACTTTTAATTATATTATAATGTTTTCCTTTGTTTTAAAAAGAATAATTTACTGCTACGAGATTAGAGGCATAAGCACGTTTGAATTTTAAGAAATCAGATTTTACTAGTCTACATCCCTTATTAAACCAGGAGACTTTATCTGGGAATTGTGTTTTGTTTGAGGTAATACGAGTTGTACCAAAATAGACATATACCTCGGGTACAATAGCTCTGAACTCATGCACACATTTATCAATATCCTAAATAACAAAGATTACACGTATGTTGTTGGTAAGGGTGTCTAATATCAATATCCTAAACAATGAAAAGAATTACGTTGTTGGTAATGGTGTCTAAACACTACCTAGCAATTAAAAAATCTTTCAGTAATATCTCATACAAACCTTTTACCACCAGCAACAATATTGATATTTTCACACTTAATGGTTCTTTTATATGCTAGCAAAAACATGTGATCACAGAACTCAAGCAGGTCTAAAATGTTCATGTATTCAAAATCGTCGAGAACTGTAATCAAATAATCAATTGCGCTTTACTCTGTTTTGTTCACATTTATAGTATTAAAAGTAAATTTACCATCCTCGAAACAGAACACTTTTCTCGTTAATTTATACAACAATCTAAACAACTTATTCACGATTGTATCGTGACTTTTAAAGCAAGGTATATGGTCACGTGATGGCTCACAAGGTAAATCAACAAATCTATTAAGCTGTGTGGTTTGTATAAATGTAGGTAAATCACTATCGTCCGATTTTTACTATTAAGACATTCATAGAAATCAAATATGAACAATGCTGAAACATGATTTTTATAAACCCTGATCTATCAGGGGGATGTGGGAGGTGCATATAACAGGTAAAAATATATAAATCGTGTTTCGTTGTGTATACTGTTTCAAGTGTCCTTACCTAACTTTATTATTAATATGTTCTACTACAATTGATTTTTTAAAACATGATTTGAAATAATCAATAACAACGCCACTTTTACATTCGACTATTGCATCAGTTTAAGGTCTTGGGCAGCTGAAATCAAAACTTAACATATTGATATTGTTGGTTTTAGCATGCCATGTTTTAGGTGAATACTTCGGCATCATATCCTGAAAATAAATTACCAAAATCACTATAATCTAATTTAGACACAATACCAATTACTTTGTTCATTTAAATGTAATGAGTAATGACCAAATTTAGCAACACTTGGTTTAATTCTATATAGGCTATATTTACCATTACGACATGAACAATTCTTTATGACATTACACGCGCTCGCTGTCAATTTGTAATGAGTTGGCACAGAAACTCAACACCTTGGTGGCACAGTTTTTCCACCATCGCCCATCCGGCGACAAACTCTATTCGAACCTGAAAACAAGAAAATTACATGTATCTCCCATCGAATAAGACTGTAGATGTATAATTTCTCGGTCTTGCGTCTGATGCTACTTAGGTTCCCGGTATTCCTATAGGAACTAACTGTGCACCATAAATTGCAGGTTTGTTTTTATACTGCTATCAGATTGGTTTCGTATTAACCTTATCACCTTTTAACCAAAACCACATTATAGAGGCTTTCAATTCAACGTCACGCTATATTGACGATACTCTTACTATACATATTCCTTTCTTTCCTCAAATGATCCATCTGATTTACCCTCCAGAACTTACCCATAACAAAGCAAATTGACATGTAAATGCAGCATTGCTAGATATTGAGATCGCTAGTTCCAATGACAACGTCTCTAATAAAATCTATAAAAAAGAGAGGCGATTTCAACTTCAGTATTTTGAAGAATCCATTTACCTTGACGGTGATTCACCTCGTGCTACCTTCTATCGTATTTGCCTATAACAACTTACAAGGTTTGCACGAGTTTGTACTTTAGTAGAAGATGTCAATGCTAGAAACCGTTTTTTTTTTTACTTCCTTTGGAGTATATACATTAAAGAAGGCATTTACAAAATTCTTTCACCGCAATGACTTTATTACTTCAAGGAATAATTGCAGTATGAAAACACTTACGCAGCAATGCATAAGCCAACATGAATTATCAAGAAGTCCATAATGCCGACTGACCGTTTCTAGGTGGTATCTGTCGGATTTGCCTTTTTTGTTAAATAAATCGTCACAGATTTGTTCTCACGTTTACATTTGGCGTGTATGTAAATGTCCTGTGTCTTTTCAAATTTTTATAGATGTTGTTATGCTTATAGGACTTTGTCTTAAATATTCTTATTATACAAGTCAAAGAAAATCAAGGCTCTCAACACATTTTCTGACCTCTTTACAAACTTTTAAGAACATTGATTGGTTTGGGCTTGTTTTCTAAAATTCCATTACTTTTTTTTTCAAATTTCATTTCGACAATTTTGACATTTGACGTAATGTCATTGTATGATGTCATTAAATTATTCTTTTTATACCTCATCGCTTAGGCCGTTTTATTTTAAGCCCCTCTCATTTGGAATTTTTAGATTGCCGAGGCTTTCATCTACTGTACATATTGAACATGTGTTGATAATTTATTATATTACAAGTTTATTTGTCTGTACATTTGTTCCTTTTATCAGTTTTAATTCCAGATTCTGGTGCTTACTGTAAGCTGTCTTACTTTGATAGGATATTTTAATTTACACTATTTGTTTCCTCATGAAATGCGAGGCTGGGCCGCTCCACAAACAAGGTTCAAACATCCCAGTCGGTCCGTTTGCAGACTGACCGTTCCAAGGCGGTAACTGCTGTTTTTTTCTATTTGTGATATGTCTCGTCTTTTTTTACTTTAACATTTACCCTGTTTGCCTTTGTCTGTTAGAAGTTAAGATTCAAATATCTGTGGTAATTCTTAGAGTTAACTTTCTTACTTAACTATTAAGACTATTTCTCGCAAATCGTCAACAGAAGGGTGTGGCAATTGGACTAAAGGTGGTCGATCAAAGACGAACTGCAGCGGCGCATAGAAGAAGCCTGGGTAGCTTGGGACAGTGAAACTATGGGTTTCATAGGGGAGTGTTCATGTTCAGTGGTAGATACGCACCTGTATGAGACTGCTAGAACATTTGGTCACCGCTAGTTTCTTGCGCCAGTAGTTTTATCTGGGCCAATTTCAGCTGAATAGAGAGGCCTGGGATATAGTTCGTTTACCTTTCCCCACTGAACCCATTTAAACACTAACACTTTGCACAAAGCAATAGCTACGTGTATCAATGTTAAAATCAATGTAAACACATATAAGAAGCACGGGTGATTCCAAGCACAGACACACTCTGGCAAAACTCAGTCAAGCAATACACAATCAGTATGCGACTCTAAGACTTATTCGCAATTTGCCACCATAGTCAACAACCAAGCACTAAAGTCCAATCACAACAAGCTGATACTTTATTTTTGCACAAAAAGTCCAACAATGTACCCTATGACAAATAAATATATTTGTTCGTATCCCGATTTGAATAGTTACTTCCATTCGCGCATGCACATTTAACGTATCTCTTTAGGTTAAACACCACCAACTTTTTAAGTGACTATAAGCAGCTATAAGTCTAACAGTTATCTCTACAAAGGATAGATGTCTCCATCTGTAGCCAGGTACCTTATGGACCTGAAGTCTGTGTTATCAAAGCACGTGTTTACGTCGTCATTGAAAAGAAACTATGAATTATTACGCTGTTGCAATCAATATGCAATCCTCCAACAATCAATGCTTTCTGACAACTTTGCTACCTTTAAGGATTAGGTAAGGATTGGGATTTTAACTTGTTTGTGTTCATTAGACAGTAACATACAATCATATAACAACAATAAGTATTGACAATCATGGCACGCTATTGATAGAAAGTTACAGAGCAACATATCTGGGATACAGAAAATTAAAATAAGGCATGGCTGGAGTTTTGTTTCTTGTTAATTTAATAATTCTTGGAGAAACGTTTTAGACAGTTTACTTATGATCAATCGGTTACACGTAACTAAAATATGACCAAGGTTTAAATAGAAAACTGTTTACAAATTATACGGGATGCAACACTCTCATAATAACCGCTTTATGCGTGTACTACTGTCGTAGTGTGGTATTTTTATACTTTTTCCGAAAATCGTATTTGTACAAAATTCATTTACAGTATTAGATTTGTGCCTTTTTAGCAAGTTAGTATTCATCCGGGCATTTTAAAACGCACGGAGAGCACGAGATTGTACTTTACTGGAAATTACTGTCGTCTTTTATTCTTTGACTATTCAAACTGCATTGTGTCTTTTTATTGAGAAAAGTGAAGTGGACTTTGACCTACATCTTGAGTTCGTTATAGGAGAAAGACCGAAGACAAATATCTGGATAGAGTCATCGGCTTGGATAGAGTCTAAGTCAGCTGGACCTAATTATTATTTTCTGTACATTTTATCCTTAAAATTTTTGTAAGGACACTATATTGGATATAGTAGATAATAAGTGTGATGTTGTATGGTGAGAGAGTGAAATCGTGCACAAGTTAACTCATGTAGCCAACTTTAAAGTTGCTTTACTTTTTATAGAACACTTAAATTATTTCGTGTTTAAAAGCATAAGAGCATAAGGAGCGAACTGCTTTTACGTTAGGGTCACGTGGTTTTTATGAGCTTGTCCAGGGATTGAAAAGTCTCCGTCAACATATCAAACAGTTATGGAAAGGTGTTAAGTAGATTACAACATGAAAATGTGTTTCATTTATTTGGATGATATAGTTACTTTTAGCAAGACATATTTAGAACGTTTGGAAAGGCCTGAACTTTTTTTAGAAGATTGGTGGAATGTGGATTGCGATTGCCACCTAAAATGTTATTTCTTACAGAAAGAGGTCACATTTCTTGTTCATGCAGATAGTGCAGACGGTTTGAAAACTAAAAAATGGCCCAGTAAAGTAGGGAAGATTAAAAACTGTCAAAGACCTGAAAATGCTGAAGAGCTGAAGTCTTTTCTTGCTTTCTGTAGCTATTGCAGGACATTTGTTAAGAATTTTTCAAAGGTCAGTCAGCTATAAGATTGTTTTCTCCCGTCAACCACTTCAAAGAAAAGATCAAAAGTAGCGACAGCTTGGTAATGGGGAGAAGAACAAGAAGGGGCTTTCATTTTATTAAAGGGAATTTTGTCAAGTCCCCCGGTTTTAGCTTATCCCGATTTTGACCGTGGATTTGAGCTGCACACTGATGTTCAAAAGGTCTTGATGCCGTTTTATACCAAATTCTAGACGGTTAGGAGAGGGTTGTCGCTCATGCAAGTAGTTCTCTCACAGAGTCAGAAAAGATCGATCCTGCTTTTAAACTTGAAATGGAAACGATAAGCTTTTGGACTATTTGATGTCAAAACTTTAACCTTCCTCACGGATAATAATCCTCTGACTTATGTTTTGACATCGGCAAAACTTGATGCCACAGATCAACGTTAGGTGTCGGCTCTTAGCAGTTATACATTGATTTACAGTATAAACCTGTTGTGAACAATGTTGTTCATGTCCTTTTGTCACGGTACCAGCATGAAAAAAAGTGTCTGGTGATGCTTAAAGGCAATTACGCTGTCATTCTATCAAGACTATTTGTTCGTGTGTACAAGGTCCGTATATCGACGTTTTGCCTGTTGCGTTGTTGATTGTTTCTAAATTGCCAGGAGAGGACAAACTGGTTATGTCTCAGAAATGAGGGAGCTGAGAAAAGCTCAAAGTTCAGATGAACGTGTTGGCCCTTGGTCAAGAGCTGTTGTTGATAGGACATTGCCAAATGGTATTTTGGGAAGAAGAATAGAAAACTTTAAAAAATGGCTCGTCCTTTCGATCAGTTTAAAGTAATCCGAGGTCTTCTGTACAGGGAAATGCAAGATAATGTAGAAAAATTCAATTAGTTTGTTTTGCCTGATATTTATAGGAACGATGTTTTGAAAGGATAACATGATAACACTGAAAGATCGGATGATCTCGTTAGTGAAAGATAGATTCTGTGGTACTGTACTTCGACATATCCTCTATAACTAGTTTGTATGGATTTTGGTTCAAGCTTGTAAATGTTCTTATAATAACAGATACTTCACTACTTTACTAGATTTGCAGTGGCAGTACCTCCTAAAATCAGACCGCAAAGACAAGTGATGATGTCTTGTCATACAATCTTTTTATCCACATGGTGGTTGGTATTCCCAAAAGAATTCTTTTAGACCTGGGTCCAAATTTGGAATCGGTCGGCTATCATTAAAGAATTATTGGAAAATCAAAAACAACTGCGTCTATATGTTTTGCATAAAATTCTATCAGGCACGAATCTACAATAAGGATATATAACAAAGTCCTAGGAGCGTCACAACAAATACAATAAATTGAAAAGACACAGGACAAAGGTTTTCACATGCAAACCAAAGAGAACAAATCAGTGATGAGTCTTTTAACAAATAGAGTAAACCCGACAGTTACCGCCTTGAAACTGTCAGTCGGCAATGTAGACATATTGTGGTGCTTAAACCGGATTTACAGAGCTCTAACATCACACTTCCTAGTGGTTTTCTCAAATGCAAGCAATGAAATGAAAACCAACCTGTCCAAGCGCTGACGTTTTAAGTTATAAGAAATGTGTGACGTCATTGAAAAATAATGTTCACATCGTGTTTAGAAGAGTGATAGAGGTATTATTTCGATTAGAAAAACAAGAAAAAATGCTGATTGTAAATAAAATGAACTTTTTGAATCAAGAAAAGAAAAATACCAGAGAATTGTGAGTGGTTGTAGCATATCGTTCATGTGAAGATGGAATTGAGGAACCAAAGTCCAATATCCATCAAAATAACACGTAACAATCCTTATAGGATGAATTAAATTACAACATAGATTACAAGCACTCCATTGGAATTAATGTTTGGGAGAAAACCAAGATTGGCGATAGACACAAGATTCAATTTCCATGACGTGAAAAATGTCTCTACAGAATATGTCAAAGTATTAAAAGTGCCCAAGAAATTGCAAATAATGATCTTGAACATTCCCGAGTAAAACAAAACTCGGTTTATGCTAAAAATAGTTAAAGCTGTAAATCTTCGGTTAGGACAGAAAGTTGTAATTAAAATACGGGCTTTTAAAGGTCAAAATCAGTGACAAATATGAGACAGGCATTTATAAAATAATAGATCAAAAATGTGATGGGTTACGTTACCTGTATGTGTCGTTAGAGCAGCTAATGGCGAAACCAAGGATTTACAAAGAAATCATCACTTATTGGTTGATGACGTATCTGAGATGTGCGGTCAAGTGTTATGGAAACGAAAAGACCTATTCCTAAGACTAGGACAATAGAGTAATTAGTGGGACCGCCCCTGTTTTAGCGCCGAGAAGATATAGTATAGAGAAAAAAGGGTTGAGATAAAGAACCATGACTCTAGTCAATACATCTATAATTTTGTATTTTTCAGGTGTGAAACATTTGAAGCGGCCGGTAAAGAGAGTAATGACGTAGAGACAGTGGATGAATGTGACGGTGTGAACGATTGCAAGTCTCGCTCTGAAATAGACAGAAGCTATAGAAACTGTTAGAAATCATTACCACCTGATGATGATGATGATGATGATAGCGTGCAAAAGAAAAAAAACGCGGGAGGTTGCAGGTACTGGTTTTCGTCGTTCTCAGAGAACAAGAAAACCACTTGACCAGTACGGTAACTTTGTCTTTTCACAACAGTTTGCCAAGAATGAACGATTTAATCAACTATTTAGTGTAAATACTTAAAATCGTAAAGCTATAGTCAACCTTCTGAACAGTTTTTATTAAGTAATAGTATGTTCTTTTGAATAAAGACGGTTGTAAAAAATGTCTGGTGGAATTGAAATTAGTGAATATATTTTAGAAAGCAAATAATTTTGTCTTGCCATTTATCGAGTTCTTTACTCGTTATTTAGAACTATGGGGACTTAAATATTCAAAGAAATAAATTTATCATGGATATTTTTGTACATGTTTATATTTTAAACAAATAATATTGTTTTATCTTTTCATAAACTTTATCAGTCAGAACAATAGTCGCAATAACGACTACAGTATATTGTTGAATATATATTCTTTTTTTGTTAAAAGACGATACTAGTTTTTAGAAGAGTATGTAGTAGTGTGGTACTTTAATACATTTTTACAAAATCGTATTTGTACAACAGTCAGATATTATAAGAGTTAAGGTAGTGCCTATTTAGCAAGTAAGTATTCATCCGGTCACATTTCTTGATATTGGTTAAGTAAGTTTTAATTTATACTTTTTTACAGTTAATTGTTATTTAGTAAGATTGCTGTCGTCTTTTATTCTTTGACTTTTCTAATGGAAATATTTTCTTTTTATTGAGAAAAATAATGTATACTCTACCTTTTACCTAGACCTTGCTTTTAACTTATGACTATTGAAGCACGTCACATTTAGAGCGCATGGTCATGTTACGAGACTCATTTATGCAGCATGTTTCAGGAAGGAAAATTCATCTTTCATCTTTCAACAAAAAGTTGAAACAGTTTGCCTTTGGACTAACCCAAGCAAGTAACATGACCTTTACAGCAAAACCTATATTCCTGAATATTTCAGCGTATATTCATAATGATTCTGTGTGGCTCATTAAGATGCATCGATGCATCGATAGATGTTCAAAATATAATGGACTCACTCGAATATTATCCGTACTTTGAATTCAACTTTAGTGATATGTAATGGCAAATTGTTAAGAGATAAAACATCGTTATTTTATGAAGTTTACCTAAAGTGAGTTTTTTCCCATCTTGTCCATTATGTTTACATGTTCTTTTCAAAAGAAATGAAATCTTTTTTTATATAATGATTAATTTATTATCAGAAATATTATCTTAACTTAGGATATAAACCTGCTAAAAGAATGATTAAATGAACCTAGCACACATTTCATTTTGCAAAAGAATATGTATAAAAGACAGGAACTTTAAGTTGTTTAGAAGTTACATTTGCGGCAAGTTTGTATTCATATTGTGTGTTTCAAATTGTTTGATTTATCAATTTTGCTTCTATTGTCGTCGTAGTTCAACTTTCTTCTGTATATAAACTTTTAGTCTTGACAGAACACAGGGACAAGGGTGGCACAAACAAATCCATCAGTTCGACATAGATATATAGCTTTTAGTCTTTGCATTAATTGGCCACGCAATTATCTAAAAAATGGTCTTGTAATAGGACCCGATCTCATCAGGAGAAATGTCAGATGTTTGCCTCCTGAAATGTACTCCCTAATAAACAAAGCAATTATTTCAACTATTTTAATTATTTTGAATTAAATTCAACACTTTACATCTTATCAGAGGGGTTCAAATTATGGTTACTTTTGAGATAACATACGTGACAGTGTGCTATTACGTTCTAATCATCGTATACAATAAATCGCTTTTGTCGTGTCACATTCTGTCAAATAACGATGAAATGTGTTGCCATCATTTGCCAAACAATGACGAATCGCATATTATATATTCCTTTTTATGGGCGGCATATCTTTAGGCGCACATCAAGTTTCTAGCAATGGGTTTCGGGGCACTTCTTAAAACGCGTAACTTGTAAGTAGCTCACTTTAACATGTAGTCTTATCGCAGCATGGATGAGAATTCAAATCAAGCACATACTACGTTAAAAGAAGAATGATTTGATTTGATTATGTCCTGTTATTATTGTTTAAGCTGTAGATTAATGCGAAAAGAAAATAAACACAACTGTATTATTGACCATTGATGCTAAAAACATAGTATTTGTGCATCATCTGCGAAAGGAATGACGCATACAATGAAGTCCTGAAAAGTACTCCTGTATAAGCAAGATCTGTATATGTATCCAGTTTGGCAGTACATATAATACGTTCTTGTACGCCTTAACCATGATGTACAATGTTTATATAAACGTCTCATAAGATTATTATAAATGATGTAAACGGTTCCCTATGGAACTGCAGAATAAGATTGTCTGTTTGGTTGTTTTGATGGATAATTTTGAATAGTATCTCAATTTGTTACGCCTTAATACGGTATATTGTATACGAAACTTTGTTCTGGGAAAATCCTTTGATTAAAAGGATTTGTATTTTTTTTAAAGCGAGCGTATGTTAAATCGTCGCTTAGCTTGTTATTTCTTCTCATTTGCCAACTGTATTATCTCCAGTTCATGGGAAAAATACAAGTAATTAAAACTGTCGACAATTATATTAAAGCATTCGGTTATCTCTAAACTAACGTAAACCATCTGCATTAAGATACATACGAACGCTTCGTCTTCAAATAAATTAAAGTAGACTTTTTTATTTTAACAGTTGAAACATAATTTGGAAACTGATTTTCATAGACACCATTGTTTTATCAAGAAACCTGGAAGATAAATAGCTTAAGTACTTAGGGATTTTAAAAAAGTGCTGTTCAAATACAAAATGTAGACGAGGTTTGTTTAACTTATATACTTTGTTTTGCTAACTTTGACAGTGTATAAACATCTGAAGGGCAACTAGTTTGCACTTGATATAGTATGCAGTAGTATAAGCGTTATATTTGACTTATATGCGTGTCTATGTATAATTGAGGACAATTATTATAAGAGTTCTAATTAATATTATGTTTCTGGCTAAATAACTGATACTGCTATGTTAGGAAAAGTATAAGCATAAGAGCTGGTTTGTCAAGAAAAGCAACAATATCTCTGATATGAAGGGCCACAATTTATTGTCATTGAGAGATTTTGTAACAAATAATGAGTGTCAATTTTAAATATAGAAGCGCCTCATAAAAAATTGACTTGCGATTTTTTTTTACTTTTTGCAATTAATCTTAGTGTGTATTGTTATTCACATAAAATTGTGTAATTTTTATCTAGCCAAATAAAGAAAATGACATGGAAAAAGACCTCAGTTTATTTAATAGGGGTTGTTTAAGCTTATCGTTGAATGTCGTAAGCATATATATCAGTCTACCATTATAACAATTACATCAATCATCGAGCCCTGACTCTGAGGACCTCCGCCGCTGGGGGAAACTGGTTAACGTTCGTAAGTCCATTTCAGGAAGAAAATCTAAACGAAATTGTTTTGTTGACGTCTAATCAGATAATCAGGAAAACGTCATTATTAATGTCATTATGTTCGTATAATAGTGTACAAAAAACGTGAACGAAATCATTTAACATAACAATTGACAATGAATATTGTTATTAGTCAGTTATGTTCATTTATGGAAATATGACAAATTCCTGTCTGTATTTCAACATATTGAAATTGAAAAAATATAACAATACAGGGTATTCACATGCCAGTCAATGTAAATCTCAAAACAATGAGAAGAGACATTACATAGAACAGAGCAATATACCAAACCAAGCATTTTCGCATTGGGGCGGTTGACAAAACTTCATAAGGTGCTTAAATATGATTAAGGAGCTCTAACCTCGCAATTACCGTGGAGTTACACGCAATGAAAAGTAAACGAAGTATTTGAAATAAAAAATAAACAAGTCAATTGATGACATATAATTACATGTAAGTAATGACATTATAAAATAAAAACAAATATATATATATATATTAGAGAGAGAGAAAGAGAGAGAGAGAGAGAGAGAGAGAGAGAGAGAGAGAGAGAGAGAAAGAGAGAAAGAAATGTAAGGAGCACAATCAACACTGTTGTATGCCTTTTTCTGACTAAATTATAAATCTGCATGTACGTTTTGTTTTGATTAGATTTAGTTTAAAATACATTTAAAGTGTGATTATTTTTTAAATACGCCGAATGGAACAATTATTGTCCCAGTAACATCGCCCAGCTAATCTTTTATATAAGGGAAAGGTTAAGACTCCACATGCCATGGACCCTTTGAAAAAATGAATAATAATAATAACATAATAATAATAATAATAATAATAATAATAATAATAATAATAATAATAATAATAATAATAATAAAAACAATTGCTTCGGTTAAGAAGATAAACAAAGAAAGGCGACTTTTATGAGGACATACAAAGAAAGGTGACATATATGAGGACATACAAAGAAAGGTGACATATATGAGGACATACAAAAAAAGATGACATATATTAGGACATACAAAGAAAGGTGTAATATGAGGACATACAAAGAAAGATGTCATATATGAGGACATACAAAGAAAGATGACATATATTAGGACATACAAAAAAAGATGACATATATTAGGACATACAAAGAAAGATGACATATATTAGGACATACAAAGAAAGGTGTAATATGAGGACATACAAAGAAAGATGACATATATGAGGACATACACAGAAAGGTGTCATATATTAGGACATACAAAGAAAGGTGTAATATGAGGACATACAAAGAAAGATGTCATATATGAGGACATATAAAGAAAGGTGTCATATATGAGGACATACACAGAAAGGTGTCATATATTAGGACATACAAAGAAAGATGTCATATATGAGGACATACAAAGAAAGGTGTAATATGAGGACATACAAAGAAAGATGACATATATGAGGACATACAAAGAAAGATGACATATATGAGGACATACACAGAAAGATGTCATATATGAGGACATACAAAGAAAGATGACATATATGAGGACATACAAAGAAAGATGACATATATGAGGACATACACAGAAAGGTGTAATATGAGGACATACAAAGAAAGTTGACATATATGAGGACATACAAAGAAAGATGACATATATGAGGACATACAAAGAAAGATGACATATATGAGGACATACACAGAAAGGTGTAATATGAGGACATACAAAGAAAGATGTCATATATGAGGACATACAAAGAAAGGTGTAATATGAGGACATACAAAGAAAGATGACATATATGAGGACATACAAAGAAAGATGACATATATGAGGACATACAAAGAAAGATGACATATATGAGGACATACACAGAAAGGTGTAATATGAGGACATACAAAGAAAGATGTCATATATGAGGACATACAAAGAAAGGTGTAATATGAGGACATACAAAGAAAGATGACATATATGAGGACATACAAAGAAAGATGACATATATGAGGACATACACAGAAAGGTGTAATATGAGGACATACAAAGAAAGATGACATATATTAGGACATACAAAGAAAGGTGTAATATGAGGACATACAAAGAAAGATGACATATATGAGGACATACAAAGAAAGGTGTCATATATGAGGACATACAAAGAAAGGTGTCATATATGAGGACATACACAGAAAGGTGTCATATATGAGGACATACAAAGAAAGATGACATATATGAGGACATACACAGAAAGGTGTCATATATGAGGACATAAAAAGAAAGGTGACAAATATGAGGACATAAAAAGAAAGGTGTCATATATGAGGACATACAAAGAAAGGTGTCATATATGAGGACATACAAAGAAAGGTGTCATATATGAGGACATACAAAGAAAGGTGTCATATATTAAGACATACAAAGAAAGGTGTCATATATGAGGACATACAAAGAAAGGTGTCATATATTAGGACATACAAAGAAAGATGACATATATGAGGACATACAAGGAAAGGTGTCATATATGAGGACATACAAAGAAATGTGTCATTTATGAGGACATACAAAAAAGGTGTCATATATTAGGACATACAAAGAAAGGTGACATATATGAGGACATACAAGGAAAGGTGTCATATATAAGGACATACAAAGAAAGGTGTCATATATGAGGACATACAAAGAAAGGTGTCATATATTAGGACATACAAACAAAGGTGTCATATATAAGGACATACAAAGAAAGGTGTCATATATTAGGACATGCACAGAAAGGTGTCATATATGAGGACATACAAGGAAAGGTGTCATATATGAGGACATACAAGGAAAGGTGTCATATATGAGGACATACAAAGAAAGGTGTCATATATTAGGACATACACAGAAAGGTGTCATATATGAGGACATACAAAGAAAGGTGTCATATATTAGGACATACAAACAAAGGTGTCATATATAAGGACATACAAAGAAAGGTGTCATATATTAGGACATGCACAGAAAGGTGTCATATATGAGGACATACAAGGAAAGGTGTCATATATGAGGACATACAAGGAAAGGTGTCATATATGAGGACATACAAAGAAAGGTGTCATATATTAGGACATACACAGAAAGGTGTCATATATAAGGACATACAAAGAAAGATGACATATATGAGGACATACAAAGAATGGTGTCATATATGAGGACATACAAAGAAAGATGTCATATATGAGGACATACAAAGAAAGATGTCATATACGAGGACAAACAAAGAAAGGTGACATATATGAGGACATACACAGAAAGGTGTCATATATAAGGACATACAAAGAAAGGTGTCATATATAAGGACATACAAAGAAAGGTGACATATATGAGGACATACAAAGAAAGGTGTCATATATAAGGACATAGAAAGAAAGGTGACATATATGAGGACATACACAGAAAGGTGTCATATATAAGGACATACAAAGAAAGGTGTCATATATGAGGACAAACAAAGAAAGGTGACATATATGAGGACATACAAAGAAAGGTGTCATATATGAGGACACACAAAAAAGGGGTCATATATGAGGACATACAAAGAAAGGTGTCATATATGAGGACATACAAAGAAAGGTGACATATATGAGGACATACAAAGAAAGGTGTCATATATGAGGACATACAAAGAAAGGTGACATATATGAGGACATACAAAGAAAGGTGTCATATATGAGGACACACAAAAAAGGTGTCATATATTAGGACATACAAAGAAAGGTGTCATATATTAGGACATACAAAGAAAGGTGTCATATATGAGGACATACAAAGAATGGTGTCATATATGAGGACATACAAAGAAAGGTGTCATATATTAGGGCATACAAAGAAAGGTGTCATATATGAGGACATACAAAGAAAGGTGTCATATATGATGACATACAAAGAAAGGTGTCATATATGAGGACATACAAAGAAAGGTGTCATATATGAGGACATACAAAGAAAGGTGTCATATATTAGGACATACAAAGAAAGGTGTCATATATGAGGACATACAAAGAACGGTGTCATATATTAGGACATACAAAGAAAGGTGTCATATATGAGGACATACAAAAAATGGGTCATATATTAGGACATACAAATAAAGGTGACATATATGAGGACATACAAAAAATGGGTCATATATTAGGACATACAAAGAAAGGTGACATATATGAGGACATACAAAAAGAGGTGTCATATATTAAGACATACAAAGAAATGTGTCATTTATGAGGACATACAAAGAAAGGTGACATATATGAGGACATACAAAGAACGGTGTCATATATGAGGACATACAAAGAAAGGTGTCATATATTAGGACATACAAAGAAACGTGTCATACATTAGGACATACAAAGAAAGGTGTCATATATGAGGACATACAAAGAAAGGTGTCATACATTAGGACATACAAAGAAAGGTGACATATATGAGGACATACAAAGAAAGGTGTCATATATGAGGACATACAAGGAAAGGTGTCATATATGAGGACATACAAGGAAAGGTGTAATATGAGGACATACAAAGAAAGGTGACATATATGAGGACATACAAAGAAAGGTGACATATATGAGGACATACAAAGAAAGATGTCATATATGAGGACATACAAAGAAAGATGTCATATATGAGGACATAAAAAGAAAGGTGTCATATATGAGGACATACAAAGAAATGTGTAATATGAGGACATACAAAGAAAGGTGACATATATGAGGACATACAAAGAACGGTGTCATATATGAGGACATAAAAAGAAAGGTGTCATATATGAGGACATACAAAGAAAGGTGACATATATGAGGACATACAAAGAAAGGTGACATATATGAGGACATACAAAGAAAGATGACATATATGAGGACATACAAAGAAAGGTGTCATATATGAGGACATACAAAGAAAGGTGACATATATGAGGACATACAAAGAAAGATGTAATATGAGGACATACACAGAAAGATGTCATATATGAGGACATACAAAGAAAGTTGACATATATGAGGACATACAAAGAAAGATGACATATATGAGGACATACACAGAAAGATGTCATATATGAGGACATACAAAGAAAGTTGACATATATGAGGACATACAAAGAAAGTTGACATATATGAGGACATACAAAGAAAGATGACATATATGAGGACATACAAAGAAAGGTGTCATATATGAGGACATACAAAGAAAGATGACATATATGAGGACATATAAAGAAAGATGTCATATATGAGGACATACAAAGAAAGGTGACATATATGAGGACATACAAAGAAAGTTGACATATATGAGGACATACAAAGAAAGATGTCATATATGAGGACATACAAAGAAAGGTGACATATATGAGGACATACAAAGAAAGATGTCATATATGAGGACATACAAAGAAAGATGTCATATATGAGGACATACAAAGAAAGGTGACAAATATGAGGACATACAAAGAAAGATGTCATATATGAGGACATACAAAGAAAGATGTCATATATGAGGACATACAAAGAAAGGTGACATATATGAGGACATACAAAGAAAGATGTCATATATGAGGACATACAAAGAAAGATGTCATATATGAGGACATACAAAGAAAGGTGACAAATATGAGGACATACAAAGAAAGATGTCATATATGAGGACATACAAAGAAAGATGTCATATATGAGGACATACACAGAAAGGTGTCATATATGAGGACAAACAAAGAAAGGTGTCATATATAAGGACATACAAAGAAAGGTGACATATATGAGGACATACAAAGAAAGGTGACATATATTAGGACATACAAAGAAAGGTGTCATATATTAGGACATACAAAGAAAGGTGTCGTATATAAGGACATACAAAGAAATGTTTCAGTTAGCATTTTGTTAAATAACATTATTAAATAAAAACATATTATATATCGATACATAGAGAAAAATGTAATAGAATTAGGAAAATGCTCACTGACACCTAGGCTGAAATACACGGAACGTCAAACTCTTCTATACTGCGCCACTTAAACTATTGTCTGACATGTCTTTTCTGTATCATGCAATTTGAATTATTATCTATATGACACATAATCTGGTCTGGTGTTCAGTCTATTTATGTCGATTAGTTTTGTTAAATTAAAAGTTATCCTTTCATTTTCATTTTCTCTTTTTTGCTTACAATCGAGCATTGTTTACCCGGAAACTGTCTTTCTTTGTCGACCATATAACAATATGTTTTATCCCGTAATCAGTAATGAAAATAATTAAACAGTAATTGAGTATGACGTGTTTTTTTTTTTCAATTGAGTGGTCTAATAATGGATTGAAAAAGTTGTCTGAATTTACTAAAAATAACGTGTGCGACAATCATGTAACTCATCATGTATATCATTTACAACATAATATCCAGATTAAGGTTAGAACTATTTTTGCAAAATAAACAATTAATCGATGCACAAACAATAAAAAAATTAAACTTAATGAACATAAGGACAATGATACAGTTAAGTAAGATTATAATCCCCTTATTCTTATTGTCTTTCAAACAAGTCTGAAGCTGAAAGCGATACATGGCGACGTCTTTGACTAAATACATACTAGCCACGTTTGCGCACATTTAGTACATAGTCGATTAGTAAAATAATAGGAAGCATATGACATATATTAAGCACTTATACCAGGACAAATGCAGCAAAGAGGACAGTATGTATGTCTTGTTGACTTTATAGTGAAACGTAACATCGATTGAAAATGGAATCCTCAAAAAATCTTTAATGGGTCCAGCAACTTCTCACCATAAATCTAGTTTTACTTAATTATCTATGGTGTTACACGTGAAATGTTTACAGACGCTACAGAAAAAGTATAACTGATCCCTTTTAGTATGACCTTTAAAACCTATATGAGTATACTGGGATTGGCAGTAATACTTGTTAGTCTAAGCCGACTTGGTAGTTTAATTATACACATAAAATATTGTTATAGATAATCATTTGCCAAAATTTGCTCATCTCCTGTGATTTATTATCTTTTCCAGGACTGTGGATCCTTATTTAAAGAGAAACTTTGTGTCAAGGCTCGATATATGATGACCATTAGTTGCTTCAGTGATGCTTTTGCAGAAACAGTTAATCCTTCTTTTATGATGGCATGTGCGTCGTGTTTACCCATTTATACAGTATAGTGTGTCTCGCATAACTGTGTTGACATTTGACCAAAGTGAACATAGAAAATACTATACTGGTCGTTACATTTGCAAAAACACGAAAATAGTTTATATAACATTGCCCTTTATAAATGACTGCTCTCACATATGATAGATAATATTGTAACATTTTTAGCTACCCTTATTTGACACTGCTCATTGTTCATTTAATGCTTGATAGTCATTTTACCTTTAATGTTAATAAAACAGTTGCACTTCCATTGATTTAATGACATATTTTTGGTTGAGAACAGAAAGATCGGTTTTGACGTAGCCAATAAGGGTTAGTTACAATGAGCACCAAAAATGTTCTTGATCAATGTCGGTGTCACTAGATTGGATTCTGTTCGGTAGAACATATTACACTGTTCGTATGTCTTACACCCAGGCTAATTTATACTTGATCCTTTTGCGAATGTGTGAGCACTATTTCCTTTGTAAACCTCGTCTTACAACGTTTTTTCAAATCATTTTATTATGATTAAATTATAAATTGATGGAGGGTACACACCCTGTCTCGTTTTTCCATTATCATGTAGTATCGGAAGTCCCCGTTTTGAGGCGAAGAATCGCGGTCCCACAGGAGATTCTTTGATAACTTATATTATTTTATTCACAATTTTATGTAGACGTTCAAATACAAATAATACTGTGTGTACATAATTTTAATTACGTAACTATTTTCTTTTTATGACGTCATAACTAACATTTTCCTCCTATGGACAGTGTTTTTTCGATGATATCACAGATGTGTTCTTCTACATTTGGCGTTCATGTCTACCTTTGCCATTCGCCTTTAAAGGTGTAATAAAGTATGTGTTGCACTGCTCATGTGACTCTATTGCATCAAAGTTATTTTTGTATCAAATTTTATTGTATTGAGAAAAAGATGAGAGAGTTGCTAAATTAATAAATGTGTAGGTTGAATAGAATAACCAATAGACATTGTTAATGAAAATGGTTAACGTGACTAGTAAGCAACTCTTAAAAATACACATTAAAATACTCCTCTGAACAAAAGAACTTCTGGGATAACTTAAAACTACACACAAATAGCACCAAAATATAATTAAAATCTTGTAACATGATCTGTAATTTGAACTAGATCTTAGTCTTACAAATACTTTGCTAAAAACGTATTCAGGGTCTAGCTTAATGATTTAACACCACCGTCAATGCGTTGTTATATATACAAAATTAATGAAGCACATTAACAATAATTAGATCTTTTTTCAGCCTAAGTCTTCTTTCAAAAATTAAGTAATAAATATTGTGTATATGTACTCAGTAAAAATGAATAAGGATAAATCTAAACTAACATCAAGTCATTACGTTTTTAAAGAAGTCGAAAGACAGAGTCCCCTGCCAATCGGAATGCAAGTCCTTTATATCAAACTGGATATCACAATCACAATGGCCGGAAATCCCACAATAAAAAATTGAGTGAAACTGGAATTAAACATTCCGCAATACAAAACTGTCGGATGAAGGCAAGGTGATATCCTCTAGTAACGAACTGCGGGTTAAAGGTTATGCATGTAAAAACGTAACTAACGTTTATTGATTTAATACTTTTGAAATAAACGTCAACCATTTTTACTCCTATAATGTTTCTACTGTGGCTGAACTTGGAGAATCTCCATCTGTACAAAGTCAGCATCAGGATAAATAACATAACCTTATATAGGTATGTGATATTGCTTAAACTAGTCATTAAATAAGCTTGTTGTATCAAGATGTATCAAAATTACTGGATAAATAGCAAGAAGGGTAAATATTGTATGCGAACTAAAATTTAGTGAAACCCAGCCATGACGGTACTTTATTACTGCATTGACATCTGGCCACAACCTCGTCAGAGAGAAAAAAAATCGCCTCATAACAACAGTCGTCTGATACCAACGATCGTCTAAAGATAACCTTTGCTCATCTTGACGTACTGCTTTTCTGCCTCAAACACGATGACAAGACATATCAATCTTCAGTCAGATGTGAAAAATTCCCATTATCAAACATGACACGCGATCATACTATTCCATTTTGTTCTCATACAGGAAACGGCTCTAACAAGTTGTTTTTATAAAAGTTAATGCATGCGTTTTAAAGCAACGCATTTTACCGTAATTATGAGAACTGCAACCATGTTGTAAAGGCCTACTTTTAAAAGTACCTCTGTCTTTAAATTGATGCGCCCTTTATAATTTAATATGCTCGTAGGTATATAAAGTTAGAACTTCAGAAAATGGGGGATATATATATATATATATATATATATATATATATATATATATATATATATATATATATATATATATATATATATATATATATATATATATATATATACTAATTTAAGTATTCTCTTCGTTGTTACAGAGTAAATAGTAACCATTTTATTAAACGAGTCCAAGTCATGTGTCCATATTGTTGAAAATATTTTATGTCTTCACAATGTTGGCGCTGATTGTTGTTGTTGTTGCTTTTCTCACAATTGTCGATGCGGAATCATTTTCTATCCTGCCACTCAATCAAGTAAATTGAAACAGTTAACCAGGTAAGCGTTGTGTTTCTGTCATGAACAGCGTCTAAAGTGAGACTAAACAAAAAGTGCTGGGTTTATAAAGGGAACAGTAATCGATTCCCTGAAGATGTGTATTGGATGTGGGTGCGAGTTAAAGAGTAGGTATCTGAATTTATCATAGTAATTGTTTTAATGAGCTAGTTGTGTAAATTGTCAATAAATAAGTTTATGTTAATATGTAGGCAATAGTGTTAATAACAAATGTTCATTTTACTTTTTAGTGTGTCAACGTTTATCCAAGATTAGTCCAAAACGTCTGCACTTTAATCAATATTATAACAAATTCAAAACCATAAATATGGTAACAAAGCATATAAAACTCCATTTGAATAAAAAATACTCGGTATTAAATATTTGCATTTACATGTATACTAGAAAGTATCTTATGTGTTTTAAGCTGAATCCAGTTAAAGGTCACTTGGGTCTTAAGGGAAATAAAACATCAACACGAATGTTGTTGCAAAGATATTTTTATATGATCATTTAATATTGTATATTGATCATTGGCCTTCTGGCCGTTCCAAAATCCGATGGCTCGACTACTTAAAACAGACATTGCAAAGCTTCTGGAGAGACAGCAATGGCGTCTGCAACTGAACCCTTTGCCGTCGGCACCTTGCGGTGCGAGAAACAGCCGTTTGACATTAACGTAAAAGCGACATGATAAATGACAGGTCGAACTGTTTAGCTCGTATGTGCTTGCTTTTAGAAAAAAATAAAAAATAAAATGCACCCTCCTTATTCTTAAATCAAGACTGTAATACATATGCCGTTCTTTCTAATTACAAGAAACACTGGTATAATAGTAATACTATTTCAAAACTTGTAAAGTTTTTTTAATGTTACACTACATGACATTGATGTCTATAGCGTATCGTTAGGACAGACATTAAACTAGCCTTAGTGAAATATATCTAAGTGATTCTCAACTTAACAAAGCCTCACCAATCACATTTCTCTATGCTATGATAAGTATTAAATCTGTCTTCGTCAATACATTGGTAAATACAAAATATATGTTTATTTCTGGTGATGAATAGTCCAAACAGCAATAGTTGGGTACCAAAGAGATGATTTGTGCTTCATCCATCAACAGCAGACTGTAAATATTGCTTGTCAACCGTAGAGACAATCATTTATACTGTTAGACAAAAAATATCTATCGGTAAACATCTGTGGAGAACCAAGATATACTGTAGCGTAGTGGATAAGAGCATCAATTAACTTTTTAATGAAAGGTTGCAGGTTCGAACCCGCTTTAATTAGATATTGTACTAAAACTATGAAGCTAAATGTGTTCTCTACATTCAGACCATGCTGCATATCTTATAAACTACAACGCTTTGGGAAAAAATTTCAAGATCTGAACTCACTTTACATTCGATCTGGCAAACCATACTTTGTGAGGTTACAAATCCACCTTTGAGATCACAAGTTACTTTGGTTATTGATATAGTATATATTTACGTTCTCATCTTTTATATAATGTGGCTTCCGTGATTTGAAAGTATACAACCCATACTTTAAGACCGCATATTAACAAAAAATCCAAACACAGACGTCATTATATAAAAATAAAAAAATAATAATAAAGGAATTGATTTTATCGAATTACCTAGTATCTTGTTTAATAAAAACGTTATCAATAAATATTAAATTACTTGAATATTGTACATAACTGTAGCAGACCTTAACCTGAATGATCCCTCTCAAGATTCTTGTTACTGATCAACTTTACTTTTCTGCTATTTACCATGTGGTCATATCATTACTGGGTATTTAAACATTACTGATGAATATAAATTACGAAACTTACTAAGAAGGTCCGAAATATTACCTGGCAGATAAAATTGTATTTGACCTTTGTTGCCAAGAAATAGCCGAATGCTATTTATATGTTTGCTTCACAATTCTACCGCTCCCACCCTTCTAGTCTACCTAAGAAAGCTATTTATCACTTGAAATACCTTAAACAATCTTTCTGAATCTCCACGATAAATAAGTACATGTACTTGGGAATGAAGCCTCAAACAACATATTTTTGTCTGACGACGATAATGCAAAAATGATTTAAGTGCGGACATTCATGCTGTCAAACATAAGTAGATATTTCATAAATTCAATATCAAGATCGAATCAAAACAAATAATACTCCATTCAGTGTTCTGGATATCTAAGCTTCAGAAAACGCCATGCAAACCTAGATTCATGTGTAATGACAGTTCTAGCACCAGCATTCACATATCTAAACAACTTACTTCTGGTCTTGCTGCAGTTCTTAACACGATGATTATATTGATTTTATACATTAATCTTTTTTTATTTGCAGTAACCATGTGACAGAAAACAACAAGAAAGAAACAAGTATGATTAGGTACTTGCTGTTTCAGTTTCTTTGTATTTTCAGAGAACAATGAAACACCTTTATTAGAAATGAGTTTCACTTGTATTTTTCATCGTTTTTTATCGTGCATTAAAGAATAGTAGAAAGTGTGGTCTTTAAAACACTATTGAACATCGTAATTGAAAATAAAGAGGTTGTTTCTTAAAGAATGCGCAAGGTTGAAGGCCATCAATAACATTGATTTTTAACATTGTTTTTAAATTTATATATAGCTCGCCGGTTTATAACCTATCATCGCCACAACAGCTCCCTAGTTATGTCGTAGGCCCGGAACCATTTGACAAACGACAAGTGGTATCGGCTCCTAGCAGGGCATTTTAACATTAATCAGAGTTGAACTGGAAATTACAGGAAACAACCTGCTTTAAAATCGACTCGAGACGGCGTGTTTTCTTTTCTTTCTTCTAGCATACATATGTCGCAAAATATAATTTCAACAGCTCTAATGTATATGCAAGAAATCAACATAACCCGATTCGGCCGGTTTTCCGAGTAGATCCCGCCCCGCCCCACATCCCACTGCACCCCCCCCCCCCCCCCCACACACACACACAAAAAAAGAAAGCATAAATGAAAATCAGCAAAAGTCACGATCGAGCTATGTGCGACAATGGTGCATTTTGATAAATTACATCATCCACGATAGTATAAAGTCATCAAGAACTAATGAGCTATTTAAGTAACAAGATAATTGCATAACAAAGACCTGGTACCTCTAACGATGAAAGAGGTCTGCAATTCAACAAATGTTTTGGATACGACACAGTTAAACATATAATTGTGACACGTGTTGTCTTTTTCACAAGAAACTACGTCAAAAGGTTGTTAATAATAATGCACTTAAACATTACAAATGGCATAAACCAGTAATATAGTTTATTGTTAGAAAATACTGTTTATACAAGTCATATATACACATGGTACTTAAAAATGTCAATGGGATGTAACTGCATTTTTAATTAAACAATATAATAATTATCAAACAAAATTAAAGATAGAAATTCCAGGGCTGCAAACGCCGCACTTTCATTGTTTACAATACAACATCCATATGGCATTTCCTGGAACGATAACATATAGATACATTTATGCGGGATCAGAACATATATTTGCTAGAGACTAACATATCTCTTACTAACTGCGATTGTCCATAACACCTGCAGATGGCAACCCTGTGTTGCTTCTGGGATGCGTCTGGAGACGTTATATGTTGTATGCTGGTCTTTATTATGTTGTGACGGGTCTGTCGAGAGGACTGGTAATGATAACATCATTATATTGCTTCGCAGATATCTGTCCGCCGGATGCATTCGACAGCTGTAGTCTAGTAGTAATGTTAAGTCGCATGTTCCCCTTTATTACATTGTATCTGTTTTGTATTTTGGCGGTGTCGCTTTCACGTAACTAAAGTAATGAAACAGCTTGATTTCGGAAACCTTGACTACTCGCGGTCACTAATTCATTCCTGGGAAAAAGTTATCAGCATTCAGTACATATATTTATATCTAAAGAGACTAAGGGCGTCAATTATGTCCAGGTATGCTTCAAATATTAGCATTTAACTGTTATCTATTTAAACTGGAAGTTCATTATATTGTGTAATTTTGTAATTGTATAATAAAATGTAGATTTACGAATGACCAATGCCGAGTACTATATCAAGGCGCGAGCAATATCACTCAATGACAAGCGGAAAAGTTTTTAGTTTGAACCTATTAATTTATAGTCAATTGAGAAGTTCTTTCAACATATATTAATCCCTCTCGAATGTTCACTTTCTGGGTAGAACCAGTACTGAGGTACTAAGTACCTGGAGCAATGTACAGTAAATATTCTTGGTCATGGACTAACATAACGTGGTCAGTTCCGGAGTCTAACGTCTTAATCATTAGACCACGGACCTGCATGAGGAAGGGTTCGAAATGGAGAGCGAACTGTGGTTAGAATAGGTGCCCTACTGACTATTATAATCTACTATGCCGAGATATTTGCGATATCGCTTCCAGGGTAAAAATGACAATTTTGATTAGATGATGTGACGAGAAAGATGTATTTATCCCTTGCGCCATTACTTAATACTATTTACTATTGATCGTTCTTTGCCACTCTGTAGCCTGCAATGCGACCGTGATGGACAGTTTTATTAAAATGAAAGGTTTGGCAAGCACTTTGTATTTGTCGATACTCATTCCATTTAAACATAAATGTGGTAATGTATAATAATGTCACAGCTCCATAATAAAGTTTTTACACATAAATGCGCCAATACTCAAGGCTTGAAAATAGCTTCCAACAACTCCGTCGTCATTGTTATGAAAGCAACGGCTTGGTCAGCTACTGCAAGGTTGACAATGGAGATATTCGCACGTTTCCGAATTGTCAGTTATTGTGGCTATCATCATGTGACGGACAAGGGCGGCCTTCTTCTTTGTCCCAGGAAGTTCCAGGATGAATTTTCCGGCTCATCGCCCAACCTACTTAGAGACCTGGCTAGAGTTCTATGAGTATTCGGTATAATTGGCAACACACGCAACGGGATTTATTATCGCCATTTGTTTTCATTCAAATGGCTTTTATCTGAAATGTAAAAGAGATATTTAATTGAGCGGCTTTATCAAAATTGATCTTCAATAAGTAGCCGATGTGGCAATCAGGACTTGTCTCTTCAGCGGAGCGTAAAACTTTATTTCGTTCAGTAATAATTAACACAGTGAATAAGATCTTAGTTCGGGTTTTTGTTATGACGAGTATTCTTATTATTCAATTCTCGTTTACACATACTCCAGAGTCGCCGCCCAGGCAATATCCTTTATCAATTTCAATTATAAAAATCATGCTTGTGTAATTTTAAATCGTAGGCACTTAAATAAACTACCATGTCCCTGTGCAATTTTACTTTTTAACAACAAACTAAACGTACCGTACTTGGGTTAACGCAAATTATTCCAGAATAAGTAAATAAGAAAAGGTCCTTTCAAATTTTTCACAGTCATTTTAATCTACATCTAGACAAAAGCAAGTGATCTGTCAGAAAATTACTTGTTTATAACGCCACATAATACAGTATCTCTGTTTTCAACATGACCTCTAGGAACAGAAGCTGGTAAATCCTAAATCGCTAGTTTATTTCTGGCATTGTATATCATAAACTGTTCAACTATGACTGTTCCAAGGCGGTAACTGTCGGATTTGCTCTTTTCGTTAAATGACTCATCACAATTTTTTTCTTATTTTCACTTGGCTTGCATGTGAAATACCGTTTTCATATGCCATTTCATTTCAGAGTTTGGTATTTGTTGCTTTGCTTATAGGTCATATGCTCTTATTGATGGTCGAAACAATGTTACTTGTGTCGTGGGTTGGTCGTAAAATATCCCCATGCATGTAATCTTTGTTGTCATTTATTTCATCCTATAAGCAATGTTACGTGTATTTTCTTTGATAGACATTGGACTTTTGTTCCTCAATTCCATCTTCAACTGTACAGGATGATACAACCAATTATTCTTATCTGGTCATGTTTTTTTCTTGATTCAAAAAATATAATTTCACTTATAATCAACCATTTTTGTGTAGTTTTTCTAATCGAAATAATACCCCTTTCTTTTCTTAACATTGGACATCATTTGTTAATGAAGTCACTATTTTCATCATAACTTATCAAAGACAACACCAGCGCTTGGTCATTTTGTATTAAAACAGATCGGTTTTCTTGCCTGCATTTGAGAAACCCATCAGGAAATTTGATGTTAGAGCTCTGTAAAACCGGCTTAAGCACCCCAGTCGATCCATATTGCCGGCTACAGTTCCAAGGCGGCATCTGTTGGGTTTGCTCTTTTCTTGAAATGACTCATCACAAATTTGATCTTAGTTTTCACTTGGCTTGCATTATTTTATCCTTATATATTAATATACACATTAAGTTTCCGGACATTTTTTTATTTTTAATTATTCATGTAGAAAGTTCTATTTTCACCAACAATTTGACATATGGCCCATAAATGAGCAATAAAAAATTATCCATTTGCACCTTTTAAGTATGGATTAAGGCTATTACAATTTACATTGCATGTCTTTGTACACTCAACATATGTTGAATACGCTTAGGAAAACTGGTATCGTATTGCATTACTTTTCGTGCATACATATTTTGTTTTAAGCATAATTACGAAACATAGATATGGTGATGGCACTTGCCAGACCCAGTTGTCTACTTCAGCTTTATTTACCGAGCTCTTGTTATAAAGATAATTATCCAAAATACAATTTATTTTATTAGTTAATATTATTTAGTCAGAGCTCCAACTGTACTGTCACCGAGTATATGGGCTTTGGGCTAACAAAACAATGTGCACAGCCAAATGTCTTCTCCACCATCTATAGATTAGTATATTTATTGATGAGTACTTTAATTATGAATTTAACACTTCTAATTACTATATTTTAGAAAGGACGGGCTATGTTTTCGCAACAAAACTAAAGGGTGGTACAGACCAGTTCTTCTCCTGCCTGAATTTAAATCACTTGTGACTTAACAGATACTATTGATTTATTATTTGTCTAAATAGTTTAATAACTTTTATAACTTTTTTTTTTTTCTTTACACGCAATTAGCGAAGGAAGTTAGAGTTTTAAATCGAAATTCAAGGGCAGATCTGGGCGACTGAATTAAACTTACTTTTGTCAGGTGATGCAAATTGCATTTCTGAATCGTGAAGGTCACACTTCTGTCACACTGTCAACATTTAAGCTAGTGGAGTCAACCATAGTCAGTTTAAAAGTGAGATTGTTTATTAAGTGTATCATCACGATCTCTGGGCGATCAAAGTATAGAAGACTCTAATTGTTGAGATTTGGTGAACATGCTAGGAAACAAAAGTATCCGGTCCAACATATAAACCTCTATTTATAATGGATTTGCTAAGCCGAAATGCAGATGAAATTATGGATAAAGGCTATTACAATTTATATTTCATGTCTTGGTTCACTCAGTTTTTTATATCACGTATATTTATAGCAATTCTATGATTACATTCCTAATTGTCATGTCGCACAGAAAATAACTACATGAAAACATAATATAGGAGAGATTAGGTAACTACTGTTGTCATTTCTCTGTATTTTTCAGATAACGGCGTGTCTTCTTCATCATAAAATTGTTTCCCTTGTATTATACATGATATTTGATCATGCATTTCAGAAACATATAAAAATGACACGAACAAACTTTATTTCGCAAAACACATTGCTTCCATAATAGTTTTTATTGGTATGTGGTTTGGGACAATATAAGAAAACGTTGGTGTATAAAGAAACTGGTAACGTCAAAGCAATACAAGTGTAAAGCGGCACCGGCGCTCGAAAAACTTTATTTATTGAAGTAGTTTTACGTTTAAATTAGAACTATCCATAAGAACTACTTTAGCCGAGATTTTGCGACGTATTTCTTTCGACAGGAGTGCTTCCATATTCAAATTCCCGATGTTGCTGACGTTGTGAATCTAGTAAAAGTGCATTGTCTTCAAGCTTTGATTAAAGTCTGTCACAGATCGTTCCCAGTGTGGTTACCACTGTGAAGGTTTTCACGGTGATTTTCCAATTAAAGTTCATGTGTGGCTAAATAATGTATGTTGTTATAAACAAGTTTACGATAAATCTCGCACATGCGCACTAACGCTTCCGGACGGCAACACTTCCGTATCCAACTACTGTTGTTTACATTAACGACGCGCTATATTTTTAAAATATCCAGAAATATGTCGACGCGCGATGATTTAAATAAGTTAAACGTCAACATACTGAAATCTTTAGCGTTAGAGAAGGGACTTGAGATAAAGAAGAGGAAAAAAGAAGATTTAGTGAAAGATTTGTTGCTGGAACAGACACCAGTTTTGGCACTAACACCTGTTGTCCCTGTTAAAACAGAATTGGAGGCTATTGCTCCATCTTTTAATGAAAACCTACCACCTTTTAACAGAGTTAGTTATGTTGACAGAATTGAATGGCCTGAAATAACATTTTCCAGCATATACAATTACATGATCCGCCGTGAAAGGTCTACTGGGGCTGGAGAAGCTGTGAACAATTTCAAAGGGCTAGACCGAGCAGTCAAACATTACAGTGCCGGTGATGTGAAGATTCATGGATTTGCACAGGTACAATATTTTTATCTTTTTATATAAGGGACCGATTTTTTAACTTGAAGGGCGTAGCCTTGGTTTTTTTGGCCAGAATTTTTTTTTACAAGCAGAACACGGAAAAAATATTTATTTTTTTTAAAGGCGTCTCGATAATTTTTTTTTTCATTATTAGCATTATTTTATATGGCGGAAATCCTTCTTAATTTTTTTTCTTAACCTCTGCTGCCAAAATATTTTTTTAATTTAATTGTGCTCATTAAAATTGGACCTGACAAAGCATTTAAATTTTTTTCAAAATTATTGAAAAATGCAAGAATTTAATATATTGGTACATCTCTACAAAAATGTATATTTGAATATATATATATATATATATATATATATTTGGTAAACTCCTCTTGTATTGAAACATTATATTTTTTCTAAAGTACTGATGACAAAAGTAAAAAAAAATAATAAAATAAATAAAAAAAATATAAATTTAAAAAAAAATGAATATAATTTTTTCTTTTGAAGAATACTAGGATATCAAAAACAAATTAAACAAAGAGATTTTCTTTTCCAGATAAATGATGCTGTGACTTATGTGAAAGCAAGCTGCCAGGCATCCATGAAGAAAATAAACTACAATGTTTACTTGTGTTTTTCAAAGTCAGAGGATGGAGAGTCACAGGTGGACTATGGCTACTGTCAGTGTCCTGTTGGGTAATACATTTTATTTTAAACTAATAAGTCAGGCAAATGCTCAGCTAAAGTGTATTGAGTTAGGTTTTTTGGAATGTACAATGTACTTTTTCATTAAGTTATTTGTTTGAGTTTCTAAGTACAATCCATTAAAAAGTCACATTAATAGCCTTCAAAGTATTTTTTTAAGAATAGGCATTTCCTCCTTGGCACATAATCATTTCCAAATCGCTTTTAAATTTTCAAATTTTTGTTGAAATTAAATGAATTAAGAGATATAACAATGGTAAACAACTACCAATACATACTTATTTGTGACATAAATTCAGTGTCTACAATTTTGCAAGATGATGTATTGACTATATTTCTAATAACCTCAATTATCTTTTTTTAAGGTTAGCACAGACATGTAGCCATATTGGGAGTCTACTTTTTGCTTTGAAAAATGGAAAGATTGACAAAAAAGACAACATAAGCTGTACATCCAAATTGTGTGAGTGGAATGTTCCCCGCCAGAATGTCAAACCTACACCAATGAGGACTTTAAGCATCAGAAAGCCCTCCATCAATCTTGAAAAGGCAGATAAAGAAGAATTGTCCAACTTTGACCCTCGCCACACAGATGACAGAGAGCCTAATGTGGACAGCACATTACACCATTTGAGAAGCCTTAGACAGATATTTCCAAATACTGGTACAGTATACTATTGTGCTGCATGTTTTAAATATTGAGAAAAAAAAAATTGTCATATACAGATTATGTTCATTATCTCCTTTATTTAATTCTTGATAAGAGACAAATATTTTTTTTTCTTTATTATCACATACCATATTCATAATAAACCCGTACATATATGTAATAGATATGTCTTGCTTTTCATAAATCAAATACATATACATGTAACTAAGAAAACAATAATTACTACAGTAGTTACATCTGAGTAATATAAAAATCAATGTGCCTTAGAGTTACTCCCCTTTTACCATAACTTTAAAATTTCAGCATTTGACAAAAGTCTAAATTTAAAACTTACATAATAAAAATAATATTTGGAATAATCCTATTTACAAGTATAATACCAAATATGCATATGATTTCACAAATTCAATGCATCTAATTCATCATTCTACAAATTCAAACATTTTTATTATAGGAATGGCTCATCTATGGAACATTCCATCTGATGATGTCCCAGAGGCCTTCACTGAAATGGAGATAGAGACAACACAGGATCCGATGTATCTGGAAATGGAGAAAATGATCATCACAAAAGGAAATTGTAAGTGTTTAGATTAGGTAAAAAAAATCTATGGATGCTTTGTATTATTTTAATAATGTTTTATTCAAATTTGAGATTTTTTTTTTGGTTGTTGCATTTACCAAAGATGAAGCTCCCCATCCCCATAAAAAATAAATAAATAATAATTCATGAGCACTTTATATCAAGACTGTCTCTGAATTACATCTACATCCTAACAAATATAAACAAATCAGTCAAGCAGTTTTAGAAGATTTCACAAGTAAGCGGTAAGAGACAGACAGATTATAGTCACAAATGTCATACTCCCTGATACTTTGTTGCAAATTAGAAATTTAAGAATTTAAATCAAAATATATTTAACAAGTTCTGATATTTTAAATTTGTAGTACCATCGGTCAGTATCAGTGAAGACCTTGTTAACTATATTGAAAAATTTACAACGAGGCAAAGGCAATCTGAAATGTGGAAAAAGCTACACATTGGTCGAATAACAAGCTCTATCTTTGGAGATGTTTTGAAGGCCGGTGACAACCCAAGGTCCCTTGTCAGACAAATTATGGAAGGATCTAATCTAGATCGGTAAGCTTTATTCATTTCTAAGCACAACTGATATGTTAGACCAACTTAAGCACATAAAATTTCAGTTAATAATTTCACTTGCCTATATGTAATTAAGTTTGCTACTGTACAATGTGCCCGCCTTATAAGTCTTTGAGAATTCATACATAGAACAAAAACACAAACAAAAAGTAAGAAACTTAAAGAAAAGCTATCATGAAGGGCAATGAAACAATTTGGCTATACTCCTGCATTGATAAAGGCAGACCTAACAACATTTTCATGTGTAATTTGTATTTATATTTAAAGGTACAGTTCTCCACCGCCGGCAGTACAATGGGGCATAACATCAGAAAGGAAGGCTAGAGAGGATTACATCAAATTCAAGGGAAATTTCGTAACAGAACTTAACGTTGAGGAGACAGGCCTAACCCTGTGTAGCATTCACTCATTTCTAGGAGCATCAAGTGATGGTAGAGTTATTGAAGATGGTGATAAAGGGCTTCTCGAGATCAAGTGCCCATATTCAATCAAGGGTCAGAAGGTTAATGAAATGAAGGTGTTAGACATTTTATCTATCAAAGACAAAGATTTCTGTTTAATTAATCAAGATGGTGTGAGACTTAACAAAAACCACAAATATTATGCTCAAATACAGGGTGAGATGGCAATGATGTCTTTACCATGGTGTGACTTTGTTGTGTGGACTGCAGCTAAGACCAACAACATTTTCGTTGACAGAATTTACTTTGATGTAGAATTTGTTAGTAGTATGTTACCAAAACTTGTTGAATTCTACATCAATCATATTTATCCTCTTCTAAATACAGAGTAATTGTACCCTTGAACTCAATCCAGTTGTTGTCATTATTAAAAAGCAAAGAAGTACCTATGGGGATTCCAATGTTCATTTGTTGGAAGTTTAAATATGATGTACAAAGACTAAACCAATTGACACAAATGAAAACACAAAAAAACAAAAAGGATTACAAAATACACACATAAAACAATTAGACTGCAATTAGCGACACAAACTTGCAAGAAAAGTAGAGTGAATTCAGGCACTGTAGAAAGTTTAACTGGTTCAAAATTTACATCATCCAATTCCATTTTATACATTTTCATTTCTTATATGCCAATATTTAAACTTTTAAGATGAAGTTCTTAATCAAAGTTGTTAAACATTATTGTCATTCAAAATTGAAAATAACAAGTGTGGACTATGAGCACGCTCACAAAGGGATACCCACCGCTTCCTTTTCAAGTGGCATTTTGAAAGTGGCATTAAACATCGAACAAACAAAAACAAAATAAATAGCCAATTATTTTAGAGGTATAAGACTTTTAAATTCTTGAATGTATTGATTTAAAAGTTTGATTTTATTGCTATTATTTTACCAATGGAACATCAAGGTTTGTTAACCAGCAAATTACTTTAAAGATATTAGTCGACAAAGGTTGCAATGTAATTGGCATGACACCATTAAGAATGTGAAAGTTTTTAACTCTTCCAATACTCCTTTCCACATGAATTCTTAAGGTTGCTATCTCTTGTGTTTCATAAACTTCTTCAGTTGTAAATTGTGGTTTGACACCTTGAAATGGGGGAATGTTCAAAGAACAACCTTTGGCTTGTAAAACATCCCTTATGGTAAATCCTTTGTCGGCCATAATACTGTCATTTTTGTCTAACATTTCTAGCAAGCCGGATTCAATAGTCAACTGACGATCTGAGGTTTTTCCTGGCCATCCTTCCGATACGAAAGATATAACACCAGATGGTGTTATACCTATTAAAAATTTAACTGTAGTGTGATGCTTATAACTCGAAAAAGTTAAACTTTGATTTAACAAACTGGAGGATCTTTGTATAAAAAGTTCAGTGCAGTCCAGTATTATAATGTTGTGGGATATTTATCTTTAAAGGCTTTTGGCATAGTGCGGTCAATTATATCTCTTGAGGGAAATGGGTTAATAGATTTTAGTTCTTTTTCCAATAAACAGATCCAGGTCGAAAAATATTTCGAAAACGTTGCCTCTGAGATGCTGAATCTTTCTGAGATATCGGTGACAAACAAGCCAAGGCGAAGCCTCATTAGCACAGCAAACAGCTGGTCAATAAGCTCGACGGAACTCCCAGCTGAACACCTTTGTCTGTCTGTTGTACTGTCTGTCTTCTGTCCAATCCAGTATTTCATTCTTAACGCTTTCTCCTGAATGAAACTAAAAGAAACAAATAATAATATTATAAAATCAGTATTATGCACACACAACAAAACACAAAAAACCTGAAAATAAACAAATAAAACAAGGATACTTTTTTCTTCAGAGTTTTATTGAATTTAATGTCAAAGAGAGTTAACACAAGCATATGAAAACAATGGATGCTTACTTAACACAGGAATTATAATTATAAATTCATAATCATACAAAATTGATAATTTTATTTTTGGCAAGAAAGTGTGTGTGTTAGGGTTAAACACCCTTTCGGATGCGCTATAGAGTTGTCTTTTTTTATGGTAGCCCAGAGGGCTATCCTTCATCCTTGGACAGGTAACTTATATTTTTAACCTAATTACATACAGCGGTACAAGTTCTGTTTTAGCAAATTACAAAGCAAGATGTTATTCACTAGTGATCAAAAGCAAAAGTTCATGAAATTGGATTGGTCCTTTAATAATTACTTTATATAAAATTAACATGATAAACATTTCATATAAACTTACTTGAACAGCCACAAGAAAACAGCAAAGGAAGGTAGACCAGTATAAAATCTGGTTCTCTCATCATTGTCCTTGATCTTCCCAACTCCCCATTTATACTGGCCAAACATCTTCCTCTCTTCTTCTAATTCTCTTTTCAACATAGTGTTCTCCTCTAATAGGGGATTAGTTAAGTTACACTGGATTCCTACATAAAAACACAAAAGATTTTTTATATATATATCAGAACATATAAAATTGATGTTACAGTACCAAATAAGTTTGAAAACAAATCTGGTACTAATAAATTTATACTATAGCACAGATGAAAACGGAAACTATTAAGGCCAAAGAACAGTCAATGCGAATGTCCATTGGTCAGTCGGACATGTCCCATAGATTTCTACTATGACCGACGAAAACGTATGTTATCGTCAGACATAATGTCCGGTGAAAATGTTTACTGAAAATTCTGAAACGAACATGAATGTTTCTTCCCTAACATCGGCAATCTCCCTTCCTTGGTCTGTTAAATAGTTAAATAGTACAGTGCAACGTGACGTAACATTCTTTATGGTAGGGTAATAAAAGTAAAAACAGTCAGAAAGCAGGAAACAATTGTACAGTTTTATTTTATTTTGACCTACCTATATCTTTAAAAGATTTCCCAGATTCTTCATGGTTGACTGGTAAACAGTAGGAATCATGGACATACAAGCTAAAGGCCTTGTCACTTTCAAGTCTTCTACTTTTACACTCTTCCACTTCATTTATCTCCTGGAAAGTATTTGATACACATTTTATACTCCTGCATATATATACATGTTCTGATACTTATATACATGACTGTATAGAATAAAAAAAATACCATTATGAGTATCATGGCATGCTTGTGCAGGGAGATGGCAGTTAAAAAAAATATACTTCATCACAATCATTTATGCATGGATTAATCTTTTGACAGATAATTAATAAAATATAATTAATCACTGATAAACTTAATATAAACAATCTTAAAATGATCAAATATATAAGAAGGAATTTGATGATATGGAAGATCAAATATTGGGTAATTATCTTTTTTGTTCTTTGACATGATGTAAAACTAAATTGAGCTATTATTATAAACAGCACTGTGCCAAATCCCAAATTATTTGTCTGCAGAGTGATAGTATGTGTACTATTTCATTTGCATTTATCCTCATTTTTTTTTTTTAATTTAATGCAACAGTTTCTGAATCAATTTTTATGAAATAAACCTAAATGAAGCAGATTTTTTTTTCAAGTTTATTAGGACCATATATTATACAGAGTAGTTTGTTTACTCAAAAGTTAATAAATTTGAAATATATAGTGGAAAAATAATTTTGCTTTCACTTTTAGCACAGTACTATGTATAAGAACAAGACTCAAGGATTCAGAGGTTTTTAAAAAGTTATCACCTGCAACAAACTTCTTTTCAATTGTCTGCTGGCCCTGCTCTTCTCATTTTCGGAAAGAGTTTTCTCCTTATAGGAAAAAATAGTAGGCCTGAAGTTTACATCAGATGGGTCATCACTGTGCCAGCCGTCAACAAAGTGGGCGGAACATATTCTGCTATACTCATTTGGGTGCCAATTTTCTCTATTTATGGATTTTACCCACGCTTTTCTCTTTTTTTGGTCTTTTGGGAAACGAAAAAAACTGAAACCCTTTTTCTTTGACTCGTCAGTTTGACGGTTTGTGCATTTATAGACGACACAGTGAAACCCCATAGCTCGTTGCTAATGTAAATAATAATACGGATGTCGCCGTCCGGAAGCGTTTGTGCGCAAGCGCGAATAGCAGTACCGCAGTTATCGTAAACTTGTTTATTCTAGGCGAAATATAGTCATATATTTTAAGTGTTCTCATTATTGAAATAACTTTTGCTTGTATTCATATGTGCACTTGTCAAACTTCACAATATCATTGATTCAAAGCTTATTTTGTAAAACTTTCCATTTCTCGGCACAGGACGAGATATCGTCTGCAGGTAAGATAATTTTACTTTGATCGGAATTAAAACGACAACGACTAGAATCAACCTGCTCTAAAATCGTTCAAAACGGCGCAGTTCAATTTATTCGCACGCAACTCGGACTTGTGCCTGGTCCAGAACATAGCTTCGACATAAGTCCACAGAGCTGTCTGTGGCAGTGGTTATTAGCAATACAGACTTTTACCGTTTGTCAACAGAATAAATTATTTTGAGTTTCCGGTAGCCCCGATAAGTCCGATTAAGTTTGGCTATTGTATGATGATTTTGACTAATATCTTTTTTAACAACAGCGAGTGTCTATAAAACATGCAGACGTCGACCCTTTGTTGCTTTTGTAATGCTTCTGCAGACTTTTATATGCTGGTCTATGTTGTGACATGTCAGTCATGACAACACAAGTAAATTGTTGTGCAGACATTTGGCCACCGGCTGCATTAGACAGCTGTAGTCTAGTGTTAATGTTATGTCGCATTTTTTTCTTTTATTACGCTGTTTCCGTTTTGTTTAGATGTCATGCAGATAGATGTATTTACGGCAGGCGTTTTATATACCATTTAAATATGCTTAATCTACTCTTAGCATGTGCTTTTGCTATGGTTCTCCTGTGTTATTTCGTAATTATTCGCTAAGTGAACGTTGTTTC
This sequence comes from Sinonovacula constricta, assembly GCA_007844125.1. Taxonomy (NCBI): domain Eukaryota; kingdom Metazoa; phylum Mollusca; class Bivalvia; order Cardiida; family Solecurtidae; genus Sinonovacula; species Sinonovacula constricta. Next base: position 64,855,959 of record CM017560.1, on the reverse strand, counting down.
TTTTGTGTTTTATTCTTTCTATTTGACCGTAATCGTAATTACATATAATCTAGATTTATTTCGTACAGCCATTGTTGAGTATTAATGCATTTATAAACGCTATATAATTGTGTGCGATATAATTTATATAAGTCATAAATAATTCTTTGAATTAACTTCTAAAGTATTATTTGCGTCATTGATATTGACGCATCTTTCCTGGCAATAATATGAAAAGAGTCAGAAACACACACACACACACACACACACACACACACACACACACACACACACACACACACACACACACACACACACACACACACACACACACTCACACACACACACACACACACACACACATGCACAAACACACTCACACAAACGCAGACACACGCACCCACAAGCGCACAAACGCACACACCCACACGCACAAACACACACTCACATACGCGCGCGCACGCACACACAAACGCACACATACAGACACACACGCGCGCACACACACATACACACTCACAAACACACACAGTTTACCAATTTCGTTTCGCGTTGAAGAGATTTATGTCATGTTTTTGTAAGAAATGTTTGTTCGTTATTTAGCATCATGCTGTTTACTATTGTTTATGTCTATTACTATTATAAACACGAAAATGTGATGTCATTTCCTTAATTCCATTACAAAAGTTATACCAACTTTTTTTCTAGCAGCCCCCAAAATGCCAGAAATTAACTGAACAGAAATTAGATAGAAGTCTTTATAATCATTATTCATCTTGATGATTTTTCTTCAGTCTATTTAAAATAATAAGTGCTAACGGACGATACAAAACCTCTTCTGTCAGTTATCAGCGTTACCGGAAGTTAAAATGAATAAACTCAGGGAAACATATATTACTTTTGTTTTACTTAATTGACACTATAAATGACAAAATTATAATCCAAGTCAGAATAGTGAGTATTCGGTTTCTTATCTCAATAAGAACTGTAAGCTACTTGCAGTTGCAAATGTAGTCATTAATCCCATAGCCTTTATATTGCAAGCAAGTTCATTTTATTTTTAGCTAACATTTTTCGAGATATTTTCTTAAATAATTTGGAATTTGATACTCAAAAGTGCTCTTTCATAAATAAACATTCCCAATTTTGGTTGAAACTTTGTAAACAGTTCATAATACAAATGAGCAATGCATTTTTCTTCATCACAGACGAAGTATTTGCTATGGAGTACTTAATTCTGAGAATAACGTTCAGTGGCGACATTGTTTTGTAACAAAATCCATTTAAAACAGACGATGCTTTTCAATAACATTTTATCATCAAGCAGTAGCATATCTATGTTTCTATTATAATACAAGAAGTAAGACTAATGCATTAAACATCAGAAATAACGGAACTATTTTCCATGACAAAGGCCGAATGTCTTTTCGATGGTGTTGATGTTGAGTATCTTGAGCAAAAATTGGAGGTAGCGCCATTCTGGCCTGTCCATGTGGCCGAGTTCTTTCTCATCTCGTGCTGTCCACGAACACTGGTGTAATATTTATTATTTTCCCTGTTTTTGAGCTTTATTATAGTCTCCTCTTTGGCTATATGGTTCTTTAAAATGACATCAGTTTCTTGAGAGTTTCGTTGTGAAAAACAATTGACAAGTCTCAATGTCGCGGACCGTCGGTGAGTCTTTAGTCGAATAAAGTTTCCTCTGTCGAAACTGTCTATGCTATGACGAGCGCTGAATTGGTCGTCTTTTGAACAGTGACACAAATTTAGTATCTGTCTTTTTCTTATGGTAAATAGACCATACAGAAATGGATTGAGAGCAGAATGAAGCATGAAGATAATTTGAGATACTGCCAATTCATTCTTTAGCATAAGCTCGTAATTGCTATAAATCCGCATTAGACATATAATAAAGTAAGGCGTAAGACAAACAATATACGCAACAATGACTGATAGTGTCATAAAAACAACACGTCGTCTTGAAGATGATATTACGCTTCTTTTTAGCGAGACTCGGGGTGAATAACTTTGCTTTTTGCATGATACGGATAGCGATTTATTACTACCCTCTCCACGGTTCCATATTGTCCTTACTATAGTAGTATAGCAGAATAGCATAATTCCAGCTGGAAAAACAAGAACATAGAATGTTTGAAAAGTGAAATAAAACTTTCTTTGCCACTCCGCACTGTAACCTGCACTGCGACAGTGATGGACAGTTTTATTTAAGATTTCATCTAGATCGTCCACTTGAACAAAAATAAAACACTGAGGGATGGCAAAGATAAAGGCTAGAGCCCATGCAACAATGACTTTAGCCTTAATATTTGGACGATTTGTTATTGACCGAAAAGGTTTGACAATCACTTGGTATCGGTCAATACTCATTCCAGTTAACATAAATGTGGTACTTGATAATGTCACGCCTTGACAGTAAAGTAAGTATTTACACATAAATGCTCCTAGTACCCACTGCTTGAAAATGGCTTCCAGCAACTCTGTCGTCATTGTAATGAAAGCAACGGCTAGATCAGCCGCTGCAAGGTTGACAATGAAGATATTCACGCGTTTCCTACGCCGACTGGATTTGTGTGTCAACGATATTATGAGAGCCGAGTTGCCAATTATTGTTGCTATCATCACGAGAAGGACTGGAGCAGTCTTGTTCATTGTCATTGAGTTCCAGAATGAATTTTCTGGCTCATCGTCCAACTGAGTGCCCTGGCTGACGTTCGGCGAGTATTCAGTGTAGTTGCTAACAAGCGCGAGGGGACACAATGTCGCCATTTGTATTCTTTCAATCTGAAATGTAAAAGAGGTATTTAATTGAGCAGACCTATCGAAATATGTCTTCAATAAGTAGCCGATGAGGCAATCAGGACTTTGTCTATCTAGTGGAGCAGTAAAATCCATTTTGTTCAGTAAAGATTAACGTGATTAAAGATTAGTTAAGGTTTATGGTAATGGCGAGTATTGTATATTCAATCATCGTTTACAGACACCACTCCTTACCAATATCCTGTATTACTTACAATATTTATTGTATTACTTACAAGTATGTTTACGTAGTTTCACATCGTACGCGTATAAATAAAATACCATGCCATTGTGCAATAACTGTTTAAAAATAAACGTATCATTCTGTATTGGAGCTTATGCAGAGTATTCCAGAAAGCATCAAGCGCTCCATCGGACCGTCAGAAAATTATTTGTTAATGCCGCCACATTATGCAATACTTTTTTTTCAAATAACCTCCACGGATAGAAGCGGCAAATATTCGTTTGATTCGTTAAGCCTAAACTACCAAGGAGAAAGACCCATATTGCGTGTTGAGCTAACAATGTTGATGTTTTGTTTTTATATACATGTATTTTATTTCCAAAATGAATTTCTGGCTATTTTATAGAATTTCATATTTCATTTTTATTTTCCGCTACGTTTTTAAATACGGCCGAGAAATGTGTCTTTTTTATCTAGTGGCTCTTAGTTGTGTTAATTTTAACCTTGTCATGGCCGTATATAGAAGTTGCAACATGTGTTATTCTTGTGAATGCAAACATAAACAAGCATGAAGGAAAATCTTAATTACATAAACAAGTATAGCAAGAAGCACTGATGATTAAATATAAAATGTCAAATTTCCACACACACACACACCCCACCGGCCCCGAATAACACACACAAATCGTTAGCAACATTTAATTGCTTGCCATAAAACGTGTGACTTTGCAAAATACAAAGGGGTTTAAGCCAGTTAGCTTTCTCAGCACACAGATAATGAATACCCTTACGGAAATTCCTATTGAATTGCAGTACTTTTCCTACATTCATATTCCGTTTTAAGTAGATTATATAGAACAGAGATATATCGGTGGCATTCGCCATAGCCAGTTGTCTTCTACGCTTTTATCTACTTAACTTTCCTTAAGTAGTTATTGGTTCAAACTGACTACACTTTCACACATTATGCGACTTTGGGCTTGCAACAAAAAAGTACAGCCGAATCAATTCTCCAACAGCTGCGATTTGACCTCCAATTAGTATAAACTACTAGTATTAAGGTATTTAATTATTAGTTGAAAGAGTCTAATTACATGTTTGATAAAAAATATTTTAGCCAGGGCCTTTACTGTCGTCCCATACGTGGGCTTTGGTTTCGCAACATAACGGAAACGTATTTACAGACGTGTTTCTTCGCCTACATGAATGTAGATGATATGTGCTTAAACAAATACTATATGCTTATTACTTTTCTAAACAACTTTAACTACTTTAAATAGTTGCACCTTTTATTAAAATTTAGTTACTACACAAACACGAAAGCATAACGTCTGTTCATTATAATTATGTTTGTGAAGGTGCATGTACATAGACATACAGAAATCACCGATACACGCTTAAATTGCAGACTTCTCGGTAGGTTCTTTTAATGAAATCCTTTGTCTTCACTTTTTAGCTTGATTTCAAACAACATAAATGTTTCATAAAACAAAACAATGACAGAAATTTTCACTTAACACTGTTGTTAGCAAGCGATGAAAATCTTCTATTGTCTGATATTTTACTCTGACGACAGTACATGATGAGGTTATGGGTTTATATTATGTGCAGCATTTCTATGTTCATTCGATAGAGCAGTAACCATTGATACCATGTCAATCTTACCGTGACCAAGTGTAACTGTGCACGACCATAGTTCTTTACTCCTCTTTGGAAATCTACATATGTGCGTTTAAAGATTCACTTATTCATTTTTTAACATCGCAGTACAGGCAATAGACACATCCTGAATAACTATATTATTGAATTACCAGTTATGCTGATGGACACAGTTATGATAATTGGTATTGTGAGAGTGTTTATTATGTGTATTGTCACGATCTATAGGTGGTCGAATTACAGCAGGCTTCATTCAATTAATGAGATTGGCAGCTGTGGTGAAAGAAAGGTTCCAGGCCACCAGGATGCGCTTTGTCCAAATGCAGACAAAAAACTTCAATCGATAAAATGTTCTTACAAATCATACATAATGAATTGGTTTAAAGGGTCTTTTAAAGTATAAATTGTTTAAAAAGAATATGTATATATATATATATTCACTTCAAACAATTACAACTTTAAACGACCTTATATGTATTCACTTTAAACAATTTTAATTGCTAGAGAGAGAGAGAGAGAGAGAAAGAGAGAGAGAGAGAGAGAGACAGACAGACAGACAGACAGACAGACAGACAGACAGACATACAGACAGACAGACAGACAGAGACATAAACAGACAGATAGACAGAGACAAAGAGAGAGACAGCGAAATACAGAGCCAGACAGACAAAGACAGACAAAGACAGAAAAAACAGACAGACAAAACAGATGGACGTGCGGACGGACGGACGGAAAGAAAGACAAACTGAGACAGAGAGAGAGTCAAATTTATCATTGAATTTAACTTTACAACCTTGTCATATCGTTTGAAGAAACATTTATGCTTTTCAAAATCGTAAAGAAAAAAAATGTAAACCTATATGACAAATTCTAATGACTGATGTTACATTATATTTTACTTTGTGATCCGTTTTAAGTATTTATTTTTCTTTCAAACATGAGAGGCATACTCCCACGGCCCCATAATTCATTATAGAGTATAATGGCTAATCCTGCTAAAATGACTCTTGTCGTCTGGTTTTGATATTTGTAACCTAAGGCTGGTAATCACCAACTATTCTTAAGCCCAAGTCAGGATTTGAACTCAAGTCACCATTTTTATAACAAGAGAATTAAGCCTTCCAGTGTACTTTAGATGTAAGTGTTACCCGCAGAAGCCAAAGAATAAGTTTACGATAGGATTTGTGAACCCCTTAATAGCATTGTCTCCTGAAATTAAAAACGTTTTTATTTTTCATTTTGAACTTTAGCAATTCTTACTTAAGAAGGTGAATGTGGACTTTGATTCTTCTTTTAAATATTATTTGATTTCTTCAAATCAAGTTTAGTTAGGGCTTCTTATAAAACAACATTCCATAAAACGATTAGTCAACGGGCGACTATTTTAACAAGGTTTTAGTCAAAGGTGGATGCAAACGTATTTTTTTTCAGAAATAAACTGAATAAAAAATATGTTTGACCCTGTATTAAAATGAATCCTATTTGCATTTATTACACAGAGATATTTAGTCTTTAGTATTTTTATTGCAGCTGTTTGACGATAAAATGATTTTGTCTCTGATTTTAGACAGAAGTATTCTGAGTCTTCTGTTGATTTCTCATCTCGAATTTTGAATTTCCAACTTACATTATGGAAATTAAAAAAACAGCACTAAGTAGTTTTACACGAATCTTACAAAAGTTTAATTGTATTTCATTACAATCAGGAGTTGGTTAAGATCTTTGAAAAATCAATGAATGCAATTAATCCTTTTTAAAATATTTTCAACTAAATGCTTCACAATTGGTTTCAATATCGCATTTTAAATCTATTTTAACAATAAGGCTACATATGAAAATAAAAATATATTGTTTAAAAAGGAAAACAAGTATGTACATGTAACTCCGGTAATATTTCCAATCGAACGTATGCTTCATTTTGCATTTGAATTAAATGTGTTTTGCAAATCTACAAAGCCAATACAATTTACCTTTTTACAAAATATCCAAGCCGAACGGATATAATAAAATCCCGGTCATCTTCGAATCAACGTACACGCCTTAACGCAGCCTTCTGTTAACATTTATGAAGCCAGCATATTCTTTGGTCACATCAAAAATATCCTCTCCGACACCAGTCAGCAACTATTGGTTTTCCACGTAGAGTCCGGTGGCTGCTTGTTTCCGATAAACTCAATGGAACAGTAAACCATCTTCCCGTGGACTGGATATGATGTACCCTGTGAATTTCCGATACAAACGTGCTCTAAGATCCATGGCTTATCTGAGGGAGGTACTATGTAGTCTCTACTTTCACGGTGAAGATAGGTAAATAATAAACCAATAGTAGAATCACCATTGATATTTTGAAAGCTTAACCTGACGAATGTGTCTGTTATTATGTTAGGCAAGTGTTTTCATTGAATACACTGTATACACACACCGATTAAACAAAATGGGTGCTATGAAGTTTAATTTATAGTGAACGATCGCCAAATTGATGCAATGTAATTATAATGAAATCATAAAAATACTGTAGTGTGTCTTGCTAATGTTATGCACAAAGAATGTAAACACATAATATTAGCCTTTCATACTTTGTAACTCCAAACCTTTTATTAAGCATTATGTTTTAAGGCTATGATGATTCGCAAATATGACATTTTTTCAACGTTTTCCACGTACAGAAACGGAGAGTATTCTAGTCTACTCACTTCCACCGACTATTTGGCAGCATATACGATTTTACATTGTGCTCAAGTCACCAGGGATATTATACTTTCCACTTTTATTCCAAAGGGAAACACGTATCAAACCTCCAATCATCCAATATCTCAATATGTCATCGTTAGTAGTGGGACATATCGGCTACACTAAACTTCGCCTTATTTAGTATTAGACCCCAGACATCTTATGCGCTCGCAACTGGTCATAAACTCACGATGCCTAATGGGTAGGGATTAATTCTGATATAGTATGAGATGAAATGACCACCATGTCTCGTAAAACTACTTTGGTAATGAGATGCCAAGTTGTTTTTACTGTATATGGTAAGTCAATATATTTTCTTTTGTAAAAAGAAAGATTATTCCCGACTTAGGAAAACGTATTGAATTTCGTGTTGATTCTTTTGGTGTTGAAAAATAAATTGCCGCATTAAGTCATTAACATATTATATGATAATTTGGAAACAAACATCACACACACACACACACACACACACACACACACACACACACACACACACACACACACCCATACATACATACAAACACACACACACACGCACGCACGCACGCACGCGAGCGCGCGTTCTTACTGTGAACATGCCATTCGATCAAAAAGCAAGCATCAAACAATAATATGGTGTTGAGCTGCTTAAACCCATAGGTCGTGTTTCAGAACTGCTTGATCGAACAATATTTACGAGTATATGTATGATTTAAAGTAGGTATATGTATGATTTAAAGTAGAACCAATATTACTATACACTACTAGGATATATTTTGATGTAGTGTGTGTCAGGCGACGTCAGTTGTTATACCGTGTTAGGGTTCCTTGTCTGGGTGTATTTTTCTCTCATTCCGACTATTATAGACAGCATTGACTCACACTATTTCTAGTTGTCAAAGGGGATTAAGCGTCTCAAACCCTCTACGATATATACATTTCTCCATTTTTTCAACAGTACTGTTCGTTAGCTAACACACAACTTCTGTGTGTAACGATTCATTCAAGAAAATATACTGGCTGATGCTTTGTCCTTGCATCATGTACATGTATAAATCTTATGTCGATAACATATAGGACCTAGTATCTCTATGTATTATATATGTACTGTTGAAAACGAAAATGAAATAGGACATATCTATATGTACATGTAAGGCCATAGATGGTATCTACATAGTTATTAAGCCCCTCATATTATGTTATGAGTTATGAGGCCGTACATGTTATCGACACGGTTATGAGGCTGTATATGTTATCGATATAGTTATGAAGCCGTATATGCTGTGGACATAGAAGTATTAAGCTGTAGATGTTATCGATATAGAATTATTAGGTCGCTTATTTTAACGGATGATTTACTATTAGTTCAAAGTAAATTTAAAAGTTAATCTGTGTATAAGTGTATACAATAAATTCGTTTGATATCAAAGACGACATTCGCGCATTGGTAATAAGAGCAACTGATAGTTGTATGTCAAAGACCTCCACAAATTGATACAAAGCCAAATCAAAATACGCGATAGTGCCATTTAATCAATTCCTTATCTTTTATAGTTTATAAATGACCGCAAGTTAAAAACGAATCATCAAAGGAGAAAATTATTTAGCTCAATAATGGGAAAATAATGAATTTCTTAAGCATGTAAAAAAGAGAGGAAAACTTCGTCATTTAGCCCGCTTTCTTTTCTGGAGCGGCGATCATATATTTAATTGATGTTCGTAAAACACTTTCCACGTATCACACCATGAATAGCTAGTGCGGTATGTTTAGCATAATTAAACCGATTAACATGTTAATATGATCTGTCATTGTAAACATATTTATTCCTGTGTTTAATTAGGGATACATTTTTTTAATAGTTTTATCATCAAACGAGATCAACCTTAGTTAATTTGACATTTAAGAAACGAAATGTAGACGATCTATGGGAAATCCTTTTACATTTAGCCCCAGGTGTTTTCTGGTGCTCTGATTAATTATTTATTAGTCACAGGTACAAATAACTTCAATAGATTTACCGAATAGGAATAGCTTATGACTTATCGTACGGAAGTCTTTGTTTATCAAAGGCCGTGTCAATGCATTACAGGGATAATTAGGGGAATGTATTTTTCTGAATTTAACGTAGTGCAATTTATTATTTCTTGAAAATAAATGATGTGCCAACACATATTCATTGTTCAGAACGCGATAGTGGCTACATTTTAGCTACAAGTTTTAGAAAAAATGAAAAAACAACAACACACACTCCGCTAAATTGTTATTGATTATATCCTTACACCTATGCGTAAGAAGTTAAAGAGAAAGGTACGCGAATAACATTAATGCGAGAAGATAAACTCTTTTAAACGATTTTACACATCGAAAAAGACAATCTTAAGATAACAAAATAGGAATCAGAGCAAACAGGTCTGAAACAAAGGCCCTTTAATGTAAGGCTTTCTCAGTAATGAGTTTTACTTGTTTATCATGATTCTGCGAACACAATCCCCTTGTGGTCTGATTTCTACACGTATTGCTCTTCGTTCAGCCACCTGTCAAAGTCAGCCAATCTATTGATAAACGAAACGTTTTCCTTTTGACAATCAGATTAAATGTTGTGTGTACCCAATATGCTAAACTAACACGCTTTCATTTAGTTTCTTTGTAGGTTGTTTAAAACTGGATACATGTGATTTATGATAAGTATGTGTTGCCTGCAAAAGGCTGTGTACTATTTATTATATGTGCTTTTAATTTTGTTATGTGTGTCAACGATGCCTAATTTAAAATATTCTATATCTGAGAAAAAAAATGTGAGAAGACAATAATATTGACTTACACGCGTAATGCTTTATCCATCTATGAACAAAATAGGTCAAACCGTTCAGAAATGAACAAAGATTCACACATCTGTGCCGTGCTTAATTGGCAAAAATGCACCCTCTCAAGTCAACACGCGATTTATAAAACAAATTAAGATGTAGTCACTTGTCATGGCATCCTGCTGTAACGGACAAGGCAGTACTTTGTCATGACGAGGTGATTTTCTTCATTTTGTTTACACTTAAGCACATCTTTGCGCAGTGCTCCACAACGTGTACAACTAGAGGACGTATTAAGTATATTTACTAATCTATATATCCTCCAAAACGATGAGCAATAAACAAAAACAATTAGAGTACAGTAAGCTTTTGACAAATCTGAATATACAACAATGTTTCAACAATCGTATTGAAAATAACCAAACATGACAGATCAAATAACTTAAATAGATGAATGGAGAATATTCAAAAAGGGAATTAGCGCGAACATAGTTTTGTAGTGAACATTGATAGACTGGTTAAAATGTAAATTAAAAACAAAAACACGATAAAAAAACTTATTGAAAAGTATGACAAATACTACTACGATTAGGCTACGGAGGAAAAACGACGTTAAAGCGATTATAGTTGTTATTTTTTTATGAAAAGAATTTTTGTTCACGTCTTTACATTGTTTAATATCAAAAATTATTTACTAACATGCTTTTAAGTAAGTTATAAATCCAATCTCACACCAAAATAAATTCTGTTTGTCTCAATATCAAGTGATAATAAGTTAAAACAACATGAAATGATTTTTCATTCAATAAGTATCTGTAAAAACGAAAAAAGTTCTTATCCTTTAAATCGTAAAATGGCTGGACTATGAGATGTAAATTTCGCAAGAAAATAGAAACCGTAATGAAAAAAAAATGCAGTTCAATACACCAATACTTCGCTACTCAACCGCCACCTCCTCAACATAAACAACAAAAATAAGTTCATTTTAGTCATAAACAGCATTCTTAATAACCAATATGACTGAAGTGAGTTGTTGTTGGGTTGCTGTTGTTGTTATGTTTGTTTTTGATTAAAGTGTTTGGCACTATAGATGCACAGTGGGTTACATTAAATCACATAACGTTTTGTTAGAGTATCCGTGTTTTTGCCGAACTTTCATTATTTTGTGTAAATATATGGTGATAAAAAACGTGGAATGTTAAAAATGATTACTTTAAAACTTTAGGCCAGTGCATGTGTGCACAAATGCGACTGTTGCATCGACGACACTATTCGCACATTGTAAGTGTCTCACGGATTAAGGCTGTTATCGTACGCAAGAGGGAACATGATTAAATCTCGTGGGTGAAATATATTGGTGTAATCACAAATATACCAAGGTTAAGCAGACATATATGTGTTAAGTAAAATAAAACAGAAATGTATATCTATCTTTCGTGCAATAAAAGACAATTTCAAGTATCTTTATATTTCGTAATTATGCGACGCAAACACAGTGACAACTCTACTGATGATCGCTATCGCTTTTCTGCTACTTTTTGTGTGTTATCTGCTTTTTGGTCCATATTTAACGCGTATTCCGAGATAAAGCCATAGAGCCGACATTACAAGACCGATTATGTTCAGTTGCTTCTATATTCAATTTAACAGGCAGAATTCGTATTCGGTCTTCGATTTTGGCAATGAACACGTTATGATGTTATTCAATTTTGTTCGAGTGGTATAGTCATACGCAAGTTAATTCATATTGAAGCAGGTAAAATTCCGCTTCACGTTCTTAAAAATGTGTACACTTTTTATTTATTAGAAACAAAGAAAAGCTTCAGGCATGTTTGTTACTGCCTTTATCTTAAGACGGCGCTCATGTTCTATAAAACATTGTGTTAATTTTCTGGCAAGAATAAAACTTTAAAAAATGCCGACTGACCGTTCCAAGGCGGTAACTGTTTGGTCTGCTCTGTTTGTTAAATGACTTATTACAGATTTGTTCTTACATTTACATTTAGCTTGCATGTAAAAACCATTGTCCTGTGCCATTTCAAATTTTGATATATTTTGCAATGCTCAAAGGACTTTGTCATATATTCTTATATTTAAAAAGAAACTGGTAAAACATTTGTCCATTTGTCCTGACGAGGTCAATGTAACTACTCATAGTAAGCAAAGTTACAACTTTATGTGAGTTTTATGTGAAGATGATTTGAAATAAAATCAAGAGAAAGCTTAACAGCCTGAATTTCGGCTGTAAAAATGGACGAGTCAGGTGGTATTTTTTGTTTAAAACAATTAATTTTACTTACGGAAGCACAACCGACATATGAATCTGCTTTTGAGGCATCAGTATATATTTCGAGGTAGTTAGAGTATTTCTTGTTGCGCAGTTCGTTAAAATTGGAGCAATGTACGAGAGGGTCTGTTTTGACTTATTATTTGTACAGAGAGTTGAATCGACTTCGGGAGTTTAAATTGCCATGGTGGAAATTCCAATCCATTATTATTGGTAATTTGTTTTAAGTTCAGATTTGATGATTGCATAATTTCTAGCATTCGTAAACCAAAAGGCTTTATTGCCTTTGGTTTACGCTCGTTCAAGTGTTCATATTTAGGATTGAAAATAACATCAAGTGATGGATTTTTAGGGTTATATTTGTTATTTGTTATGAACTTAAGCGCAACTTTCTTTTGTCTTAGATACAATGACGGCTGATCAGGTTCAACATATAGATTCTACAGGAGACGAATTGCCTGGTTGTGGAAAACGTCAAGCATTTGGAGATATGATATCCTGGCAGAGCCGTAAACAATGCTGCCGTTATCTTATTTTGATCTTACCAACAATCTGTTAAGATGTAAGTAAACTTTTCTATCAGCTCCCCAGTCGGTATGGGATAATTTTAACAGCTTAAGAGATTGAAGACATTTAGATTTTACATATTTAATTTGGGGTATAAAAGATAATTTACTGTCAAAAATGACTCCAAGAAATTTAGTTTCCTTGACAACAGGAATGCGAATGTTATTAAGAAATAATTTAGGTTCGTTGTGCAAAGTTCTTTTCTGACAGAAATATATGCAGTTTGTTTTGATGGGTGAACATTTAAAACCATTGATGTTACTCCACGATTGTAGTTTGTTGAGGCATTGTTGTAATTGCCTTACTATCGCGTTCCTAATTTTGGAACGATAACACATAAGGAAATCGTCCACATCAGAGCGAACAATCTACGCCATTTTTTAGCGTTTTTACTATGTTATTTATTTTGATATTAGAGAGAGTAACTGACAATATACTACCCTGAGAGAACCTTGTTCCTGTTTATGAACAGAAGACAAAGTAGACCCAATTTTAACTTGTCAAAGAAAACTGTTAATAAATGTTGGTCAAGGACCCTTGAGACCAAGGTCACCTAAATCTTTTAAAATCCCATGTTTCCATGTTGTATCGTATGCCTTTTCAAGGTAAAAGGACACTGCTTCTAGGTGTTCTTTCTTGATAAAGGCATCGCGTATAAAAGTTTCAAATCGAACGAGATGATCGAGTGTACTGCGTTGGTGTCGAAATTCTTTATATAAATTGTTTGATTCAAGATACCAAACGAGTCTATTACTTATCATCCGTTCTAAAGTTTTACATATACAACTTGTCAAAGCAATAGGTCTATAACTTAAAGGATCTCGTGGATCCTTTCCCTGTTTAGGTATAGGGATGACGAATACTTTTTTCCACGAATTTGGAACTACTCCAGAAAACCAAATTTCATCATAAATAGATAAAAGTAAATTAAATGATGTTCCCTGTAAGTGTTTTAGAAATCGATAGAGAATATCATCATGTCCAGCAGCGGTATCATGAGATTTATTCAGGGCTTCTTTAAATTCTCTTAAAGAAAAGGGTTGGTTGTAATTTTCATTATTGTTTGAATTAATTGATTTTACTTTTCTCAACCCGATTCTTTACATTTTGAAATTCTTTCGAGCAAATTTCGGAAATTAGCAAAAGTGTCTGAAATTTCTTTTTCTTTGTTATTATTGAGTCGTTAGAGTTTAAGTGATAAACTGTTGCTAAAGAAGATTTACCGCTAATTTTCCATATGGCTGACCAGACATTTTTGACCGATGTTTTACTGGTTGTGCCAGAACAAATTTTTGCCAAGATGTTATTTTGGCTTGTTTAATGATTCGCTTGCTCTTTGTCTTTCATTTTTGACATTATTAAGATTAGCACTAGTAGGTTGAATATTGAATTTCTTAAGTGTCGCTCTACGTTTTCTAATGAACTTTTTGCGTTTATCATTAAACGAAGGTTTGTTACGCTTTGACTTTGTCGTGGTCATAGGTATACACTTCTCTGCTATGCTATGCAGATTTTTTGAGAATGAATGCATTTTATCATCAGCATTCTCAAATGTTGAAGTAGACAATTCTTCATTATAGAATATTGAGAATAATTTCCAATTTGCTCTGTTCATTCTCCAATAAGTATTATAGTCATTTAAGTTGACAGATTCGTTGGTTAATATTACAGAAAAAATATCACTTCCACATAAATCGTCATGTACATTCCAACTATAATCAAGATACATAGAAGGATGACATAAAGAAAGTTCAAGAGTTGAATAAATGTCCTGAAGAAGGATGTAAGTAAGTTTCGTTTTTGTTATTCAATAGGCATATACCATTTTGGGCTATAAAGTCCTCAACATTATCCCATATTATTATAATCAGAACATCCCCATAATGGGTTATGTCCATTAAAGTCCCCTACAAGAATATAAGGGGAAGGTAATTGATTTATTAAATATTCTAATTCAGATTTTGAAATATCTTAATTAGGTGAAAGATAAACAGAGCAAAATGTGATGACTTTATTAACGGTTACACGAATGGCAACAGCCTGTAAATTAGTATTAAGGTTAATTTTAGAATGTGGTAGTTTGGAGTTGACAAGTATTGTCGATCCTCCAGACGCCCTATCTCACATAGTATGAATGTGATAATAAATAGAATAACCTTTAAAGTCAATGTTATCACTTTCTTTCAGGAATGTCTCCTGAAGGCATTCTTGGTGCTTTAACGGTGACCTTGATTGTTTGTCTTTGCCTGGAGGAGAATCCGTCTCCATCAGGCAATCAAATCTATTTATAGGGTCAGACCGGCCAACTATCTTCTCCCGGGTATTGGGAGTATAAGGTCCTCTTGTTTTCCCGGAAGGGCTTGTAGCTTCTCTTGAAGCGTTTTCCTTTGCAGCAGCTTTTATTCTTTGCTTTCGTCTGAGGTTTTGAAAAAGATTTTGAAGGTTGGGCAGAGGAGGAGTTTGTTGAAGGAAGACTGATAGATTGAGAAGATGAAGACGGACTACTTTTGTATTTTGTAGGGATGATTATTTTGTCGAAAGAACAGACACCATTCTCAAATTGTGTTGTGGCATCAATACCGACCGAAGTGTGCAGTTGACTTTTTGTAACGTGTGCGTAAGTTCTATCGGATTGAAATTGTTGATCTAAAACTTTTAAGGCTTCTGGAAATAAGATGTTTTGTGAATATTTTATTTATAGAACTCTTTTTTTCTTTTTTCCATCGCGAACAGTCTTTGGATGTGGATTTATGAGGTCCAGCGCAGTTAGCACACTTCGGTGGCTTTTCATATTAAGTTCCGACATGGTCATACGTTTCCTTGCCGCATCGTTTGCAAATGATGTCTCCTTTACATTTTGATTCATGGTGTTCGAATTTTTGGCTTTGAAAAACAGCGAAGGGGATTTGGGATGTAAACATTAACTTTAACTGACAAGTATCTAACTTTGATTGATTTTGGAAGGTGGGAAGTTGCAAATTTTAGAAAGAATGTGTTGGTGGGAATGCGAGTGCCGTCTTTTGGAAATGAGATCCTGCGAACTCCACACACTTCTTGGGGTGTAAGCTCAGCAAAAAAATCACCTTCTGGGACTTCAGACAGATTGGGACAACGGATGACACCTTTAGAAAAGTTAAGAGTAGAATGGGGAAATAGTTTTTTGGATTAGGAAAGGGGAACATTTGGTGATAGGTTCTTTATCCGTTGCCTCGATAACAATGAAGTGAGGAAAGCTTGGACTTAACAGTCTCTGTATTCTATTTGTCTGAGTCGTCTGATGAAATTGTTGGGATTGGGTCAGTGCACCTACGTTTATTGGCCATATGTGAAGATTTTAAGGTTAGACATTCTAGCTCACCAACCGCCTCGGAGTCCAACAAGGGGACGATAATACTGGAGTTCCAAACTCCTATCGCCATTAATATTAAAAATGTTATAATCCGACATGTAATATAAGTAAGTATATTGATGCCAGATTGATCCGTTGGGCCTGTTGATCACTTGGTTGTAAGCTAAAGGAGAAATTAAAAGAAGGAAGTTTGAGAAACGAGGCATGATATAATAGAAACGGGAGAAATATGAGTGGAGAGTAGAAGATAAAAGTTAGGTTGTATCAAAGAGAGATAAAAAAACCCAAAACCAACGCGTCCAGCCGATTGGTTATACCGGACCAATATAACCACCCACCTTCTCCTCAACTCAAGGCCAAACTGGTGTATTGGTCAGTGTTGACATCACTGACAAGCCACCTCTGACCTCAACCATCAGGATCCCGTCGTCATGGAGATAGAAGGTCGGCACCCACGGCAAATAGGTTGGCTACCTTTGGAGGGTTCTTACCCCGCTACAGGTAGCGGCAGCCGGAGAATTATAAGTCCCTTACCGGCAGGTCCTAATGTATTCTTGATAATTATGTTAAAAATACATAGTCATTTTAAGATATCTTCATATTTCATGAATAATATCAGGTTATATTCTATTTTGTACAAGGACTTTCTGCATAGTCCGAAATCCTAATCCAATCGGACCAAATCTGGGATCTCCCGAGGAGTATTGTGACACAATTTATATGGTTTTAATTGCGTTCGGATGATAGTATATTTGTAATGATAACGTTATATATCTTTCTGACAAACATAATGTGTGCTGTCATATTACAATTTAGAGGTCATGTTAAACTTTCGAGACATGCCTCCTTGTTTTTACGTCAAGAAGGTATCTACAAGGTTTTATAGAGTGGTACAAGATAAACATAACATAACAGTTTCATTTTTTGTCGTGTATCCTTAGGAAAAGGAACATTGTGCATTTTTCAGCATAACCAAACTTAGCTCACTGATACCACGGTCCCACTATGATAATTTCGTCGGCGATGATGAAATAGACACATCCTTTCCCGATGTTTCCAAAAATGTGAACGTTTTGGAAAAAAAGTTGCGGACCCATTATAATTAAATTTATATTAGGCATCTGCGATGATTTGGGAAATGTTTACGTAACTTCGGGGATATCAGCGGGGCTATGGGGATTTTTCGGGGAATTGTAATTGTCGATGTCTTGCGATGGTCAAGGAAGCATCTACGACCATTTGCCGAACGTCGGTGAATACTCGCAGATACTTCACTGACCATCGTTGACACAGAAATCATCGATCGTGAAGGGATCTGGAAAGATATGTCTCGGCGATGTCATGTGACGCATCGTGGATGTTCCACAGCGGTATCGGCGAATGCTTTATTGTGGGTCTATATATGCTTTGTTGTCCCGCATCCGCATTCTCTCCCCTCTTTCCAAGTGTACATACCCGGTGGAACCAATCACACGAAATACATTTTAAAGGTAAGGTATCTTCGGCGATGCTTCGCCGAGGTTCGCTAAGCATCGCCGAAGTCTTCTCGAAAGATTTCGCTTTATTTTTCACCTCGCCGATCCATCTCCGATACTATCGGCGAAGCATTGTGGAAGCTTCGGCGATAGAAAAAACGTCGGCGAACATCAGCCGAGTCATCAGAGATTTTTCAGGGATACTCGACGATGTCTTCGGTATTGTATGCCGTTAAAACGATTATTAAAAGTAAATTTCATTTCCTTTTGCGAAAAGCGTCGTGAGAGCATTGGGAAAATTCCAATGCAGGCATTGATTTTTTTCGTTATTACCTGCTGTTCTCATGACGCTTCACGATGCCACTTCTTTGCAGAACATTCACCATGACCTTCCCCGAAAGTATTCATCGGTAGTACATCGTCGACGCCAAAATTGACAAAACGGACCGAGGCTTTAAGATCTAAACAATGCCGATTTCGGAGTGTAAGATGCTGAGAGACGTAAATAAATACAATAATGAGTGCTTGTTCCGCCATTGAAATTGAAACAGGATGTCTTTATAATATATACATTCCCTTTGAAGGTAGACAATTTATTTTTCAGTGTATTGATTTATTACCAAGCAGATGAAAGCTGTGAAATTGGACAGACAAAGGTTTAATAGCATAACACCGACGTAAACTGTCAACAGTCTGTAAATCGCTTACTATACTCAATGTCTGCCGCTTCCCTTGAGATCAGTTGTCTCTGGCAATCTTTCTTGAGGGCATTCAAACGCTCTTTTATAGAATGTTTATCCCTAAACGTTAAAAGATAATTGCAAAGAGATTGATTTCTGAGTTCAAAACCGGCGATTTATAAATACTCCAATGATCTAAAAGACAATGTCTTTTTAAAAAAAGCCTACTTTCAAATGAAATTTAAAATACCTGAGTGTTTAAATACATAATAAAATTGATTTAATTGACTGAAAATCTGAGATTTTCTCAGGAAGAGAAACAAACAATAAACAAAATGTCGATAGCTATAGCATATAGACACAAGTATTTGAAGTGGCTTATTGTCTACAATAGAGCTAATATAAAACAGCGGGAAGTAGATAAAGGCGGTGTTACGTCCTAAAATGTGTTTTTGAACCCCGACAATATGTCGCAAATATACTTTTAATGTTTTATTCGGGTTTTAACTATTATGAATCTTAAACAAGATCATAAACACTTTTAATCGACCTCAAACATATGTTGTATTAATTTTTGTACAAGTTTCTTATAATTATGTGACACGAGTTTATTAAGGTATTTGCTACCATTATGAATGGTACTGTGGAAACACGACATGATTAAAAATACTATACGCCTCCAATGTGTTTATGTATTGCTATCTTTTTATCCCGTTTACAATAGTTGTGCAAATACTACAAGTATTGTATTTGTATGCAAACAGTCAACGTTTTGCAGGATCGCGACAGAGTCGTACATTTTAAAGTAAGTTAAATATGATCTCAATGATACTCAATGATGATTTGAAATGATACTAAACAAAACGACTCAATTCGTTACAAATGTCAGAATATCGATAATTGCAAACAGGTCTGTTATAACCGTTACAAATCTATCGTCTTGACGATGATTCTGGTCTTCATTCTCTTCTGTTCAATCTGTTCCTTTGGCTGTTGTTCGTTCTATGAATACCCATACATGAATTACTCTAGTCCGAGACTACTACTACTACTACTACTACTACTACTACTACTACTACTACTACTACTACTACTAACAATAATAATTTATATAATAATAATAATAATAATAATAATAATAATAATAATTATTATTATTATTATTATTATTATCATTATTATTATTATTATTATTGTTATGCAATTGTGTATGCATGGTGCCATGCGCACTGAAAGACTATTGATTCAGGCGGCATCAGCATCTTCATTACGATTCATAACGTACATGTACGGAAATTGTTGCTGAGGATGTTATGTTTAATGGTACAGAACGATAAAACCTGGCATGAAACCATAACCGGTTCCATTATCCTCACAACGGGCCAACCAGTCGTGGAACTATCAATATATTTGCTTGAGCGTTAGCGTTGGCAAGGGACCTATACCACTAATTTTTAACGACTTTTGTAATTCGGGATCCCGGGATCGAACCCGGGACCCCCCGTACCTGGAGCCGACGCTCTACCGATTGCGTTACCAGGTCCGGCTAATTAAGACATTGATTGGATTCTGCTAAGTATTAGTGTTTTACTTATTATACGTTTATTGTGTTGTCTTAAACTTGCCCCTACAGATACGGAATGATTCAAAACAAAAGGTATTTGCAACGAGAATCGTCAATGCACGAAAAGGTAGATGGTGGTTTTAATAAGCAATGTGGAAAATATTTGCATGCAGCCAACTATTAGAGCTCAGTCTTCTTTTCGCTTATCATTCCTGTTTACAAAGACTGTGCCTGCTTCGGTTATGTTTCTTTCACTCGCTTCGGCAACCGACAAATCCACCCAGGATATACGATGCATAACCGTCTTACAAGGATTTTTTCGCGAACAAACAAATGCTTTCATATATAATACATCCGTTTTATACATTCACAAAGACTGAACGATTTCTCATTGTTCATCTAGTCATATTTCGCAAGGTGGTTTATGCATCATATGATCATTTTGTTATTGTTGTTTCATTAGAAATACAGGAAACAAGTTACATTACCAGGAACCATTTGATACACTAACGCTTTCAGTGATAATAAAATTAAAAAAAATGCCATTTGGCCTTGCTATGGATCATTTTTGCAAAGAAAAGAACTATTTCATGTCTGTTGTTTTAGTCAATATTAAGTTTATAAAAATAGCATAGTTTAACAGGGAACGAAAGAAGGACATCTGCGCATAGTACGATATATTTGTTTTTATAATGACTTTTGATTGAATTTCTAGCAGAACTTTGGCGTTAATGTCCAAAGTTTTGTTATTAGAAATATCAAGCAAATGTATTGTTTGAATATCTAAATGTATTAATACGGCTTGACATTTGTTTTACCTTAAGTTATTTTGAATGTCCTTAAAGTATGACAAATGAACATCTTGTATTGTATTACTTGTATTTCTTAGAATCTAAAATATAATGTAATGCTCTTATCCCACAATGTATTATCTCTAATAGTAGAACTTGCCTGTAAAATTTAGATTCTTTCATATTTCAATCATATGCTTTATTTCGGCTACCCATATTAAATACTTTTAGTAAACTTGTTTCGCCAAAACATGCAGATATCAGTACTATCAGAAATGATCTTAATAATTTATGTTTATTCATTGACAAGTGGATACTGAATGTTGCTGCAAAGGAAAAAACAATGACTATCATTCTGGAAATTATCTTTGTGTTTGGAACACTAAGATCAAACTCTGAATGCAGACATCACATCATTGAGAGTGGCAGTGTCACAGCAACGTTTCTGACACATTGGCAGAGACTTATCTCGCACTTCCAGTTTATTTACACAAGTAAATACAGTTTTGTTATATGTTATGTTAATTGGGTTTATCGTCCCACCAACAGTATTTCAGTTATCTGGAGACGGTTAGGTTTTGTTATATAAGCCTTCTACTTAGACTCACTTTAATAGCAATTAAATTGCTTCTGTGCAAATAAAAGTGATGAATATCGCATATATATTAACTTTCTTTTGATTATTTCTCTATGTCAACGTCAATGTGTTTTTTTTTTATAGTCGGTATTTTTTTTCTAACAGCGCTCCAACTATTTTTGTTTTCATTTTTTGCAACAATTATTATGTTACAGTTCCCTTATGAATAGTTTACAACATTGTGTAATAGTATTATTATTTTCTGTCATCGTAGAAATGCAACTGCGGACATTGCCACGTGTGATGTTTTACATAGCACATTGTACTTCGCAATATGTGGAACAAATTTGCAAATAAAGGAATGAAATAAATAAAGGAGTTGACATATACTGCAAATTAGAAAATTAAATTTAAAAGCTGATATCACTTTCAATACAATGCGAATGTAACAGACCATTAACAATTCACAACCTAATAACCGAATTCGACGCTTGCCTATTCTGAGTTGTTATATTGAAATATTACGAATGGAACCGGCAAACTAAAACATGTCAGTGAATGATCATTGCGCATCACTCTTAAAGACAAAACTGGCAAGACATACTGGCACCATGCAAGACAATAATTGCACGATTTATGCAGGTATGACTTCTGGGGCAGTCACATGATCTTATATCCCCAATAAAGCACACAATGTATAATATGTACGATACTATGTTTGTGTTGTCATAGTATCATCATTGGGTATGTCCCCATCGTTCACACATCGGCAACGTAACAAAGAGCAGGACAACGCACTGGATAAGCGTAGAAGAATGTCCATTTGAATGATTTTTCGTCGTTGATTAATCGGAGAACTGTACGTCCTTTCCACACAGAGAACAAGAGACAATGTTGTTTTCGGAAAGTAAGTACTTCACACGATAGATTTTTTGTGTCCGTATGGCCCGCCACGTGCTCTGAAACAGTGCTTTTTTAATGTTCGTTTAATATTTAAGTGCCTCTAGGAGATAAAATGAAAATAATTTGCTATTGTAACTATTGTTTGCTACTATTTAATCGGACTTCGATTACCAACAAACGTTTGACAACGAAGTTATATGTTAAAAAGTTTGCGAACATCTTGTGTTACACAATATTTTCTCCGCTTTCTTCGTGATCAATAATGTCTCATTTAACAATATTTAAGTCATAATAAGATCAAAAGAAACCATTATGTAAATTAGCAAATATCATCTGACTTGTTTTAATTCATATTTATCTTTATTTGTTATTCTGAAAAAAGTAAATTTCATAAAACACACTATCACTGGTTACAGAAGTCTTTGATTATTATCAACATAAATACCCGTGTGTGTTCATTTATCATTTCAGATGATATAAACTCAATCAAAAATAATTTTAAAAAAAATTCAAGATGTATAAACAAGCTAGTTATAACTGTTACAAAATCTAGGCTCCTGTTGGTGGAATTTTTGTATTTTGTTCTCCTCTGAAGAAGGTTCTATTGACCTCAATTTTATTCGTCTTAGTTGGGCAAGACTGTTAAATTCTTGCTTGAAACGTAACACAGTTAGAGACGTTCATTCGATTAGAATTCATCAACTTGTCAATACCTGCTAGTTATATATGTGTGTCCTTTATCGTGTACAGGTACAATATAAATGTTAATTTTGCTGATTAACTAAATACTTTATTAGGCTATCTTTAATGCAATGATAATCGTCAATGCACTCATGATATATAGATTAGGCAATCCGATTTGAAATTGAGTCTAACGGACATTCACACATCTTCATGTGTGTACAAAAACCGTTCCTGGTTAAGTTTAGTATATATTAAATAATGTAAAAGCTTTTAAAGCCTCATTGCTGCGTTAATTTGAAGAGCTAATAAAAATTCTCGTTGCTACATATACATCTGTTCTTTTTACTGGCAGTTCAAGTGAAAAACTAATCCATGTCTGTTTATATCACAACAAAGAAGAAATACTATTAAGCAACGCGATATGTATTTGCTTAGGAGGTATGCACTTTACCTTTTAATGAGAATTCGTTCCGGTGCACAGTGCAGCTGCTTGTGTTATTTTTCCTTTCACTCGCTTCGTCATTCGAAGAATACATACAGAGGATAACACAAGTACCCTTCGTACACATGATTTGTTAGTCCGTGTACAAATACTGTAAAACAAAATAATCTTCACAGACTAACCAATTTTTGTCTAGTCACATTTCGCAATGGGTTTTAAGCGGGTTTTATCCTGTTGAAATTGCTGTAAGTATGACACGATTTTAACATAAAATGTAATTTTAGTTTGTAAAATGTCTATACTCCTAAACGCATGTTTTATAATCAGAATGTATTGTTATGACAATCCCTTGAAGTATGACAAATGGAATACTTGCTGTATTACTCGGCTTCTTAAATAAATCAAATGCTGTGATCCTATTATCTAAACATCTCATTTCATTTCCATGGAGAATTTTCAATACCAGAAACGAAAATAACATATATATCTCAGGTCCGTTCAGACTTCAATTATCTGTTTAGGTTCGATTAACATAATATAAGATGTTGTAATCTACTATTGCTTTGTCTCAGAAAACGTCAAAATCTAATGCGTTTGGGGGAGAAGCGCTCAAATATGCCTTGCTTCTTTATTGCACGGCAGATACTGGTCTTGCAGTAAAAGCAAAACACTTGATATGATACTGGTAATATCAATACTTGATAAATATTGATAGACGCCACATTGATTGATATAACCAAGACATGCTTATTCATCAACAAGTTAAAAAACAGAATCGAAGACTATGATTTAAAACATTCACCCAATACTGGTTATGCAAGGCTTTTGTTTGCAGAAAAAGTTCGTGTATGTTTCCTGAAGTAACATAAGTGCCATAACAAAGTCGGAACAAATGATGTTTACTCTCTTGTGGCAGACACACCCTTTTCAATCCATAATTTATATTAAAACTAATATGTGTAGTGCATGTAGTAGTAGACGTTATTGTTGCAGTAGATTATGTTGTTGTTAATGTTGTAGCAGAAAATGTATTAATTTCATATGCTGTGGTAGTAAGTAAAATATGAGTGCAGTAGTAGCTTAGTAGAAATAGGTACTGATTAGTAGAAGAATGTGTAGTATTGTAAGTAAGTATAAGTTGAACGCTACTGAATTAAGTTATTTCTTTTAAACATGTGTACCAGGAATAAATGCCAACTTGTGTTTAAATAATGCGATAGACTGAATCTTCCAGTACAATATGCTAACATTTATCAATATGTTTCATCGCATTAAATTAACTACGTATTCTTATATAATGCTGTATTTTTCTACTCAACGGCAGTTGGTAACAAATCGACCATCCACTGAACCAGCAAATAGCCGACAACTTAGAGACGCCAAATTCACGCAATATCTATTGATCTTCTTAACCTAGCTATACCGCTAATAGTGCACTTGAAGGAAGGCGAAATCTGCTTGGTCGTATTACGATGATAATGAGGGGAACTAATTATCTTAGGAAGTTACATTAAGCTCTCATTGTGCTTTATTTATTTACTTATTTAATAGTAAATTTAATAGAAACCAGTTGCGTCAGTTTACTTTTGAACTCTTTGCGAGTATGATAAATAAACACCATAATTAAACAGAAAACGAACATAATACGTAGGCTTACAAATATAAATGGACGAGTTTATTTGTGATACAACTGTTCTTCCTCGTGTAAGGGTTCCGTCTTGCGTTTTCCATAGCGGCCCAAAAAGGCATGAAATCGGCGACCCTGTTTAACATCCCAATATATAATAATCAACACAGTATATCATTTAATCTCGTTCAGAAGAAACATTACGAATGTTGAAACACATAAGCGTCGGTTATTGTCTTCTGAAATGCACGTGGCTGCTGCGTGTAGATTGCAGGTTTTGACTTCGCTGAGAGTATGAGATATTTATATTACAGCTTCAATAGTACTACTAAAAGTCTTTGAAAAGTGTCGCAAAAACAGCTCTCTTATGTTTTCAATGAAAAGAAAATTTACCGTTATGCGAGTTATGCTGTATAGCACTTGTCTAAATGTTGCATAACGCAAAAGGTGTGCGGGCCACTTAAGCATAGTAGTCAAGTGACAGTTAGTGACCGGTCTCTATGACGGGAGACGCGGGTACAAACGCAGCTCGACGAAAATTATATTCAACAAGTGGTACGAACCAACAGACAGGATCTTTTCAGCAGCATCACTGGAATTTTTAATAAGACATGTTCAGCTAGTTCTTTACCTGCTTCAGTCTTAGATTAGTTCCAAAGTTTACGATAAAAGCAATAAAGAAACGTTTAAATTAATTTAAATGTCATTATTTAATTGAACAAAGCTGAGGCAGCGCTGGGGACAGAAAGTGCGGATATGTTAACAGTGTTTAATTATTTCACAGTCTTACACGTATCCACGTATCTTAAATGTTTGCAGCGACCAGTGTAGATATCCACATGGTACGAGGCTCAAATTCGCGTTATGGTATACTAGCCAGGAGGAATAATGATGTAATAATTTAAGAGATAAACGATATTTAAAGGAAACAGATAAGCAAAATATGGCATTTTACTTAACACTTGTTCTTTGTAAACGTTCAATTGAATAGCTATTTTGTTGAAGTTAAATACTCATACGATAAATTGCGAGTCAATTTCCTGCAAGGGACGTCTTGGGAAGATGGAAAAAGCTGATACAACTGGCAAAAACACAGACATGAGATAAAGGGCGGTGTCGTGGTATGAGGCGAATCTAATGTCTGTGAAAGCAAAACTGAACTAAGCAAGAAGCAGTGTCACTTCTTTCGTATCTACGGTCCAGGGCTTCACTCGAAACGATAAACACACTAACTGGATTGGTTGTCGTGTAGAGGACGGGGCTATCATTTTAATGCGGGAAACCATGATTATGGAAACAAGAATGCCTACCGCAGACCACGCCTTCGAGTAGTACGATAGGTAACGATTGTGTTAGCAAAGGAAGATAATGTTCAAGGTAAAATGATAGTAAGAGAAAGTTATACAATACCAGTAAACAGTTGTACTGGATACGAAGGGTTCTATTCAGGCAGTGAAGACCTAGAAGATAAATTTGTTTGTAACCCAGGCAGGTTGAAAGGATTCTCATCATTTTTAAAGGTCGGTTCCAGTCAATATTCATATTATACCATTGCATAGAGAGGGGCTGTACATTGTCACGGATAAACGTTTCACAGGAGGCCGTTTGAAAGAACAGTAGGAAATCCAAAATTTATAGAGACTGAAATAAACTTTGATTTGTTAAAGGCACATTATTTCAGAAGTATTAGAAAACAAAATGTTGTCCACCCTTTAAAGGTTGCATATAACAAAGAAGGTAAACCAGTGCTGGTTCTAGATTGCAGACACATAAATTACATCTGCATGCTTTTCATATATATTGAAGACGATAAAATTGCAAAACAAAGAAGCTTCTTAGTCAATTTTGTTTTAAAAGCGCCCATAATCATATTAGCAAATCGAACAGGTGTAGGGTCCAGGTGGGATTATGGTACTTCAGTCAGGTTTATTACATT
The DNA here is from genome assembly GCA_007844125.1 of Sinonovacula constricta. Lineage (NCBI taxonomy): Eukaryota > Metazoa > Mollusca > Bivalvia > Cardiida > Solecurtidae > Sinonovacula > Sinonovacula constricta. Next base: position 64,828,924 of record CM017560.1, on the reverse strand, counting down.
TAATTCCTTACCACTTAGTACAGCTACGGCAGGTACTATATTTACCAAGACTACGAGCGTATAGTGGCACCGCAATAATCTGACCTCCTACGCTCGTACGGTTCACTGAAATGCTGATATACAGGTAAGGCAGGTGAATTATGATGAACTTGGATCATATCACGCAACATATATACCATGTACAACTCATGATCTTCTGGTGATATATTCTATATATACATCGATAACTGCGTTCGAATCCGACAGAATGCTATATCTATTTTAGTTAATTAAAATGTTTAGTTAATTAAAATGGAAAGTATAAAGAACATGCTATATTGCTAAACTAGTTTGTCGATGCTGCTTTTACATACTTTACACATTTTTATATTCTCTTTAAATGTGGTTTATTTTAAGACATGATAAAACGAGTGCAAAAGCTAAAAAGTCAGTAATTGACAATATATTCAGCTCAAATAGCTATCGCTGACAAACATGTATGTGTGACGTATCGGGGCTCCTTAGTTGAACGCAACATCATCCCAAGATTACAATTGTATTAGTGAAGTTACATTTTACAATCTAACAACAGCGCAGCATAAGAGCCTCTCCCTATCTCGTCCAAATCCACACTACTACTCTCCCTAGCTCTCCTAAATTCACCCTGAGCTCGCATATATTTTTCTGACAATCGTGTCATTCAGACGGTGCACCGTATCACGATCTCGGCCTATATTTTGACGTATGCTTGCTTCAATCACTCTTTATTGCCATTTTACTAATTTCCCGTGGCATCAAATGTATATTGTATTATTGGGGTAATCATTCATGTCATTCTTTCCACACCCGAGGCTTACAAGTAAACGGCGCAATAGTTTAGTCTTTATACATTCTTACAGTTCTGGAACCGTAACAGTTGTCACACAATACGATGTACGTACGGTGCGATTACGTTCGATGTACGATACCATGTGCGGTTTTTACACGATACCATACACGTTACGGTTCGATACCATACACGATATGCATTACGATAGAAAATCTACACGTTACGATGCGATACGGTGTACGCTTCGATAAACATACTGTACTGTTTCCGTTTACGTCACGTTACACGAAATACCATGGCAAATGCGGCATGTTGTTAAAGTAAAGGTTCAATCAGCCTATTTATACTGTACCAACTCGGTTTAGTCTAAATCGTTCTGCCCCAATCGGCCCACTTCCAGCGCATATAGGCGGTAATGTTTTCACACCTTTCAAATGAGACAATACAACTATTTCCGTCTAAATGATAAAATGTGTAGGCAAATGATAAGTAAGTGACGCCAATATGATAGCCTGCTTAAACATTGAACACGTGTGTAAAAATGTATTGTGTTAAGACAAATTGATTTAAATCTGTAATTTCCTAACATTCTTACACCACTCTTCTATACATGTACTCGTATATTTCAATTTTCTACCCCTGTTCCCCGCATCCGTATCTGCGTTTAACTGAAGTGAAATTTCACAGCCAGATTATGTGTGCTGGGATCTTCATACATGTATGACATGTCTTCAGACCGGGTGCAGGTGTTGTGCACTACAGCTAAATGACCACTGCCCGTCTAATTTGAATAGAAACGTTGTGACATAAAAGTGGCAATCTGTATGGGGGCTAATAATCGCTCGCGTGAATTGTAGGTACATGTACCGAATAACCTACATAAATGGACTAGCTGCTAGATAATAAATAACATCAGAAACATACCATTGTCTCATACTCAACTATTTTTCAAGCACTATTTAAATAAAAAAAATCGGTAAGGAATATTAGAATATGGGTCAATCGGGGAAAAAACTTAACAAACTAAAAAGATAGAAACAGAGTTATTAAACAATAATTATATTATAATGAGACAAAATTGGACTAACAACCGACAAATTAACACCTCCACTTAATCCTTTCCATGTAGGGATCAAATCCATTAACATTAAAACAAATTTAGAAGACGTAATCGACGTAATTGATAAGATTGTTCCCTTAGTTAAACTCAACTCAAATACTGAGTACTGAGATATCGATACCCACATCCACATCTACACCGACGGTAGCAAGGATACAAACAAAAATGCTATAGGAGCATGAGTTATTATGATTGAAAATCAACAGAATAAATAAACAAGGTCAAAATAAAACTAAACACTAGACATTCTATATTAAGATGCGAACTGTTAATTATAACCCATAAAATGTGTTCAAATAGAACAAAATTGCCGATCAACAATAAATATTTACCCCGGCTCTCTTAGTTATTTACAAGCATTTCAGACAATTTATGGAAAGAGTAGACAAGAACTAATCAAAGAAATATATAGATTAAAATACTAAAATACAAATGTTAAGCAAAATCTTTTATATGAATTTGGAGATTTAAACTCACCATCATAATAAAGCCTATGATTAAATATTACTAGACTCAGACTCGGATCCAGCTACCTAGGTGAAGAAAGTAAATCCCCCCCCCCCCCGCCAAAGCAGAACTAATAATACGCGCTCTTAATCTTTTTTTTTTTAGAATAAATGCGTTTAATTAAATATTTAATTAATAATATAGGATAACACCTACATAAATTATTACAATGCCCAACCGATATCATATCCAAATCAAACAATAACTAAAGTTTCAAAACCCACAAGACACATGATGGGATGAAATCTCTTTAAAATCTAAATATTCCTAATAAACCCATTCTCTGATTGGCTGGACCACAATTTGGCAGAAGATTATGACTGCTCTTTGTTTAAAGACATTACACCTCTAAGAAACTGTTTCTTAAAATTTTCACCATTGAAATGTTTTCTACTCCTGATTAGAGCTGGCACTTTTTGAACATGAAATCGGTAGATTATGAACAAATAACACATTAAGTTACACACTAGTTACGAGGATGTTTTAAAGTGAAAAAAGTACGGGAAAAGTGTGTGAGTAGTTAAGCTTGGGTTGGTAATTCAGTTAGTTTAGTATATCGTATATAATATATATTTTAGTAGAGAATTAAATGTATTTAATGTATTTAATATCTTCTAGGTATTAAAGTGTTGCATTTTTATTAAATCTGCATTTTTCCGCTGGTACAATAAGCAAAGACACGTGGGAATAATATATGTCTTTGAAGCTTATCACTTGCTATTGTGTGCTGCCTTAACCAAAACAGCACGGGGTTAAAGTATTTCTCTATGTCACAGTAAGGACAATTCCTTTGGGTGAAATTGCATTCTTTACCAGGGTAGCTTGATCCTAGTTTTAATTAAAAAACTATTCTAAACTAACGATATTGTGGCAGTAAATATTTAACTTAGAGTCCTACCAACATATCCGAATATCTGAATTTCTGCGTTATTTATTATATTTATTTTATTAATTATAGCTCTTTCTCCATGGCTTGGTATCCACCCTAGTTTTATAAAGGCATTGAGGTTTTTTGACAGGAGACTGTAAAGTCTATATCTGTCTACTGACTTGCTTGATTTTGCAATGATTAGATATTATATCATTTTCTATTGTTACCCCCAACGGTATCCTTTTCAGTATCCATACTGACGTCAAGGTACATGCCGATGTGCGCTAGTTATTTAAGGAGAGTATGCAAATGGCGTCATCATCCTAAAAAGACTTACAAAGGACCATTTCGTTATAAGAGGAAATCGATTTAAAAACAGACCAATTAACACCTCCGGTCAACACGTTAAGGATCAAACCAATTAACATAACGAACGGCTGAAAATCCTACTTCCTTTAAGATTAGTGGTGTCATAAAAGTGTCACCAATTAATTGGAATTAACACACGTGCACGTGATTGGCAGGGCGGGAAAATGTACGGAAATTAAGGAGGCATGATGACAGATGTTTACTGTTATTTATGATTATGATACTAGCACATTGTTTTGACAAACACATTCACACCTTAAACGTTTGACCACATCACTGGCAGAATAATAGTTATATTAATTTGTTTGCTACACTTGTGAACGTACTTTTATTGAATTTTCGTCGAGCACTGAATTGCTTTTATTTATTTATTTAAATTCGCATAAATGTGTATAAAATTTTCGCGTTTAAAATAATTGGCGAAGAGACTATATCAGTGTTGATTGTGCCCAGCGATAACATAGGTAAGCTAGCTTTACAATTAACTAACTTGTCGGAATATCAGAGATGATTCAACACGGTCCAATCATTTATTAACAATGTTCATTGTATATGAGCCGTATCATTTGAATCCCATATTTGAGACAAACCTCTTTTCCATAACCTGACATAGAGCTAGATTTTGTTATAGCTAGTTTTTTTTTTCCAGCTGTATGTTTATTCTAATTACGTCTTACTGCTCTTTTTTTCCATAAAAGCGTGGGCAAATAACCAAAATCCTAGTGTTCACGAATATTTTCCTAAACGTCCGTTCATATTCAATCTACGCATATTGTCATTCAAGTAATAAGTTCGAAGGTGTGCAATATTAATTTGCTCATCGATAGTATGCATGTACCGGAAATGTAATATATAGTTTAGTTTCTGTTTAGAACCATAAACTTCTTTTTGTATTTGTGAAGCATTTATTATGCCATTTAAATTTCCTGTGAACTTTTGTATGAGCATGATAATGTCATTAGAAAAATGTCACAATATATGTATCTTTGTATTAAAGAATTATGAGAAGGCACAGTGCAATTCTCCTTGTGTTACGTTACCATACTATACGTTCCGTTACGATACCACGGTCTTGTCATAAGCGTTACGTTCCGATACGATACGATGTACCATTTACGATATGGCTCGTTACGTTACTTCACGATAGGCCTATTACGTTACACGATACGTTACGTTACCATACGATACGTTTACGTTAGAAATACGCACGATATACGATGTTTTGGACAACTGATACGGTGCCAGGACTGTAGTATTATTTAATGTATTCTAAGCATTAAGTAATTATTTTTCTTTAACCAAACTATTATCCTTTTTATTATTATGTTATTAAAAACTAATTAATAATTATGGTAATATTACATTACATATGCCCAACTATATTTGATTGATACTTACATTAAAGCACACTAAAAAGGTGCTGCTCGTGAAATAAAAAATACAAAGTTGAATTCGGGATTCGAACCAGCAAAAATATTTTACTACAACAAGATCTGTACCACTAGATCAACTGTTTCTTCTTTCATATACAATTCCTTTTGCATCCGGTAAACTAGCCTGGTTTCCCCTTTTCAGTGTTTGGTTAGACAGGCCTCTGTTTTAATACAACAGTCAAAATATCGCGCTGCTACTATACCGGTCAAATTTCAGAGGTCACATAGTTACATATTTTCCAGGTGATAATGTATGTAGATGACGGTATCGCCACCAAGCTGAATTAAAACTGTATGTATGTAAGCAGAGATTATTATATTATATAATTATTTAAAATATTTATAGACAAAGAATAGGCCTGTTATTACTGGAAAAAGGAAACAATGAATTGCTTCCTAACAACATTTCTCTTTCAGAGCCAAGGCGTTTAGGATAAATGCTAGAAACAATGAGTAGGAGAAAATATGTGAATTTCAGACTATGTTGTGTTTCGTTTCAGGAATATGGCCAAAAGGAAAAAAACAGCTTAACATTGAAAACACACATTTTAGCTACAGTAGTTAAAACTACAGTTTCGAAATACTTTGAACAACTTGCAGTTTTCAACGAGTTTTGAAAGAACCTGTACAACCAAGGCGCGTGCCAGTCAATAGACAACGGGAGTGGCAACATAACAGTAATAATACTCCAGAGCCTGTCGAAAACATTTTAGTCAAGACCATGTTGGATTGTACGAGAAGACAAATTCGATTGTTACTTCGATCACACATTGTGACAAATTAACATCTTATTGAACCCTGCAGTATGTTGCGTAAACGATGTTTTACACCTGAGAGGGTTAGTGATGCTTTTATTATGCTAGTCAGGATTTCTAAGATGTAATGAGCTAGATTGTCTGCGTTGTTTTGTCATAAATATGGTACATATCAGTTCCTTTTAACTGAAAAAGTAAATGTGACGTGTACGGAGAAATAAAGATCATTTTTATGTCTAAAGAAACCACGTTGACATGTCCTGTGAGAATGTTGATAAATAAAGGCAGCTAGGATGTCATTTAAAGTAAAAAAAGTTTTGTTTGGAAAAGTGCCAATCGAGCAAGATATGTTTTTATTGCTTAAAATGATAGAAAGTAAAGTGACATGTGAGTCAGAGAATGTATCAACTTAAAGCTAAGGCTAGTGGCACCAAAACCTAAGTTAGTAACGCGCGCTTTAAAAGATATATGGCATATATCGCTGCTAACGATGATAGCGTGTCTGAGTGATACATAAAAAATAATGACAGAGGGAAAGTTGCGTGCTACCAGATTTTGAAGCAGTGAATACTATAGTTCAACGTCATTGTTATAATTTATAATAACTTTACCCTGAACTTTGAACAGTGGTCTAAAGCAAGTTTTGAGAAATGCAAAGGTTGTCTGAGTTGGGGCTTTTTGAGTTATTAGTGATGTTAGTTAATAAAGGTTAACATATGACGATGCTGGTAACAATTATGTGGGTCTACACTGGAGCTTTCAACCACATACAGTCCATCGATTTGACTGGCTGTTATACCCGTTTACGCGTACGATCACTAAAGTCTGCTACTATCCATTGCATTACATTGTTTGCTTACTAAGGACGATATTTTGTCATAATCACCTGATACATACATTCTTCCTTTCTAAACAAACTGACTAAACTACAGCAACATCAAAAACGACTTCATCTAAATGTCTAGACATCTTTTAAGTCTTAAATTGCATAATAAATTCCTTTATGTGTTTCGACAGCAAAATGGGTCCTTATCACGATATTTGTCTGAGGACTCTGAAGACTTTAAAATAAGCCAGATTCTCTGTTACCCGCTAATTTGCATGCGTAGAAGAGTATTCAACTGTTCGTGGGCATGGCTCATTAAGTATTTGTAAACAAAATGTTATGTGGTATTTTCAGGTAAAGAAGAGTTTGATTTATGTCACACACTGTTAGGGAAAAATAAACCTAACAACTACGAATTGAATGGTTAAATTAGTTTTGCCTAAGACAGAGATGGGAGTTGTTCTTTAACAAACGATAATCTTGTCTTGCCCTAAAATATGTGTTTTGTTCAATGTTCTTTACATCTTCGGGTCAATACTTGAGATAGGACCATTATACTTGTTTGTCATAACATAAAGCGCCAGCATCAATAGCCTTTAATTAGGCAAATAGGGCGGAAACCAGTTTCAGTAGCAGAGTGCCTTAACTTGAAGTTAAACATACACACACATATAATATCATCACTAAATTGGCGCTAGAATTTCGATGAACGCACATTGACGACCAATTATTCTAGTTGCACTGAAAAAAGATTTAAACAAAAGGACAACTATCTAATGCATAGCTGAATGTTTTTATGGTATTCTATTTCATTTTTCGGTATTTTAATACAATCTACAGAATAATATTTAAAATATTGAACGCAGTTCCTATTTGCGCAGATACACATATAGGGAACAGACATTTTCTGTCAGGAGCAGTGTACGTCTGTCTATAATTGCATGAAAAGCGTACATCAAATTTTCTGAGTAAAATATTTTATAACAAATATTATACAATTCATATAGGACCACCGGACCTGGTAGCGCAATCGGTAGAGCGTCGGCTCCAGGTACGGGAGGCCCCGGGTTCGATCCCGGGCCGCGACATACCAAAGTCGTTAAAATGGAAGTGGTATAGCTCCCATGCTAACGCTCAAGCAAATATAAGGGTAGTTCCACGACTGGTTGGCCCGGTGTCAGGATAATGTGACTGGGTGTGGTATCATGCCAGGTGTTCATGGCATGCTATACACAGTGAAAGCAGCACTATAACTGCTTCAAGTGAACACCGTCTCCAGATAACTGAAATACTGTTGGTGGTACGATAAACCCAATAAACAAACAAACAAACATATAGGACCTTGTCATATGTTCATATTGACTATATACATTTTACTGCCAAATTCTTACTGGGCATGTGAAGTCGACAAATTGTAACAAAAAAACAAAGTACCGCCGGAACTAATTCAGACAGAGGTACCCTTTCAAGTGGCTCCTTTAATGTCACATACCACGATGTTCATTTCAGTTATTCGCCTTTAGATATTCGTGCAATTAGTACGGTAGATGAAACCGAAAGCAAAAACTTTTAAGTTGAATAGGTAAATAAGAAAAGGTCATATCAAAATTTCCACAGATATTTAAATTTTATGTACCAGTAGACAAAGGCAAGCAAGGTAAATGTAAATGTGACAAAAACACAGAGACGAGACATAACACACTAAAGAAAAAACATCAATTACCGCCTCGGAAAGCAGCTTAAAAGCGTGAACATTGTAAGACGACGCTGATATCAGAGAAAAAGACACCAAGTCTGAAAAGAAGACGTTATTTGGTTTCGTTGTCGTTTTGGTTTTGTACCAGAACAGTGATTAAAAATTAAATAATTGTTAACGTATCAAATAAGTATCAATTGCATCAATATATGATTTTCGTCAAACTTAATTTCACTGGGACAGTAAACCCCATTTATGCTAGACTTGACTTAGTTGAATATGATTGGATAAAAATTGAAGCTATCTTTAACTGCTCAGTGCTATCACTACCCTGACTTAGACTGATAAAAAAGAAGTATCTATAACAGCACAGTTTAAACATTACCTTGACATATTAAATCGCATTTAGGAATACTTCTTGCGGATATATAGTACATGTATGAGGTTTTGCTGGTAGCTTGCGAAGTTTGTTTTATTTAATACTGGAAATTATTCTTGTAAGCTTTGAATTGCCTAGTGTTATGATGACATACAATTTTCTGTAAACAATCAATATGTATCTGTGTGCACTTTTTATGCACCACAATTTGTCCTATCTTCTCTACTATACTCCCGTTGAAAAGCTATAAATACACACTATTAATTAGCATATGGCCTTAATCGATCTGTTCGACATATCAGCATATCATAAAATTTAGCATGCGCTTTTTGTTTAATTCATTGTATGTATCAACTGCATAGTGGTGCGCTATATACATTATGCGATTACGCAAACGAATACAGGCCTAAATATTCAATTTTATTGTCCACTCTCTTGCAGTCATTGTGTTCATCGTCGTGTAGCGTATTTCATTTGATGTACTGACTGTCCGTTGACACCTTTTATTTTCGACACAACAAGGTCTAAGTGAAAATCGTTTTACTCCAAGTCGTCGATTAGGAAACAAGTTTGTTTACATCATCATTTAACAACAGTTTTTTCATTCCTCTCGACTGTCCACTTCCATGTAGAATCAATACTTATGTACTGAAGCAAATGTCAGTAACTAGTCTTGCTTGATGATTGCAATCGAGAAATCAGTGGCAAAGTTCGAATCCAGGACCATCTGATTCAGAGACCAACAAATTAATCACTAGACCACGGATGTCTACTGATAGTGTCAATGAATTGCCTCTTGAATGATTCATTTTCGTCATAAGAAACTTTTTATTTCATTGACGTCGTTAGGATGTAGATGTAACAACAAAATGCCCCAAATATCATAGTGTGACAACACATGTTGGCATGTTTACGGTAAATGCATAAACACTGCTCTCAAATCTATTACTGTCTTCAAAATTTATATCCCATTTGCACGAGCCTAAATAAATGTTAAGCATGTCATTATAGGTCGAGGTGTCAAACGGAAATGCACCAAACCTAATTGTTGAAGATTATACGTAATTAATATAGTTTTAAAACGATGTTTAGAATATAAATTACAACATTTTTAATGTTTACATATGCAAATGCATACAATCAGCCACATACGATAACATAGGATGGTATAAGGTTCATTATCTTTAAGTATTGTGAATGTTTCTAACATATATGGTTTATACATCCCATAACTCTAACATCGAGTTTTCACCAAACTTAAGAAAATTACAATTTTGGAGAAAAAAAACGACACAAATTACGAGTAATGCCGTTTCATTGGTTTTTCAACGTAAAGACAAATTACACCTTAACGGTTTTGTTAAAGCAATCTTTGTCAGCACAGGAACGTATGATTTGTAACAGAAAAGGGGAAAACAAAGCCACAAATGTATAGCATGTTTCCAATTGTAATTTTTAATTTCATTTTCCTAATTAGAAATTAGAATTTGAAAAAGCAAACATACAAATTACTTGATCCTAGTCCAAACATCTTTTCATCCCTAACGTCTTTATCATCCACTTTGTAGCATGCGCAAAAAACAATACATTTGCGTATATGTACCATTCTATTTTCATGATCCCGACTGATATTTAAGAGAATCACTGTCATTGATACAAAATAATTTAAATAATAATATTGTCATTTAAGGTATTCGTATTTGATATTGCTTTACACAGGGTGACAATTCGATGACCATTACAAAAGATTTGTTCGTTGTCTATTGTTTTAGCAACTATCGTATAGGTGCCCTTACTGATGAGTTTAAAAGTGTGAGTTTCTTTTAGCTTCCAATACTTGCAACACTAGTTGACTTATGTGGATGTTGTAATAAATTCGACAATCGATACTGCTCGACATAAAATAAAAAAACCTGTAAGTCAGACAGGTTCTCCTATACGTTTTTTGTTTAGTCAAAGTATAATTGGCAGGCCAAAAATAATTCAAAGTTGAATAAATTATTACAATTCAGAAGGTGGTAAATACATAAAATCGATATACCTTTGGCGAAAGTTTGGCGATCAAAGACAGCAAGTAGGGTTTAATTACTATCGGAATGATTAGTGCCTAGTACCGTTAAATAACACAGAAGGTATGTGCTTTGCAGTGGTAATTGACTATTTATTGCGATCGTTGTTGTAGTAGATAAAGTAGTGTAAGTAGATTAACGCCACAGCAAAATCAACAAGGCGACACATTGCCGACATAGTTTACTACGTAGTAATTTTGTTCTCAATAAATTTAAAACGTTCTCTAAAAGATGCCTATGTGGTAAATGATTTAGCAATCAATGCTGGCAATTTTCGTAACTTAACAGCTTAAGTTTGATTTGTACAACATACCTTTTTCTGCGACACTGCTTATATAGCAAATAGCTTGAATATAGCTCAATCCTGGTTGCCTTGTAGGTCGCCCTTGGATGGTCAAATGCTATGGGAGTAAACGCAGACAGATAATCCTGTACGGAGACCCGTAGGCAGTAGGCTGAGCTTTGCGATGCCTTCTGTCATCTCCTGCAGCTGCGCTGACACCGGTCGTATCGGCTTGCCTTTCCGATGGACTCTGCCAGTAATGCCGAGAAAAGGACCCTGGCACTGAGCGCTCTAGGATCTTTAAACCACCCACTAAGGCCTGCACCTGGAAAGGTCACTCCAAGTTCGCTGTCTCAGCAAAGACTCAACACGGGAAGCAGCAGAAACCAGTTATAAGCCCAGGCTCGTTTGGCGTAGAGTCGGGCGCTAAGGGTTGCTCTCGATGGTGGGAGGAGTCTTTTGACTCCAATGGGAAGTAACTTCACGCTCTAACCCGGGCAGCCCCCGGGCAATAAGGTACTACCTGGCCACAACTTGCTTGCTTCATCGGGTGCGTGAAATCAGGACAAAATTGACAGACTTGTTGTTAAATTGAGCACAATGGCAAACATCGAAAATGAAAGGAAAAAAAAAAAAAACACCAACCCTGCGGCTTGCAACCTGGAACGTCAGAACAATGTGTCCTGGCCTATATAACGACCTTCAGCAATTAGACGACGTCATGTAAACCGCCATCATCGACCACGAGCTGGCCAAGAGGAACATCGACATCGCCGCCCACCTCCAAGAGGCACGCCTCGCTTCCAGTGGCAGCCTCAAGGAGAAGGACTATACGTTCTCCTAGCAAGGTCTGGAGTCAAATGAGCGCCGACTATACGGAGTTGGTTTCGCAGTTTGCAACTCCCTCCTGCTATCAGTCGAACCTCCTTCACAGGAACCAAACGCATCCTCTCACTCCGCCTCACTACCTGCAAACATTTTTAGCGTCGACGCCCCCACACTCTGTTCCACAGCCGAGGCTGAGATGCATTCTATGAGGAGCTCGAGACAATGATTTGAGAGATCCCAGCGAAAGAAAACCTGCTCCTCTTCGGAGACTTCAACGCGCAAGTAGGCGCAGTACACACCTCCTGGCCACGGGTCAGGTTTGGATCGTCAGGCTCCAAAAGAACAACAAGCGACCACAGCGACTGCAACAACTATCGTGGAATCTCTCTCCTCAGCATTGTTAGAAAAGCCTTTGCCAGGGTAGTTCTCAACCGGCGGCAGGTACTTGCTGACCGCGTGTATCTCGAGTCACAGTGTGGGTTCCGGGCCGAGCGATTAACCATCTATATGAGGGTGTTCTCCCTCAGGCAGATGCAGGAAAAGTGCCACGAACAGCTACGTCCCCTGTACCTCGCCTCCATCGATCTGACGTTTGACTTAGTCAGTCGATCTGGTCTCTTCGCCCTCCTCAACAAGATTGGATGCCCCACCAAGCTTCTGAACATAGTAAAGTCATTCCACAACAACATGTCTGTCACTGTTCTGTATGACGGAGCATCATCAGACCTCTTCCCAATGAAGAGTGGAGTGAAACAAGGGTGTGTCCTGGCCGGCCTCGACTTTTTTCGGCATATTTTTCTCCCTGCTAAATCGGTACGCTTGCAGCGAGTCCGAAAATGGCATCTGCCTTCACACATGGAGCGACGGGAATCTATTCAGTCTTGCCCACCTTAAAGCAATGACCAAGATGCGCAAGGTCCTCATCCGGGAGATGCTCTTTGCTGATGACACCGCTCTCACTGTTAACACGGAAGCCACCATTCAGCGACTCATCACTCTCTTTTCGAAGGCGTGCACAGAATTTGGCTTTACCATCAGCCTCAAGAAGACCAACATTATGGGTCATGATCTCAGCACCACTCCCATTATTACCATAGCCGATCACACCATGGAGTTGGTGGACAAGTTCACATACCTCGGCTCCACAATCTCCAGCAACCCATTTCTGGATGCCGGGCTCAACGTGATGATAGGCAAAACAGCAACCTCCATGGCCCGCCTATCGAAGCATGTGTGGGATAACAGCATACTGACTCTCTGCACGAAGATGAAGGTGTACAAGCGTGCTTGCTGAGCACCCGTTTGTATGGGAGAGAGGCTTGGACCCTGTAAATGCACCAAGAGCGAAAGCTGAACGCCTTCCACATGCGCAACCCCAGACGACTCCTCGGCATCATCTGGCAGGATTGCATCTCAAACGCAGATGTATTGGCCCAGGCAGGCATGTCGAGCATGTTCGACACCCTCTCCCAAAGGCGCCTATGCTGGCTCGGACACGTATGCAGGATGGACGTTGGCCGCATCCCAAAGGACATCCTCTATGGTGAGCTCGCCACCGGAACACGGCCAATCGGACAACCAGCCCTGCGCTACAGGGATGTATGCAAGAGGAATATGAAGTAATGCAACATCACCTTAGCAGATCTCGAAACAGCAAACTCCGATCGCCTAGCTGGCGTGCAAATGTAAAAACCGGCATCAAGCAGGTTGAGCAGAAGTGAGAAATAGATCCAGCTAGAGAAAAGGAAGAGCCGCAAACAGCGGAGAATCAAGCCTACCACTACTGCAGCCTACTGCCCCGATAGTATCCAACAAGGACCATACTTACACCAAGTGCGGCAGAAGCTGCAGTTCCCGTATTGGCTTATTGAGCCACAGCCGCCGCTGCAGCCCCACAACTGAGTATATACTCAGGTGCAGACTCCATTGTCTGTAGAGACAGACAGATGCCAACATGGTTGTCTTTGGCATTATTAATGTCAGAAAAAAAGGTGTTAAAAGAAAAAAATATCATAAAAGCTTTAAAGTAGTCAATGTTCATCGTCACATTGTTTCGCATTTTCTTACAAAAATGTATAATCTGGAGCAATAGTTTCTTCCAGGCCTCATTTAAGACTTAGAATGATATACAAATGGATCAGACGTTGGGTTGAAGACGTTCTTAAAAAGTAGCCTCTTCGCATTTTGGGTGCATGCTTCTTTTGATAATGCATGTCCTATTGGATAATACCGTATTTTCTAAGTGTCAGGAAAATGAAACTTGAATAGTTATTTCGCTAATATTAAGCATCGAAGATTTAAACCCGTTACTACAATGGTTATAAAAGTGATTATGTATGAACTAATCATCTCGATTAAACAGTAAAAGTGTGTGAGTAAGCAGAAAATTTGTCATTTTTTTCTACAAAACATCCAGATACAGCGAAATTGCGGCCTTTTATGTTATATTAAGTTTCCCACATGAAGATAATCGATATAAGAAGTTCCAAATTATAAAGACGTTTTTTCATGGTACTGAAAATGGATGAGATATTTTCTGGAATCTTCTTACTTTTAAAAGGATTTCATGGCATTTTAATAAACAGCTGAGGTAAAATCCGTCAATACTGACGTTACTATAATATAGGCTATAGACAAAAAAGGACCTTGTGGCTTATCGAGTAACGTATATTTATTAAAATGGCAGAGTCATATTTCTAACAGTACAGCCTTAAAGCAAGCACCGTTTATAAGCAGATAAATAGAGAATGCCAGGTTAGTGTTGATATAGATAAATGTTATCGTGCGAGGCTAAGAAAATCAGACAGCACAAGGCTCTGCAGTTGCTACTCATATGGCATTAAGAAACGCGAATTACATTCGAGGTTTGTGTATGTTTGTGGTTGTTACAAACATTTTGCTCATGGATTTTAATTGTTGATGACATTGAAATTCTGAACATTTAATATACCATTGAACATTGCGAAAAAAAGTTGTGTTTTTGACAGGGTGACTTGCGAATATAGTAGGAATGTTGGGATTGGAGGTGGTATGCTAGTGTTCATGCTTAAATCTAGAATCTGTGATTTATTAGCGCATTTGTCCAGATCTGTGCAGTCAGCTGTATTTAATGCAACTAAAGATTGAGCTCTATCTAAACCATTTGAATGTTCATCATGTAACGACATTTGATCATCCGTGTCTGTCCTCTGATTAGATAGCCACAGATTCAAAATAAATTTCCTTCTCAAAACTGTTGGGATTAATTCCAAATTTTGCGTCGAAATCCTCGTAGCTCATCTCTACAACACTGCTTAGATCTTCAAACGATATCTCATAACATTCTTTCAATTCACACCAAATAACATCAAAACAACAGGGACTCACATAATCTGACATTTAGATAGTTGTTTTTATTCTTGCCGACTACAAATTCGAACTTTTATTGATTTTTCTATTCCTTAACAGTTTTAATCATGTGCTTGTATTACATGTTGTGACAGATTTTTTGCAAGTTTTTTTAATTGAAAATGTATAAATTTTGATTAATAAAGCTTTTTTTATAGATTTTTTTGTTTACAATTTTTTTTTATCTTTGTTAAACAGAACTTTGGAAGATTGCGATGACCTGTCCGGTTAACTTAATCGGTTAAGACGCTGCTACTTAAATTGTCAATCCTGCAGGACAGAGATCGAAACGCGCTCATCTTTTTTTAATGGCCTCGTTTGCTCTATTTAACCATTCTTTATATTATGGAAATTTTGGGGGTAAACACAAGCATAATTATGCAATAAATGAGTTTCGCCCTCGTAAACTGATCGTTTAGTCAAAAAAGTAGTCCGGCTTAAAGCAGGTGCACGAATATCAGTTGATAAAGCTCATCTTTATCACACGGGTTATATCCGATATTTACAGAGATGGTGGGATGAAAATAAATGCATTTTATGAATATTATATTACTCTGAATCAAACTACGATAAGAATATCTTTAAACTTAACTTATCTTATATAACATGATCTGTTAATAACATTAAAATATCAGATATGGTATTTAGTGATGAATATGAAAATAATGTGTTACGCGACAATTTTCTAAAGCATATGTCTTAAAGCAATTTGTTAAAGATCATCTTGAAAAAAATGGAATAAGAACATGAGTTTTTGCTGTTTGTTCTATTACTAAGTAAAAATTCTAAGTAAAAATGCAGATATTTGCAAATGATATATATATATATATATATATATATATATATATATATATATATATATATATATATATATATATATATATATATATATAAACGATAAAGTGCAGAAATTATTTTATATAGTTATTAAAGTAACTTAAATACAACTAGGAAAAGTACTGAACTTGATTTATTATTATTTCATGATTAGTAGTTTAACTAAGTGTAAGAAGTCCAGCGTTCAACGATGAAGAACTTGATCTTTCGATTTCAATTCATGTTTCTGACTAGTTAATTACATAATGTTGGTAATTACAGTGGCGTAATTGTTGTTCAAAATGAAATATAACCGGTTATCAGCATAAAGGTAAACATTGGTTAATATTCTAATATTTCTTTAACAGCTACCGCCCGATAGTGTTTGTGCCTGTAAAAGAAACGGAAGCAAATCGGCATTAACGGTTCCGCCGTCACCAACACATCTCTAAGGTAAATGGTAATTTCAATATTAAAGAAAAGTCACGGAACGCCAGTTTATTTTATGCGGCACTTTCTATAATACTTTGTCATTTCGTATTCGGGATCACAAATCTCCCTGTGCAA
Source organism: Sinonovacula constricta (assembly GCA_007844125.1). Taxonomy (NCBI): domain Eukaryota; kingdom Metazoa; phylum Mollusca; class Bivalvia; order Cardiida; family Solecurtidae; genus Sinonovacula; species Sinonovacula constricta. The sequence continues at coordinate 64,812,210 of CM017560.1, read as the reverse complement.
ATAATCAAAGTTGTCATTTGATTCATCCCATCAGGATTGTAACATGCTTTTCATTGTATGGACATTGGTTCCTCAATTCAATCTACACATGGAGAGAGTGCTACATTAACTTTCACTTTCTCGTTTCTTTCTCGTTTGCTGATTTTTGTCCTCGGTTCAAATATTTTATTAAATTACGTCATATTTTTACATTAGGTTATGTATTATTTTAAGTATAGGTCATCATTTAGGCTCTCTTGAATTTCTTTTTTCACAATGCCTATATCTGAGAAACCGTGCAGAAGGTGCGAAATTAAGTATAGGTCACTTTAAATACTATACAATTTGTAAGAAAAATGCCAATTATTTGTTGTCTTTTAGCGGTATTTAAATTTCTTAATTGTTTAAAGTGCGGATTCGTCGCTGTTAGTGTAAATGTTCATTATAGTATGTTATACATTGGACGTAAGAATTCACTCAAACACGAAGTGCATATTTCATTTAGTAACCATTTTGAAAACGGAACTATTTCCCATGATAGCAATAAACTATGATTAAAATGTTTCCAACGAAGCATATGTCAGAGCAGATGGTGCTACACGAAACGTGGGTATATGTTTGATCTCAAACATAACATGACAGAAAAGTATATAATCGTGATCAAAATAAGATACAATGATTCAATAGGGCATTAAAAATGAAAAACGTTTGTGCGAAATATAAATCATTACAAGATATATTATAGTAATAATACCTAAATATAAGTAAAACGACTATTTATTATGTGGTTTGACATTATGGGTTCCATAAAGTCAACTACACATTAAAATATAATGATATATTCAAAATTAAGATAACATGGCTTCATTTAATTGCGGTAATTAAAACAAGTGAAATATTTACAATAAAACTTCTAAAATTACATTTTTAAACCATACAAAAACAATTTTACAAATTTTAATAAATGTACAAAAAGTAATTTGACTTGACCTGGCATTTTCCAAAAAGGTAAGATGGAATATAATGGACCTCATGTCAAGATATATCGAACATAAAACATTTTTGCAAATAAAAAAAACGATCTCATGATGGCAGCAACATTGTTTCATTATTAGAAGGCAGTCATTTTAATAATTATAAACTAGCTTATACATCTTGTTAGTGGCTCAGTTAAATTAACTCGCCTTAAAAACATCTGACCGTTATTGTTCTTGTATTTGAGATAGTAATCTTCTGAAGAAAAAAATCAACAACATCTCTAGCTTTCTTCCTTAACATTATTTACATTGAAACGTCAACACCGAACACAGAATGATCAGTGTATCAGATTTTCTTCTATAAAACCGATAAAAGCAATGAGCTGGGAACTTCAATTTAAACTGGTCTTAGAGTTGAAGACTGTAAAAACAGACTTGAACAACAGTTCCCTCTAAAATGTATAGACTGTTTCATAAAAGAGTGTCAATCTCCAACCTTATCGCTTATAATTGTTGTATTGCGTGCAGTATGTCATTAACAAAAGATCGATTGCCTTAAATGAATACATTGTTTGAGGAATATTTCGTTGATTTGGACCAATGATTTTACGGTTAATGCATAAGAGTAAAGTCCATGAGAATGTGTGTGAACAAATAATGAAATGCTCCAAAGGTATCACTATTTCCTTGTCATCATCATCATAGCAAAATACAACGTCTTTATTCTAAAGGAATAAGTTGTTTTTGTTGTTTTACTTTGTATTATATATCTTATCCAGACTCTTTTTCTATTTTCTTTTATATCAACATTGTCAACATTGTATAATGTATACATTACTAGATAAACATCACTCTTAGTTTGTATTTTCTATTTTTTCCTACACAGGCTTATAATGCTAAAGTATAATTATGTTTTGTTTTGTTTTTCAGATACATCGCAGTGACTAACTAGGATCAGTATAGCGACGTCCAGCTGTTTTGTTGAAGGAAGACCCAAGACAAATGTCTGGGTAGAACCACCGGCGCACTGCAGTTTAGGTGGAAGACCTACCCACATTAAGTCCTTCGCCCCGATCGGAACTCGAACCCACACGGTGGGAGGCTAAGCAGTCAGAGGAGTTACGAATCTGCGACTCTACCACTACGCCACGGGCTAAAGTATCATTAACAATTCTTTTTTAACATTTAAACAGTATATGTATGTAATATCTATGAATTCATTGTTTGTCTCCCTTTTAAGAGGAGTGTCAGTTGTTGTGGCTTGCTAAGTGGTTTGTATTGAAAGAGATATGTGTCCGAAGGTTTCCGTGCAGCTTGTAATAAAACATATTAATGAAGCAAATCATATATAAACACAACAGCAGACAAAACAGAAATTGCTACAGTTTGGCAATGTTAGATGGTTTTCTTGTAGACAAAATGCGTTTATGCCGACAGCAACAGTGTTACTTGCAAATACGAAAATATACCAATTAAGATAGCAGAGTAGCAAACAATAACAAACAAGAAAGTATGGACGTTGAAATATCCATCGACATTGATGATTGCCTATATATGTGTCTTGAATTAAGTGCACACCAATTCTATTAACCGTATTATATCTGTGTAATTGCTAGATCCAGATAATCGGTTGTTGGGTTTATTAGTTCTTTCAAAACGAAAATCGTTGCAAGTGAATCAGATATACTTTTGTTCAATCTTGACTCATATTTTCAATAGGCTGTAGTATCAGCTTTATCAGAACCATGCAAGCATCCACTGCATACAATACTGTATACAGTACTTTATTTAACTTGGTGCAAAGTTATTGCATTGGTTTGCTACTACTACTACTTTATTACTGCTACTACAGCTATTACTACTACTACTGCTGCTACTACTACTACTACTACTACTACTACTACTACTGCTACTGCCGTATTACTATTATTATTATTATTATTATTATTATTATTAGTAGTAGTAGTAGTAGTAGTAGTAGTAGTAGTAGTAGTAGTAATAGTAGTAGTAGTAGTAGTAGTATAGGATTTAATATATTCGGTTCTTTGCATTAATAACATAATATCGATTGTTTAATGTCTGTTTATCTGTTTAAATAAATTTCCAACTTCTAGTTCATCTATCTTCATATATATATATACGTTCTTGTTTGAAGAAAATGTCTAGTTGTGAATACTTGAGGCACTCGTTTGTTAAGAAGTATACATAATTGTCTAATTAAATTCATATTGCATACTAAATATTTCGAGAAGTATAAAGCATACGGCTCATGTCCAGTATGTGCGTAAGGCACTAACTTTTATGTCTAATCGTTTTATTTCTTTGCTAGAGTATATTCATACTGCCTTTCAAAAACTAACACAAAAACAGTACATTGTCCCAGCACCTACAGCATTTCTGGAACGGAGGACAATAGGGGTGTTGGATAATTACTATACTTGTCACTGCTAGACGGACGGTTACAGCTACTATTTGTTGAAGAATATAATAAAGTCATAAAAGTTCCAGAAATAGGTTTAGTCAAGTTCACAATTTCAATATCGCTTGACGTTAATGAAGCAGAAAACAAACAGCGAGATGCCACAACTCTGGTCTGAATTAGGAATTTAAGAGCATCTTAATCTTGGCGCTTCATGATGTGCGTGGTAGAAATGTATCCAGCTTCAGCTGACAAATCGTCAAACTCGTTCAAAACGTACTTCTAGTATACCAATAAAGTACAGCGGGGAAGGTCACTATAATTATTTACCAACTACACTGTACTTGTTTTATCATAAAAATATATATTACCATCTTACTATCTTCTGTATCGGTAACAAAACAAATCTTTCACATGTACATTAATGCAATTTGCCAAGAGGTGTTTGATAGTTGGTCGCAATACAGCATATGACAATTGGACCTTACAAATGTAATTTGCTGTAGATGTTAACTTGTTAACAAGTTACATATATGCCAATATATCTAAACGGTAGTATGTAATATGTATATTTGCCGGCTGTTTAAAGAGAGATAAATATTTACAATTTCATAACAATTTGTGTCGCGATATGTATGTGACCATTTGTGCAGTTATACTGCATGTGCGCCCGTTGCCTTGTACATATAGTAGGTTCTCTAAATTGTAACTCCCCTGACTGCGATCCCTGTCACTGCGTGGGTTCAAGTCTCAATCCGGACGTACTTCAGCTGACCTGCGATGCGCCCGTGGTTCTACTTTGACCATTTTATGTACTCTGCCTCTACTAAATTTGCTGAACGTCGCAAACATGATCTTTAGTTGATTGTATTCTTTTCAACAACAAAACAGTACTATTGGGTTTATAATGCGCATAATGTAAATTATCTGATCTTGACGTGATGCGTGATTTTGTATGTTGGTGTTTTTAACAACTTTTATTTAACCACTTTTATTAATACTACATTAAGTCCTATTATCCGGACACCAGGCCCACCAATCGTTCAACAACCCTTTTTGTTAGATGTCAGTCAATGATCAAACTGCTGAAACCATTGTCCCGGGTCGTGGTGTGGTCGAATGATTTAACCCAAAAGCAGTTAGTTCATGGTTGATATTGTTTATATGTCTACAATCTCTATTGATATAAAACATTTAAATAATTAAAAAACACAAAATAAAAAAAAAATATGTCAACAAATTACCAATTGGCTGAATTATTGCAATTTAGAATTTAACGATACACAAATTTGATATTAAAAAGACCAATAAACAAATTCAAACAATACAAGCAACACAAAGAAACATACACATTTCAGTGCAGTGCTACATAATCACCAGGAAGAATTGCTCGTTTACTAATTTGAAGATTTACAGAAGCAATACTTGGTTAACCTGACTCAAACTATACTTCGCTTGCAAGAATATACTTTGTAAAGAAATAAGTAGTTGTTTTCTGCACTGTGAGTGTTAAGTGAATGTAGATAGTTAAGAGTTAAGTAAAAAGACTTTCAACTCTCGCATGAAATCGCACTCTCACAAAACACATTACACACTGTGTCCTCTTGCAAGATGGACACGATTTTCGTTGTCTCCGAGTCACATCGGCTAAACTGAATAAAATGGGGATAGGTTTAGAGCAATGGAGGGTAAAAGTTGATTGTTTTGTAATGCCCCATAAAACCATTAACAGGATTAAGTGTCTCTTTATCTCAGGTAAATCGAGAACTTCATTCACTTTCTTGCTACGGCTGACAACATGTTTGTCCCCCATACTATTTATGTGTAGCGATTTTGAGCTCAATCCTGGGCCTGGTCCTAAGGGTGGTGGTCCAAATAAGACAAATAATGTGACATGACTGTAGCCAACTTGGACACTTCCTTTCGTACTGATGGAAATAAAGATTGTTTTGAACGAACAGCCACAAGATACAGTCAGCGCTCAATTTCTTCGTTCACATGTACCCAACCATCTGCTAGTCAACACCGTGTTGAGCAGCCCGCAATTCGAAACCCCCAAGGATGACCGAAATATGCCAAGTGTAACAAGTATTGGCAGCGATGACATGAATAGGCCTAATGCAGTTATAATGAGGACATGTTTATTTGTTTTTTTTTAAATGTGAAATTGGTCCTTCACAAGCATGATATGTAGATTTAAGTTGATGTCCAGCAGTTAAATTCTAAAATTGACTCTTTTCTTACCGCTACTGATGTATTTAAAGGTGACAATGATGCTCTTAAAAAGACCATGCGTCGCTCAGTGAGCAAATATCAAACATGCAGGATCGTGTCGAAAAAATTGAAGGTCAACCTAGGCGTAATAATTTTCGCTTCAGTAGGACAGTTGGAAGAATTTTTGAGAAATGGGCGGACACGGAAACAAAACCTTCTTCGGGATATTGAGGAGCAAGCATTTCGTCTTTACCGTATTAAATCACGTGATCAAAATATGTGTCCTATCATCGCAAGTTTTCCCATACAAAGATGTGAGACCATTTTGAACCAGGCAAAGTCGACATCTGTACCTGACCATTCCGTGCAGCAAGGTATACGGAGCATGATAAGTTGATTGTCAATGAAAATGTCTACAGGTATGATGATAACGCTGGAGGTACCGTTAGCACCGGGTCACGATCTCGCTCTGGGAGGACATTTTCGTGTTTACACAAACAAACCGTCACATGACCATGACAACGAAGCTCAGCCAAGCAGTGACGCGGATTCCGATGTATGCCATAACTTTGGGCATGGCCAAGGCTCTTCCATATCCTGGGACATTGTATCTTGGAAAATTTGGTGTCTTGAAAAAATATTCTGATGTTTTATATTTTAAGCGAATTTTACAATAATTTGACACTGTATGTCTATGTGAAACATGGGGAAGTTATCCTAAAGAATTTAACAATTTCCTAGATAGATATTTCTATTATGACAATAAGACCCTAGAGCAATACACAATATATGTGAGAAATAGTGGCGGTGTATGTGTATTGATTTGCCCAATTGTACAAAATATGAATAAAGTATTAAGAATATATGACAATTTACCTGACTGTGTTTTATTGCATTTAAGGTTGTCAGTGATTCCGAATATGAAGGATCATATAATGAATTTGGCTTATCTTTTTGCGGATGGTTCCTCTATATATAGTGAAAGAATCGAAAATAATGGTATTACATGTTATTATTGTCTCTGATTTAATTGATATATCATTATACTAACATTTACTAGCCGGTGATATGAATTTGAGAACAAAACACTTACTAGACTTTATTCCTGATGACAGATTAAATCATATTTCTGGTAATATTCATTATGAAATTGTTAAGTTTGATTTAGATCGAAAAACCAAAGACGTAAACAGAGAAATAACTTCGGCAAGTCTCTAGTACAAATGTATTAAATATACGACATACATATACTTAATGGTAAATTCCTCGGTGATATTTATGGCGAGTTTACTTGATTTGCAAGTAAGGGATTAAGTGTTTTTGATTATAGTTTAGTTTCGTCCGACGAACGTTAAAGATTTTTGTGTAACGAACAATGATTGTTCTGACCATTTTCAAATCAAATGTTACTTACAAATTGGCGTGATGGTTTAAAATAAACATTTCTTGCTTAAATGCAACCATTGTTGGAAAATGATTGTGAAGATTTACGTTTACTAATTGATGGTGATATAAATGATGCGGTACACTCACTTAATAATAAATGTATCTACCAGAATGCTGGATCATGCATAATACGTAAAAAGATAGGATCAGAGGCATTACAACCGCCATGGTGGGATAATCAGTGTGATCAACTGAAATCCGCTAAATAATGCACATTAAGAAAATTAAGATTGACGAATTCAAGAGAAAATATAAGGCTATACAAAGAAATAAAAAGGTCCTCTAGAAAGGCATGTGCATTTAAGAAACGTCAATGTCAACAGTATAACAGAAACAAACTATTGCACAGCAGTCCTGCTGAAATGTGGAGATTTATTAAAATAACAAAACCTGTAGCATCTACAAAAAATGTTATATCTGGTGATGAGTGGTTTAAATATTTCAGAGATCAACTACTTGACGAAAGTGCAGATAATATTGATATAAGTTCTGTTATAAGTGTTAACAAGAGTAACAATGGCAATTTATGTAGTGAACCTATTAAACCATTTACACCTCAAGAAATATGGTCTGCTATGCATAACTTGCCTACTGGGAAATGTGGCATTCCAAGAAGTGTTCTACATACACAGTTTTATAAATTGTCTATTAAGGAACTGACACCAATTTTGCTGTACATGTTTAATTGTATTTTGACTACTGGATGTCTACCGCAATCATGGCGTAATAGTATAATATGCCCCGTTTATAAGTGTGGGTCCACTAACGTACCTAATAATTATCGTGGAATATCTATACCACAATATGTATAAAATATTTCTGAAGTTATAGATGTCAGACTTTATAACAGGACAGTGATATATAAATTTATAAATGAATCTCAGTCCGGTTTTATAACAGGTTATTCTGCAACTTGATTACAGGCTATTGTCCAAAAGTACCGTTCTAAGAAAGGCGGCCATTTGTATTGTATTTATGTGGATTTCACAAAGCTTTCGATAAAATTATTCATAATTTATTATTTTAAGCTTAATTGAAAAAATTGAATATTTGGAAATATTTCACAAGTTTAAAATTCCATGTACACAACACTACAGTCATGTGTAAAAATACAAAGCATGTGTAGTACAGACAAGGCCTGCAATTCAACTTGTTTAGCTTCTCTTTTTTAACTGATATGTTCTGCTGTAACATTAAAACTATACAAGGTGATAAAAAATCGATAAGTTTTCTATCATTCATCAATACATTGACAGATATGTCAAAACGCAAAAGTGGGACTTTGCAATATATAAATTGCCTATTGTTTGCAGATGATAAAGCCATTTGTGCTGAAACAGCAATAGATTTATTGGACAAGCTTAATGTCGTAATTGTTGTATTTAGGAATGGCGGTATATTAAGAAATTATGAAAAGTGGTATTTTGAAGGTCATCAAGTAAATACAATTTCAGTTTACAAATACATGGGATTTCTGTTCTCCACAGGTTTCGCATATAATGCTGCTCACAAAAGATTAGCTGCTCAAGCACAAACAGCTGTTTTCTCACTTTATTCTTGTAAAAAAGACTTTCGGATAAGTCCTACAAAGTATTGCTTTAAATTGTTGGACACTATGATTAAACGGATTTTGTGCTATGGTTCACATGTCTGGGGGAATACTAACTACATTAATAATTAAACAGTGCATAGTAATCTTTGTAGAAGGCACTTAAGCGTTAATAAAACAACAAATAATAGCATGACATAAGGAGAACGTCGACGCTTACCCCTATGTGTGACTAACATAGCACATTGTATAAGTAACTGGTGTAAGTTTTTGCATATGGATACCAAAATACACCTAAATATTGTTATAATATGCTGAAGAGATTAGATGATTGGAAGGAACTTGCTGTGCTACAAAACTAAAACAATTGTAATTTTCAGTAGGGTTCGGCTATGTTTGGATTGTGCAAGACATTGGAGGTAACACTATTTTATTGCCAAATTTTAACAGTGGCAAAGGTATAAATATTCACAGAATTGTCACTTTTCTGTAAGCAATTCAAGTAGGCTTCATCATAAGCAGTATTGTAAGATATTATTAAACACCAAGCGATATCAGAATTTGGACATGACTTTCAAATACAGAGAAGCTTGATCAAGGTTAAAATGTTCAAAAATTAAGTTAGGAATCAACGTAGATAGATATATGTCGACTATGTGAGTATTGTTCGAAAAATAGTATTAATGTTATCGAATGTGAATGTCATGTATTTTCCGTTTGTCCCAAGTATAACAATGTACGTGATGAGTATCTCCTGCCTTGGTATGTTGGCGAAAGAAATGCTGAACCCTTTTATCTTGTTCTAAGCAATGATACTATATATAAGAACAGTATATAGGTGTGTATGCCATTTGTTAATTGCTCCAAACTAACAAAGGTGAAAACAATTAAGGCAATATATTTTCTCAGAAGTCCACATTAAATTATTAGAACAAGTCTTTTTTTAATATCATGTCACAAACAACGCATGGTTAACCATTATTTGAGGTGTAAAACAATATGGGAATGGTGTACTATATACAGTTATATAAAATTGCTGCTAATAATACCTATACACTATTGCATCAAGTATAGCAGAACAGAGTAAATGTATCTCTTATTTTTACCTATAAACACAACTCATGAATTGTTAGAACTGTTCATTTTGTATAGTTGTAAAGGCCTAAAATTCGTTGAAATTCACTGTAAACATTGACGGATTGACAAAACAGGTTTGACAAGTCACTTGCATCACGAAGACAATGTGAAGAAAACGACGCCTACATGCACGAACTCCATAGAAATGACATACAGACTATAAGTTACAAGTGTATGACACTAACAAATCTGACAATAACAAATTGGGCTATAACACAAAGTGCATTTAAACACATAATGTCGCACTAGTGACATCATTAATATGTTGTATTCGTAGTTTGTGCTCATATACTGTTAAATGACGGTCCTTATTGTTAAGTCATATTAACGTACATTTTAACCGTTACTCCTTAATCAATAAGTTTGTTCTAATTAATTGTAATGACATTCGTGTTCTTTGCTTGTTCCAAACATGAGAATTGGGACATTTTTAAGACAGTTTGCACATGCATCGCCGAATTTTATAATTCGGTCGAAGAAGAGATTCTCGCAACTATCTTCAGGGGCAATATACATGCAGGCGTTGTTTTAGGGAAACAACAACATCTAAAGCTCCAGAGACTCATACTCAATTCCAGACGCCATGTTACGTAGATGTTGTTTCCAATCGGTCATTTAATTAAACAAATGCGCATGGATTTACACAATAATTTTTCATAAGTTAAAATAAAACAACAGCTTCATCTAAGTCACATTTACTCTAGTTCGACCGTATGGCCACTGTACGCCGTGAAAGGCATGTGATAATTATCACCTGCCAAGACAATGCGTCTGGAGGTGTATGTTTCTAATCACCTCAGTTTCGTGCCAAATACCACAAAAATGTTACCGCAATGAGATGTGGTTCTTAGTTTAAGATGGTAATTCATTTTGTACTTTTTCTATGTTTGCCATTACAGATAATCATTCGTCTTGGTCTAATGGTAAAGCAAAAATAGTCACCATTTCGTGACCACAAAATAAGGAGAGCTAGTATTTTAAGCTGAAATGTATATTTTAAGGAGACAAGATTACAGGATAGGATTTATTCGTTTTACATTCACATTTTATGACCAGCAATAACGCTAGACTGCACCCTTATGGACATGAACTGATTAATACATACCAATTAATATCGGTACAAATATATACTGTAAAGTAAAAAAACTGCAAAGATGTGACTTTTGTTGTATTTAAAACATTAAAATTTGTATTGATGATTGAGATACGGAACTTAATTAAACTGTATTTTAAAACAATACATTTGACAAGCCTCTTATTATGCAATAGATTGTATACAGATTAATGCTTATACATTTTCCCAGCGACTTTGAGTCTCTGCAACAACGTATTTTGTCATAATACGTTGTTTACTCCTCAAACAAACATGCCTTTTACATATATCTTACATATATAACTTAAATATATACCATCTAACCTTGAATCAACGTATGTCTAGAAAAATATCCGTTTGGTGGATTTACTGTTGCAATTCTGTCTCCTTAGACCCGATCGTTAGGAGGGAAGCCACTACTACCAACTTTAAAAGTCTTTGGTTTGACCCGGGCGGGGTTTGAACACACGACCTCCCGATCTGCAAGCAGACTCTCTACCACCTAAGCTGTTGCGGCCGGTAAAGCAATAAAGAAGCACTAAAGTTTAAACATAGTTCAAAGTTGATTAGATATACAATAACAACCTATAGGATTATATCCATGTAAAAAGTTTTCTTTTTAAGTAATATGTTAGTTTCCGTGAAATACTAACAGAGAAATGAAGTGTGGTCAGATTGTTTTACTTTGGTCATGAAATACTGTTCATCTATGATTAAAAGGATGCCAAAGACGGAGCGATTTAAATGACAGAAATGATGAAAATACATTAATAAATTAGCTGCGATTTAAGGAGATTGTTATTTTTTACCGAACATTGTTTCTTGTATCCTTGACGGGGATTTTACATATAATAAGAAATATAAGAACTTAGATTAAACAACACTATTGCAAAGAATTTATATGAGTATTGTGAATTATGAACTCCGGTTTGATAAAATACATAATAACACATGATGCCAAACCGCAAACACGACCTTCGTAAAGCTGTTTCTAAGGTGGCATTTAGAAATTGTGACTGTATTTGAAGCATAGACGTAAATTAACATTAAAATGTATACATATATCTTAAAAACACGAACAAGTAAATTCGACTCATAACGAATTAAAACTTAACCCAGTCAATTCTTTCAGAAAGATGGTTTATGAAAACATTTATGGAGTATGGTATTTGCCATCCTGCATTTTAAGTAAATCAAGGGTCTCAAACTTTTCTGACCTCTTCACCTCTTCAGAAAATTTATTGCTGACGGTAACAACCAGAAAACCCTTCATTGTACTGCATTGCCTGCAAGCGACCCTTTTACATTAACAGGTTGCATTCCTTTAAAATAACACGATGACCGGACCGGACCGCTCCAACCTCACACTTCCTGAAGGCTTTTCTATCAAACAAACAGTGAAAATAAAAATATCCCGTCAAAGTGAAACAACTAACAGTACGTACCTGCATCGGGAGTTAAAACAGATACAATGAACTTATAAACATACATAATAACTAGTAATAGAATAAACTATCAACATATGTACAGTAGATAAAAGTCTCAACAACGTAAACATTCCAAATGAGAGAGTAGTTTGAAATAAAACCGACCAAGCGCTGATATGTAATAAGATCAATTTAATGATGTCATACAATGCAATGACGTCAAATGCCAAAAGTGTCAAAAAGTGAAATGTAAAAATACGAAAAAAATCATCAAATTTAAGAAAACCATCTACCAACAAAGTAAATTTAGTATTGTTAAGAGTTGCAGTTGGCATATTATATAATAAATGTACAAAAAATCCCGATGTTATACTTACTGTGCAATCTCACATAAAGGGCGTGGACATCTGGATATCGGCTCATATCTTGAAGCTGGATTTGCTTAATTAACACATTCTTTGCGGATTGGATTACTGGAGTAAATCGTCCAACTAAAATGATCACATTTTAAACACTTTTTACCCGACATTTTCATATTAATGTGAGCAATGTGAGATATGTGTACAATTGCTGATCATTTCCTAATACTTCATAATACATTTAGTTTCCAGATAAAAGTACTTCTGTTTAAATTACATATTTGTTGGAAGATAGTTTTTGTATGAAACAGTGGCATTTGTATAAATGTTACCGACCAGGAAGTGTTTTCTGTACTCTTACGCTAAAACAAAGTGAAGAGTATGGTATGATGGGTAACGGGGCAAATGGAATGTTTTCTGGCGTAACTGCTAAGTCCCATTGTTGACCTACTTATTATTACTGGCAAGTGTCAGATTTTTAAAATGCTCTATCGAATTACTTGTTTTTTTTCTTTTATATGCGATAGATGCATATATTTTGTTCATAATATGGTATAATGACTTAAGACAACTTGAGAATGTGTTGTTTTTTCCTTTGTTATTTACTTGTCTGGAAATATACACCCCACCAACAACTTCATCTACCCCCAGATTAATTATATATACGTCGTGCAACCTTACACACTATGTGGTCTTACCAGACGGATGTATGACAAAATATTAACTAATTGTCCACGTGCATTCATTTCAGTGTTCAAAACAAAGTAAACTGTTTTCCTTTTAGCCTTATATGTTTTGGATTGGTTTGACAACAACTATTTTATAACACCCATTTATCTCTTAGCCCCTCCGAACTTATCAAAAGGCTTTCCTCAATGTTATGTTCTCTTTAGGATATTATCTAGATATTTCTTTCTAGAACGGACTTTCTTGCCTATTTTAATATTTAGACCATGTGGAAATGTGAGAGCTAAGAGACGCTTAAAGACGAGAACTTACCTTGAAAACGAATGTTATGAACAATTTAAAGCGATCCCTTTGCCGACCGACCTTTCTAAGGCGGTAACTGTTAGTTTTTCTTTTTTGTGCTCGGTATCGTCTCTTTGTTTTTGTTACTTTTGCATACATCATCTATGCTTTTGTCCAGATTTAGTTCAGATTTAAATGTCTAAGGAAATTCTAATAGGACACTTTCCCATTTCCCTATCGTAAAGAGACGGAATAATTATATTGCACCTACAAAATACTTGCGAGATCATGATAAATCATTATGTTATGTTGAAGTCGTTGAACCAATATACGAACACACATCGTAAATATTATAGATGTACTATTCATCTTATTCTGATGATTTTCTTTCTACTTTCCATTTTCTAAATTATTCGATAAATTTTTATTTTCAGAGCGAAATTATGTTGAGAGCGAAATTACGTTGAGCGGTTTACTTATCCTATGTACTTTGTCCATAAACAAATGTTAGATAGAACAGCATAAAAAGTTAAGATTTGTTCACACGGATCAAATGAGATGAGATTCAAAAAAGCTTTTAACTCCCGATGCAGGTGCTTACTGTTAGTTGTTTCACATTGACGGGATATTATTATTTACACTGTTTGTTTTATAGAAAAAAACCTTCAGGAAGTGCGAGGTTTAAGCACCCCAGTCGGCCATTTTGCCGATTGACCGTTCGAAGGCGGTAACTGATGGTTTTTCTTTATGTGTGTTATGTCTCGTCTCTGTGTTTTTGTCACATTTACATTTACCTTGTTTGCCTTTGTCTACTGGTAGATAAAATTTAAATATCTGTGGAAACTTTGATAGGACCTTTTCTTATTTACATGTTCTTCACTGCAAAGGAATCCAAGCATAATATTGTTGAAAAACAAGGATGAACATCATGTGGGTTATTATTGACAAGCGAATGCCGACGTACTCAGAAGTACGCATTAATGACTTGGCAGTTATTGGGTTTATGATCGTTTGATTAGTTTCATGAAATAACAAATAACGTCAATATTTGAAGTACCTACCACATACAAGAGAGCTAATAGCATATTATTTGTATCCTAAGAAATTTTCAACGATGGTTTACAATACAAATGAATAGTTACATTTTGTAAAGTGAACGTTCTTTGTAATGAAAGTACACTTAATAGGAGTCTTGCTTTCTTAAATCGATGTCTTAATATGCTTAATATTAACTTCGTAACTAACTTCATCTGAACGGAACGTGTTTTAATTTTCTTTGACTTTGATGCGTGTAGTAGTAGTTTTATGAACCACTCATGAAATTTATTGCACCATAAACATAAACAGCGAAATTAAAGTATTTTAGTGTGAAATAAGTTCACAGTTTTTGAGTTTAACACATTCTTTATTGTCGTTGATTAAAACAATTTAATCTGTGACAACCATCTATAATATGTCAGCTTGTTTAAACGTTGTTTTGATATATTTGAAATGGTAAAGAAAGAATCAAAATTATTAAACGCCAATAATGTTTTATCCACAGTGTAACTGTGTTTACAACTTCATTCTGTAATAGTTTATAGCCAAACATCGTTTCCTAATAATTATATTCATGTGACATTTTGTCTAATAAAGATACGATATCTTTAACATGTATGTGTTATAAGTTGCTCAAAAGAGCCTGTCAATAAACAAAACCTGTCATGGTACCATACCTATTAGCTGTTTAAGTTTTCCGTTTATGTGGCGATCGACGTTCAGACAATGTTCGGTGCTGTAAAATGGGCCTAATACATAATTCAATATTCTAGGACATTGACCTGACAGTAATTCTATTTCTGATTAGTGACCATCACCTAACTAATTATTACTGTAAAAGATAAAACGAGAGATGTACACAATAGTACCCCCACAATTTTATGTTATGGCTTAACGTTACGTTAAGGCATTTTTCGTTCGTCCTGGGTAGTCATGGCACTTATAAACGAATTCTACGAACGCGGAAAGTCAAAGTCATAAATTTGTTTCACGTGTGTCCGGTAATACAATTCTATTACCGATCACAATGCTATGCGGGCTTCATAAATTGAATATGTTCCTCTGAAGACAAAATACTTACCGAATAATTGAATAGTTGTGGGCACTGAGCTGATACTAATTAATTAGACGAAACCATTGCTTCGTGCCTTTTGCAGACCGACTGAAAGTGAAACTTTTTTATTTATTTAAACGCCTTATTTTACACATTATATTCCCTGGCGTTGTACATTAGATGAATATCAAGAAATGAATAATATACACTGTCACTCAAGTACAGGTACAATTAAAACATAACAATGTCCAATCACTGCCAAGTGACATAACACAGGCTTTACATGTTTGGTTTATGAACACATTAATCACTCAAAACCAGGAATCAAAAGTTCTAAGTGATTTAGGATTTTTCTTGAAAGTGTCTTCAGTATCACACCTTCTCGGTTCTATTGGTAATTCAGTCCATAACCTAGGACCCAATGTTTTAAAACTTCTGTCACTAAAACTTTTGCGTTTGTTGAATGGTACATCGTAATAGCCTGTGACACAGTCTTACGATCTCAACCTACGTCTTTATACATGTTCAGATAATAAATCAGTAAAATAAGCTGAGGCGGTTCCCTTTGAACAATTGAATATGACACTCAAAATCTTGAATTCAATTCTGGCATTGATTGGAAGCCAATGAAGTTGTAACAATGCTTGTTTTGAACTATCATACTTGCTCAGTTTTATAACAAATTTTGCACACATATTTTTTATCCTTTGCATCTTTTGAATATGACATTAAGGAATACCAAATATAACTGCATTAAATAATCCAAATGGGAAATAACGAGTGACATTACTAAAATTTCAGTAGCATCCTTAGAAAGGTATTTCGTGTTGTTTCTGATACGGAGATAATTAAACACTGAAGTCTAACATTTTCGCTTAACATGATATTTAAAAGTGAGGTTTTTTATCCAAGAAGGCTCCCAGATACCTGATACAGGTAACAGATTTAATATTGTTACCGTCAATGTTTATTTCAGCAACTGAACATTTTTTTCAAGTCACTGACTACCAAATAAAATAAACTCGGTGTTTGAAGAATTCATTTACGTTTATTTTGCTTCATCCATTCACAACTTTCAAGTTCACGAATGGCGCATTTCTCATTTTCTGCAGATGTTGGTTGCATTTTTTGTTAGCGATGTGATCGTCTGCTAAACCATACTGAGATTAATTTGGGAATAATATCAAATAGAGTGCCCAAATTGGTCAGCTTCCCCGGGGAACGCTACATTGCAGAGGACGCGGATTCCAGACAGCTGCTTCTACACTTACACTACAACTGCGTGGCCTAAGATAGGAGTCGGTCCAATTTACGGTTGTACCACACAGTCCGTACTGGGAGCTAAACAGCTTAACACATGCACAAGAATGTCGTGGTCTACAGTGTCAAAAGCGGCACTTAATTCCAGTGCAATAAGAACACTGACCTCTTGGTTTTCCATGCCATCCAGCAAGTCACACACTAATCTTACCCAAGCCGTTTCAAGAGTGATATCGCCTGTACGCGGACTGATTCTTGGGAAGAACGTAATTTTTACTGACGTGTTCGTTTAATCTGAAAAGGGCTGCCTTCTCTATGAGTATCGATAGGAACGGTAGATTGCTCATGGGGCGATAGTTGGTAAGCACGAGATCAAGTCGTGTGTTTTTTCAACAGAGGCCTTACTATTGCATGTTACTAATCCTACCAAAGCGATAACTACTGTTGTTTTATGTGTTATGTCTCGTCTATGTGTTTTTGCCACTTTTACATTTACCATCTTTGCCTCTGTCTAAATGTAGTTCAGATTTAGATATCTGTGATTATTTTGGTAGGACCTACTCTTATTTTCCTTGCAAGGAAGCATTAAACAACATATGGTCTTTTATTTCAACATTTTACTAATACGATTTTGAATAATATATATTTATAAAAAATATTTAATGTATATCATACAATATCATATATGATCTTATTTTGTAGCCGTTTGGTATCAACTATTTTAAATGTGTAATGTTTGAAGGTCTGAACTGTCTAACGCGTGTAACATACAATAATAAAGCACGATTACTGTGAGTGTTAATTTATAAAGTCGCCATGTTATCAAACGTAGATTCCCTGACCCGACCTGTGTACATAGAACACGTTGACGTTTTGCACATATAGCGACATTATAGGCGTGACATTCTTGCGCCCTTAATGCAACGTCAACAATGCAGATCATTTATAAATATCCACTTCTCTTAACGATTGCATTGAACAGGCGCGTCTTTCTAACAAACGAAAAGAGGCTTTCATACATTTGTCGCTGTGGTGTATATAAACACATTTGTAACCCTTTCGAGCTGTTTTCTTCAAAGTAAATAAGGTTTTAAGAACCACGAAACCTAATGATTTATATTTTCAGACTGACAATAATAATGTTCGTATTGTAGATATAACGCTTACTGACTCTATTATTAAGATATCAATCTTAGTAAAGCATAACATACACGTTGTAAATAAACCAATAAAACATTGTCGATCCTTATAATAACAGTGATTTCATAACTCTGAGCCATTTCTTTATGTAACCGTTCGGAGTACCACTACTACTAGTGGTGATGAACTGAGTGTGACGCTCCAGAAATTAAACAAAGATAGAAAAACAAACGGTTCATATTAAAGAAACTATTTCCAATGTGATCAATCTGGAAATTGGAAACAACGTAAAAATTGTTAATAACTGATAAAGCAGTTAAACATATTTGTAAAATATGCAAGATATATTTTCTTTTTGATGCAAAAGATTGATGCAAAGCAAACATTACTTAAAACTAGATTTTTATAACCCAACACACTTATTCCTACAATTCAGTTTCGACTGCTTTTGACCAACTATTAGCGGCAAAACGTAGCCACAGACGCAGCAGCTGTCTTTTTGCACAAAATGTGTTTATTGGTCGCTGGTTGAATTATGCGTAGTAACATAAGAATACCGGCAATTTCTATCATTGCGGACAGATTTTATTTTCATCTGTTCTCGCGTTGCAATGCGTTGGCGTCTTGAAATAGGCCAATTACAAACTTATACGACTACGTCTAATGATTATTTGAGATATGCATATTAACGATGTTGTACCTTGTATCGATTCTGTAAAATGACAGCAGAGTTTAACTTAAATTGGCAATGCTAAGACATGTATAAGCTGCAAGTAGAAAACGTCATCATGTTTTAAATTTGATCGAACTGCACATTCACCAACTATGCCGAATTCAATCCATAACGACTTAAATGTCTTAAATTTTCAAATTAGAAACAATGCATGTTTAACTTTTAACAGTTACTGAGTCGCTTTAATGTGATACACGTGTGTTCGATTACCTTTTTTTAAAGGCAGCTCGAACAGGTGATAAAATTGTCAGCCAAGCAAAAACAATATTTATAATAAACATTACACTTATAGCAAAATCCATTATTCATAAAATAATGATGGTAAAGTATGTTATAACAAGTCAAGAAAAATATCGGCTAGAGAAATGACAGACAGAAAATAATTGTTATAATATATGTGATGGCTTCTTAAACGGTGGAACATTTTGTTTAAGACTGTTTCTATTCTCGTTCTCAATTGTTAAAGATAAAATCAATTAAAGTGAGTATCATTAAAATCAAAATAACTCCTGCGTGTCAATGTTAGCTCGGTTTGCCTCAGAGTGACACAACGTACACAAGGTTAGATATATAGATAGAATGTAATTGAACTTTGAGAAGTAAATAAAAGATCTTTAGGCAAATTGAATCTCCCTTAACAGCGATACTGTTAGAATCTTTGGTGAGACTAACAGTTTTCCAAAGATGTGCATTTTAGTATATGCTAAAAATGTAAAGAAAAATACAAATGATCAATTCGAAAAATTGACAAAAAGCCTGCAAAAAAAAGTCTTCACAAAAGCTTCTCTGACCTCATTGATGTAAATGTGAAGTAATGTGATTCTTTAATAATATATGTGTAATAATGTCATACCGTTTTGTTTGCATTTGACTAGTTCTAATAAGTCATGCGTTTCAATGTTTCAATCATGAACATTCCAACATGTATTCCGACGACAGAGTGCTATGATATATCTGATTTTTTTACTGGGACTTTTACATATAGTGATATTTTGCAGAGGTTAACACAGCCTACCACTTATTTCTAGTCTAGCAAAAGTTCGTGTTAAGAATACAGCCGCTTCTGTATAATTATATAAGGGACATTCTGCTTGACATTTAGGGTGATAAATCATAATGATCTTATATAATATCGACCGCTATAAGGTTTTTCAACGTTGACAGCTTCCTCGCGATAGTTATAGTTATATATTTAGTTATATTCTCAGGAGCTTCATCAACGTAGGTATGAACACCTATGTCATTAGTATAGTACTAATAATACATTGCTTTATAAGTGTAAATCATGTGACTTGTGATAGGTTAAATAGCAATCCAGTTTGACTAAGTGTTGAAACGTGTGTGCTATTCCATTTTTTGTGCTTAGCATAATGTTAAAATCACGTGTTTTGTTACAAATACATATATGGGTTAATCGCTCTCCATAAATAACCATTATAATACTGTTTCCTATAATTCATCAACATTTATCCGCCAGGTCAGTTGACTTATTTATTAGATAGATGTCTCACTTGTTTTCAACATGCTTCACCATTATTGTACTCCTCCTTGTAATTGAAACAATTTCACGAAGGAAGTTCAGACGAAAATATTTACACATAGATTTCTTGTGTAGATGTTTCATCAACATCACTGTCGGCCGTTTTACTGACATACCGTCCCAAGGTGGTAAGTGTTAGCTTTGCTCTATTTTACATAATGCCGCGTCACAGTTTTTGTTGTTGTTGTTGTAAATTAACTGACACGCGAATACCTGTGTCCTGTGTTTTGTTCTCTTTAATTTAAATTTGTGTTGCAATACACATAGGACCTTTTCGTATTTTCTTATAAAATCTTAATGAAATTTTTCATTCTGCTGGAATCGTTTTTAATGGAGTACATAAGCGAAATGGAAATTGTCTCCGTTGTTAATTAATATCCGAGGTATTCCAAAAAGGAGGTATGTCCTTTTGGTTGTAATTCTTGGACTTCATCGCCTGTTCGTTTGTTGATATTGCAATTACAACCAAGGGACCTTTTTGCTTTTGTATAAATATAAGATGTCGCATTTAAAAAAGAAAATGGAAGTGTTTGTTTGTGATGATTAACCTGGGAATCACAAGAAATGCAGAAAAGTCAGCATACACTCCAAAGAGCACAAGCATAACACCGAGTAAAACAAATGAAAGGACATACATGCATTTAGGGATTATTCAGGGAAGACTATTAGTCAATGCATTTCATGCATCCTTATAATTAGTTTCATCAAACTTTCCTCTTGTTTTTTCACGACAAAATTGTTAGTTTTACCTTTTGGCCGAATCTTTCTAAGAGAGTGCATGATATAAAAATACAACAAATCATTCTTTGTTTGAATGACTGTTTAAAGCAAATATTGAATTTTTTAGCTTCCCTCTATGTTCGTACAAACACATTGTCTAATCCAAATGTGATTTTGTCTTAACAATAGTCAGTATCGTTTACTTGTACTGTTTTACAGAACATTTATTTGAAGCAGAGTTTACCGTAAAGTACAATTGAAATTACCGGTTGAAACTTATATACTTGTTGGAGGACCAAGTGTGTTCAAGAAATAGATTTTAAACTAGTAGACTTTAGGTAAGTGTAGGCAGAAATTGATTAGAAGAGCAGTAGGGATTTTTCAACACAGACTCAGCACAGATGTGAACACATTGGTCATATGTTTCGTTGTATTTTAATATTTGTTGCAAATCTCACAGGTCCTCGTTATTTTCGAGTCCGTGATTACAATAACGTTCCTTATGAAGTGTGACGGGAACACCGATAAAATGTAAATTATGTTGTCATTTAATTCGTCACCTTCGGGTTGCTACGTGTATGTTCTGTAACATAAACTGGACTTTGGTACGCCAATTCCATCTAAAAGTTAACAGGCTTCTACTATTTATGACTTGCCGCTAGCGCCTTTTGTCTCAGATACAAATAATTTACTTCTTTGACAATCTAGAATTTCGTAAAACCGAATTGTCACTCAGCCGAACACAATGGGGTCATTCACTCTTCAAATCTCTAAAATGCTCTATCATTCCGAAAAAGCCAAAGCCCCTGTACACGAAGTTGAGATAAGAGGGAAGGTGGTGTAGGGTCTGCTTAAAGCGTGGCTACCACCACCGAGCCTTACTGTACCGACTAGCGTGAACATGATTTATCTAAGTTACAATGTCTTATTAAATGTGTTGGGTTGTCGACCTTGTCCTGTATATAGCAAACATATTGTGGCTGCAGAAAACAATTCAGTCTAAAATAACCAGTAAGGAAATTGTAATGCGATTGTGTATATCATTCGTCAATGTTTATTATCGTTTAATATACGACGTATATCTTACATAACATTTAATATACATGTAGACAGTTTTGGCTACACCTTTTTAATTATTGCGAACACAATCAGTGCAAGACTGTAACTTGTATAATGTTTAACCATTTTAATCTTGTAATCTCTGTAATTAGAAATTAGTATGTCATTTTTTTGAAAATGCACTGTTCCTAAAAAGAGATGTAAGAGTATTATGGGTACTATGGACAAAACCAGGCTATCCTTTCCAATTGTTTAAACCTATCAACTGGCTACACGCTATACATATATGATCTACTGTTTAAATAAGGCGAAATTCAACATGAGAAACATTCGAATGCAAAAGCTATGTCACACGTTCTCATTGCATAATAAGAAACATAATTATGTTACAAATCTTTGATAGTTCGAAAAAACTACCAATGTGTTGTTTTGTGCATATATTAAAATGTTGGTTGATTTTATTTATGTTGTTTATTTTCTTGACAGGGACATCGTAAACATGATATTTTTAATTACGAAGTAACTCGTATTCAGAAAAACTATAACATTTTCCCCTTGTTTACTTGTCTTACTTCTTAGTGCAATGTGGGTTTCATTTCAACGAGTGGTCACAACAGTAGAATCTACAAGAAAATAGCGTATATCTTCCTGAAAATACCTCTTTTTTGCTGACCACACATTGTCAGGCGGGAGACATATGTACTAACATAAAGTGAAACAAGTTTTCTGGGACCTTTTTTTATTTACCCCAGTTGGCCGTTTTGCCGACTGACCGTTCCAAGGCGGTAACTGATGGTTTTTAGTTTTGTTTGTTATGTCTCGTCGCTGTGTTTTTGTCACATTTACATTTACATTGTTTGCCTTTGTCTACAGGTAGATAAAATTTAAATATCTGTGAAGATTTGATAGGACCTTTTCTTATTTACCTATTCTAGCGGTCTGTACACTTTCTTTCTTTATAATTGCTTTTGTTGAATTCTGGTATTTCTTATAAGACTGCGATTAAAATTAAAAGTCACATCCCCGACGTTACGGTTCCCTGTGCTACAGTAACGACTTCCGTTTTGAACATCACTTGGTCAAAGGAAAAAAATACTGTTTGTTTACATCGATACCGGTATCAATGTACATGTTCTTACGATTTAAGTGTAATAAAATCAAAACATTATATTTTAAAATGTAATCTTTCCTTAGACTTTGACATTAGCAAAAACAAAACTATTTAAAACAAAGTATATCAGCACATTGAAAGTAGTATAGTCATTTAACACTAGTGTCCAGCTTATTGAAGTTTTCCCCTTGTTTTAGACTGAGATTACTGTGATCAGAAAGGCACGTAACCTAAATGTATTGGAGACAATGATATATAACAAAAATCGGTTATTAGAATCACTACATATAACATACGTATGAAGTAATGTCTGCTACTGTTTAGCCGAAACATTATATTTCTTGATGATTTAAATGGTAGGTTTGTCTCTGATTTTTATATTAAACTTTATTTAGCAATCAAAATAACATGTAGACTTATAATAGTAATACAAAAACGCCAGATTACCGTACGTATCCAAAATAGTAAAAAAATCATTATATGTGACTGTGGCAAACTAGGCATAACCGTATAAAGTAAAAGCTGTCATTCCTTACCTGGAATACAAAAATAGAGGATCAGACACGAGTAGTCATTTAGTACAAACATTTATGAAACGAGTTAAGGAAAAGTAACTGTAAGCAGCCATATGGCGAGCTTACTTTCTTTTTTTTCTGGAGTTTTATAATGTTAATATATGCCGACGAGTGACTGATTATTTTTATCATATGATCTTAGTCGCCAATAATACGATTTGATGACAAAACTAGGTGAAATAGTGATATGAGACGATCTGCATTATGCTTACGTCGATAACGTCATCAGTACAAATTATTGTATTACACTAGTGTGATATAACAAAATATGTAATGGGTGTATTGAGTGGAAAAACGAGAGGAATATTGCCAGCGTTTGTTTGATCTGTACACAATTACTGGCATTAATGGCTCTCGTGTCAAAGGTCTGACACTGGTGATGGTTCATTACAAGCCAATCATCCTAGTTCCAACACTTTGTTCATTATGAATGAGATAACTATCTGTAGCTTCTTGTCTTGCTTTAAAGGCTATTATATCAGTTATATGAAAACTCTTGAGGTATACAACATGTGTTCAAAGGTCTAGTAAAGTGATAGAGTGGCCGATTCTGTAGCTTCTCTGCCTGCTAAGCGTCTCACCGCATGGGTTCTAGTCCTGTTAGTGGTGAAGGCCTTAATGTGGAAAGGTCTTCCATCTAACTTGCGGTGCCCCGGTTGTTGTACCCAGATATTTGTCTGGGATCTTCCTACAGCATATAGGTGGACCTAGCTGTAATCACCATTAAGGGTCGCCGAGATTTATATCAAAAACAAAACAAAAAAGTGTACTTTGTCCATTATCGACATTCTAATGCTTTATAAAAATGTGGCATGAATTTGATTTGCCAGTTCATTATAGAAAGACCTCAATACACAGGAAAACAATATTTTGATGCATACTGCTCACATTTTCTGAATGGTTGTTCTGTCATTTTTATGCTAATTGTATATAGTTTTTAGGAATATATAACAATTTTTTAATAATATGAAAGTTAAAGAATACACTACATTGCTTGTTGTTACAATGCTTAACACTTTAAGTATAACACAGACAGTCACAGCCTCAAAACGCCGAACAAAATGAGACAGTAACCAAAATATTCTGTAATTCTTTTTAAATTACTACGATACGGAATGTGAGTAAAAGTCTTCCTGACACATCGGCTTCATTTTAAGCCACATTGCTTTAATGTCACCTACTTCATTTTAAAATGGATCTGTTCCGGAAAAAAAATCATTATATAAAGACAATGTTGATGTATGTTCTTAAACGTATGAATTAAATGCGCTTTAAGTGTTGTTGTTTGTTATTCCTGTTTTCTTTTACCTTCTAGAGAAATAAAGCCTTAAGTTACAATATTTTTTGACAGTAAATAGAGTAAATGAAAGTCTTAAGCAATAGCAACATACACAAATGTTCTCTCCTTATAAAATTGTGCAACAAAATTAAGTAAACTAACATAGGACTTATGCTGTTATGCAACAGTATGATACAAAAATGTACCTGTATTTTCATTGAAATATTATTCATACGTTGAATTGATTGCAAAAAATATCAGATGCATTCAAAATTTAAAAAAAAAATGTTTTTGCAAGACTCACTCAGAAGACATTTTTGGAAGGTTGGTTATCGGTGTTTATAATAATTCCTTCCTTCGTCAGAATAAACATAACATTTTGAAGTCACCTCTTTTTACCTTAATGATGCCGTTTCCTAGTTCAAGGCAATCCGTCGATTTAATAGTTTTATGTTGGCTTATGAATGGAGGCGTAAGGTTGTGTTATCATGTTATTTTATTTCATAGACAAAACAACTTGACATTAAGATAGATGACATGTATACAGACAGAGCTCACAGGCATGAGTCGCTGAGGAATCGGGTTTACACAGATGAACTGAAATGGCCAATAATAACGCGAATCCGTGATTATGTTAACACGGAGATAATTTTGCAGTACACATATAAGCTCAAATGAACACGATTTAATATAGAACAAGATTACCCAAAGGAATCACTGAAGCAAGGAAATCAGTCTACAGCGAGGGAAGCCCGTGGCCGGAACGTCAAGGACGCCGACGTGTAACTCCTCTGACTGCTTAGCCACTTACCGCATGGGTTTAAGTCTTGTTCTTGGATATGACTTCCTCTGAGAAGGTATTATAACTGTCCTTTGGTGCACCGGTGGTTCTAGACAGTCATTTGTCAGGCGTGTTTCCTTCAGCAAATCAGCTGGTCGTTGCTATAATAACGAAAGTCTTTCGCTGTGCATTATTAATAGGTAAATAAGAATTTTTTTACAGATATTTAAATTTTAATCTACCTCTAGACAAAAGCAAACATGACAAATATAAATGTGACAAAAACACAGAGACGAGACATAACACACACACAAAAAACCCATCAGTTACCGCCTTGGAAACAACACAGCAGTATTTTGAATCATGACCATAATTTACCCATTTACAGTGTTTGTTTTGGTTAGTTTTTACACTGTTACTATTTTGCTACTAATCGAAGCTCAAAAGTCTCTCTATCTTGTATGTAATAACATATACAAGGACCTGCAAAAGCAATCATTGATGAAATAAGATGAAATATGACAATATGACAATTGTTCGCACATGCCACTAGAGATTACGGGGAATTGGACTTGGCGAAGCTTTATGATTTCTGGAATATCTGGTAGGCTTTCTGTCGTGCGTTTTGGCCAGAAAAGTATACTATTTCACAAGACTTATATAATATACACAAGCTTACAGACCCAATACAAGGTTTTAATTATCACGCGCACATCTACCAACGGCTGCTAGTCACCTTCCGAAAATGACCATATGTTCATCATTTTCTAAGAAAGAACTGATAAGTTTGCAGTTTTCTGTATCTTATATACGAAATTGCATTCAACCAAAATATATTGCTTTAACATGTTGTCTGTAAATTGGGCTATTAGACGCAGAGAAAATATTTTACTGCAATAATAAATACATGTTGAAATATTTAGGAATTTTGCTAAACAATATATATTTTCGTTTCTCAAATGGATTATTTTCTTGTTGAGTTTTTCTTTGGTAGAGATAACATATATTCACTGTCTTAAACTTTCTAATAATAAATCAATACTCCTAACAAGTATAATCAAACGGATTTTGGCACGTCAAGTTCATTCCTAGTCTTGCTTGACAATAACGATGTTTCAGACATTGCTCTCCGCATCAGGACTTTTTGCCATCCTGTGATTTATGGCCTGTCATATGGAAAATCACTGTGTTATACAAGTATTTTGTACACTACGTTGGCAAAGAAGACAGCTTGATGTAAATCCCTTAAGATATCTAACAATCAAAGATGCATTCTCGACAAATTATTTTCCTGAAATATGTTAACTTTTAATTTTACTTTTATGGATGCGTTTTTAAATATTGTTAATACAACTAACAAAATAAAGTTCAATTAAAAATGCAAATGTTAGTCACAAAATGATAAGCGAATGTTTAACAAGATAATGTTAGTAATTTGTATTCAGATTTTGGTTGTCTATATATCGTATTGTACAAATCAATTACAACTAACCAACTACGGCAGGTGTTTACAGGAAGAAAAACGCGCAAAATACGTGTTGGCTTATTCACGTTTGTCTATAAATTAATGGATCGTTTATCTGGCTTTCTCTTATTATATACTTCCACGTACTTTTGAAAAACTCTCCCAATACTTGTTCTCGAAAATATGCTCTTTGTTTGTTACCCTTTTTATGTATTTTCAGGTGCTACAAACTTTATTAAGACTTAGTAAAATCGGCAGGAGTTCACTCGAACAAAGACTTGTAGATGCAAAATGCTGTTGGCGTTATATCTAGTTTCGATATGCCTTTTATAAAATTAGAGGCTTTATATCGTATATAAGAGGTATTCATGATAGAAGTTAATACTCTGTAAAGTAAAAGGAAGCTACCTGCCTCATAGAAACTGTAGCAGCAAGGATGTTGTCCAAAAAAATACAAGGACTCAGTTATGGACGTAAGGCAAATTCTAGCATACATTAACAAACGTATTCAAATGCTTATCTAAAATAGTAAACGTGACTCACCCAATGTCTGCGGATATTCATTCGAAATATATGTATTATTTGCTTTGTGAAGAAAAAGTAGATTATGTAATTGGTTTGTAATGGCGTGCTTTCCAGTAGTGACGATTTCTTTGCATCAAGAAAATCTGAATTATTGCGTCACGCTGTGTCTTTATTTAAAATAATTTGTCTCAGTAAAATTTTATGATTTACAGACCTTTACTTTCATGTTAGTGTTTAAAGTAAATCGTATTTTTTAAGAGGAAACATTATGACTGTTTCATGCATTAGGCTCAAACTATCCGTTTTTTTGTCCTACCAAACCTTTAATCTATGAGCCAGCCAAAGTATTGTACACTTTTATATATAAATATTAAAATGTCATCAATAACAGTCACAAATGCCGAAGTTAATTAAATTAGGCATCCATTGTTCGTATTAATTTATAGTTGTATTTTATGCACCAAGGGAGACTCTGAAAATGCTTTATCAAGTATAACACGCATATTAGTATAGCCTTTTAACACCTGACATAACATATGTACATATATATGAACATTATGTATTGTACTTTCTCCATGTCGTAAGTATGTGCCACATTGCATTTTGTCCATCATGACAATTGCGAGTCAACACTAATTCACTAATGGTTCCAGAATGAGTAATGAGACAGAACTATCAAAAATACCTTACAGAATACAACTACAGCCACCATCGTTAAAAATGAACTTACCGGCTTGAGATATAATATTTTTATTAATATTGATTGAATGTGTAAATGTATCTACTATTGTATAGGTATTAAAGGTCAGTTGTTAAAATCTTTTGAAGTGTAATTTTATGTTTTCCTTGACTCATGTTAGTTTAAAACTTAAAGTAATTTAAATATTTGTTATGATTTATTTTAACTTTTATGGCTGATTGTACAGATGTCAATAAGGTAGGAAGTTAATTAAAGATACACAGCGCACCTGGACACCTAAACGAAATTCTGTCTCATCTCGAATCAAACTTCAAGTTTTATATATACTTAGATAGCATGAGTAAGTATGTCCTTGGAAATAGTCACGTTTTTGGTTAACCATATTTTTGATATTTTAAGGTAAAATAGCAGTTTTCCTCCAAAAAAGTAGTCGCATGGTGAGTATTGAAATAATTTAGCACACGAATTTTAACGTCATCGTGAAATATTTTAGGTATTTGTTTTAATATACAGTCAGATTATTGTATAATATGCAAAGCTCTCGGTAATCTGTCAGACATTGCATCAACGAAATGGGAGAAATGGTCTGTGCTGTCAGTGCCACAAATGCTTAGCTTAATTCCATTTTTAGATTGTTTTTATGGTAAATTTGGAATAATCTTAACTAATGGTATGTATACTTAGAAGCTTTTTGTAACAAAATGCTTTAGTAAAGGGGGTCAAATTCATAGAGCTTTATGGTCTTCATTTGCATGTTCTTATAGCGTTGAAAAAAAAGTTAAAATGAAGGGGAAAATGATAGTTTATACAAAAAAGAATAATAATAACTTTGACTTGATTTGTTAAAACTACTTGCTTTAAATTACATCAATAAAAGAAAAATATTAATAGCGAAGACTGAGAAATGGTAGAGATGGCACCAGATGTGATTTGTTTGTATTCATAAATTTAGTCAATGGCTACCCTGGTGACAAGTTTTCACCTAAGGTCATTAAACACTTGTTCTTTGTTCTGGTCTGTGCGAAACGTGGAACATATGGCATCAGTTACGATTTCCTGAACAAGAATCCATTACAAAGCCTGTAACCAGATGTCTCTCCGACCACAACACGGAAGAGAATTTTGTTTCTTAGTTTATAGAAATTTCACAGTTGGAAACAAGAGCACAGTAAGCCTCTACGTAGACTTGTGAGCTAATCGAATCGCATGCCCCATGAATTGTTGGAGTGAGGCCACTTTTATAGATAGAGGTTTGTTGCTCTTTGTAAGGGTATTATATGGCAGGGACCTTTTTGATGACTGTTGCATAAAAAGAGAATGGATTGTGGTAGGAATATATCATCTTTAAATATGAAAGACAGATCCTAATGTTCGTGAAACTTTCGTGAAATTTTAGAAAAAACATAGTTTGAAGTGATTCGTAGTTACGTTAGTAAACTCCCTTGTAAACGTATATTTGCTTAAAATGTCTACTTAAAACAATGGAATGGTCTGTTGTTGCAGTTATCATGGCTTTTATTACTCCTCCGCGGTATCCGGACAAGTATATTTCAGAGAAATCGCCAAGGTGTTGCGATTGTTTATTAGGCGTTATTGATTTGTACAAATGTTATTCTTTCAATAGTTCTTAAAAGATTGGTTGCGTTATCAAGTTGTTTGATA
This sequence comes from Sinonovacula constricta, assembly GCA_007844125.1. Lineage (NCBI taxonomy): Eukaryota > Metazoa > Mollusca > Bivalvia > Cardiida > Solecurtidae > Sinonovacula > Sinonovacula constricta. Next base: position 64,781,999 of record CM017560.1, on the reverse strand, counting down.
TATTTAGACAATATGCAATACACTTGATACAGCTAACATTATGTTCATGTGAAGGCCAATTTTTCGATCATTTCTTTAGCTCTATTTATGTTAAAGTACTCATCTGATGTCCGGCGATGTAGTTTTTCAGAAAAATTACTGTCTTTTTAAACATTTATTTGGCGCATTTTGACGCTCTGCATGCTTTTCTTGTCTTTTCTGGTAGGCTATTTTGTATGTCAGACGATCAAGAGAAGTTATATCATCAATAAAATTGCTAGAATTAATATAAAGAAATTAAAAGTGTATTTATTGGACCAATCAACACACCGATTTATAAACGATTGTTTTTCATAGGAAAGTGCATGAGCATAAACCTCTCTATATTCATGTTATGGACCGGAACAACACTTTAATTGCCCGGTTTCGTATAACCTCATCTTATTGTCCATAATGTATTTACTACCAACTTTTATTTTGGCATTTAGATTGTCTCGGCGTAATATTTTCCTACAAAATTTACGACCCAGTGATTATAGCGTAAGCTTATAACAATGTTTGGACAATATGTCGGATTCTGGCTCTAGATTATTCTCATTTATTTGCTACTAGTGGGTTCTTTTGGCTAGTAATATGTATTTCATTTATTTCATTGTATGAAACGTTTTTTTTTTTATTTATAAGCCTCATTAAAAAAATGTTGAACATCTTCCTGGTACTTGTGTGTATATGTACCAGATTGTAAACGAAATAAAATTAGTTTTTTCCTTGATAATGGAAAAAAGCAACAACTGTCAAAAAGAAAAAAGATATCATTAAGTGAAATGTATTATTACAAACATATGCCTTAAACTTCAAGTCGACCGCCAACTTTGCCAATCCCGATCGAGATTAAATTTTAGAAATCAAAGAGCAGTCTGACGATATCAATTTTACATGTACTTAAATTCTTTTGAAAATATCACAACAGATCTATCATAATCTCGAACATGCGTTTTCTAACAATTTCATAAATGCATCTGAAAAGCGTTGGCATCCATCACTATTATCCTAGCGGGGTAATCAATAAAGAGAAATAGTTATTGCGAAATAACTTCCAAGCATATTAAATGCAAGGTAACCGAGTTTCCCTCCAATAGCTGAACATCCAGTTTTTCAGTGGAAGTATAAATGTCACTTTTAAGAATGTGAAGAATCCAAGTGTTGTCAATTTTGTACAGAATAGGTAATGCTGTTGGACCCGTGTTTGTCGTTAAGGATGTTTGATACAATTGTTTGCTTGAGATAGTTAGGCATTTGTGATACTGCGAAAAAACAACAGAAACGTACAGAAAAAGTACACTCAACGTTCCCTATAATTTACAAGGCTATATTGAATTGATGTTGCATGTGATGGTTAAACATTACCAATGAAGAGATTATAATATTGACGGATATAGCGTCATTTATAAATGTGTGAGAGATGACGGATAATAGGTGGTTATGTTGCGTAAAGTAAACATCGAGGATTGCATGTGTTATTGTTTTTGTCACGTACTCTACATTTTGCAAATTAATACATGAAGTATATGGTCTAGAATTTTTACTAAAACAATAACAATCTACCTCTCTTTGTGCGCGCTTTCATTTCATCTCATGATAATCGCCGATAAAAAAACGACGCATTTATGTAAAATTATAATGTAAACTTGGGGCTGGTCGAAATCTATTACAACAGTTCACAAAACAAGAATGTACTAGTGCTGTAGGTCTTTGGTACAAGTATGTACAAGATGCATAGTTCTCTTTTTATTTTACTATATATTTTTATTCATTTATTTTTCTAACTTTAAGTTTTATATTTACAGCTTCTAAATTACACATGTTCATAAAATCATAGCATTTAGCTTTAACCAAAGATTGTTATAACTGTAATGAAGAGGGCAAAGGAATGAGCCTTTCATGGAGGATTAATTTACTAGCTGCATTTTTTTAAGCAAGATAACTATAATGTTACGCACGACGTATATTTTTATTAACTAAGAAAAAAACAACACAACCATACCATTGACAATGGTTAATTAAAGGACTAAATACAATTATTTTAGCTAAGCAGATAGGAACTCTTGAAATACACTAACTAGACTTGTGAGAATTGTGTGTATACATTAACTGACTTTTATAGATTAGGCGTTGTAGGCTTGACCATTACGCGATTACAGGTGCGCACACAATAGTAATAATTATTCCAAAGTATATAAAATGGACAACGCATTGGAAATTATAAGAAAGGACAGTCTTCAGCTGCAACTAAACATTTTTAGACATAAGTTACATCACATCAACTAACATACCATGATAGAAACCAGTTTATAAAGGTTTTTGAACTATTTATAGGATTTCTTGTCCATTTTAACTTAAGTAAGGTCCAAATTGAATGCGACCGGATTCGACCAAAACAAACTGAGTTTAAAATTATCTACTATCTTTTACCCGTTTGAAAGTCCAGAGTGCGCTATTCCTCTCGAGGCGTGCGGTACCTTAGACTACTTTTTTTCCAGACATGAAAAACTGACCACAAGCAGTAAGGCTCATGCATGGCCAATCCTGTTATCTTCCAAAATAGTTCCATCTTCCTCATAAGCAAGCGACACCGCCCAAAAGAGCAAGTAGTAGTATAGCTATATAAGATCGACAGTGGAAAGAACTAAGAAAGAAAGGGACGGATTTACGCTTTTAATAGATAAATAAGAAAAGGTCGTATCAACATTTCCACAGATATTTAAGTTTAGTCTACCTCTAGACAAAGGCATGCATCGTAAATGTAAATGTGTCAAAACACAGAGACGAGACAAAACACACAGAAAGAAAAAACCTCAGTTACCGCTTACGAAGGGTCAGTCGGCAAAAGGATCGACTGGGGTGCTAAAACCTGGTGGGTGGAGCGCTCCAACCTGGCATTTACTGGCGTTTTTTTTTCTATCAAGCAAACAGTGTTACTGAAACTATTCCGTCAAAGTGAAAAAAACTAACAGGTTAAAACAGATACAATGAACTTATAAACATATAAAATATCTAGTAATAAAAAAAACTACCAACATGTGTACAGTATGTACAGTAGATAAAAGTCTCGACAACCTAAAACTTCAAAATGAGATAGTAGTTTGAAATAAAACATAATATCTTGTTTATGTTTTCCCTATGTTTATCTTTCATAGCTTTTAAGCATAGAATTAATCAAAGCAACAAAGGACACCTGGGGCTTATTGAAGTATGTGTCTTTGTGATCAATTATAAAGCTTTCAATAAACATCAAGTTGCTTGAAAACATTTTAAAAGAAAGAAGCTTTTAAGAAAAAAATGTTTAAATTGATAACAGAGATATAATTAACAAAATAAAGAAAACTTGTTTAAATGTAATTGTTATTCAAGGCAAAAAAACAACATTGAAACCAAGTAGAGGCTTTTTGCTCCCAACAATACTGAAATTGTCAATATTGGCAAAAACTAAAACTCTCGTTACATAAAAGAAACATTATGGCAATATAACAAGCATATGATAAACACCTTTACACAACAATTTATAATGTCATAATATTATGTACGAACGAACGAGCTTACTGATTTCACTAAAAAAAGAAGTTTACTTAGCGTTCAATTTGTGTAAAAATAAATATACAAGATACATGGTGATCGTAGTGGTACACAGCCTTTTTGCTTGATGAAAACATTAATTTTATTTCGTTCTGTAGCATGGTTCTTTAAACAATGGATTATAAACACGGTAGGCATAAACTTTAAATCTAAACGTTTACATAAAACCTGCTATTTGACAATCTTTTTCTTAAATATGTTTTCTTGGTTGACTCTAAATAGTAACAAACTGACCATCAGACAACCTAGAAAATTATTCAAGTCTGTGTCAACATTTTATGTGAAAGTTTTAAGACTCGAATCATATTTGCCAATCATTACGCCGCGAGCATTACAACTATAGTTCAAATGAGATCTTTTGTTTCTAGTCAGATGCAATCTGACTATAGGTTAAATGAGCTCTGTTGTTCCTGGCCAGATGCAATATAACTATAGTTCAAATGAGATCTATTGTTTTAGGTCAGATGCAATATAACTATAGTTCAAATGAGATCTATTGTTTCTGGTCAGATGCAATATAACTATAGTTCAAATGAGATCTATTGTTTCTGGTCAGATGCAATATAACTGTAGTTCAAATGAGATCTATTGTTTCTGGTCAGATGCAATATAACTATAGTTCAAATGAGATCTTTTGTTTCTAGTCAGATGCAATCTGACTATAGGTTAAATGAGCTCTGTTGTTCCTGGCCAGATGCAATATAACTATAGTTCAAATGAGATCTATTGTTTCTGGTCAGATGCAATATAACTATAGTTCAAATGAGATCAATTGTTTCTGGTCTGAAGCAGTATAACTATAGTTCAAATGAGATCTATTGTTTTAGGTCAGATGCAATATAACTATAGTTCAAGTGAGATCAATTGTTTCTGGTCAGAAGCAATATAACTATAGTTCAAATGAGATCTATAGTTTTTGATCAGATGCAATATAGCTATAGTTCAAATGAGATCTATTGTTTCTAGTCAGATGCAGTATAACTATAGCTCAAATGAGATCTATTGTTTAAGTTCAGATGCAGTATAACTGTAGTTCAAATGAGATCTATTGTTTCTGGTCTGAAGCAATATAACTATAGTTCAAATGAGATCTATTGTTTTTGGTCAGATGCAATATAACTATAGTTCAAATGAGATCTATTGTTTCTGGTCAGATGCAATATAAGTATAGATCAAATGAGATCTTTTGTTACTGGTAAGATTTGGCTCGCGATGGACTACACTATACCGTAAAGACACGGTCACTTGATAAGAGGAACCATAAGTGTTAAGTTGAACGTGTTAATGTGTAACCGAGATTACTGAGTTGTTCATTATGCTGCCTTGGGCTTTATTTTAAACATCGTTAAATGGATAAGAGTCATATATTGTTGAAAGTAAATCACCTAAGTTGCGACTCAGCTGCACTTGTATTAAATAAAATGTATTCAGTAACAACTAATTAAAACTATCAGTTTCTCACCTCCAGGCTAGTGGACTATTGTTTAAATACACTCTTTCAAAACCGGATGTATGACATACAGTGAAACCGCTGTTTGGCAAATATAAAAATGGTGATAACTTATAATATATTTCTACGACATTTCCTGAAATTTGCAAGTTCTCATATTTTTGTGGTCATTATAGACTTTGTTTTGGTTGGTTTTCTTTGTTGTACTATATTTCCGGTTCCGGTCCGTCATGTAAACACGATTCAAATCGGTAAGATTTTTTAAAAAAAACACAACAACAACAGAGCATTACATCAACAATTGTTACAAAATATATGTGAAATGTGACGCTGCAAGGCATTTGAGATATATAGATTGAACAATTGACAGTTTGGCTTTGAAAAGAAAGCTCTAGTTTATCTGTTTTTGAAGGGCCTGAAGTTGTTTGATAGATTCGACGCAGCATTACACACGTAACACACGTTGGACCAAGGTCGAGTTGAGCTGCCGTAATATCTTTTACATTTAACTGAATAAAAAGGAAAGAAAAAACATAAGTTCAAGCAGTATTGTTTCATGTCTGTGTGTATGAAAATACGGGGAGAAAGTCGAAAGGAAAAAAAGGAAGAAAAGTAGCGAAGGTTCATTGACACAGGCAACATGTCCGAAAGAAGGAGGTTCGGCGGGGGATTCGGGTAAAAGTGAGTCGTGCACAATAAGTGATTTATTAAAGAAAGCAAAATAGACACTGTTTGAATCTCAAACCGAACTAAGCAGAAAAACAGAGGGTAATGGTCATGATGCTGAGGAGTGAGAAAGTTGACATCCCTGTATTTGCATCGCCGGACGTACGAAGCAGCAAAGCAGGTACGGAGTCAGATCACCGTCCTCTAATCAGTGGCCATACTACATGGATTGTGGTTGAGGACAAGCCTAGTGAGCACAATGATAAGATTCTGAGAGTGATGAAGAGAATTATGGAAAAACTGGTCAACATGGAAAAAAGGCTAGAAAGTGTAGAGCAGAGAATGATTAGCTTTGAAGAGGAGACATCACAGATCTGGCTATTTATCAAGGAAAATCAGTCGGAGATTCTGGAAAGGACCAGCAAAGTGGAAGACAGAATTGACTCACACGAATTCAAAACGGACCAGCTAAGAGATAAAGTAGAAAGAGTGGAGACGATGTCAGAACAGGCAAGAGAGGAGATGTTGCACCTACAGTCACAGTCGATGCGCAACAACCTTCTTTTTAGCCACATTAGTGAAGATAATAACCAGCAACCAGAAAATGTCGAAAATAAGCTGAGGTCCTTCCTCTGTGACAAATTGAAAATGGCGCAACAAGAGGTTAACAGCATAAAGTTTGTGCGGGTTCACCGAATCGGCCAAAGTATGCAGGGACGTCCACGACAGATTGTCGCTGCTTTCAGTGACTTTTAGGAGAGGGAATCTGTTAGAAAATTGGGAATACTCGTAAAAGGCACACAATCCTACATAAATAAACAGTTTCCTAGGAAAATCATTGAGAGGCGCATAGGGCTGGTCCCCAAAATGAGAGCAGCTAGAGAAAGTGGCAAAAGGTCTTGGATAAGTTACGATACTTTATACATTGACGGTAGACGAGTGAAATTGATTCACCATAGGATTTTGACAAACATGAAAAAAGTATCTTAGCCTAGAACTGTAACGACTTAACCAAGAACAAATAAGAATCTGAATTCCTTTTAAAAGCTTTTAATCAACATGATGTTCTATTCTTGTCTGAAACATGGTCAAGCGAAAATAGTGAATTTAATATGAAAGGTTTTAAGTATCGCAACATTTTTTAGAAAGCATCAGCATAAAAAAGACCAACGGGTCAGTGGGGATATTGTGCTGTTTATCTGACATAAAGTAGCTAAAGGTATAAAAATAATGAGGAACCATGCTGACACTATAATACGGTTAAAATTTGATAAAGAGTTTTTTCACACCGACAAAACAACATACGTTTGTTGCACATACGTATGGACTGAAAATTCACCTATGGACAACATTGAAAGTACTGATCTATACGACACTCTGAAAAATGACGTCACACATTTAGATGATAATTGTAGCATTTATGTAGTTGGCGACCTAAATGGGAGAGTGGGGGAAAAGGCTGATTTTATTGTTCATGATAAAAGGATTAGTGATATCGACGATGATACTTATATAGCAGACATACACCTTCCCAGGGCCACTATGGACAGTGTAACCAATACACAGTGTCAAAGAATCATTGAACTATGTCAATCTACTTGGCTACGTATCGGCAATGGTCGGTTAGGACAGGATACAGGCGGCGCATGTACTTATGTGTCCACGGTCGGTTATCACTCATTGACTACCTGCTTTTGCGCGAAAGCGAGTTTAAAAACACAACAAATTTCGTAATAGGCAATTTTAATAACTTGTCGGACCATGCACCGCTAATGTTTGCAATAAGGTGTTATAAACAAGAAAATAAGACACGGTAAGCCGCCGTTACTACCCAGTGATGGAATGAAATGGAACGTGAGACATTTCGCAGAGGTCTGATTGGTTGGTTACCTAATCTTTACAATTGCACGAAAAATATAGCCGGTTCGGATAGCAAAGTTGTCAACTCATGCGTTACGCAATTTGTTGATATATTGACAAATATAGCGGATCCTCTATTTTAAAAGGTTTAACAACCACAACCTTATATGAAAGGGACGCGGAAAGCAGGCTGGTTTGATTTTGAATGTTCAGAGACAAAACGTGAATATATGGACGCCTTGAAAGTATATAGTCAATATAGAAGCAATGAAAATAGAATCTTATTCTTTTACAAGAACACGCAATATAAGAAGTTGATAAATGAAAAACGACGTCGCTTTGAATTGCTAAAAGTTAATAAGGTAGAAAAGATGCGCTTTGCGAAGCCTTAAGATTTCTGGAATTTATTCAGGAAGAGGTCTGAAAAAGGAAATGTCATATCATTAGAGGACTTTAACAAATATTTTGTCGATCTAGCAGGTAATGTGGCGGTTTCAAATGATGAAGTTTACAAGTTCAATGATAACCATAATTTTGACGAGGATATTAATGATGAACTAAATAAACCTCTACGTGTTGGTGAAATAATGGAGATGATCAAAAAATTGAAAAAGGGACAAATCGCCAGGAACAGACACTTTATTGAATGAATATTTGATTGAAAACATCGACATCATTGTCCCGTTCGTATGTGATACTTTAAACGCAATTCTCAAGTCTGGTTATTACACAGAAAATTGGGCTAAAATTATTATCGTACCGATTTTCAGAAAAGGAGATAAACTGACCGTAAGTAATTATAGAGGTATTGCATTAATTAACTGTTTTTCCAACTTATTTACTGGTATTATAAATAAGCGATTAAATAACTGGTGCGCAATTCGGTTTCAGAAAGGGACGGTAGACTGGCGATGCAGTATTTGATTTAAACGCCTTAGTAAATAGCTATTTAAATAAAAATATACGGGTTTTCACAGCATTCATTGACCTACGCTGTGCGTACGATGGTATTGATAGGAGATCCCTTTGGTTCAAGTTGTTGACATGTTGTATAGGCGGGCAAGTTTTAAGGGTTGTACGAAACATGTACTCAAAATTGCAAACCTGCATGAGACAGGGTGGCGAATACTCTGATTTCTATGATAATATGGTGGGACTTGGGCAGGAAGAAACATAATCGATATTTTTTTCTCTCTACATTGACAACATAGTGAGAGATTAAAGTGATCACCAATTAGACCAAGTTGAAATAAATGGCACCAGAGTACCAATTTTATTGTACGCCGATGATATGGTCTTAATGGGGGCTTCAATCAAAGAGTTGCAGCGTTAATTAAATCAACTGTCAGTCTTCTGTAAAAAAGTGGAATCTGCAGGTTAATTGTGAAAAATCGAAAGTCGTCGTGTTAAGAAGAAAGGGGCGAATTAAAGAAAATTAAAAATGGTTATATAAAGAAATCATTTTAGGGGCCGAGAATGATTTTAATTATCTGGTTTGCGTGTTTTATTATAATGGTGGATTTACTCTACACCAACAATACATTCATGGTAAAGGACTTAAAGCACTCAACCAGCTTATGTCAAAGACAAAAGGATCATCATTTAAACCAAGTACAATGTGTCAACTTTTTGATGCATTTGTAGGCTAAATTATTTAATATAACTGTGAAATATGGGGCTTCACAAAATCGAAAGAAGTAGAGCGGTTACACCTACAATTTTGCAAATATCTTCTTCATGTAAAAATGTACTTCATCTTTGGGTACTTATGGAGAACTCGTCAGATGCCCTTCGTATATACACAGATACGTTAGAATCATCAACTATTGGTTTAAATTATTGCGAAGTGAGAATAAACTCTTAATTAATGCTTATCACATGCTACTCAACGATCTAAATCGGGGGAATAATAAATGGCTATGTCATGTACGAAGTTTACTAGGAATAAATGGGTTTCTTCATGTTTGGATCAATCCCATGTCAACATCAGAACCAAATCGGTTTTGCAAAGTCTTCAAAAGAAGACTAGTGGATTGTTTCATGCAAAATTGGAAAGAGAATATTAACAATAGCACATCCTTATTATGTTATAATTACTTTAAAAGTAAATTTGAGTTCGAAGTTTACTTAGATGCTGTACCAACAGATTTAAGAATTTACATCTCCAATCTTAGGTTATCATCGCACCCACTTAGAATAGAGGTAGGAAGATATGGGAGAGATAGAGTTGAACGGAGAAATAGACTGTGTTTAATCTGTTGCAATAATGACATCGAAGACGAATATAATTTCTTATTTGTTTGTGAAAAATATTCCATGCTAAGAAAAAGATTGATTAACGAAAAAGGGTACAAAAGTTGCAGTATGTATAAATTTGTTATGTTTCTACAAACGAAAGATCAAAATGAACTTATTAATCTGGAAAAGATTCTCAAACACGTCTTTACAATAAGACGAAATGTCCTTAATAGAAATTGTTAGTTATTGTTAGTATATATGTATATGCTTTTAATTCCGAATGTACTAGTTTATCAACAGAGAGGACTTTCGTCAGAAAATGCGCCGTTGTAATTATTATCAATTAGAGTTTTACATACGTGACATTTAAAACTATCCAGTTATCAATTAAAAATGTTTGTAAAATATTGTTGACGGTGTAGTTTCTGTCGGCTCTTGTCTTTTGATCTTCTATTAAAATACTTGACTTACTAATTTCAAGATTTGTAAAGTGTTAAAATATTTACTACAATAATGTTTAGAAAGAAACCTGGAAATGTTTTTTTGCTTAGTACAGTAGAAGAAAATGTTTTGTGATTTGGATGAATCTATCTATCAATCCATCTATCCGTCTATCCGTCTATCTGTCTATCTATCTGTACGTCTGTCTATCTGTCTGTCTGTCCGCTTGTCTGCCTGCCTGCTTGCCTGCCTGGCCACCCGCCCCCACCCACCCATCCATTCATCTATCCATCCATCCATCCATCCATCCATCCATCCATCCATCTATCTATCTATCTATCTATCCATCTATCTATCTATCTATCTATCTATCTATCTATCTATCTATCTATCTATCTATCTATCTATCTATCTATCTATCTATCTATCTATCTATCTATCTATCTATCTATCTTTCTTTCTTTCTTTCTTTCCTTCTTTATTTCTTTCTTTCTTTCTTTCTTTCTTTCTTTCTTTCTTTCTTTCTTTCTTTCTTTCTTTCTTTCTTTCTTTCTTTCTTAGCTGTAATACTATATCCTATAATGGATGGTAATAAGCCGACATAACAGTTACAGATAAATATATTACTTATATGTAAATTTATTAAGGCATAATATGTGTAAGAGGGACTAAATTGAATCCTGACAAAAGATATATCACATTGTTCAGCCTTGTATTTTTCCAATTTTGACAACGTTTCACCTCAGCTAACTTAAGTTTTGCGAATTTGTATGAACTAGGTCGGCGTCCTCAAATCTGACCTTTAAATAAACTCATACATATCAAATTTGGATGAATAAAAATTAAGAAAACCAGTAATGTCATTTGTTTCCTTTTTTATTAGAGTATATTATCTAAATGAAAAATGAATACTCCAAAAACATGTGGAAACATATTTCTTTATTTCTGTGCTTTAATTTTGCTTTTTTGACGAATCTTCCTCGATGACCGTGATTCCTTGTCGCCATTTTGGAGTGAAGAAAATGACGCGATTTCATTGAATAAAACTGGAAAACTAAAATCGGGTGATTTTATTCTCGAAAGGCCGAATGCTGACGTAACTTATCGAACATTTAACATCGTAAAATGCTAAATACCGACATTACACGAATATTCATGAGATTGATTACACATCTAATACCTTAAAACTACACACGCCTTGCGAGATTCTGCCTATAGGTCAGTGTTCCAATTTGTGGCATTAACATAGTTATCTCGATTCTGCAATAACTAACTATATTATTATTTTTGGTCATCAAGTACTAATTTGGAAGATTTCTCAAAAGGTTATATAACCATAATTGTGGATGTTTTGCCAAAAGAAGTCACACTTTCTACATAACGACATTATACAAATTAGGACAGTTTCTTTAAATGTTATGTTCAGCAGACTATAAACTCATTATACAATTCAGTACCATTAGAAAAATCCCGCCACTCTAGTGGTTGATATAAACGTGAATATAAATACAATGTTAAACATAGTGGCGAATGTCAAATGCATTCTGACTTATCCTCGTTATACATACATCGAGATGACAAAGATCACCCATTCTGTGCATTCAAATTTCACATTATTTTTATGTAATGAACCATTTAAAGCCGACAAGCTTAGAATGAAATATATTTTCATATGAAGATAATTGGTTTCATTATTTTGACATAATATTAAATTGGATAGGATGGAAGATAAGTGGCTAAATTGTCAAGTGATAATAACGTGCATTTTTTTTAATTAAGCCAAAATCGTTACGCAATGCGGCACTTAGATCTTGACTAACAACGTTAAAAGAAACTATTAAAAGATACATCTTACTTACCAAACTGGACGAGGTATTATCAGCAGATTGCTGATGATTTAAACAACTTTGCCAGATGGACTAAGATTACTTTGTCTCATTTCTCAGTCCTCTAATAAAACGTCACTTTTTAAATGCATTGCTGGTTTCGCGTCCATGGTGTAACTAATGGAAAATACCTATAAACGGGAATCTGAAATTAAATAAAAACGTGACCTGTCTTTCTAGAGCTTTGTAAACTACGCTGGCTCATTCACAACATACGCATTTAATTCACATTTTATTAACTTAACTAAGGATTTTACTTTTCCCAAAAAAATTAAGTCATTAGAATACTCTTTATAACATAATTTTATTGCAGCAATGATGTCGAGTCTTGCAGCTGTGCTACATTTAGTAGGCCATTAAGTAGAACACTGGTGAAAACAATATATATTGTTTCCTTGAAAATTCAAGGACTCTTTCTTTATCTTTTCTGTATGTTTTCTCCCGATCTTCTACCCGCCTCTGCAACCCACGTCTCAATATTGCCCATATAAGGAAATACTTGTAATTTCCGAGTTCTTACCAGTCGACCTATCAACGCTAAGTAAAAGTTAATGAAAATCCCTTACATAATGAACAGATGACACCTAGGTTAGGTCATTGTCATCATTGTTGTGTATTTTTTACATATGTCGTTATGATATGATGACTGTCAGAAACCATTTGTTATGCACTTGTTAATATAAGAGTCGCTTATTGTGTGGTATTTTACCATGTGATGGTCGCACTTAAGGACACTGTTTACGTCACTGCTTACGACACTAATTGCTGGAATGTTCACCGTCACGTGATTTCAATTTGCTGAAGCTCGTAGTAATTTTTTGAAATGTTTTCAAGGAGTGATGCAACTGGTTCATTATCGAATATACCTAGCTATCATATATGGAGTTGTTCTCTGTTTTACGTTAGACCTACTCATACCGTCAATACCCAAACGAAAAATATACATGAACATTGCAACATATGCACAATTTTGAAAAGGCACAGGACAAAGGTATTCACATGCAAGCCAAATGTAAAAATGATAACAAATCTGTGATGAGTCATTTAACAAAAAGAGCAAACCTGACAGTTACCGTCTTGGAACGACCACTCGTAAATACATTATTGCTACAAGTATTTTAAAACTACAGAAGTGTGGGAATATACTTTTGGTGGTGTATTTTGGACAATTAGTTCGATTTTAAAAAAGGTTAAAAGGAATTTTAACCTTCATCAATTATGTGGATTTTGTATTAAGCTTTATATAGTAATAATTTGTATAGTGTTTGTTTAATGAAAGATATCGTGTTGTAAACCTTTAAGCTGGCTTTTGCCTGCTGGCCGTTGATCGTAACAACATATAATTTATTTCTAAAATGATTCTGGACACATCTATCATATATCTCCTACGACACGCCCGTACAAATCAACATATAATTTAATAAAGAGGTTTTCATCAGATGTGCTGAAGGTCGGATGACTTATTTTATTCAGTGTTTAACATATTAAAGTAAAGACGTGACTCTCTTCCATCAATCATTTTCCATGCATAAGATTGTTGTGAAAAAGAAACTAATTAGAGCGACAAGGCCACAAACAATTATAAAATAATACATTGGTTGTATCAGTAATACTAAATGAACCAAAAATACACTGGCATTGCTGCATATCAGATCTTTATAAAAAACTTATGTTCTGTGAATTATTATCTGAAAACATAGCAAAATGATAAGACAACAACACATCAAAAGTTGTTACTGATTTTGCCTATCGTTTTACAACGGGCTGATATGGTCGACACATGTTTCATTTTTGAAACAGCAAATGTTCAATGAATTTTCAGAAGAATGTTTTTTGATACTTGTTTTGCTCAGATAAAGTTATTTCTAAGTAAAGATTATCACTTACTTGTTGCCTAATATCTAAAGTAGAAGTTCTGTTCCATGTTTTCTGTGTCGTAAACTCAAATTTACACAACAATCGTTTTAAAAGAATAAACTAGAAATTTCAATTAAACAACGTTTTGCTGTTTCAAAGCAGCTTGCCACAATACGATTGCTAAGTCGGCAGAAAATCTTATGGTCGGCACCAACTGTGTATGCTACATTTTCTCCTTCTAACAAATATTCAACAAAAAAGATACAAAGAAGAAGCTGATCTCTGGATATTATTGAAAATAAATCAATCAAATGACAACCAAATGTCGAGTGTGGCCAATCTCTTTACAGCTTTCTTATCGTAAATGTCTCTACGGGGTTCACTGATGTTATTCCATACATCACCATTATCACAACATGGTTCTCATTTCATTGACACATTTATCACTCAATGAATGAAAGATTTATGTTCAAATTAAATGCAGGAGACACGTTTCTTCAAACAAATTTAATTCACTGTTCCAATGGTCTTTCTGTGTTTAACTGTCATGACTTTTGTATAGAATGGCAATCAAATAGTCCTGATGAGAAAAAGCATGCCATGCCATTGTAGTGCCTTAATAAAACATGTTGGTGATAACCCTTTAGCTATACAAGATTAATAGTTTCAGCACACGAAGGTAATGCAAATTTAAAAGCGAACACAACACAAATGATGCTAAAATATGTTCACCAAACAGTATATAAACATATATTACAAGTATATGTATTATTTTTCGAAAAGCGCTATCGAAACCAAAATACGTTTAATACTTAATTGTCTTTTCGGGGCCGTTATTGTTAAATATCAATCGGAATATTTATTTACGTTTTAAGAATGACAACAGCCCATGTTTTAACATAATACCAGTCAAGCCATCTTTACGCTGTGTAAAATACTAACTGTGCTGCATAAACAGTACTTCGTAACCGAAATACAGAGAAAAGTGTTAAGTATAGTAAAGTACAAACCTGTGTTAACAATGCAGGTTGCTTAATTTACATTTTACTTACAGATATATCAGCCCGTCATGTTTTCCATATTAATACAGTTATATGTGTGTGTAACAGGTATTTGTTTGTGAATATATCTTCTCAAACAATCATTTTCGTGAAAAAAAGCATACTTACACTGTTTATTGCACCTTCCCTATAATCACTATATTTTCTTTTGTATTTTTGCAATGATATACAGTGTCCCGTATCAGTTGATGCAATCAATACCGACAATACAACTGCTGGTTGTTTACTGGGTGTCTTAATTTGATGCAAGACAGCAGAATAAACTTAGACTGCTACATATCGTCAATTCTTATTAGGAAACAATGGAACGGTCCTGTGATTATTGCAACATACATTTAAAACTGATAAAGCAATAAACAATAAATTCACATGCCAGTGAATTGTTTAATTACCAAAAACAGAGAGACGAGAAAATCCATAAAATATAGGAAACTCAACCGTGCAAATGGGACGATTGGGGTGCTTAAACCTGTTTACAGAGCTATAATATTCTTCCTGCTGTGGTGTTTCTAAAATGCAAGCAGTGGCAAGATCATATATATGCTAGTATCAAACCAGGCTAAATGATGGCGTATACCTAAATCTAAGAAATGGAGTCATACAAATATAGAAATATTATGACCACTCTGAATATGGAAGAGGGGAGTAGAAAGATATCACATTCGAAAAGTGAATTTATTTAAACTCGCCAAAATATACCTCTTCAATTAACAGAATTTGTTTTCTCTGGAACCAACTTAATACATTACTATTACCATATTTCCTTAAACCTTCCTTATAATCCGAGCACTGCTCAGCATCAGTTATTATAGTCGGATATACATACTTGTAGCTGAGCTACCCCTTACTCAAGACCGTTTAATTAAATCTTATAAAAGTCAAACTGGCATATTTCCATATCCTTTTTAGACTAAATATAGACAAAATAGACGTAAATAGGTCACTGGACTACCTTGTTGCAACACCGAACTTTGAATACATTAGTTCACACATTTGTTAAAACAAAGATACATAGTGTGTCTGAAAACAGTGCGTTTGTTACTCAGCATTCCTATTTTATTAACACATATTCTTCCTTACATAGACTGCTAAAATACTTAAAGTGCATTTTGTTTGTAACACATAGACGTTCGAGACAGATCCTTATTTTCAATCAACATTCGCACTTTTCTGACAATCTAATGTAACTATTGCCTGCAACGTTTAACGGAGATCGTACCGGACTTTGTGAATCCTTCTGTACTAGGACAATTTTACTGATTTTGTTAAAACAGTTGGTATTTTCCCCAAACCTTTGTTGAAAGCTTCTAGATTTCAGTTAATAAAAATATTTAAGTCCATTTATGAGAATGTCTAATTCTATGAAAACATTGACGGTTCTACAACAACGCAAGCAAAACTGTCATTTAAACAAATATTAGGTGTGCAGTTAAAATCTTTAAACAATCTTTAAGTATTATGACAGTCAAATTGTGCTTTTAAAAATTTAGTCGAGAATTCAACTGTTTTATTAATTGTGTAATTGTATGTTGTCCCTGTCTTCTATTATCCGAAGAGTGTGCTATTGGGCTAAAAACAAGAAGTAAAGGACTTATAAGACAGACAGACAGACAGACAGACAGACAGACAGACAGACAGACAGACAAAAAGACTGATTGATAGACATACAGATATACAAACAGACAGACAGATAGACGAACAGACAGACTGGCCGACAGACTGAGAACTTTAATATGTTTGACAATAACGTATGTTAAATGAGTGTTTTAAAATTTCTCATCTAGTTGGCTCTCGATTTTCTCGCAATGGCCTAGTTGCTACAGTAATCAACAAATAGATACAACTGGGACAGAATTTGAGAAACAGATATAACTGGGGCAGAATATATCTTATGCTCAGCTCATTTAATGAGAGCCTATATTGTCTGAGATATAATTAATTGAACTCAATTATCTAGACTGTTATCATTTGATAGAGAACCTTCCTCCAGTAAACGCGAAATCAATTAAAGATAGACTCAAAAGTATGCGTATATAAACACTAATTTCAAAACAGGTTTTATATTGAGCAAGTCTAGGTAAAACAATGAACTTTTTATTTTAAAGTTACAGATAATATTTCATATTTTAGAATATGCAACTGGTACTGCTGAACCTCTTTGTAATGTAACTATTGTTTCCTAAGATTGGGGTCAAACATTTCAGAAGTGAAGATGTCCATCTTGAAGTGCAAGAGTGTTTTCATGAATATACGTAAACATGAAATTGAGGATTTTAAGGGATAGCATACATACATAATAATTATGTGTTATAAACGTATGGGTGTATGATTCCAATATCGTATAAATCAACAGCTTTTTATAACAACATATTAGGATGTAATTACCTATTCATCTCTTCGCAACACTTATTATTTGGATTGTTTTTGCGTTTGGATAGTTTTTGCGTTTTTTTTTTTTAATTTTATTCGGTAGTTTCCTGCGTTATTTTGAAACTTTACATTTAAATTTTGACGTATCACGTCACTGCATTTAATGACATCATTAACGTGTTCGCATTATACGTCATTGCTAAGTCTATTTCAAACTACTTTCCCGTTTGGAACTTATAGGTTGGTACTTATAATAAATAGGTTCTTTGTGTTGCTGATGTTTTTTTTGTTTGTTTTTGTTTTTTGTTTTTTTTTGTATATAACATTATTTTATATATCAGTTGTAGCTCCTGATCTATGTTCGTCCTGTTAGTTTTGCCTTACGTTAATGAAGATATATTTTCATTTATACTGTTTGATTGTTAGAAACACAGGAAGTGCGAGGTTGGAGCGCTCCACAAACCAGATTAAAGACGACCGTCGGTCCTTTTTGGTAATTGACCGTTCCAAGGCAGTATCAGTACTTTTTCCTTTCTTCTGTGGCTTTTGTAACTTTAACGTAACTTTACTCTGTATGTCTTTGTGTAGCACAGAGTTTAATAGCTGTGGCAACTCTCTTTTGATCTTTTCTTATTTCGTATATGATGCATTATATAATAAAATGAAGTAAACATCTATTACATTTTGTAATTTAATTTCCCAAATTTGCTGGTTTCTTTTATGATGAATAATGAAAGAACATTAAGTGATAATTATATGTTTAATTATAGGTTTATCATGTTGACCTAACAGTTCTGTTTTCCTACCATTTACTAGCTATCATATAAACAGATTCTAAATAATACCGATTATTACGTGTTCAGGTATTAATCGTTCAACTGTTATGTTGAAGGGATCGTCAGGGATATTATGATTTTATGATAAACAGCATACATGTAATACTTATATAAGGTTCTTGCGCTGCACACTTAACGCTGATAAAACATTACTAAAACAAGGCTAATACCTAGTATAAAAATGTTTTTATTGAATTAAATTCTTAGTGCAGAATTAAACACACACTTATATGCATACACGTACACATACACAGGTAAATTATAGAGAGGGGGCAGAGAGAGAGAGAGAGAGAGAGAGAAAGAGAGAGTGAGAGGCAGAGAAAGAGATAGGGAGAGGGGGTGGGGAGAGAGAGTACATAGTCTTACCTTACTAGAGACCGTTAGAATTTACATTGTAAAATTGTGGACATTTAATAAAATTACAGTATCATTCCTCCAGATGTCGGTAAAAAGAGAAAGTTGTAGAATGAGTATCGGAAGATTTTGGGGAAAGTATAGATACATTCAAATTGTGTGCATAGTAATGTATAACAGAAATGTAAATATAGGCACGCCTTTAAACACCATTTTACACAACAAATTTTAGTAAGACAAACAATATAAACTGAGGCAGAAATATGTTAGTCAAGAGACAAAAGTGTATTGGTTGACTGACCGCAAACTGGTACGTAATCTGATCATACAGAAGTATTAAATAACATGTAAAATGTTTCTAGTAAGTAAAAACTATATACATGATTTCAAATTATTATGTTTTCGATAAGAGTCAGTGTTTACGAGGAAGGAAGATATGTGATATATTGCGCCGATTTCAATGAAAGGAAAATAAAAGCAAGATTTTTTTACAAGAAAGAAATATTGAAGACGATTACAGCGTTCAAGGTCTGGATCAATTTCAACTTTTAAAATTATAATATTTTTATAACAAAAACACTTTATATCTTTCTATACAAATCCAATCGGGTCCGTTTTAAACAAGTTTCGAAAACTTCTTCCGAACATCCCATTCGAGGTGTTTTGGAATACCAGTGAGTATACTTGGCATGCCATCTCTCCATCCCTCTCAGAACCGCATGTGATGATAATGGATGATAATGGATGTTGCTTATTTACAAATACAATGTTGGTCTATACAATGGAGGCATGAATATTCATGACCCAGAGCATGTAACCAGTCTACATGCTCTGGGCATGCGTCTTTCATCGGTGCTTCTACACCGTGAGGCCATAGTTTTATGCCGCGCTTATTTGAATTATTATAATACTGTAAGAGTAAGCGTATAACGTATTAACTATGTACAGTAAGACTTCTGGTTAGTGGACTCTATTTGCGTGGAGTTACGGTTGCTGCGCTTAGATTTAACTGCATTGCATCGGCGGACCGACGCTGGCGAGTTCAGGCCGCCATCTTGGAACCAGACCGAAGCTTCCCAGATAGAGCTCGATCGACCTTTCCTTCACCAAAACGTGCCAATGGTTGGCAGCTACAGTTGGGTATGGCATTATTATTTAAATAGTATTAGATATCAATTAAAATACAAAACAAAAATTGCCTCCGTTGTATTTGACTTGCGTCTGTTTGACTTGTTGTCGAATTCGGCTTCTTGTACTACTTTTACAATAAGAAGTTGTCGCACATACTTTATCTCAATGGTGTATTGTTTATATATTTTAAGTCAAATAATAATGTTTTACATTTAACGACATTTTGTTAACTATTTTGACTATTAGTTATATCGAAAACAATTCTCTTTTGAAAAATCTTAATAAGTGAAGAATATTTTTTCTGTTAAATGAGCACCGTTTCTAATAGGAAGTGTGAAAGATGTTCATGTTTATAAGTAATATTGCTCCAATTTAAGACAACAGTTGCTTTCTAAGATTGTTGAAAACATTACAGCCATGCCTCTACGTTAGGTTGTTGAATTAATATATAAGAGTTATTAACCTGTGAAGGTAAACAAAGCAAGAAAGAACACATGGGACTAGATTAAAACCATTTTCCTTGTGATCTCCAATCACACTTTCATTAAATATCAAGTTGTTTAAATATTTATGGGTAAAGAGCCTATCCAACAGAAGGTATTTTAACTGAAAATATGCGCATGATTTAACAATTCTTGAAGCATCAGAAATTATATTCAAGCAATGGACAGGTTTTGTTTTGTTTTGTTGTTGCTATTTATTGTTGTTTTGGTCAAATTAAGTATATCGACATAGACATAGCAAATAAACGAAATATTAGATAACAGAACACATTTTATTTATGCTAAATAACTCCAACCTAAAGTCTAATACTTTAATGCTTGTTTGTCTCGAAATTCCTGATAATCAGTTATTCTGTGTGAATTTTAAGGTTCAATATGCGTATTTTACTTGTTTCATTTATTCATTTGTTGTTGCTTAATATTGTTATTTTGCGAACGAACACACAGTTTCTATAAAATGTTCAATAAGCTTAACATTGTAGTTTTTGTTTTTTTTGTATCAAATGTTATATTGTAATATCATTATATTACAAATGTTCTGTTTGATTTGTTTAAACACTTTTCAGCAAAACAGGTATGGCGTTCAAAGTGATGCACAGCGTTTTGGGTGAAAAAAAAGTCTGAAATAACGTTGAAGTGAAACCATCGGTCTGATACAAAAGATATAAGAAACATATATTATTTCTTTAAAGGCAGAATGATTCGTAAACAGATTAATATTAAAACAAGGCTTTCTTGCAATAAAAAAAAACAACCTACAATACATTAGAAAATATAACAACAACAACAAAATATAACACAAAAACAAATCCTAAATGATAAAAATTGTATGCGCTTAGTAATTAACTTTAAATAATGAACAACCTTGGCATCATATAAATAAAGTACGTTTGCAAGATAATGATGCCGTTTAATCTGAAATCTTATTAAACACAGATTCCCCTTGTCAGCCATTATGCCGCGTGCAAAAATGAAACAAAACCAATGTTTGAGACATCTGCGACTTTAATACCAAATGTGGTGACAGTTTGCGAATATGATATGTCTGACTATTTTCGTCCCTTTGGTCGTTTTTTGGATCATTGAGTTATTAGGTGATTAGAACTTTGATATGCAGTACTTCACTGGATGCTCCCGTTGGAACACAATGCGAATTGATAATATGATTGTAAAACCTTCTCCCAGTATGTATATAATTATTTACAATAAAAGCATGCTGAGTGCTTTCCAATTCAGTATCTGCCATTAAATGAAATGATCAATTTATTTAGATGTGTCTGTTGTTTTCGTACACAACATGTAGCAAGATTCGAATTTAATTCCTTACATTTGCATGGCATTTCAAATCCAAATTCGACAATTATGTATACAGGTCAAATATTCCCTTTCCAAAAAAATATCCTTTAAGATAAGCATAGCCAAATTTTTAATCAAACGTATTAGAACTGAGTGAAAATATCAAAAGAGACCAGACTGTGGAAGAGGGCGACGAGACACGATGAGAGATGCAGATTGGGACACATAAGGCAGACAAACATAAGTTTAGAGAAAAGAAATGAAAAGGATAGGAATATGGGAAAGAAATAGTGAGAGGGAGAGGAACGATCACAAAGTCAATAGGAAAGTAAACACTCGGTTTGAACGTATTGTAAAAAATAATTTAATGTTAGCATAAAAGGCGTGTCAATAGTTGCCTGCGAGGCAACAAGCCAAAAATGAGAGTTAAATCTGCAACACCTTTAACTGAAAATAACAAGCCATAAAACTGAAATGCTAATGAAATGGCGACGACAACAATGGAAATTCTAGTATGATGCTGAAATGATGTTCGGGTTTGTATATGCTTTTTAAATAGACAATATCTGCAGGCTATATGGGACTACTCTTTTCTCAACCTTGTCATCGAAAAGTGATGACATGGAAGAAATATTACGCTGTCCCAGCCAATGCCTTAAAAAAGAATATATGACAAAGTCATATGAGCATTGCAACATATACCAAAATTTGAAAAGGCACAGGACAAAGGTATTCACATGCAAGCCAAATGTTAAGGAGCAAATCTGTGATGAGGCATGTAACAAATTGAGAAAACCAAATTGAGTTGCCTTGGATCGTCAGTCGACAATAAAGACATAAAGGCCATAAAGGCACCGACTGCAAAGACTATGACAATATCTATGAAAACCAGTCGCTGGATTTAAAGGGCCAGTCACAGGCTCTAGCTCCATTCGTCCCACAAGAAGCCGCTTCATCATCAATATCATCACTAACACCATCATCGAAACTTTCTTGTGTACTTCTATTTCTTCATAAATATACAATTTGGTATAACTAGAACATAACAATAAATGCTAAAGTCCCAGCCATCTTTCGTCCACTTGCTATTGAATGCTGGGGTATGCGGTTGCGTTACATACCATGAAATCTATTTCTCGTAGTGATTATATTCATTGTCTTGCATCGTTATGTCCATAGCAACTTTTGAAATCAGAAACGTATTTTCATCAACTGTAAACTCAAGCTCTCTTTATGATGTGCCATTATCCATATGATCAACTATTGAACTGATCATATTCTTTCGAAAATGATCAGTTAATTTAAATAAACATTAAACATTATGAAACCTTATAGTTAACCATACGTATACTTCTTGACAGAATTTGCATATCGGGATATTTTCTCTGTTAATCAATAAAGATCCACTTTCCTTAGTTAGCACCTTTTAAAAAGCCAATTAACAAATTTTGATATGATCAGCGTATTGTATAGAATATGAACAAGTTATTAACGAGTGCGTAGTCTATTTCAGATCTGAGATGGGGTAAGAAAGCTAAGAAGCAAAAGTAATACATTGTACGCATCGCAATTTTATTGAAAGATGTCGATATTAAAGTAACAAATTAATTATGTTTAAATATCTATATAATACATATTTTTCTTGCTTTTGTATCTGTGACATCCGGTATATATATAATATATTTGTATGTGTGCGTGCGGGCTTGCGTGCGTGCGTGCGTACACGTTTGAATATGCTTGTGTGTGAGTGTGTCTGTGTGTGTGTCTGTCTGTCTATCTGTCTGTCTGTCTGTGTGTGTGTGTGTGTGTGTGTGTCTGTGTGTCTGTCAGTTGTCTATGTGTCAATGTTTTACTGGATGATTTGGCATAAGTTAATACCTGGAAAAAGTAGAAGGTGGATTTGTCTACTAATAATGCACATTAGATATTGCGTGTGCTTTATTCTCAATCTAACTCAATCATTAGACGATGAAGCAGTTAGATCTTGACCAGATTATGTAAAAGTAGACATCAGGAGATAAATCCCACTTACAATTTTGCACGAGAATTTATCAGCGCATTCTATCTTTAAATATCAATAACTTAGACAGTGGTTGGCGCTACTTTGTTTCATTCATTAAGTTCTCTAAGGAAACTCGCCTTGTAAATGCCACGACTTCTGTCGTAAAGTTGATGGTTTTAATAATGAAAACTATCTGTATCACAGGCATTCGAAATACAAAACAAATGAAAATGTAACGTGTCTTTCTAAAGCTCGCCAAACTACGCTTGCTTTCTCAAGGGATATACACTTTTATTATCGTCACTATGGTGTTTACATTTCCTCCAAATTTTGAGTCATTCGAATACATTTTATTATTTTTATTCTAAGACAAGTATGTCTCATTGTTAATGTGGCTGAGACCGATGATACCTTAAAGATAAAAGAAAGTAGATTAAATGTCTTTAAAGCTGTCTCAGAATTATCTACGTCCCTTTGAAAATCATTTCTTTATATCGCATACGTCACAAAATTCCTTTCATTTTAGAGTTCTCATTAAAACGCCAAGCATTAAACACTTTCATAAAGGCCTTGGAAAACCTTTTAAATGATTAGTGTGTTCCATCCTTGTTAGGTATTTTGCCACTCCTTCTGTCAGACGGATACATATTTATAAGCTTATATGTCAATAACTATGGTTTATATTTTTAGTTGAAAAACATCAAAAGTTTACATTTCTCAACACCAGCTTTTATAGAAAATTACTTATTGACAACTTTCCATGACGTCGAGATTGTATACAGGCAGTCATAATTAACGTTATTATTATTTCAATTATATTGAAAGCTCTGTATGTCTGATATTGCATGAAAACCTCCTAAATATTTTATTCGCTAACATTTAAAAAAATCATAAGGCAGAATATATAAGAGATGTCGTTATAAATACAGTCAACTCTCGTTATCTCAAAATCGGTTATCTCAAATTTCCGGTTATGTCAAACTGTTTTCTACGGTCCCGTTTTTTTCCCTATAGTTTCTATATAATTCGACTCCGCTTAACTCAAATTCGGATATGTCAAATTATCGGATATCTCAAACTAAATTCTTTGTCCCCACACGTATAAAACTGTTGAAATCAGTTGGTCTATCTCAAACTTCAAATTGCTATAAGATGTAAATCGGCAACAATAGTGATTTTCACACCTACCGTGAAACTCGCGAAGATTTGGGCGCGAGTTTTATCGCCAATTATCGGCAATCAGGATTTCACATAATTTAGAGAAGAGGTTAATCGATTATTATTTAATTAGCTGATTTAATGAACAACAATTTCGTTAATCTTTTAACGCTGATTAAAGTGTTTCAGTTTGTACTTGTTGTTGTAAAAGTTTTTGAGAACTTGCAGGTATCAGCTTTAGGTATACAAAATAAGACCATGCACTTACGACGACGCAACAACCTACAATAAAAAGAAGAATATTAAATTACATTGTAAAAAATCTAATAACACTTTAAACATGCAAAACCACACAAACTTGCAGAAACTTAGTTTACAGTGGCAGATATAACAAGGAATTTCAGTCATTACCAGTCATCGTGTAGCAGGTAAGATTTTTAATATTTACACAAGCTATCCTTAAATTCGGATATCTCAAACTTCGGATATTTCAAACTATTTTCTACGGTCCCTTGAAATTTGAGATAACGAGAGTTGACTGTATATACAATAAGTTGCAAAAACTATACAGTCATGTAAGACGTGGCCTTACCAGTTTTCTTAACTTGATCGTGAAAAGATTTGTTTCATTTTCAGTCAATTATTTGCGGTGCTTAATTTCAGCCAAGTAATAGAAATAGGAACGAGTTCACAAACAAATATTCCCCCACACAAAGATTGTGATAGTAGTACCAAACGAATAGAACAAAATGTTTGTTATCATGTAAACAAAATTTGATATATACCAAACATTAAGTTAACTTCTGTGATCTTCTAAACACAATCAAATACTTAAACAGAAACCTATTAAAATGCGACATTGATTTAACGACAAGATATATTGTTTAATTCAGTATTTTCAAAAGTGACGTTTTATTGAATTATCCAGAAGTATGTAATTGGGATACAGCTTTTACTCGTTTATAGTTTGTAGATACAGATTTTGGCTTAATCTTTGTATAATAGTCCAGCTGAATGATCTTTATAGACCTTTTTACTGTGTTGTAAAGTCAAGTCATCATACACTATATATACAACAAGAAACCGACACAAGTTGCAATTGAACCCCATTTTAACCTGTGTCTCTGCAGCTTGCCACTAGACACCTGCTCAGTCAACAGGGAACAGGGTTTTTCGGCAGTAAATTGATTTGCTACAATGTAATGTAAAATTATTTTTAGAAGTATCTGATCATGACATATTGTTTACAACTAATACCATTTATACTAAAACAAATAGCAACCAGATGATGAATATGTCGACACTATTCAAAAACCAATTTTACCCTACTGTTCCCAACGGGGTTCAATAGGGTTATGTTACACATCGCCATTATCATTGCAGACTTTTCATTTCAGAAACACATATTATCACGCATTGTCTTGAATATTTGTAATCAAATTAAATGCAGCAGACCTAGTTATATAAACACAAATAGTCAATTATTCCGACGTGCCTTCTTTATTCAACGGCGAGTGTTTGAATGAAATAGCATATCGAACATATAACACATATCGAAATAATAAGTTCACCTATTAAATATGTAAGAACGTTTTCGAAAATGGAATAATAAAAATGGCTTTTCGGTGCGGATCAACTTAAGCATCAATCGTTTTATTAATTTACCGATCTTAAGAATGGCAGCAACATGTATATCTCGAACGGTGTAATGCATGAATGTGTCTTCTTTGTGCCGGGAAACAACTTTCTGGAGCGATGAACGGTTTAGAAATCTTTTGTCATAACGGGCTATATCGGTTTATTGGGGAAAATATCCTGACTATACACAACCTTTAGGAACTATACCGTTAATATCAAAATAATATAATATTAACATCAAGAAGTGTATGGAGTATGTATGCTAAACCCTTAATGTTACTTCTTTCCGTCGTTAGTAATGAATAAAGTGCCTTGAAGTGAATGTAAGGATTTCGTATGTACATCAGCAGTTTTAAAATGTTTTGTCAATAACATGCGCAAGTGGGTAACTAATGTGACTTTTGATTGGAAGGACTGGAAAATATCAGCGATTTTCGAGAGTGCAACAAGAGAGTTTTTTGTTTTGTTTTGTTTTACATGGATAAAAATATGTTTATACACTCATGCTGCATGATTTATTGTCATTCTGTTTAAATTAATTTGCGTTTTCTTTATTTTCATTTATCAATATTTAATAAAGAAAATAACTTACAAAGGTATACTTATACAGTTAACAAAACAACCTACGCGATACATAAGGACAATACCAGATACAGGATTGGAACGGTCCGAAGAACCCACAGGTATTATTAATTCTAAAAGAAAACATACCTAACAACGCGCAAGGGAAATTGTCTCACAATTAGGTGAAAAATGCATAAATCTGAGGTAAAACAAAAAAGTCGGAATGATGAAGCAAAGTGAGAGCAAATTAATGTCAACATGACAGTGATGCAATTTTACACAACTACAAGGTATATGATTGAGGGCATCTGCATTGTGTTTCCTAGAAGAAAAAACACCTTATAATACAGGATTGTAGAAATAGCCAGCTCATTTGTCATTATTAGTGTTTTATAGTGGTGTTAAGCAGTGTTATTAATTCAACATCCCCGAATTCGTGATACTGTCCAAAAGAATGATTCCGAAAATGGTATAAAAAGTGTAGTCTGTTTCACTGAAGTTTGCCAAAATACACTTATTTAATTTATAGAAATCTACTCATCTTTGACCCAAACCAAGTATTCTACTGTTTTCTGCAAATAATATAAACACTTTACATCAACTCAAAGGTGGAAGTATAAAAAGTTGAAGCTCTGTAAGAGCTATTACTCCGAGTCTTGTTTACCATTTTATGATTCGTATATCATTCTAGTTCGCATATATGTCAAATCGTTATAAACCTGTACTCTTAATGTGTTTTTAATGATCTCCATTATTTCACATTTAAGAGCACGTTGTCGCAAAACTGTAAAACCAATGCACGGTAGGATTAAGTGTCAGAAGCTACCGTTGATACGGCCTTCTAAATGCAAGACAAGTTAGACATCTTATACAAACGTATATTTCCTTAAATACGATTGCTCATCTGTCAACTCTCTCTGTTTTTGACACAATTCACATCAAGTTTCTTAATTTGAAACATGTTTTAATTTCGAATGCAAGGCGTCAACAAATCAGTAGTCCATTTTGACACTTACCCGGATCTAAATTTCACAAGTTGACAAAGATTCATAATCCTTACAGTTGTACTATTTTTGGAAAGAAATGACACATTGTAATTAACCCAACCCATCCAAAACAAAACGTAAACTGACAATAGAGACCAAAACACTAGCAACTGGCCACTAGTTTGGTCGACTTAAATCCAAATAAATTTGCCACTAGAATTATACTTCCTCAATTATAACATAGGTTAAGTTAAAATTTTAATGACATCATTGCTCTGTATGCTATGATTAAACATAAAAACAATAAGGAAATATGACAAAGTCCTATGAGCATTGCAACATATACCAACATTTGGAAAGTCACTGGACACGGTCATGTATTCACATGCAAGTCAAATGTAAAATGAAGAACAAATCTGTGATTAGTCATTAAACAAAAAAAGTAAACCCAGCAGTTTCCGTCTTGGCACAGTTGGCACACAAAAGGGACCGACTGAAGTGCTTGAACCGGTTTTACAGAGCTCTAATCTCGATCTATTTGAACTAAAAATGTAAAAGCGCTGACGTTTTTAAGATAAGGTATAGCGTTAAAGGAAAGGAGCGACGTAATTGGAAAATACATGGTATTTTGAAAAGAGAAATGTATTATATCTATTAAAAGAACTACACAAAATAATTGATTGTAAATAAAACTATTTTTTTAGTCAAGACAAAAAATGACAAGAAAATAATTATAAAGAGTTGTAGCATCATGTTCATGTGTACTTGGAATTGAGGAACTAAAGCCCAATGTCCAACAAAGTAAGATACACATAACAAACCTTATTGGAGCGCGCCGCCTATTTATGGAATGCTAAAACTTTTTTTGCACATGCGAGCGGATGTCCTCGGACATTCTCGTTTTAGCAAGAGAATGATCGTGGGAAAATGGACAAGGCGTTCCTCATTTCCGGAAGTTTCGCGATTTACACATTCCCAACGTACGGGTCCTATTTTGGTAAATGACGTTCTTTTTATATATAACTATAGCGAGTATGCAGTATTATTATATGTAAAGTTGTTCTTTGTATTTATATGTTTATAAATCTTACGAAAACTATTGGTAATTCGTTTTAATTTACTATTTTCTCTATTTCTAAAAACAGATCGATAGCGTTTGTAGTGGCACGTTATACAAAATATCAATTTTACTCGCACACAGATGACAATCGTGGAATAGCGCAGTGGTTATGGACTTGTTCTGATGTTAACGGTCTCCAGAGATCGAATACCGTCACAGTCATTTTTTTTTCAGATACTTTTTTCTTTTTTGTTTTTAAAGTACATATTACAAACGAAACATTTAAACAGACAAAGATATTCACCAATAAAAATATTAATTACTTTTTATTATTGATTAGGATCATTAATCAGTTATTGGCGACGCTATAAAATGCACTTGCGAGCGGATCTGCTCACCCATTCTCGTTCTTGCTCGAGAATAGGCGAAAATGGGCGAGATGTTCGAATGTCGGAAGTTCCGCGATTTACACGTTCTCAACATATGGGTCCTAATTCGGTAAATGGTGCTCTTTTTATATTTATTTGTATTTATTCTTTGTTTGTAACTTCCACGCAAACGAGGTATTTTAATGTTGTTGTTTTTTTAATTTCTAAACATTAATGTACATCTGACGGTTATAAAGGTTAATGAAGACATGTTTGTCTCTTTTTAGCATTGTACATATAAGTAGCCTTATATGCCAGAATTACATTACTTCAGCGATTTTAATGTTTACATAATACTTTAAACCAGTCATCTCTAAATTTCTAATTAATATTAATTTTCATTGTTGCGTCGCCCTTTGATGTTTCGCATCAATGCTTTTCTTGTAAGATGACTTTAGTGACAACGTAGATTAAAGACTTGAATAAAATAATCATTTTAATCAATCAACATTACTACACAAATTATAACAATATAGATGGTGTTCAAAGGCGTATTTACTTCGACAAAAATTTGAGTTTATGGTGATATTTTGCTCAAATGCAAAAGCAATAAACGAGTTGTAAAAGGTATTTGGTATTGGCAAACTTCCGAATACCACCTTAAAGACGTTAGTGTAAGAGACAACAATCTATGTGCCATGTCCCATGTACGTTAATTTGTTAAATTTGAACTAGTTCATGGAAATTGATTTCCGACAAACTCTTGTACGCGTATAATGCTTCCCCTCCGCCGTTGTTTCTTAATTAATATTTCAAACTGTTGCTACAGAAAAATATCAAGGATTGATTCACTATCACCATCTGTGCATATCATAATTGTTCATTTCTCCAGCATTGTTATAGATAGAAGTATGTTTTTTCCGTAGAGTTTACAGTAAACTATGATAATAACGCGTCTAGCAGATGGTGAAACAGTGATTATGTTCGGCCTTTGCGTTGAGCACACATGATAATATGTTTCCACAAAATAAGAAGTACCTTGTTAGTGTTGGTTGATATCAGCTTGTTGCAACAAAACCTCACAATCTTAAGTGTTAAAACAGGACAGTTTTTCTTTCTTGTAAAAATTATGAAGACAAAGAATAAGAATGCACGAAAAAGCAATATTGAAATTAGAGCACATGGTAGGAATACAAGAAATATTATAAAAGTAAGTCCAGGTTCGAAGATAAATCCTTTTATCTCTCTAATATATATATATATATATATATATATATATATATATATATATATATATATATATATAATATATATATATATATATATAAGAGATACTTGATGTTTGATATTGCAGTTTAACGTGGCGATTATTTATTATTGTTCAAGCAGTAATCAACAAACAAGGATAATGCAATATGTTTTATCACATAACCTACCGCGCGAGCGTGAGGTAACACTCGTGAGTTTGTTGTGTGTTTTTTTTTTTTTTTTTTTTTTTTGGTAACTCACTAGTTAGTTATCGTAGTGTGACGTCATTATCGTAGTGTGACGTCATTAAGTATGTGTGGTGTATATGCCATTTTCCCATCACTTTGTTGTCGCCGTTTTATGCATTTTGTTGAACAATTTCATTTTAATTAATAAAAAGATGACATTTAAGTCATGTTATAAACGAATCTGTTCCCTTTGTGTGGAAAATGGTCGAGTAAAGACTGGAACTATCTTTTGTGCTGATGCTTCCAAACCGAATTACACATGTCAAGGCCGACTTTTCATACTATAAAAAGATTATGCATTGTAAACAAAAACAGCTGGTGTTTTGGTTATGTGATAAATAGAATCTAATATTCGTGTTCATTAGATACTGAAAATATTAAACTCGTTGTCTAAAATGATACGAAACTCGACAGAGCCTCGTTTCGTATCATTTAATATAATTCGTTTAACATTTTCAGTATCTAATAAACACTCATATCAGATCCTCTATTTACCCAACTTTCTTACACTAATGGGAATAGGGGCTAAGTTTTGCCAAATTAAAAAAGAGACTCCACTGAATATAAAGCAGTTTAATCACATTTTGCTGTTATGAATACTTTTAGCATTTTAAGACATTTTATTTTGAACTCTTTAGTAATTTGATATTAAAATCAAATATAACGTTCTTTTATCTTTGATACAAGACTGCGCTAGTCAGCTGTTAAAATCTGGCATATCTGTATATCTTCCTTTAATGATACTTGTTTTCTTAAAAGTAGTTCATAAATGTCCAATGATATATTCGAAAATCTAGTCATAAAAAAACTACCGCCAATTTTCTTCAGAGACACTGTACTCAAATAAAACTTAATCATATTATCTGCCAATAATTCCAGTTAATCGCATATATGCATTCCTATTACACAGTCTAATCAATAGGTACGTCATGCGCTTTCAAATCGGCAGAATAGTGGATTATATAAATATTAACTTAACATTGTTTTATATTGTTTGTATTGTATTCTTGCTCAAATGTTGATGTGGTTTGGCATATGCATTATTATTATTATTATTATTATTATTATTATTATTATTATAAAAATACATTCGGAAATAGCTCAATCTAAGCTTAATTCCTTTGACATTTCAACTGTAGTACTAAGCTATGATTGCCTCGATCCTACTGAGCATTTATTCTATTAGGAGTCCTGTCGCTTCAGTTTTTCAAGTTTGACTATGATGCTATTGCTGAATTTATAAAAAAAAGTCCATAGTTTACTTTGTTTCCATCATTTATGTCGTTATGGTCCAGCATTTTAAAATTAATATTCACACTAGATACAATCGGTCCAAGAAATACAGAATAACACGTAGAGTTGGATTTCTATCTAGCAATTATAAAATACCCATGCAAACCTTGCATATATATGATTATTCGCCACTAGTATATTTACACTGGTTTCTCTTTTTACTTTTCCTTAGTACTTTGTGTTTAAAGTTGCTCGATATGTGTTCAGACAATAATTTGTTTATACAGTCATTATGAGCCATTTTTAAATATGTCTCTTGGCAGGATGAATGACCCAAGGTGTATGTTCATTATATTATTAACCCAGATCAAAAGATAACAACTTCCTTCCAAAGTCTTCACCAAGACAACTTTATTAGCGTAGTAAATATGATCATTTAAGACATGTGAGACAAGATGTGATAGGATAATGATTTAATGTATGTGCCAATGGGCGAGAGAGAGAGACATTAACAGACGTATTCCTTTGAGGTCCTAGTGTGTGTTGATTACAAAGAGAGAAAGAAAAATGCATAGCAAGTAATATTTCTTCATCTTTCCAAATACAAACTCTTACATAAAAACAGTCTCCAAGTTTATTTTAAACTTCATTAATTTCGTATCTGCCTAAAGTATGTAAACAAATTAAGTAACAATGCTTTAGGGACACACTTCAGCAAATTAGTATTGTCGCTTAACAGTACACGTTTTTATGTAAACAATAAGACAACTGTAAACATTAAACAGAAATAATCGTATATACATACCATACATACATTATAATAATAGTTTTCGGCAAACTTTATGCAGTCTTTCTCGTATTCTTTCTGAAAGGAAGTATACTAGGAGTAAATGAAACGAAAGTTGTCGATTATATAATTTGAAGGTTATTATTTAATACTTAATATAATTACCTACTGGTGGCTTATTTTGCTGTGTATTATCATTACGTTTGTAAGCATATACAACGGTAGTTTAGCACATGTTTCTTTCCGGCTAATCATACAGTTGCGGTGCAACGGAAGACAAAACCGAGATGCTGATGACTTTTAATTCTAACTAGGGAGGCAAGCTGTAATGCGACTCGTCGTATCTATCAAGACTTCTCACTCATATACCAGCGGTTGTTACGATATTTATACACACGTCTAGTACTTATGTAAGGGTAAAACAACTGCACTTACACGTGTACTCCCCGTTATCTTACTGATTATATTAAACAGTTTTGAGGTACATTTCACTCATAACGAAATACGTTATCCAACCAGTTCTGATTTGGGCATTGTATTGCGGCAGTGAATAATCAAAGGGTTTAGGATTGAATGTTTTCTTAGCGATTCAATCAGTGTGCGTAGTAGAAGCATATTATCAATGTGTGCCTTCACACACAATATCATATTCAAAATTTGTTTTGCATGTTATTGGCATTGTTTTCTGTTTTAACTACTCTACTTATTGTACTCACAATGCTGCTGACAGCCAACAGAGAGGTGGTTTGTAGGTAAGGATTAGGAATTAATGTTTATTGTTTATTGGGTTTATCGTCCCACCAACAGTATTTCAGTTATCTGGAGACGGTGTCCACTTGAAGCAGTTATAGTGCTGCCTTCACTGTGTATAGCATGCCGTGAACACCTGGCATGATACCACACCCAGTCACATTATCCTGACACCGGTCCAACCAGTCGTGAAACTACCCTTATATTTGCTTGAGCGTTAGCAAGGGAGCTATACCACTACCATTTTTAACGACTTTGGTATGTCGCGGCCCGGGATCGAACCCGGGGCCTCCCGTACCTGGATTAGGAATTAATATAACATGTTTCAAGGTAACACTTTTTATGCTGAAATACTAAGTTTTACTTTGAAACAAATCGGTTTAACAGGCTAATCGATGAAAGAATTGGTTATTCGTATTTTTTTGTTTTCTAACTGTAATAACAGAACATTAAAACATGCATATAGAATAATATGGACATATTTGTTTTGTGAACAGCACATTTTAATAGGATAAGCACATACTGGTTAAAATATTATTATGATTTCTCTCTCTCTCTCTTTCTCTCTCTCTCTCTCTCTCTCTCTTTCTCTCTCTTTCTCTCTCTCTCTCTCTCTCTCTCTCTCTCTCTCTCTCTCTCTCTCTCTCTCTCTCTCTCTCTCTCTCTCTGTACAATCCGTCTTTCTTAGCTGGAAAAATGTGTCCATCTCAATAGATTCCTTAGAGAATAAATCAGTGTATTTAATGACATTTTTGTGCATACTCAATTGCTCAAAGGTAGTTTTTACCACATTTAAGTACCATCGCCTATATACATAAGTAGCATTTTTAACTGATAAGTGTGCGTAAAAGGCATCATTCTATCCACTAAATTTACTAACTGCCGCGGGGTAGCACAAAGAAACAATTACAGATGCGGATAACATAATTCCACAAAGAGCTCGCTTGTAAGAGATGATTTTGTTAGAATATAAACAAAGAAACAGAAGGATGCAGTAATGCAATAAGTTCGCAATAGAATCAATGCCTCGTAGTTTGTTTTGACATATTAGTACCTCGGTTAGAAAGAAATTTATAACGAATGAAATATATGCATTCCATGTTTTAATGATCGCTTTAATAAATGTACATTTGATAAAACTATCCATGATATATCATACACATACACATTAATATTGAAAAACTGTTGAATCTGTAAAATAATGTTTACAAAAATTAATGCAGTCAAATTAGTATCATTACCGGTACTCCTTTGGAAAAACAATGTCATTGTTTGAACAAGATTCCATCTTTCACAATTTTATTTAATATAATCTACGAGAATGCTACGTATGTTTCAAAAAGTACTAATTTTAAGGCAAACTATAGATACCATTGGTAGGAAAACCGTCAGACAATAATGCTAGGGGCCATGATTTCGTTCTTGGCCAGCAATCGTTCATTCCTCAGTGCCTTACTTACTTTGAGCTGGTTTATATAGGGTCAGGCTTGTATCGTGACCCAATCATGTTGCTCAAGATGACTTAAAAAGAGTTTTTGCCAATGTTTGTAAAGAGGGCTTTTCTATCAGGTACCTAATTACGGGTAACTGTTTAATAAGAGTTTTAAAGAAGTTCAATTTAACGTGTTTTTTTTTACAGTATAGTATCTTACTTATATTGCTTGTGAGTTTTACCGCCCACTGAACCATTCATTCTATCGTACATAACGTACACATCCAGAAGAATGTCCCCGGCTGGTAGAGTAGAACGTTCATAATATTAATGTTTCCTGATAATCCTAGTACATTGCTTTATTTCAGGTTTCTGTGTTAAGAGTGTACAGTAGTTATCTTTATTAAAACTCAAAGCTTCGGTTATTTAGCCTAAACATATTTATTTACAGTTGACGTGTCTTTCAGGAGTGTAATTATAAAAAAGCATGTCATCAGCGCAATTTCATCTTTTAATAATTGTGCTTAAATTGAATGGCAGTAGAATGAGATAATATCTTAAAGTTTATATACTTGTTCGTGGCATGCAATATAAACAGCTAAAGTGCAGTACTCTCATGTAGAAAGAAACTATGTTGTTTTGTTGATCTAAACGAAAACTATTTAATGTGTTAAACAATTAGAGTATTCTTTAACTGTGACGTTTCAATGCGTTGTATACATAACCGTAGAATTCTGCCATTGCCAGGTTCGTTTTAAACAGCAGTTAAATATGTATTACTTCCCAGCATAGAACTTGTTTAAAACCCGTATGTTAAATACTCAAAGACATGACATATTAAGGCTAGTGGGACGGTGTTGGCAAAAAATGGTTAGTCGCTGAACTCATTCATTGCTTTTCTGTAACCTTTGAAATATACATTTTGGCAAACAATGTTATCAGGTGACTATAAATATTTGCATACACTTTGTGAATAAGTCGTTGACTAACTATAGCATGTTTTTCTTCCATGAGTGTATAGTGATATTGGGAAACCATCTCACTATCAACCTGTCAATTTTAGCGACATAAGCCAAATAGGCTTGATATTTAATTGAGCATTTAAACAAACAAGCTTTATGAGACATGCTTTACCACGTTTTATTTATAATACCCTCTAAAATATGTGTTAAAATCGTTCAGTCATAAGAAAATGTCGTAAATGTTTTAGTTTGTATACCTGGTGGCAACATCTTCAGTCACCCGCCTGCCGACAGGTCATAATTAGGCTTTACCATATAACCTTACATCGATAACACTCACATGTGCCGTTTACTGATAAACTTGTTAAAAGGATATGTTCCTGTTGATTGTGTTCACGCTGCTGGAAGGAAAAACAATTCTGGAAGGTTTATATGGAGATAACATATCGACAAGGATTGCTCACGTGTAACACGTATTTTCTGAAGATGTAGAATCCAGATGTGCTGTACGTTCATATGAGAAGCAGAGTTTTAAAAAGTCTTCATGAACTTGAATTAATTATTTACACCTTTTCTGAGTGCCAAGGATACACTATAAGTTGTTGTTCAATTGAAAGCGCATTTATATTTTGTTGCAAATGTGTTATACTATCAGTGTTTTAAATAAATATATTTTTGATGTACTGCATCAAAAAAAAGTGTGCAATTATATTAGGTTTTGCATATATGGCAACATGAGAAATTATGAGTAACATCGTTGCGTCCTTTTTCCTTTCGACGATAAGGTTATTTTAAAAAAGGACGTGAACATTTTTACTATCAGTTGTTAAACTTAGCTGATCTTTATTTTGGTAACCGTCTTTTTTTGCTCGAACAGTCAGTTCGAGTTTTAAGTAAATCTAGTTAAAATATCTTAATGCTGCCTTCATTTGGTTTCTTACAATATTCACAAATTTGATAATAAATATGACCGTAACCGACTGAGAATTGATCTTTCATAGAAAAAACGTTGTGAGGTTAAAAATGTCTCGGTTTGGAAATATAATACATATAATATGTTTATGGATGATAAGGGTAGTCTTTCCACTTTTCATGACAGCCTCAACAGGCTCAATTTTATTTTCCACACAATATCAATGTTCACGAGTAACCCAATAAGAAATTGCGTGCACAAAATATCTTATCATCATCCTCGCGATGTCGGTAAGTACGGCATATTGCTGCTTACTTTTGCAAACAATTAATAAGGCATTTACTTAGGTGTATGCAAAAGTCCAG
Source organism: Sinonovacula constricta (assembly GCA_007844125.1). Lineage (NCBI taxonomy): Eukaryota > Metazoa > Mollusca > Bivalvia > Cardiida > Solecurtidae > Sinonovacula > Sinonovacula constricta. The sequence goes on along the minus strand of CM017560.1, from coordinate 64,744,724 downwards.
ATAGATTAGCACAAACAGACTGCTGTGAAAAACACACGCACCGATAGCAGTTGTACATTAAATGATGCCATGTTCTTAATATGCGAGTAGTTTAAACGAGTTTATTTTGCTTTGTAAGATACCGATTCGACTGTGATACAAACAGACAACATGCTGTTACATAGATTAATCGAATGGTACAGTATGAATGGCCAACGGTACTTAGATATCTGGAAACGGTTAGGGCTGGTGATATGTTATAGCTTGTTTGTGAAAACTTCTTTTCAAGATAATAATCTCTACTTATTGCCCATTTAATATAACGTTCGTTGTAAAATTCGACTACAAAAAGTCTATGTCTGATAAATATCCGATAATTTAGGGTACTACATTTTGATATAATCCAAAAAGAAGCGTAATATAAATGTGAGACCCTACTTTGCCGGTTTAATTCATTATTGAGATTGCTTCCATAAGTATCCGGGTTTTAATAGCTAATTATCTAAGTCACGCGTCTCGATGTATGTAGTATTCTTTTTTGCTAACTGACAGATAGATATCACCATTAAAACTTCATGCAAAACCTAAACAATGTTTATTAATGTTATTGCTCTTGTAATAAACACTGAAATAGTTATATATTTTGTTATGCCAGCGATTTATCTATTCCTCAAACCAACCAATATTAGGTATCATTGGTATATAACAGCTACATGGCTTGGAAAACAGAAATGTTGCATGATGCATATGAGTTGATTTCCAAGGGGCATCATGAAAATGAATTAACTCTACTGTCGATATTCATGTTCACATTCATGAATATGTCTCTTTAATGAAAATCTAAAATTAATTAAACTTTAACCACTAACGAAGCTGCAGTGTATTTGTTAATTCTGCAAGAAACGCAAGATTTCGGAGTTTGACTTCTATTAGGCAATTTCTTTCTTGAAAGGTTTTATAAGTTTATAGTATAAGAAACAAGCCATAGCATATCATCAGCTCTAACCGTTTCGAGAAGCTGAAGTCCATTTTAAACATCGCTTTCTAACGTTTATGTCAAAGCTGGTAATGGCAGCTTTTAAACGCTTTTTAAGAAACGTAATACAAGTCCTTAGGTGTGGGCATGCTGTATAACTGCAAAAACAAAGCTTTGCTGGGTTCTGATTTCATTTTAAAATGTCACATTCATATAAATAATATTTTGCAATTGTAAAAATAAAAATTAGTGTAAAGCAATGTCTGCATCTAGTAAAGTTGTTTATGATATTTAAAATTGAACAATTCGATGATAATTAATATTTATATGCAAGCAATGATAAGTTTCTCAAATTACTTAAGTCTGCATAGCAAAAAAAAATCTATAGTTTAGATAATACATGAAAAGATGTAGGTTGTAATTCATTCTACAACAAAAGCCTTACATGTAACACAATAGCGGTTCGTTTTAACCCGAACAGCACTTCATTTTCTGTTAAAATATGGCAACATAGACAACACTAAATCACTCAAACTTACAAATGATAGTGAAATCGTTATGTTTATAGGAACGCTGATTTTAGACTGATAGTGTCGTCTTTAAAATTAAAATCAGCGCTAGGAGTAATACATACAGTTACATGACATGGTAAAAGCAATAAGAAATATAATGTAATTTATAAACAATTTTACTCTACATACCTGTCGATAACATCATATAAACTCTACTTTGAGTCAAACAATTTAATCATGATTGGTTGCCTATTTCTCAAGGTCAATAAACGTGATTGATCTATTTTAAAGGTTTAAATATGGTATCCGACAGTATGGAGTAAAGTGTTGTTGTTTTTCTCAAATAAACAAATAATTCATTGTTACCAGAAAAGGCCTGCAAAATGTTGTCCATTGATGCCCTAGATCTGTGCGAACATAAAAGCATTTATCTACACCCGTCATTGCAAAAGGTATTTGCTATCCGAGCCAGGCTGGATTGGTATGTATTTTAAAACTTAAAATAGCCTATGACAACATACTTTTGATATCACGTTATATCGTCATCCGGGTATTTTCTTCTGACGTCGATAGATATTTTCACCTTAGTTTGCTATTGTATTTGTTTACAGATTTAGAAAGAGTGACCAGTTAGAGTGACTTTTTATCGATTTGTACAGTCTAAGAATATAGTTAGCGTTAGAAATGCTTAGAGTAAAGTACGTGAATATTTGTGCCCAAATTCCGCGAGGCATACGTCAGAAATATTGCTATATGTATTTAATATAGGCAAACTGTATGATACTGCCTTTAATATGCACATTCCGATTATATTTTTATGCTAACCAACACACTGTTTTATATAAACAAATAAGCAAAAATGTCTATTTTGTGAAAAAAGTATGTTTTTCTGTTTATGTCGATGCATTCATTCTGTTCTGCTTCTGGTTGTGTTGTTCAAATACATTTCAGCGAAACAATATATGATCATAGCGTTGCACGGCATTTTTAGTTGAAACATTACTCCATGAATGAATATCTTAAGAAGAACCACCGGCCTAACACAACATGTATAAGAAACATAAACTACCTTTTGTTTAAAGGCAGAATGTTTCCTAAAGTGGGAATATTAAAACATGGTATTTCTTTGCAAAAAAATAAATCAGCAACAACAACAATAAATCAAAGACACATACAAAAATGTCGTTTGATTATCTTTTCGTGTGTTTTGCTAACTCTGAATAGTAACAACCTGAGCATCACATAAATTCAGTACCTTTGTCGCCATTTAATCTGAAACCACCTTATTAGACCTTAACACTTTTGGTCAGCTATTATGCCGACAGCAAATGAGATCCAAAAACAAACGTCTGCGACTGTAATACAAATGACCAAATGTGGTGACACTTTCCGTATATGGCATGTCTGACCAATTCCCACATTGTTCATTTCAGCTTATTGAGTTATTAGGTAATAAGATCTTTGATATGTTATACCTCACGGAATGCTCCCGTAGGAACAGCCGACGAAGGGATAATATTATTGTTGACTTTATCACAACGATCTTTCTCACACTATGTTATATAATTGTTTAAAATGAATGTGTGTTTAATGAATTAGCTCAGTGCTATCCAATTCTGTTTTATTTTTTTGGTTTATAGTCCCACAAACAGTATTTCGGTTATTTGGAGACGGTGCCGCCTTCACTATGTATAGCAATTGACACCTGGCAAGATATCACACCCAGTCAAATTATCCTGACACCGGACCAACCAGCGTGGAACTACCATTATATTTTCTTGAGCGCTAGCAAGGGAACTGTAACACCATCATTTTAAGGACTTTGATATGTCGCTGCCCGATATCTAACCCGGGGCCTACCGTACACAGAGCCGAAGCTTTCCTTTTTTTATTTCTGAACCTGCGATTGAATTAAATGAAATTACCTAAGATGTCTAAGTTGTTGTTTTTTCTACACAATATTTAAAAGTAACTATTTGCATCATGTCAGAGATTCATTATACAGCCACCCATTAAACACTTGGATAAAAACCTTAGAATCTCATTTTATTTTCCATATTTCATATATTTGTCAGGTATCTTGCCATTCTTTCTGTCAGACGGACACATTGTCCGATACATTACCAGTTTTGGTTAATAGTTATACATTGAAAGAGTCTATCTCACTCCGGTTATTAACCAGCCTCACTTAGTGATGATTTCGGTGAAGTGAAGATTCTATATAGGAAGTCCTAATTAACGAAATTGTATATATTTCATCTATATATATTTATATATATATGTCCGATTACATGTTTCTCCTCAATGACGGTTATCATGCAGAAGCAAAAATTATTCATTCACACTTCAGAAACAAGGAACTATATGATAAACCGTGCTATTTCTTGAAAATCTGCTAAATGTATAAATCATTAACATTAAAAGACAGCATTTACAAGGGATATCGTTATAAATGGCTACAAAATATGTACAGTCATGTAAGACAATGGTCATTTTTCCTTACTTGTTCGTGAAAAGACTAGTCCATATTTTAGTCAGTTATTTTCATGGCTTTCGATATCGGACATTTGAAACTAAAAGAAGCAAACGGGCCACAAACAATTCCTTCATACAGGGATTGTAATAAAAGTACTAAATAAACAGAACCACAATTGCCTTTTAATTTTAAAACGACAACATGTTTTAATATCAAACTCTAGTTTGCCGTCTATGATGTATTGTCTGAACACATATCAAGTAACTTTAAACACAAAGTACTAAAGCTGACATTGATTTGCCGAACATGTTAACGAGAAAAATATGTTCTATATGTATGTATTTTTAAAAGCGCCATATTTTATTAACTATTTGAACAGCATTCGTCTAGAAATAGTGTGTTGATTCAAATTTTGTAGTGTGTTGTAAGTATGTGTCTGAACACAACTAAGCACAAAACAACAACACTGTTTTGCATTGGGCAAGACTTGCGATCGGTTTATTTACATCGGAGTGTTTACAACTTGTATTTGTTATATACAATTTTATAGCATGTAAAATATATATGTATATCTACTAACAAACTCTACTGATATACAATGCATATAAATGCACAAAACCATACATTCATTACAATTATCGTATACATGAAACTAACCCTTAACATTGAGAGCTAATTCGAAGGCCAGGGAAAAACCCAGAGATAAAAACTCACTGAACTTTGCCCAATGTAAAAAACTCTGGGAAACTGTACCCACGAACTAACCCTAATGTAAGCTTCATGAAATCACTCGTTACATGACCTGCTATTAATCAAAACCAAATTCTTGTTATTCCTAACATCATATAAGACCAACGTTTTCACAAACTCATAGCAAATGCAAAACAACTGCATTTCCAGCGATTCGAATTTGAAATAGAAACGATGTGAACCGACCGAAGTCTAGCGTAGAACTGACCACCAAACAAAACCCTCGTGCCTTTTCCCGCTCTTACTCGCCTGATTGACCACTGGTCACCTGATACATATCCCATCATTCAAATACACAATCACCCCTATTGTGCATGCCGTAATGTTAAGACATACGTTCTGTGCTATACTACGTAACGCACAGAACTTTCAAGTCTGAACACAACTAAGCACAAAACAACAACACTGTTTTGCATTGGGCAAGACTTGCGATAGAACAATACAAAGGATAGATCGACCGCATTCAAATTCGAATCGTTAAAATACAATACCACTCTCAAAGTTTTAATTTCTTGGTAATTAACAATTTCTTTTCCAAAGAATCGTCTACATAACCGTCCTTGGCCGTGTCTGACCTCCACCGACCATGACGCTTCAAACAACGCTCAGAAACCTCTTTTGCATTGGCAGCCTCCGTGGCTCCGCCAGCGCGCAAAGAATGCAAACCCAGATTTGAATCAGGCGCAACCAACTTTAACTTTGAAACTACACATTCCCTAGTACGTGTATAACTAAGCTTTTTGTCCTTATGTAGCAAAAAACATTTCTCCCCCGACCTACAAGCTGGTCTAAACAAAAAGATATCTCCCCCAACTGCAAATGAGCAGAACTAATATATCTCTGTTACATACGTAAAGGACAAGCAGACGTTTCCCCCCGAGAAATTAATACTTCATTACCCTTCCTATATATGTCAGTCTTACTCTTTTTTATAAAAATCCTAATATGATCATCATTAATAGTAACATCATTACACCTTAAACTGCTGACTTCATCGAAACGCAACAAACCAGCATAAGAAAGCAAGATAATGGACAAATCTCTCAAAGTAATAACGTCCGTAGATCCCACAAACATGTCACACAGTGTAACTAACTGCTCTGAAGTAACGACGTCCTTCTTGACTATGGGTTTAGAGTTCAAACGCTTGGCACATTCTAGCATAGATTTTACCAACTGGCTGTCTGTAGGGTCCTTTGAATCACTAATATTATGGTACCACTTAATACCGTAATAAGCCGACGACACCACACTGTCCGACTTTCCAGAGTCTATAAGAGACGATAAATACATAGCGACGTGGATTGGATACGCTTGTTCACAGGGGAAGTGCCTCTCAGCACAAAAGTCTTTAAACAGCTTTACTTGATGGGAATATTTGGCAACCGTATTGTCCGACCTAGAAGCCAACAAATGACCCGCCATACGATCGATAACGTTGTCTCTATCAGATATCGCTACACCAGCCTCATCGAATTTCCTTTCAAGTGTAGCTCTTAAACCAACACCTGAAAACACACAAAACTTAAATGACAATACACATTTACCAAACTATCTAAGTTTGTTTGTTTTTGTTTTGTTTTTTAAAAACCAGTTGCATCCGTGCAATCACATTTTAACGCCAACAATCTGAAACTCAAAGATTCATTAGCAAACATTCCATTATTGCCACGTCCAAGCGTTACCGCTCCCAATACAGACAACTCAAACACATCCTTTATAAAATCACAGTACTCTCCCTTTCCATTGGTTATCATTGACCAAAAAGGAGCTGATTTCCACTTTGGAACTACTAGTGCCCCACAACAACGCTCGTACTTAATTTTCTTTATATACTCCATTACTCGATTAGGTGGAGGAACTATCCAGTTCTTTTCACCCCGCCAACACTGCTTGAATGCGTCTACGGCTTCCGTGCCTGGTACCCAAAATCTAGAATTAAAACGTAAACATTTAGCATTGTAATGCGTAGCAAAACGATCTACTGTAAATGGTCCCCACTTATCGTTTAAATACTCAAATATTGACTGATTTATTGACCAGTCATCACAATCCTGACATCTACTCAAATAATCAGCATGCACATTCTGCTTTCTAGGAATCCATGTTGCGGACAGACAAACATCATTTTTACTACACCAATCATGAATAGATAAACATATCTCATGCACACCGCACACGTTGCTTCCAGATTCTAAAATATAAGACACATTCTTATTATCAATATATAGCGCTACCTCTTTGCCATGCACTATAATTTCATTACTACACAGTACCCTACGTACAGCCTCTAGCTCCCGCCACGTAGAGCTATGACTAGCTTCCAGCTCTGTCCATGAGCCACTAACCTGTGAACCTACTACTAGGTTACGACTACCACTGTGCACTTCCGGGCACAAACCATTAGATTCACTTCCGGGAATCTTCTCTCTACAAATATCCACTTCCGGGGATATCGAACTACCAGGCTCCTTTCTTTGAGCTGTAAACGCATTGTCCACTTCCGGGGACAAGGCACCCTCAGATTCACTTCCGGGAATCTGATCTAAACAACACACTTCCACACCGGTGGGTTTATCTACACCACTTTCGCCTACTTCCGGAGGCAAACACAAACTCATATACTCTGGCAATTCCGATGCCCACCGTAACTGATCATTATTACCTAAGTCTAAACTGGTTAACGATGAACCCACAAGCACTGTGTCTAAAGCAAACTGCTGTGTTTCTACGTTATTCATTGTTAAATAACCACCGTATCCGACCGCACTAGCATCTGTATACATACAAAATGTAGTCACAATACTTTCTCTTAAAACCTTGCCCTCTCTATTGAGCAATCTCGCATTACTCTGCCAGAAATCCAACTCAGCCACAGCTTCAGGGCTTACTTTAACCAGAGCGTTCCAACTTGCTCGTGTCAAAATACACTTGTACATATATCTTCTCATTCTAGACACAATCTTACCCAAAACACTTTGTAGGGAAATTATTTGCCCTACCACGCCTGCCAAAGCACGAACATGAACAAGATTAAGCTTGTCTCTAGAGATCTGAAAAAACAATGATTTTATTGACATTTCTAATCTACCAATCCTTTCCTCTGAAATGAACAACCTATTAGAAACAAAATCCAGGGTATGACCCAACCAAGAACCCTTTCTCATGGGTTTCCACGAACATTTATCTTCTGCCAGAAGAAATCCAAATTCTAGCAGTGACTCCCGTATAAAATCACTAGCAAAACTAGCCCTTTCTAGCCTCACATCTCCTCCTATTCCATCATCTAAAAACATGATAACTTTTAAGCCTAACGATCTCCAATACTTTTGAGGTACTCTTAGCGTTTTTGTAAATATATGCCCTGCGACTGAAATGCCGAACGGAAGGGAATTATAAACATAATATTTAACCGTACCGTTATAAGACCAGCTAAAACCGAGGTACGTAGTATGCTCAGGAAATATGTCGATATATTGATATGCACTCTTTAAATCAAATGTAAAAATATATGAATTTAGATCAAACAAACGTTCCGCCACTCTAATATCCTCAAATTTTACTTTAAACAAATGCAAACAAGAATTAATATGCCTGCAATCCAATACCAACCTTGGTTTGCCCGCTCTACTATAAGCTACCGTAAGAGGGTTTACAACATGCGGTTTTTCCATAACCTGAGAAACAACCCCTTTCTTTAACAAGGAACTAATTTCTGACTCTACAAACTCCGGATTATCTCTAGCCGACTTATTATTACGAATACAAGCTACTTCCAGCAAAACCTTAAATGGAATTTTGTAACCATTTTTTACTACATCCAGGATATATCTATCATCCGACACACCAGCCCAATGATCATAATGGGACTTTAAACGCCCTACCAGCGATACAGGCTCCACTATGCCCTTACACTCTACAGCCACTACAGACTGTTCATTCGTGCTACTCTCGCCACATACATTATCAACCGCCTTACAACAGCAAGTATCTCCATTTCCAGAGAGACTAAACCAAATACAAGTACTTATCTTATTATTTTGCTGACTGGAACCCTGCGTACATTCGTTTTTCCAGTGACCTGGCTTGCCACACGAAAAACATAACCCCGGCTTCTGTCTCCCGCTCTGCTGCACTGATGTAACCGTAGCCAACGGCGCTGTATCAGGTCGCTTATAAGGCCAACCCCGACGTGCCTTCCTAGCCTTCTCTGCCTTCGCCTTCTTGAGAGCTCGCGCCTCCGCCCTATAGATCTTCCTCTCATCCTCACTGTCACTAGCAATGGGGTTGCTCTCGTACTCATTTACTACACGCCAACCGAGCTCTGAAGAGTCAGCCAACAAAATCATCTTCTGTCGCTGTCTTAACAACTGTAAAGCTGAAACCATAAATCATAAAAAATAATCTAACGCTAAATACATAGCGCTTTACGGTATTCTTAAACCTACTGACCGTGGGAAAACCACGTGCCCCCTCTACAAAGGAATGTGTATACATATACACCCGGAACTGTAAACCTAACTAAGGCTAAATATTAAATAAAAGTTTATCGTACCTTCATCTAAAGATTGGTTTGCAGACGCTAAATCGTTTGCCTGAATAGACGTCTGTACGTCGTCCAACCTCTCAATTAACTTAGAGTTGCATTTAAATTGCTCCTCGTTACTCTTTCTCTTAAACCGCGGAGCGTCAAGCAATGAAACGGCAGAAGGTTTGGCACTTATCTTAGATATCATGCTGCTGATGTTGGCCAATAACTTGTCGTTCTTCTCCTTAACAGCCTCTTTCACAAAGCCGCGGATATCCTCACCACTGCCAGTAGCCATGTTGTAGACGTGGCAAACACGAAGCGAACAAAACAAGAAAAGCAATAGAAACGATGTGAACCGACCGAAGTCTAGCGTAGAACTGACCACCAAACAAAACCCTCGTGCCTTTTCCCGCTCTTACTCGCCTGATTGACCACTGGTCACCTGATACATATCCCATCATTCAAATACACAATCACCCCTATTGTGCATGCCGTAATGTTAAGACATACGTTCTGTGCTATACTACGTAACGCACAGAACTTTCAATTAATCACACAATCTATAAAAAACAAGACTTAATATTGACCCATGTTTCAGCAACTAGCCGCCAGACTTTTCCTCAGTCACAGGAACACTTATGTTCGGCCCGTAAGTGAGAATGTTACATGTTCTCCTACTAAAACACAGTTGCCCAGGACGGCAATAAAACGAATTAGCTGACCTCGAGGTGGTTTAAAAATTATTTTGCTTATTTGGTTATGGATCAAATGACAATCCGATGATGAATATATCGGCTTTTACACCTATGTCATCGCGCTGGTCTCAACGGGTTTCAATAATGTTACAGTATATATCAACACATACTTTTTGTTTTTAAAAAAAGGTATAGCACAAAATGTCTGAAATAGTATAATCAAATTAAATGCAGGAGATCAAGTTCTTTAAACAAAGAAAGTTAATATTGTTCCGATGGGCATCCATTACTATATAATATTTCTATGAATGTTATCATATAATAACAATGGCTTTCGGTGCTGTTCATCTGAAGTGTCAATTGCATCAGTAATCTACTGATCTTAGGACTGACAGCAGGATGTCTTAATAAACAATATATTAACAATCAGGCCATCTTTAAACTGTGCCAACAATAAATATGTTGCATAAAATGCGTCTATGAGTAGTTAGAGTAAATTGCGGGAAACGACAGAGTAAACATATTAATATTGTAACAAAAGTTTGTCATGATGGGAGAACTTTTATTCATCTTATAGGAAGTTATTTCGTTCCTAACTCTAAAAAAATGACAACTGATCAAAAGAATCAAGAATAAAGCCCAGTTGTGAATGCAAAATTTGAGATATCGTCATATTGTGACAACGCATCATAACAATACACGTCTGTATAAAAACTAAACGGTGAATTTTAAAATGATATACTATTGACATTTAGAAATATATGGGATAGGTATTCCTCCCACAACTTACTCCTTTACGTCATGTGTAAAAAAGGGTGCAATGAAGAACATGTAAAGATTTCCTTTGTACATCAACTGTGTCATTTGTGTCACTTAGATGCAGAAGTGGTCAACTAATGTGTGTGGGCGATCAGAAAGGACTGAACAGAAACTTATTCTCTTTTTTGAGAGTGTAACAATATAGTTCTTTTATGGACCGCAAAAGAAAAGCTACATCGATAGACAGGCCCAAGCCAAATGGTGAATTCGGTTGCGAAATGATATAAATTCATATAACATAATAAGAGATATAAAACTCGGGCATATGATAAGTTTTATTGAACGCTCGGCTGTGGATCTGGTAAAGAAATAAGTGTATGAAAAGCTAAATATTGTAAATATTACAGAATTTAACAATAAACTAAAATAATGACTGGAAGAAATCACTGCTTTCGACACTGAAAGCTGTCGCGGCAATATATAACTCATTCGTGTGTATAGTTAGGTATCAAACTGTGACTCTGTGACTGTGTTTCGGCTCACACAAACACTATTTACTGCATTTGAAAAAATGTCTTATGTTTATGACATTGCTTGGGATTTACACTGTAACGTTTCCTAAAATGTATGTTAATAGTTGTCTTAATACGTAGTGTATACCGATATTAACCTTTTTAACTTTTAAGTGAACTGTTTGAAAATATTAAGTATTTTATATCATTTTTTCAGTATAAATATATTTATTGTTAAGATAAAATATTTAATGTAAGTAATGTTTTATAATTGTTATATGGAAAATAACATATAAATAAACTATACATTATCAAGTATTTTCCATATAGCTTCTATTTTAAATGTAATTAGGTCAAGTTATTGAGGCTTTTATACAATAAAAAAAAAACATTTAAAACAAACTGATATCCTTAACGTTAGTCTCAACAAATATATCGTAATTATCTTAAAAGCTATAGTACGACACAAGGACCCTAATTGTTTGTAATTGCTTTACATCAGGGTCACAGTAATAACAACATGCTATCCGTTCATAAGTTACAGTTCTCAAAAACAGACACATTTGCATTAAGATTAAACTCCAGATGGCAGAGTGTGTCTAGCAAAAGAGTGTTTGATAGGTAAACAATCAGCCAATGTCGATAAATATATTTGTGATATTATTACCATCTATTATATTATTTGTTTTGTATCCGTAAGTATTTGTAGCATTTAACTTATTCCTAATTTACAATAAAATATAACTTTTCAATTGTGGTATATGTATGTAATGCTCATAGGTCTTTGACATATATTGTTTTTTTTTTATAACAAACCGAGGCCTCAGCATGATTATCTTGCTTTTAAAGATGTTAAAAATAAAAATGATTGTACATTTTATTTCACAAAACAGTAGACGTTTTATATTGACTAAACGTGCATAATAATGCTAATACATTAAAAGAGCAAAACATATGTTTTGCATGCATTCAACATGGTCGAACTAATACTTATCAAGTGGTGGCCGTTTTTTTATCATACACGAGCTTCAGTCATGGCGCTGTAGCTACAAGCATATATAACAGATACCAATAAATGTGGCTTGGTAATAATCTATAAAGTAAAATAGATTAAGCTTTGCCTTTGGAAACACAAGTTTGGTATAAAATTAATCGTCATCCTTTTAAGACCTATTATGCATTAAAGCTTTAGATGTAACATATTAACGTATGCATTTGTGCCGAAACCTTTATTATAGTGGGTAAAGAAATCGAACAAAAATATTTAATATTAATATTCAACAGAAAATAAAGAATATTTTTGCTGTTGAGGACAAGAGCAAAGTTTGCTCTGCCGTTGTAAAAGGCGACGGCATAAATGTTTTATTCGCATACATTTGTACAAAACAGTAACACAATTTACACAGCTGTCCGGACAAAGATATCTATTGCAGACAATTATCCCCTCAAGTCACATATAAAAGTACAGTTTACTTACTGTTATTTTGCTCTAGATTAGTTTGAATGCCACTCATCCTGCTTATTGCGTACTTTCTAATGGGTTGAGTACATGTGTTTCAAGATGATAAGACTTACCTATTGTTAGTTTGATGGATACCAGCTTGTTAAGGCAATCAACAACGCACATGTTTAAACAAGGCATCTGTTCTGTCTTTTGTAAATATGAGGGAAAAGATTTAGAAGCTTAATTAAGCAAACCACATTAGAGCAAACATATTAAAGTCCATCCTTACAATGGCTTTAACCTCTGAAGTCCAGGTCCTCATATTTCAAAACACCATTAACCATATTTTTATAACAGTCTTTTTAAACTCTTTATTGGCTTTTGGGCCAAGTCATGGTATTTTAATATAAAGCAGAAATAACGAACTTACATTTTGCTGTCCTTTTTTACAAACAAAAAATGTGAATTAAAATGGCATTGTTTATGTTTGTTTACGTTGGTAACAGAAATCACGTCATACACTAAGTACCAAAAACTGCACATATATTTAAATTAATAATAATAATAATAATAATAATAATAATAATAATAATAATAATAGTAATAACAATATGAATAATAATAATAATAAATATGATTGCTTTTTCTGTTACTTCTATGGTTACCGCTAACACACTACTTTAACTGCTTCTGCTCCTACTGCTGCTACTAATGCGGCTGCTACTACTGCTGTTACTACCACCAATACTACGGCTATTACTACTTTTACCGCGATTGCTATAACGACGACTGCTACATTTACTATTACAACCCAAACCACTACTAATACATAAAAAAACAAGCAGCCTCTACCACGTAATCAATAATACGATTTCAAAACGAGTTGCTGAAGTAAGACTTTATGTAATAGCCTAAACGTAACGAATTTTAACTAAGTTTTAACTACAGTTAGAAACGAGAAAAGAACAAATATAGACTAGCATATACTGCTTATTAAAACGATCAATTACATCCTTTTCACTATGTGAAGTTAATTAAATAAGCACTTCAATTCATAAAATGATTACCTAGCTATTCTTCTTCCAAAATTAATGCGGGATGATCTTCTTTATATATTGATGTCTTTTATTCCAAATTAGGTCCAATGAAAAATGTACAGCAGCCCGAGGTCGTAGATGCCAAAATCAGTCATTTGTCGAATAAAACGTGTGGACATTTATGTTGAACAATTGTTGGATATATCGTATACTAATGTTTATACTTTGTTTCTTGGTTTAGATATCAAAAGTACACAACATTTTCCCTCAGATTGTAAATGTTCCTTGATATGGTACCAAGTGAATAATTTAAGCCATAAGACATATGCACGCATTGCTTTGTTTTAAAATATGAATAACGTTTTCTTATGCAGTTTCGTTTGCACCTGTAGTGGTGCAAAGCTTGTTTTGTATTATGATTTACTGATATTTGAAAATGGATTGGTTTTGGAGTTTGCGAGAAAAGCTCTTCACGTTTATAGTGTGACCCATCGGTATTCAGGAACGAAATGCGAGGGAGCATAACAAAACTATCTCTTCTCAATTTATATCATAGAGATCAAAAGTTCTTGCCCGGAAACTGCTGTTGTGCTATCTGTTTGTACTTATAATGCGGATTGTATGTTCTCGTTAGTTTGCATTAATTGTATGTTTTCAATACAGCTTTGTTTGTATCCTGTTAGATTTTGTGTTGTCTTCATTCGTCTTACGTTGGTAAGCAAGAATAAACAAAGGTACTATTTTAGCAATTTTGTCCAAAGACAATGAGGTTTATTTTTTTAATTAATTGTAATATCGCATTATATACTATTGTATATACTGACCATTGAAATTCTGATTGCCATAAAACAAACAGAATACAAACAAGTGTTCACGTGTTTTGTTGTAATGTTGCATTCTTCGTTTAGATAATATGACATCAACCCCATATTCGTACATAGATACATTAATTTCATGCCATTGCATAAAAGTTAACATTGTCAAGTGAGTGGGAGTGGGTGTTAGCTGATAATAGATAGAAGACGTGATTATGACACATGTATTAAGAGGTAGAAGTGACTAGAATTTCATTTGGAAGTAATAACAATACACCAAATGAGTTTCCAAAAGAAGATTAATAGAACATTAATAGCGGAAACAAATGAGAAGGTCATTCAAACCCTCATATTTCCGCTTATTAGATCATTAAAATTGCGAATTATGTACGACCAAGTTTATTTTAAACAGCATTGATTTCATACTTGTTTTAATGCATACGCACATATAAATTAAGTAACATTACCTGTAGAGACATTTTAGCTAATTCGCATTACAGTTAAAGAAGCATCTATTTTTAAATAAGTAATACAATTGCAAAAAAAAAAGAAAGAAAAAAGCATTTCAGATAAACAATACACATACAATTTAGAAACAAATCATCGTCTGCAAACTAAAAGAAGTTTATCTTCATTACTGGTGTAAAATGAATAGACAATGAATAAATATAACAGACGTGTTTTCTTATGTAATTTATGTAAAGTGCTTAATATAAATACATTTAGGTAGCTTTGTGACTGTGTACATTCTATACTTGTGTACGCAAATTCAGCAGTAGTTTAGGACAACGTCCTTACTTGCTAATCATGCATTTTTAAGATACCTTTTTTACTCATAAAGGCAGTTGTCATCGAAATTGTTTTTGAATCGGGCATTATTATTCAACAAAGACTATGCAAAGAGGTTTAGGTTTGAATCGTTTTCTTTAGACATTCAATCAGCGTGCGTAATAGAAATATGCTATTAATGTCTGCTTTCATAATCACTCAAAGTTATGTATTATCACATTTACAATCTGCTATGCGTATCATTGTCATTGTTTATTGTTAACTTCTCTTTTCATTATACTCACATCGCCAAGGTGGTTCGAGGCTACGTATCAGGAATTAAATTAAAATTTAGTGTAACACCAGTTGTGTTAAAATACTAATTGTACACATACAGAAATCACTTAAACAGGTTTATCAACACATCAGAATCAAGGAGCGCTACGTAAAAATGTAAATGCTCAATAATTGGTTATTAATAATATTTGTTTACTGGCTGTACGGACATAGAAAAGAAAACAAGCATATTGAATGATATCGACACATTTGTGGACAGCAGATTAGAATACGAATGCCGAGTACTGGTTAAAAAATGATAATTTTTATTTCTCTCTTTCTGGAAATCTATCTTTCTAAGGCATCCACCGTGTAAGAGAGTTTAATCCGACAGCGTCCTAAGACATCAATCAACGTGTTAATGAACAATACTGTAGTGTTTGTGTATATTCAATTGCCCTAAGGTATTAATTATCACATGTAAACACCTTCGCCTATACACATTAGTAGCAGATAAATAGCACTTTTATCTGATAAGTTTGCCCAAAAGTAATCAGTCTGTTCATTAGATCGACTACCTTCCGCAATGTAGCACAACAAAACAATCACAGATCGGGATAACATACTCACACAGGGGGCTTGCATGTAAAAGATGATTCTTTTAGAACTCAAAGAAACAGCAGGATGTTCAATAGGTTCGTACTAGAGCCGGTGCCTTGTAATTTGTTTTTAAATTTTAAGGTCCCGTGCAATTATTTTAGTCTACTATCCTTAACACAGCATGTCACGGGATTTATTTTTTATTTTTATTATTCTTACAAAAATGTTGAAACTATTTTGAGAAGCGTTCCGTTTCTTTTACTGATCGCAATATTAAATGATCATTTGATAAAACCATCCATGCATGATAATAAATATACACATCGATGTGCAAAAATCTGTAAAAAAAATCGAAAATGAATAGAGTCGGTCATCCGTTCAAATTAGTAAATTAGTTGAAATAATTTCTCTGGAAAATCCATGTCATTGTTTGTACAAGATTTCACTTTTAACAATCCAATTTTGTCATTTATCACACTATTCCGCTTGTTTTCCATTTGAGACACCCATTACATATTTTCATATTCTACACCAGTGTAATATATGTTTGATTGATGACGCGATCGACGTCATCAAAATGCAGATCGTCTCATACTTACACTTCACCAAATATTGCTGTTGAAATTTTGTAAAATCGTATATTGGCAATTAAAATCATGTGATAAAACGAATCTGACACTCGCTGTCATTTAATGCAAACATTTATAAAACTCGTCCAAGAAAATAATAGTAAGTTCGCCAGCAGCTTGGGTTCACTAACAGATATATACATAATATTGCTATTAATGCTAAGGGCAATGCCTTTGTACTTTTGTTGACAAGTGTTCTGTCCACTTGTTCACTGCCCCAATATAACGTTTCTGTGTTTCGTATGTACACAAGTTATCGTAATTGAAACTCGACGTCTAAGTTAATAAATCTTAACCTTTCTATTACAATAGACGTGCCGCTCGTTAGTGTAATTATAACAAATATGTTGTCAGTAGAATTTCAAGTTCTAACAAGTGTGCTTACATTGTATTACAGCCTAATGTGATAATTTATACGTACTTTGTCGCAGATCGAAATTATTTTTATATTTAAAAGTCACCTACATCTTCAGCTGTGATAAGACAATAAAAGTTTACATTTTATTTGTTTCAATTACATTTGCGACTACCCGATTATGGTTAACACAGCCAAGTTTGTATTAAGCAATATATTCAGCAAAGTTTAAAAGGTACAAATAAAATTTCCATTTTATCACTGTTTACTTATTATTTTATTGTGATTTTTTATTGTTTTAAAAGTTAATCAAGCATTTACACTGGTTAAAGTTAAAGACAAGTGTCCAGGATCGTGCACTGGTGCATCGAAGTACAGTAAGCGATTTGGCGCTTTGTATTAAACATGGCCTCAGAATGATGAAGCATGTATTATTAAAAATTATATCTTACATATTTTGACAACATTTCATAGTATTTGGCGCTTGATTATAAAAATTCAGACGACGGTAACTTTAACAATGCATATCTTTAGAAAAGATTAAAGGTGTTAATAGGGCTTACATGATCACAGTTTATTGATGTTCTACATATTGAGAAAGAGATGAAATACTTAATGACAAAAACTGCAGCAGGAATAAATATACATTTTCTTACACCTTATCAGTGATATTTGACATGCAATGTCTCAGTCATTTGCTCAGTTAGAAGGGCAGTCGCGCCTGTCATCGGATCAGTCAAAGTCGTAGATGTCTGGAAGTCCACATGAAAATAGTAGTGAACCATCAATAAGGGACGTTTTAATTTTCCTGGTGAGGCTAGAGGCAAAGATGATAAGTGCTGAGAATCGGTTAGACGCGTTAGATGAACTTAAACAAAAAGTTGTATTTATGGAAGGCGATCTGAAGAGGCTCTGGGTGGCTATGGATTCCAAATATAAGGGTGTGAGTGATAAGGTAGATGCACTTGAAGATAAGTTGGAATGTACTGACTTTGGACTTGGACTTGCCCATGATAAGATTGAGCGTCTAGAAAGACAGCAAGATGCGCTAAAAACAAGCACAGTCAACGCGGAATAACTTGATATTCACAAATATAAGTGAATATAAAAACGGCAGTAAAGATTGCAAACAAAAGCTGCTGGAGTTCCTAGTACAAAAATGAGGTTAGCACAGGAACTGGTTGTTGGCATGAAGCTCGACCGTGTGCACAGGATGTCTGGAGCAAGATCAAGGGAAGGTTGTAGGAAAATCGTAGCCAGGTTTCATACATTCAAAGAAAAGGAGTTAGTACGTAGAAGTGGGCAGGCCGTACAAGGCACTAATCATTCTGTGTACGAGCAATTCCCGAAGGAGATCCAGGAGAAAAGAAAGATGTTAGTGCCGAAAATGAAAGCCACTCACAGTGAAGGCAAGGGTGCATGTATAATGTATGATACGTTATATATCGACCGTCAGCCAGTTAAGATATATGAGTTAGTGGGGGGTAGTATTTCTATTTGTTCATGGAACGTAAATGGTTTAACTCAAGATAAACTTACATCAGAAGATTTTGTAAAATATATTTCGGCTTTCGACATAATGTTCTTAAATGAAACATGGGCAACTAATGAGAGAGTCTTTAAACTAGAAGGTTATACATGTTTAAATTTTACACAAAAAAAAATCAAAACCGGCAGGCCAAACGTGCAAGTGGTGGGATACTTGTTATATTAAAAAAAATGTTTCCGAGGGTATATCAATTGTGAAAAATAATCACAACACAATATTATGGTTAAAATTGAGTTCTATTTTCTTCAAAACAGAAAACGATGTTTTCTTATGCGGGTTATACCTATGGGGAAAAGAATCTCCAGCATACAATGTCATAAATATTGATCTAATTGATGTTTTACAAACTGATATATCCGAATTCAGTAATATTGGCACATTGTTTGTGACAGGTGACTTTAACGCAAGAACTGGAGTTAAAGATGATTTTATTATTTTTTGACCAGTATTACGAGTATTTAGATGACTCCGGCTACATTCCTGACGAATACACCAGAAGGGCCTCACAGGACCCTATGTGTAATAATTTTGGTACACGGCTATTGAACATATGTAAGGCTACGAGTGTCCGTATTATCAACGGTAGACTTGGTAGAGATTGTGGTAAAGGCGCATTAACTTTTGTCTCTACACAAGGGGCCTCAGTTATTGACTATTTACTTACTAGCTATAGTATTTTTTCAGTTATTTCCGAATTTTGTATGAGAGACTTGTTACCATGGAGTGATCATGCCCCGATTACTTTTTCTCTATTTTGTGGTCATGTAAAGCATGATACATCCGAAAATAACGAAACTAAGTTAGTCTGGTGTGATGATAAACAAGACATGTTTCGTTCAGGGCTTATAAGTAAATTGCCTGAATTTAATCTCATTGTATCCAACTTAAGTCAAGATTCAGTCCAAAGCGCGGTAAACAGATTTACCGAAACTATACATTCAATTGCCGAACCAATGTTTTTTTAAAGTCTCTTAATAAAAGGCGAGTTAAAACATTTATTGTAAACACTGTGTTGAAGCATAAAGACTGGCTTGATCATGAATGCGTCGAAGCAAAAAAAGTGTACGATGGTTCAGCGAGAATTTTTAGACGTCTTAAGACCGACTTAAGTAGAGTACTGTAATGCGAAAAGAAGAAACAATTTAAAAGACTAGTTCATATAAAGAAACATAAGTATGAAAGGAAGAAGTTGTAAGAAATTGAATCGTTAAGAAATTGTAAACCAAGAGAATTTTGGAAATATTTTAGGCATAAAAAAAAATAAATCCGATGGCGTGCTAACCGTGAATGATTTTATTGTTATTTTTCAACGTTGGAGAATGACATATACCAGATATCTAATAGCCAATGTGATTTGTTTTGTAATAATCACGACTTTGCTGACTTTATTGAGGAATTTGACTTCTCAAAAACGCCAAAAGAAGTTGTCAAAGCTGTTCAAAAATTGAAGAGAAATCAGGCATATGGGACAGATGGTATACTTAACGAGTATTTTATAGCAGGTATTGATATACTATGTTCACACGTATGTGACATTTTTAACTTGATTCTCGAAAGTGGGCTATTTCCAGATAAATGAAAAGAGTGAATATTGGTGCCTCTACACAAAAAAGGTGATACAAATGATGTCAACAATTACCGCGGAATAACTCTATTAAGTTGTATTGCAAAGCTCTTTGTAATTGTTATAAATATTAGATATATAAATTTATGTAAAGAATATGATAAGATTCCAAATATGCATTTTTTTTAAAAAAAAAGCTGTTCGACCGTCGATGCAATATTTTCTTCGCACGCTGTCGCAAAATTTAGAACATAGCGTGTTTATGTTGCTTTTTGGACCTGAGACGATTTTTTGATGGAATATATCGCAATAGTTTATTTTATAAATTGTTTCATATGGGTATAAATGGACGTTTGCTTCGTGTAGTTAGAGATATGTACGACACCGTTAAAGCGTGTGTACGACATAGTGGTAATATATCTGACTTTTTCAATAGTTTTGTTTGATTGAAACAAGGCAAAACAATATCACCGATCTTAGTGTCATTGTTCCTAGCCGATTTGGATAACTTTTTCTGTGAAAATGGGGGTAAAAAATTGTCTATTGATGATGTGTCACTTAGAACACTTTTGTTTGCTGATGAAATGTGTTGTTTGGCAAAACGCCATCTGATTTACAAATTTAGATCTTTTGCATATTTATTGTTGTAAATGGGGACTTGAAGTTAATTGTTTGAAATAAAAAGTTGTGGTTTTTCGAAGAAGTGATGGTTTTGTGCAAGGTGAGCGGTTTACGTACGATGATAAAGAAATTGAAGTTGTAAATAATTTTAACTATCTTGGGACAGTTTTTTTAACTATACAGGGTCTTTTGCTTTAAATAACGAACATCTTGTCGGTAAATCATTAAAGGCTCTAAATGTACTATTATCTAACTGTAAGTCTATTCCAATTAAGCGTAAATTATTGTGCCAAATTTTCGATTTATTTGTATGTTCTATTTTGTTTTACTCTGCAGAAGTTTGGGGATATACAAAGTCAAAAGAATAAGAGTGCATCTAAAATTTTGTAAGAACATTCTAAATGTTCATCTGCAATATATGGCGAATTAGGTAGATATCCACTATATGTAAATAGATATGTTAGAATTGTAAAATATTGGTGTAAATTGTTAACAACAGATAACTTAATGTTAAAAAGGATTTATGATGTATCTTTAAGAGATTGTAATATTTGCAAGAAAAATTGGGTGTTTAATTTTGAAAATGTTATTGGTAAATGTTTTTTCTTATTTGTCACTTGAAAATTGTATTTTTGATGTTAAGAAATTCCCAATTGTATTTTAGCAAAGAGTTGTAGATTGTTTTGTCCAAGAATGGCATGGTTCTGTAGATAGAAGCAAAGTCTTAAATAAGTATAAAGGTATTTTAAAACAAAATTTGGCTATGTACAATATTTAGACTTTCTACCTTTTACATTAAGATTCCATATTACAAGGTTAAGAATTTTAGCCGATTCCTTAAACATCCAAACAGATCGATATGGTAGAAACTCAATTCCTAGAAATGAACGGTATTGTACGTGTTGTGATAAAAGAGATGTTGAGAATGTATTTCATTTTGTATGTATCTGTCCGTTGTACCATGGCATTGGAACAATGTATATCGAATCTCATTTGTATAGAAATCCTTTTGTCTTAAAGCTAAGCGTTCTTTTATCTTCAAATATGAGAAAATCTTTGTATAATCTATTAATTTTCGCAAAGGAAGCTTTTAAAATAATAAATAATTTCATCAATAATGTTTAAAAGTTTTGAACTAAAATAATTCTCTACATAATGTCCCTGATTAATATTTTTGGAATTTGAGTCTATGCTACTTTCCCGTCTAAAGGTTACAGGGAGTTATCTCCTTTTTTCCTTTTTTTCTTAAAAGTATTGTTTGTTTTTGCAAATTTGTCTAATTTTTGTAAGTTGTCTTTCTTAGACGACATGCTATATTTGCCATTGCACCACGTATTTGTACTATTTGTATTCTTCAATTTTTATTCTGACGATGTACTGATGTACAAGTCATGAATAAAGATATTTTCTGTTCTCTTCTGTTCTGATATTTGACATCACTCAAATACCTTGAAAACAGTCAACTTAATGGTTCTTTTGAAACGGTTCAATGTTTTAAAAACATTGAAAAGATACGTATTGTTTTATAAACTTTTTTGCGAAATAATATATAAGATATAATATAAATGATACTACTACTACTACTACTACTACTACTACTACTACTACTACTACTACTACTACTACTTCTACTACTACTACTACTACTACTCTACTACCACTACTACTACTACTACTACTACTACTACTACTACTACTACTACTACTACTACTACTAATAATAATAATAACAACAATAATAATAATTATAATAATAATAATAGTAATAATAAAATTATTATTATATAATATAATTATGTAATACTAACTTGAAGTTGTTTCTCCTGTATATGAATACGTCTTAATTAATTTAAATAACATAATATATAATAATAATAATAATAAATGCTATTTAAAAATCCAACAGCGTTAATGAACCCGCTTTGATATAAAGCATTATTTTGATTATCATTCGACAAACATCGGGTGAGTACTAGGGAGCAATTACGTTTAACTGACATAAGTAAGCAAGTACGTGTATATAAACATTTTTACAGTAAGTCTCAAAATGTCGCTGTTTAGGTGAAAATGAAAATTCTTATGCCACAAAGGACGCGATGTGTTTAGAAAATGCTTTTGTGACAATAGCCTTGCAATTTAAAAATTTGTCGACATTCCAATTCTTTATAGTAGTTTCATATTTATTAACAGTGTTAATAATGTCAGTGATTATGACTTTGCTATGCATTAAGCCTTATACCATTAAGCGTTATCTGTCGTTTCCGATGCGATATGACTTACCCGGGTTATCACATTTGTTTTATTTCTATTAGAGAGTCTTAAAAAACAACCTTAATCTTACTTCTCCCGTGATACCAATGCCGATCAGTATCTCAGTAAGAAACAGATTGTGCAGCCATTACATTTCTATTCTTTAGAATCATTCTTGCGATCACATTTCGTACGACGTATTGCCACTTACTTTTACAAATACATGTAATTAATGTGACGTTTAGTAAGGTGCACGAAAGTTTTATTCACAGAGTACAATTAAACTACTGTGAAAATCCATACATACGATAGCAGCTGCTATTTAAATGATCCCATTTCGTAATATGCGGGGAGTCTAGAGCAGTTTACTTTGCTTTGAGAGATGCTGACTCCACTTTGTCTGTGATACTAACAGACATCATGCTTTTATAAAGATTTATCGATCGTAACAGTAGAAGTTTTTAATGGCCAATAGTACTTAGATAATTGTTATGGCTTGTCTATGAAGAAATTCTACTCTTTCTATACTAAATGCATAATATGTCTACAGTATGCTCTTAAATTCGTCTACCTTCGTCTAATTGAGTACCAAGCTGAAATCTTGACTGAAGTTGTTTTGGGATGTTTAATTTGTAATACTATACAGCTAAAAGCGTTTGATCGACTACAGTGTAATGCATTTGACTGACGTCGCGGTATTTGTTAGCATACACAAACGGAAACATGTTGTTTAATTGTCATACTGTCTAACTCTGGACTCAGAATATTAGTTTACTTTGTCCTTCAACTTTAACATATTCATTGTGATGTAATAACAGCAGGATATTTGGTTTTGAAGTGGTTTTATTTACATGTGAGAGTCAGAAAGAGTTTATTGACGATATTTAAAAAAAAAAAAAAACGTTTTTTTTAACTTCTATATGTAATTAAACGTTTTAAGGCACTACATAAACCTGACTTTTAGATTATCATTATAAAACTATGTTAACACAATTACAACCTATTCAATGTATTTTCCATTTTAAAAGACGTATAGATAAAGAAACACGGTATGTTACATTTGAATCCATATTTTTTATGACTTGTTCATGTTTTATTAAATAAAATCAAAACACAAGGTATCAACTTAACCAAATCAGTTTCACATAATAGATGGTTATCGATTTTTCACCAAGATGCGCGCGCACCTGTTTGTCCGCCATCTTTGTGGTAAGGTGAATCAACATATCAGTACCGTGAAAGCGCACTTTTTTTTAATTGACCAATACAGGCAATAAAGACAATGATAAATTCTTGTAGTGTTGTGAACTGTCACAAAATATATAATCCGGAACAGAAATCTTTTTTTCTCATTACCAGTCGTCAGTACAAACCAAGGGAAAAGGACGAGAGAACTTTCGGACGTCAAACTTTCGCGATTGAACAGAGCATGCATTGTAGCTAAGCGTTTTTAAGTGTTTTGGATTGCATTAAAAGTCGAAAGAAAATATGTCTGGGGAAGTATATTATAATGTTAATTGCTATGTTGTTGTTTATTTTATTGTTATTATTAAGATGCAGATAATTAACAAACAATTAAGAAATATATTGCTTATTTACTTGTCCTAAATAAACTAAAAAGCTACCAACAGTATCGACAATTTCTATCAAGGTCAATTTTAGACAAAATGTTGTCATCAGTGACATAAAAATATGTATGTGCCCCTCACGATGCTCGATGCACAAAATGTACCCCCAGATATTTAAATTTGACTCTTGAAAATTTTGATTGAGGAGTCAATGACCATTGACGTTCAGCAATTATAGAACGCCCTGTATTGGTTGTAATGTGGTATCCGACAGTTTGCTCATATTGTACCCATGTAACAACATATGTTACTACTATTCTGGAAAATGTATACATAATGCTCGAATAAACTTTAGTTAAAGTGAAGACTGTTATTACACTAACTGTATTGTTCGACAGTGTGAATCTTAAAAATATCGCATTAAATGTCCATTATTTTTAGGCACGTGGATGATTTCAGGTTATCTCGGATAGGAAAAATCCTTTGTGTAATAATGACAGGCAATGTTCGGCGGTAAATTCAACCCCCGGTATTTACCAGTGGTATTTAGTGGTATTTACCTGCTGGAAAATACTCCCCAAAGTGGCAAATAATACTATGATTTTTTTACTCAAAATACTGCAGAAATCTTAATTTTAAGTTTACTTGAAATAATGTATAATCTGATTGATAATTAAATTACTCAGACATTTTAATTAAAATTCTTTTTTAACCTAAAATACACGTGAGAAAGTAATGCTAATCCACCTGCACCTGGCCTTTGACACTCAGGAAGCAAAGCCATATGGTCTAGACTTTTAAAACAACAAGTTTCAGACAAGGGGCTGTAAAAAGCCAGGGGCAACATGGGCAAAAGTAAAGTGTCATACATAACCAAGACAGTTTGTATAATTGGTACAAGTAAATGGTTGTGTATTGGGTATGGCATGAGCTAGAGTGTCAACTGTACGGCTTCATCCCTGAGTAACGTTTTTAATTTCTCTTGTCATCACCACTTCCATAACTTTACTCCACACCATTACCAAGCTACTATTCACCATAAAGCCAAAGGATCCAGTCCGGAATATAAAACAGCATTTTGCGGGATCTTTACAAGCAAAAATCATTTATTTGAATGCATAAGAGAAAATTGTTTCGTCCAAACTGCCAGCTACCAGCTCTAATAAAGTATAAGAAACAAACTGTTCTCAAAACAGCCTGAACGAGCTGTTACAGCTAACTATTTAAAATGGTTTTGCTTTCACATTGACATTTGTCAATAAATAATAGCACATAGTGCTTTTATTTTTATTATTGTCCTACCTTTCAGCAAATTTAACTTACATTATATTAGAATAATAATTTCTCAGAAAATTTAATTCAAGTTCCAGTACTTCTTTTAGAACCACACCATTTTTTAATTAAAAACAACACATTTTACGGTAACAAATATTTAATGACAGTAAATTCATCGATCAATAAACAGGAAAAGTAAAAGCAGTTAAGAAACAAACAGACTGCTTAGGAAATTGGAGCATGTAATGATATTCGATTTCATATAATAATGACAACCATAACATGGGTTTTAAGGAACTTAAAGCAATGAAAAATGAAAAAAATAGTATAACATGATGTAAAGAATTGAAAACAGTACACATAATAAATGACCCTGTTTTAAAACCAAAGTTTAGCAGTGCCCTTGTCCAAGCGGTTGCTGGCTTGTAACTCCTCAGCCTCTCAGTGCATGAGTTCGAGTCCTGGTCGTGGTGGTTTACCAGCTTACCCGCAATGCGCAGTGGTTCTACCCTGGCACAAGTCTAGGATCTAGCTCCACTAATATTTAATCGGATGTCGCACTTTGCTGAAACACTAGATAGTTTACTATGTCTGGATATGCAATGTCCGACTGCAAGTCATCAGGCTGTCGTCGAAGACGAGTATGGATCAAACCCGATCAAATTAATCTTCTTCAAGTCCTTTTCACGCACAATAGCTCCAGTGTATTAATATATAGTCCTATTGCACTTTGTAACCATTACACACGACATCTTTCGCGAAATAATTGATTTAATCGTCGATTGTAGGGACCTAAGCAGACATTAGTAAACAATGGCTTTACCACAAATATGGCGGACCGCATTGCATGCTGGGAAATGTGTGACGTCATACGATTACCATCTATAGAGGTTTCATCACAAGAATCGTCTTTTTCTATTAGCATGCACATTTAACTAGTGGGCATCTACAGATTCACATATCCAATGGTGTAAACCTATCTAATGAATTTATGCTTAAGTTGATTGCCTGCCGTGTACTCGGAAAGTTAGGTATTTAAGAACTTTTTCTAAAAAATTGTTTGTCTAAAGTGTTTACTGCGTTCAGCTTTATAAAAAGTTGCATTTATCTTGATGATAACTGTCATATAACCTTTTTTTATTTATACTGTTTTAGATAGAACATAGAAAATAACGGTAATGAAAAACTTATGTTTACAAATTGCACAATAACGATTTCGTCAATCATTCTCTTAGAAACTCTTTTCTTGAAAAGTTTTAATTTAAACATAAAAAAAATATTTTAACTTTTCAATTGGTGTCACACTAAGTAAAGGATAAAATATAGTTATGTAAATTTTGTGACAGTGACTAGAATAAAAAAAATCGATAAACAGGAACAATAAAATATATATTATTACTTCACCAGTAAGTATATATAGGGGCTCTAACATTTTTATCTTTGTTTTTATATTGTAAAATTCATTCTCAATGTTGCGATGTTTATGCACGTTTTACATCTTGCATTACCTTTCCTGGCGTGTGTCAGTCTTAGGTTTCAGTTTCAGTGATAGTTTGTCATAAACATGTCTTATCATGATGTTGCCCTGAAAAAATTCTTAAATTAACACACACTATTATAAGCATAATCTATATATTGGAAGCTGACGGACTTAATATTCGTAGATTTGTAGAACATTTACCGTACACAAATCAGACACTGGCACACTATAGTAGACATGCGACGTCGCGTGAGTTATACAATTAGGTGATAAAAAAGATATTTCGACCCCGTGGATATATACGTAACTGACCTATTGCTGAACATTCATTATACGGCCGGTTTCTGTCTTTTCTTGAATAAAAGTACACATAGTTGTCTTTCAATGTCAATATAGTGGCCCATAAAACAATGTTTATATGTTAATAAGAAAAGTGGATACGTACCTTAAATTATTGGAGATATGTTTTTGTCAATTTTCAAATGTAAAGAGTAAAAGTAACATACAGAACTTATCGCCCTTTAAAAACACACCATAAAATCATCAAAACGGAATATGCGTTAAGATACATTGTTTATTTTAAAATTATATAACAATGTAATTACTATATGTATTTTGTGTTGATTTAACGCAAACAAGCATGATATAAAGGTGATCCAATTTTGGCCAGTTAAAGTATAGAAACTACTCCATTATTGAGATTGCTCCTATAAAGATTCGGTACCTTGTTATATAAGTAACCCATCTCGAACAATGTATGCAGAATTCTGACTGACAAATCAACAAAACCATTACAATATCAGAAAAAACTACGCAAGGCAATGATTGTTTCCTCATGCAAATACACCAAAATATGTAAATACCTTTCTTTTACGATTTCAACCACAGCGTATTGCTCACACCTATATAACGCATCACTAGTAAATTAGGGACTATGTGGCTTGGAAGAAGGTACTATTACAAGATTCAAATATGCTGATTTCCCGAATAATTGTAAAACCGAATTTCGTTCTTCGCGTTCACATTCATAAATATGTTTCTTTAAATAAACTTAAACTTAACCACTTACTTTGTTATAATTTGTGTATAAACAAGTAATGTAAGTGTTCGGAGTTTGTTTCTTAAGCATTTAGTGTGAGGTTTTTAATTTGACCATTTATATCAGACAGTTTTACAATGCCGAATGCCAATTTACACATCAATTTAGGAGACCTATGTAAACCGTGGTAATTTTAAATGCTTTTTAAGAAAACTATCTTCTAAATACATTTCCCTAGGTGTGTTCATGTTGTATTATTATAGCAAAATGCATTAAAATAAGTAAGGTCGTCTAATTCTTATCCGCCAGGAGCTAATAATTGTCACAGAATCAGAACATAACTTATAGAACTCAATTTAGTTCTGATTTCAGAGTAAACATCCTAATTATATCGATAATGTAATATATTGCAAACTTGTGAATCAAAATAATGTAAGCAACTGTTAACAATCCTTCTAGTTGAAACAAACACTTTACGTGGCTTTTTTTATTTATCTGTGTCGAATATGTATGTATTCTGAAACTATGAAATTCACGATATATACATGACAGCGTGTATATATGATATATCATTTGAAAATGATATACTCGGTCGAAATCGCCAATGTCTGTTCGTATTATCTATCTCATAGATATATTTAAATATAAAAGATGATGCTCGGTTTACACTTCAATGTTAATCCAATTGAAATCGGACTAAACATGGCTCAGTTTAAGAAAACAATTAAATATCGTATTATTTGACTTCCTATATAAAATGACAAACTATTTACACAAAAGGTAAGGAATTAAGTCTATTAATCTGTAACCGGGACTCTAAATGCATGACTCTACATGAACTGCCAAACTCCGGATTGCAGATTCTATTTTATTTCATGATATAAAATAAAGCCTGGAATGAACATGAAAATAATTTCTTAACCAAAAGTGACTTCACTACTATCGAATTTCAAGACTCGTTTCATCCATTCCAGTAATACATACTACAATCACTCACAATGCAATTTCAAATAGATATATCAAATAAAAAACAAAATACCTTTACACAAATACAAATAATAGTAACATAAAGTTAAACTCACCAGGCTTCAATGATGTTCCCACCTCTAATTATTTAAGTATAATAATTAAGTAACCACATGCAATAAACTGGTTTGCTGGTTAGCGTAGGAAAGAGACCTACCCTACCCCTAATCAGTTCCTTATATAGTAAGTATAGAGGGTAAGATGTTTCTTACATGTTAAAAATAGATTAGTTGTAGAACCTGTTCTCTCACTAGACAGCTATCACACAGTAGGCACTACAGACATCAACACGTGATAGACATGCAACACAGGATAGACACAACAATTGTCAACAGATGATATAATAATGTAATGATACTTGGTTTTATAATAAAGCAAGATCTGGAAATATGAACACAGGGTAACATATTCCCTCCCACTGAATAAAATGTCTCCTGGCATTTTCTTATATCCATAACAACTACATTACTGCTAGAAATAGTATAAGTAAACTGCACACACGACTATTAATCTAACAATAACAACAATCTGAAAACTATTTTCAGCAGTTAACTCAAACACAGATTTATAAATAGATCCGTTAAATACTAAGCGGTATATATGAGAAATATATATGCCTCAGATCCAAAATAACATTGAGTTTACATCAGCTGTAAATAAAGACAATATAAAACTATAAAAAAACATGCAAATTACATCATATAAGTTATACACCAATATTCATAAAAAGACTGTCTGCAATAAAAAGTCAAAAATAAACAAATTTCTACACAAAATATTCTATGCACTGGTTGCCTTGTATTTGAGCATCAGATGGAGTAGACATCTGACAAACCCACTGACCATATCTGTCAGGAGCTCTACTCACCCTATATAATTTTCTCAACACGGGAATATCAGGTATATCCCGTTGGAGTAACTCTCGCTGGGGTAACTCTCGTACTGTTGGTGTCTGATTAACAAATGACACATTACCTAGCACTGAAGTACTCTGCATACTGCGTGTGGGTGTACACTGAGTGCGACGTGATCTAACTCTGCGTTGAGGTATGACATATATTGAGGGAGATTCTGGACTGGAATCTGAACTGGATTCCGAACTGACTTAACTATCCGATTTGGATGGGACATTGTTGACCGGATCAGTTACTTTGACAGTTGACCCTTTTCCCTTACACAGAGTAGTAATTGGAACAGACGAGTTATCTTCAGGCAACACACTAAACTGTAAGAGCATATTACGGTGTAAATCGCGAACTCTACCAAGACCACCTTCTCTCCTTACCTCATACACAGGAAGTTCAGAATTTGGGATCGATAGAACAACATATGGATGTTCCTCCCACCTATCAGCCAACTTATGTTTACCTTTGTGACCCACCGACAACACTAGTACTCTATCACCAACTTCAAACTTTGTAGCCCTAGCTTTTCTGTCATAGTAGTGTTTACTTTTTGCACCCTGCCTGCATGATTCCTCGGCTGCTGCTTTGTAGGCATACTGTAACCTGTCCCTCAACTTTGAAACATAAGGATGACAATTTTTGTGACTTTCCTTACAACCTGTTCCAAGATACTCATCAACAGCGAGTCAAGAATGCCATCCGAACATAACATAGTGAGGCGAAAACCCTGTAGCATCGCTTTTTGTTGCATTAGATGCTTGCACCAATGAACCAATATATGCTTTCCAGTCAGACTTTTGATTGGGTTCTAAAGTACCTAGCATTTTTAGTAGGGTTTGATTGAACCTTTCAGATGGATTTGACTGAGCATGATATGGAGTAGTGCGGGTTTTGGCAGTTCCTGTCAATTTACATAACTCCTTAATGACCTTACTCTCGAAGTTTCTACCCTGGTCACTGTGCAACTTCTCCGGAAATGAATAGAACCGAAAGAAATTCTCATAAAGAGCCTTTGCTGTGGATTGAGCTGATTGGTTGCGACACGGCACAGCCTGTGCATACCTAGTAAAATGATATGTGATGACCAAAATATGCTCGTAACCTCCCTTTGAAGTTTCCAAAGACAAGAAATCTGTACACACTAACTCCATGGGCCTAGTAGTTTTGATGTTTACCATTTCAGCTGTCTCGATTGGAGACTTTCACCTGATACAGCGCCCACATGTCTCTACTTTGGAGAGTGACTACTTCGAATGTATTGGCCCAGAGATAATCACTAAATTTTTCTGTCACGGCCCACTTTAAAGCTAAAAACTCGAGCTTATGTGCTGGATATCTTTTTTCATTCGACCTTAACCCACGACTAGCAGATCCGATTACACGCTCTTTACCATCTTGTTTTGGTAGAGTACTGCTCCCAAGGCAGAACCAAAACTGTCTGAATGTAAAATGAAGGGTTGAGAAAAATCTGCAAAACCGAGAACTGGGCTAGAAGTTACCATGCCCTTGACTGTTTCAAATGCATCATGTTGATCAGGACCCCATTGCCATGACACTGGACTTGCCTTTTTGCGTTTCTTTGATTTTGTCCCATTTAGACAATGACCAACCAATAATCTGTTCAATGGCTCTACAATTTTGGATTAATTTGGAATGAAACGTCTGTAATAACCTGTGAAGCCTAAAAACTGACGTACTTCCTTAACATTTCTGGGTACTGGCCAATTTTTCACTGCTGAAACCTTATCAGGATCTGTATGGATACCTTCTCCAGATATGACATGACCCAGATACTTAACCGAAGACATGAACAACGCACACTTGTCTGGTCTAAGCTTTAAACCATGTTCTGCCAGTTTTGAAAGACAGGAGTCAAGTCTGGAAATATACTGATCAAAATCTTTTGAGAAAATAAGGATATCATCCAAAAACACTAAACAATCCCTTAGGTGCATATCTCCCATTGTACGTTCTATAAGTCTCTGAAAAGTAGCACCTGCATTTGACAGTCCAAACCCCATTCTATTCCATTCATAAAATCCTAAATACCCAACTGAAAAAGCAGTATACTGTTTACTGTCCTCATCCATCTCAACATTCCAATATCCTTATCTCAAGTTAAGTTTAGAATACATAGTAGACCCTACTAGAGTATCTACAATATCGTCAAAACGTGGCAACATGTATGCATCCTTCCTGGTTTTTGAATTAAGAATTCTCCAGTCAATACAAAATCTGAGACTTCCGTCCTTTTTTTTACCAACACCACATTACTAGAGTATGGACTGTCTGATGGTCTAATTACACCTGCCTGTAACATAACTTTAATATGCTGACGCACCTCCTCATACATTGCTGGAGGAATTTTTCTGTAAGGCTGTTTAAATGATTTAGTATCTTCTAACACAATCTTATGTTTCAACACATCAGTTTGACCTATATCTGTGGGTCCAGATGGAAACACATTTTTCCACCTACCTAAGAGTTGATGATCAATATGCAACTAATTTGGAGATAAATTGTTAACATTTATTTTGACACCCATGTCAGAGGAATGTGAATACTCTGACTTTCTATCATCCGTGAACAAATTTCCAACCACTTCAACTTCAGTGAGTTGACAAATAGAAGCTTTTGGAGAAATTTCTACCATCTGAGCTGTCAGGTTGCATACTTGCACTGGGACCTTTTCTACTGAACCAGACTTTTTCACCTTGACAACCTTAAGACACACAAGAATCCTCTGATCACTGAAGTCTGAGTTTTCTGTAACCACTTGAGATACCTTGCTATCTATATTTCTAGCAATGCAATTCAATGTTTTACTCTCATACGGCCCTAACTTGTAACGTCTTTAACCACACAACTTAGTTTTGTATTAAGCACATTTTGTACTATCAATAGCATACTTCCACTGTTCAGGGACATGACTGTATGACGAGAAAGCATGACTATCTCTAAAATCACGAATTATGTTTGTTCCTAGTATAATAGGACAATGACTTGTGAAGACGTTATCTGGAATAACCAGTAAAAGAACATCAAACGTTTGGTGACTGAAATGAACTTGCAAAGAGCACTCAATATATCCACTATACTCTATGTGACTACCATCTGCTGTTGAAACAGACAAACCTAAGTTCTCAATGGACAAAACCTCTGGCTTTGGAGAAATTGAATCCAGTGCTGACTCACATATAACTGATACCATAGCTCCTGTGTCTAACAGTGCCTTAAATTCAATACCATTGATCTGAACCTCTGATTCATTTGAATCTCCAACTAACCGAGACCTTTTGCTTTCGGTTTGGCCTTCATTCCTAGCCTTACCAGCCTCTGTTTGGCCAGCAACGGAGGTGGTTACTCTTTTGATTGAGAACTGAAATTGCTACCAAGCAAGTTGCCTCTATTGCTCCACTGGCTACCTCGTCCTCTGCCTCTGTTCCATTTATCTGAACCTCGGTTTGTTCCCCTTGTTGGTAGGTTAGTGGTAGTACTTGCCATCTTCAAACCATCTAATCTCTGTAAAATTTCTCCAAACTGTGAATCATACTTTTTCTCTAACCTTGCTTCAATATTTTTCAACTCTGACATAAAAGAATGTTCAAATGATGCCAGCTTGTGCTCAAATTTTGACTCCAAAGAAGCTATATTTGCATTCTTTGCTGTGTTGCTGTTACCAAGATTCATCTCTCTCTCAACAGCTCTTATTTCTCTTCACAAGATATTGAAATCAGAGATAGAGTCATATTTATGCCTCGTTTGCATTTTCAGTTTTTCATTTGATAATGCAGACCAAAATTTGTGTCTTAACTTGTCACCTTTAGCCTCTAAGGATAAATGTTTGTTTTCAATAGCTATTTGTAAAATGTTCTCCAAGCGACAAGCAAAGGTGGCAACAGATTCTTCGGGCCGCTGAACTGCGTTAAAGAACCCTTGCATAACCATACCTTTAGTCGAGACATCGCCGAAGGGTGCTTCTAATTTGTCTAAAATTACATCTGCTGAAACCACAGGACCTAAAGATAAAATAGTTGTTTTCGCAGGTCCACACACCGACCTCCTGATTGCCTGTAATAAAATGTTATCTGTTATTTCTGAATCATTCTTCAAACAAGAAACTTCATATTTCCATTCTTAATGGTTCTTCTCCTGAAAACAGTGGTAGTTTCGGTATAGCAGGAGTAATACTGTACTGAGCAGGAAAGCGTTCGTCTGATGGACTGGAAATAATATTATGCATAAATTTGCCCCTTCCTTTGGGGGATAATGGCATTGGGGACGCCATTTTCTTTGGCTCTCAACACGACTACAACTCTACAACTAACAACTATAACAGTTAAACCCTCTATCTATATATGTATATTGAACTACACACAATGCACATATCTTCTATGTATGATGAAATAAATAAACAAATAACAATGGTATGTCTAATATACAAAACACATTCATACACAAATTAAAAAAGGTTGTTAGTATACAAGAGTGGAAGGGAAGAAAGAAGATACGATAAAGAAACTATATTTGTTCCCCTATATCTCTAAAATTCATCCCTACATATTCTTACCACAATAATCAAACAATAAAACCTTAGTGATTGCAAAAATAATGCTACCGAAAACAATCTTGAGAGAATAAGCCTAAAATGTTACAACAGCTTCAATCAAGGAATACAGGCAAAATATGACAGAAACTCAAAATATGCTCAAATTTTATTACTGCTGGTCAGTTTCTGACTTTTAAACAAGAAATTTGGATAAAAATTTACAATCTTAAATGAAAGTTTCATCAACTTCCGGTTAGGTAAGTATCGAAAAGTGTCAAAAACAAAAAAACACTTAATAGTAGTCTCATTAACCAAAAGTACAAAAAATAATGGAAAACTGACCGGCAATAATCTAAATAACAAAAATAATGTTCAAACAGTATTGAAACAAATACAAATCACTATCTCACAACGAAAAAGTCACAGCTCCGATGAAATCTAAGTTTTTGAGTAGAATTCCATTCTGGGAGTTGATGCGCGCACAAAATTTAACACATACGCAGTTATCTAGATATCGCGAATGTGTACACACGAAGGTTTCCAATTGAGTTGAACGTGAAAATAACGTTACGGTAAGTGGCCACAACTGACGTTGCTATTTTAAGTAGCGTATTCAGCTGACCCTCTTGTGCAGGCCTCTTGCATAAACTAACTGGACTGTAAAGTCACGTAAGTTGAACTGCTGTCTCCTCTAGGTGGGCTCCATTAAGGATTCCTAAGAATTGCCACGTCCAGCTTTATGATATGTGCCGGGATCGCCACTGTAACCGGGGCTCTAAATGCAGGACTCTATATGAACTGCCAAACTCCGGATTGCAGATTCTAGTTTATTTCATGATATAAAATAAAGCCTGGAATGAACATGAAAATAATTTCTTAACCAAAAGTGACTTCACTACTATCGAATTTCAAGACTCAATTCATCCATTCCAGTAATACATACAACAATCACTCACAATGCAATTTCAAATAGATATATCAAATAATAAACAAAATACCTTTACACAAATAAAAAATAGTAACATAAAGTTAAACTCACCAGGCTTCAATGGAGTTCCCACCTCTAATTATTTAAGTATAATAATTAAGTAACTAAATGCAATAAACTGGTTTGCTGGTTAGCGTAGGAGAGAGACCTACCCTACCCCTAATCAGTACCTTATATAGTAAGTATAGAGGGTTAGAGGTCACTTACATGTTAAAAATAGATTAGTTGTAGAACCTGTTCTCTCACTAGACAGCTATCACACAGTGGACACTACAGACATCAACACGTGACAGACATGCAACACAAGACAGACACAACAATTGTCAACAGATGATATAATAATGTAATGATATTTGGTTTTATAATAAAGTAAGATCTGGAAATATGAACACTGGGTAACAAAACTAAATTCTTAATCTCCTTAAATTTGTCAATGACAAAAATAAATATTGCTGAATATCTATTTAACCATTCAAAAAATAAAACTTACATCTGACAAAGACCGTTGCCATAGCGACTAAAGACCTTACGCGAAACAGTGATTGGATTTTAATAATTCAAGAAGGATTTGATTAATTATGTGCTCCAATTATGCATAATGAGTGCTTACATTATATACAAATTGTACTTAAATTTAGATACACGCTTAGAAATTTCTAGTAGGTTTATATCACAACATCAGCATGGATATGATTAAATTACTTGTGACACACATTGAGTACATGTTGTACTATAGTACCTGAAATAAATAATACTTTTCTTAATGTCAGGGCAATGAACTTTATTTAGCGAGGAATTTCAGTTGAACCGCGGTGCGCCGCTTGTTCTAACCAGTTATATTTTAGACGTCTCTAATATGCCCATCAATTGTCGTTGTAACGTAACAAAACTCAACAAACATATTTTCATTTCTAAGTAAAAGTGACTATTCCGTCAAAAGTTTTACAACGGCACAATGTAATCGTAATAACATGTTTGTCAACGGGAGAAAACAAAGTCAACAAATAGGCACATAAGCCAAAGATAGATACTTACGACGTTTGATTGGCATAAAATTTCCCTATGAAAGTATTCAAACCTGTCAATTTATCAGGCGAGTTACGTGTACTTTTATTTACTGAAAATTGGGCATTCGTATGGCACATGAACGTTATTGCCCAGATCATTTACTTTTGAGGGATTTGTCTCTAATTCAAATATATAATATCTCGGACAATCTATATAAATTACTGTAAGTAATTTTTTAGGAAAATTCTACTTCCTTGTTAAATAAGTAGTATATTTCTTCCACATTTTAAGTAAGTCAGTCAATTTATTTGTCCTTTATCGTATGAGGACATTACTCAATATTTAATCAAAGTTTCAGTCATTTGTATTCACCAACTTCTACATATTTACCCTGTATTCCGACATCTTGAGAACAAGTGTGGTTCTGCCTTTATTTTGCTCGTAGAATGATGTATTGTACTCATTTCTCCTTAGGTCATGTAGCAGATTAACAACAGTTAAATATGCGCTGAAGGGAATGTAAAACACACACAAAGTACACAAGGGATCAGGAAAGTGTTTCCCATTATAGCCTTAATATTTTGAAACTCTTTTGTCTTTTCATCCTATATGTTTTACAGTTCTAGAAGTCGTGATACGAGAATATCATGCCATAAGCTGATTGAGTCTCATAGCCTATATGTAACAGAATTATAGCGACATTCTTTAAAACAATATTCTACTGCATGAGATGATTAAATGAATAATACAGAGAAGCATCATATGTACCCGGTGTTTTTAACTGGGAGCTTTTAACCGATTACAGATATTTCTTTTTACTCTAAAACAGGTAAAGGATACGTAACTAATACTTACGGTACTTTCTTATCAGCATACCTAACCGCAACCCTGGAACATTTTATATACATTAAACATAAAGGGCGTGTGGAAATAGATTACTTGTTCATACTTTATTATCTTAACGTTTAATCATACACCAGAAACAAAACTATATGTTTATTAAGTAACTTCATACAAATTGTTACCTTTTTATTTGTTTCCTGGCTTAATTAAGCTTATCAATATGTCGAATGCATTTTTCAATATCATTTAATAAGTCTGTAGAGTTATATATTTAAACACAATTTGTATCAATATCGTAAATATCATATCTCAGCATAGTTTGATTTTTAATCAAAAGATATCTCTTGCAAGAAAATACTTAACTACTTAGTGTGGCCATTCACGCATCAGGTTTTATTATTTTCATGCCAATTCCCTTATAAAAGAAAAAGAAACTCCTCGGAAATGCAAAGTGTTTCTCAAAAATGCTTAGGATTGCGAATCAGTATTTTGCTAATGTTCGCCAACAAGTACATTTTACATTCTTACCTAATCATTTCCGCCTGGATTATTAGCCTGTCTGTCTGGGGAATTGGCAAAGTGGGCGGCACAACATGAGCATAACTCATCATTTATCGGAAGTTAATGAGCACTGTCCGAGTCAGTCCTCGAAGGTAATCAATAGCATTAATATTGATACCAATGTTTAGTGTTATACATGCAAATCGAAATTACGATGGCATTTTAATTGATTGCACATTGTAAGTACATGCTTACATCATTATTAAGAAGAACCTGCAAAAATATCTTTTGTGATTTTGACAAAAATGTGAGAATAACTTTAAAAATATCATATATATTATATTCACATTGTAATATGCTACTTAGCGTAAGTAAAATAGAACACAACAGAACCTCGCATAAACCTATGAGAAATCACGAATGCTGCTTGTTGTAAAGTATATCATTACAATATGTTTTTGAATATGCCTGATATCACCATATTTGCTGAAAATATCCAATATTTCTGATAAGGATTTCTTCTACCATTTTCCACAGGAAGACTCCAACAATGTTAATAAGCGCATCCAACAAATCAATGAAAAACATACCTGTTGGCCCCTTAAGCCGACTGACCGTTCCAAGGAGGAAACTGTTGGGTTGGCTCTTTCTGTTAAATGACTCACCATAGTTTTATTCCTGATTTTACATTTGACTTGCATGCGAAAACTTCTGTCTTGTGCCTTTTCAAATTGTTATATATGGTGCAATGCTAATTGGACTTTGCCATACTTTCTTAATGGAAATGATATTTATTGCCGTTTTTATATGGATTAAATGATGGCCTCTTTATATAACTAGGGCCCATAAAGTGAATGAAATGACACTTAAATTAAACATATTGTTTTATAACCACGCACACAATGTAGCCCTCAAATGCACTTAAAGCCAATAATGGTTGTTTAAATTGTTTGATAATATCAGCCTACAACATTCAGTTAGCCTCTCTACAAATGCACAGGCTAAATCCATTAGCAAAGCTAACTGTGTCTCATATAAAATACAATGAATACTCGCTCTGACAAAAATGATTTCGAAAAAACTATGTATTTTGCTACATAAAAACAAGCCGCAGGTATCAGACGTACTTTACTTATATGAATATATACAGATTTAGCGTTTTGAAAGAATCAACAGCCAATCTCATCTTTATTGATGTCTTTATAAAAACCATTAAAGCTCTTCAGATGTTAAGCGTACCGCAAGCATTTAATATTATTTAAATTAAAATGACGTTACAAGACGTCGATAATAAGTATAAATAATACACACGTTAAGTTACACACGACCTGAAGCGTTTGTTTACATACCATGAACTAGACTGTATTAATCGATTAACATATTGGTTTATTGGATTTTGTGTTTAACCCAACACATGGAAGTAGTTTAGGGGGGGGGGGCGGGGGGGGGGGGGCTTGGGGGCTAAAGCGATGTAAGAACTGTAATGCTATATGTGATACGAGTTGTGGCGGGCTCCGACTTCTGTAAGAAGGAGCTATGAATACTCTTAAGCTAATTGCCTAAGGACCCCTTAATAAAACCACGACATATCTCGATCTATAATCGTGATCTGCTGTGTGTCCAAGGTTGTTTGAATTATTGTGTCCTGATATCTCACTTGTGATAGAGTGCGGAATTGCATGCTTCATAATTCTTGCCTTAAGTGTTCTTGTTGTCTCCAGTTTGGACATCATGGAGCATTTATGTTTTCTTCTTTGCCCAGGCAAAACATTTCTTGCGAACTTTAAGACTCTATTAAAGTAGATATTCACTTACTGTTGATATTTTGACAGTTTCCATTACTTACCAGGTCGATGCCATACGATCAGTACTATGCACCAACAGCCATTGCTCTTGTGTATACAGAATATCAACCTCTTGCTCTGAGATGTACAGGTACACTGATTGGATGACATTCTTGATCAATAGTAAAGGAACCATCCAGTGTGTTTCAATTACAGATCGACAAACAGAACACACCGTTTAACTATTATGCTTTTCAAGTTACACTTTAATTTATTCAACAAAATCGAATTTCCCAATTAAAAGCAAACTTTAAAAGTAACCTTGAGCGTGCCTGCACTGTTTAGGAACGTATTTGTGCCAATTATTTCAGTACCTTCCCAATATCAGCGTAGGTGCAATATGTGCAAACCAGCAATTGAACTGTCATTTGTCTTAATATAAAACTGTTGTTCGATGATAAAAATCCTTAAACGCTAACGACAATGCACATTTCAACTTCGATTTATTAGACAATTTTGCATTAAAGAATAAAGGATTCGTATTTTCTATTATCTTTATTGTATTATCACTGTAATTGTATTTAATTCTCCACATTTACACAGTGCAAACTGTGGTGATCATTAAGCACTTCTGCATTTATGATTGTGACTCTGCAGTTGTAAGTTTTGAATAGTGTACAGCTATATTATAATATCAATAAGAAAACACGCTCCTTCTTATACTTTAAATAAACTTGTCCTTGTTGCCATACCAAACAATATATTATACTTTATGTTTAATATGTAGATCAAGGAGAAATAATGTTTATTACGATCAATTTGTAGCTATTCCTAAGAAGTGGCAATGCGATCATGTGTCAGGAGTGCCACAAAAACCCCAAGTTATATCATGAAAGTGACATTTCTGACTTCAACACTAGGTCAAAACATTCATCGAGCTTAAGAGACGCTGCATAACGTACTGGTTTAAGAGAAGCGATACAATGTGATGTGCTTAAGACTATGCATGTAGAGATAAAATAGATAGATCACTTATTGAATACAGTCAGCAATCAAGCCTGTCATAAAGGAACGTAATTTCATCTGAATGTCAATGGCAAGCACAATTCAAACAAATATTTAATAACGTTACTGTAGAAAAAATCGGGGTGGAGGTTATCTGTGTCGGTCAATTATACATCAAATAACAAAAATTCGAAATTCACTTTGTAAGCGGAAATATTCAAACAGACTTTGGGCATATTATATAGGCGTCAGGTTAAGAGAGGTTGAATATCAACGTTTGCCTGATCCTAATTTCCCAAGCGGTCAATAGTATGGTTTGTGTTTTTCTTTGTGTCGTATTCGTTTCTATATAGGCATATGATATCACGACATATAAGTCTAATTTTGTATCGTTTATATCCCTTGAGTACCACAAATCTAACTCCTTGTCGGTCTTAATATTCATAAAATAATGTTACGTGACTGGACATTTATAAAGGGCCAAACCTTAGAATAATAATGTCTTATCATTGCAACTTAGGTTAAGGATGTTTTATTCACTGTAACTCGTCGATTCCGGACGAAATGATAAATTTGACAGCGTTAAAAAATTAAAGTACACAAAGACATTTAAGACTACATACATAAATAACTTTATTCCAGACATATAAAAATCAAACCCCGTTTTAAAGGAGTGCTTCGAAAAGAATGCACCGCAAGTTATATGTTTTGTTGTTAAACCGATTTCAGGAAAAAAGCTGACCCATACTATGTCAAAATTCGTTAAGAAGGGAGCAGACAATTGCAAAGATACAAAAGACTATAAGACCACTTTAAATGTGGATTAATCTTAAAGATACAACGAAATGTTTGGTAACAAAGACAACTTCGTCTGCAGCTAAAATTGTAACAACGTAAAATATCGTTAAGACTTCTGAAGAAACATAGTCTAACCACAGTTATCTGTGATTTTGAGAACTGTCGTGATAATTCTAGTTATTTTGCTTTGTAGTTGCAAACCCGATTAAAAACAATAACCCTACTTATTGGCGCATAAAAAATGAAATTGTGTCCCTGATATGGTGTTCACTTGACGATAAAAAACAAACCTTAGCAACTAACTATAGTCTTGCTGACAGTCACTAAAGAAGAGCATTTCAGATTACCCATAATGGAAAAAGGCATTGACGTTTTATTGTTAAGAAGACTAATTTTACCTAGTTGTTTTAGAGGCAGCACTATAAATCAAGCATTGCATAAAGTCGTTAAATATTTTATGAATTCGATAGTGATGTATAGACACCAGCTTTGCTAACAGCGATATGCGGAATTATTTATTTGGTATTTCGTGTATATCATGTTTCAAAGGTCAAAGGTATGAGCAAAATCAAACATTGATTAAGCATACTTTTGTAGAAATATTGAAATGTGAAAACTAAGCAAACTTTAATATTTGTGTTTAAAAGAATGTGTTTTGACACAGGTTTATGTATACCTCTTACTGAAATGTTGCTCAATGAATGTCACTGAATCATTTGTATTTTTGGTATATTCGCTGGTAACGTTTGAGATTGTGTTCTGCATTTAATATATCTTTTTTAAAAGATAGGCATAAATACGTCATTTGACAAAAGTCACACCTCCTATCAGCATAATATAGAACTAGACCTGATATATAAAATGGTAATTTTCATCTAATGTTTTATACATGTGTATAATGTAAACTCTACATTTAACACAAACAAAATTCCAAACATCTTCAACTCATTTATTTTATTCATGTTATGTTATTGTTTTTTTCTTAACAGCTGGCTTAACGTCAGTATTAAGTAAGAGAAGTCCTGTACAAATTACCACAGATATTTAAATTTATACTACTTCTATGCCAACAGGGTAAAGGTGACAAACATGCACAACAAAAAGACACACAACGAACCCAGCAATAACCGCCTTGGAACGGTCAATCGGCAAAGGACCGACTGTGGTGCTTAAACCTGGTTTGTTGAGCGCTACAACCTCGCACAGCCTAAAGTTTTTTTATTGTACAAGTCCGATACATTCGTGAGTAATTGTCAAATAATTGCTTGTCATTTATTTCCAGTATCAAATAAATAAAAGCCGGTTTAGTTCAGTAACTATTGCGTATATTTTGAACAGGTTACGGTACTTGTTTACATATTTTTCCTCTTAGGTACTACGACGGATGTTTGTAATCTGAAATTGACAAATCCGTATTAAGTGGTTGATTTATAGCCGGGTAATGTGTTTCGCTTTAGACACACTTTGCGACACAATCGTGGTCATTATATCGACGTCCAGCTACTTTTTGTAAATTTCGATCAGAGACGAATGTATGAGTAAAATACCGGTGCACCGAATGTCAACAAGACTTTCTTATTATTAAGTTATTCGCTCTGACGGGTATGTGAGCCCACTCGGTTAAGAGGTTGAGGATTAAGAGAAGTTACTGGTAATTAGCCAAGTTTCACAACGGAGAAAGATTTAGCGATAAATACATTGAATAAACACATACATAACAATTTAAATATGATATAGAATATTTATAAATAATACTCGCAAAAAAACGGTGAATATAATATGATGGAAACCTCTGGCCATTCTAGCTTCCTTATTCGTAGTAATAATTAGTGTCTTATTTCATTAACACCGTAGTAATAATTGAGAGATTTGAATATAACTGAACAAATACGCTGAACGTGTGAACAGATTCCACTCTTTAATCATTCATAAACCAGGATGCTTTCCTTTTAGAGAAACAATGGCAGATATAGCATCTCTTCACTATTGTCGCGTTCCCGAACAGACAGCCCGTATATGACAAAGCAAAGAACAACTAATATACATTTATATACATCTTTGCATCTACAATACACTTCAACTTTCAAGTAACTTTAGTAATGGCATTTACATGGTTCTCGTTTCCATCGTGCTAAGACTCTGCCAAAACAGGCACACCTAGTACCAAATAGTCGTTTCGGGCCATCGAGGACAGCCGTCCGTTATACAGACACCAACATTCAAAGTGAATGCCAAACACGACTTATGTATGCTCCAATGGTCTGAAACAGTATGCCCCAATAGGCTCAAATATACTTAATAAAATAGCTTGCAATTCCTGTCCCCATGGGTGCCAGCGGTATATTTAAACAGACCTTCCATTTTAAAAGATTAAAGTCGTACATTTCAATTGAAATTCCGGTACCGGATACAATGGCTTATCCTGTTAAACAGAAATCGTGCTTAGTTGCCAAATTACGAAATCAAAAGGTTATATCAGAAGTACAAACACTGGCATTCTAAATGATTGTTTGTAACGTAGTTAATTAACTATTTAAAATAAAGTTTCAGTTCGGATTCTGTTGTCTGCAAAATGACACTTCCTCATCTTGGTACCAAGAAAGGGCCCTTCACTAATGATAAACCCATGCACCATATCCTTACTGTTACTATTTTTAGAAGAGAAATCGTACATCAAAACCTATAACATGCTTTGTTCTAAGGTAAAAAAGCA
Organism: Sinonovacula constricta; assembly: GCA_007844125.1. Classification (NCBI taxonomy): domain Eukaryota; kingdom Metazoa; phylum Mollusca; class Bivalvia; order Cardiida; family Solecurtidae; genus Sinonovacula; species Sinonovacula constricta. The sequence goes on along the minus strand of CM017560.1, from coordinate 64,700,144 downwards.
CATTATTGCTTTTACAACAGTACAAGCCTCCTGCGATGCTTATACAACGTTGGGAGAGCGAAAGCTTAATCTGGCTTAACATAAATGCGGTAAGTGTTAGTATAACCTGCAACAGCAGCTGCAACAATAATGCGGCTGTCATACTTGAGCCATAGCTGACTGAGCACTGGAAGCGTGCAGATGTTAAAACAATGGACCCTTAATATACCGACGTTGCTGCAAACCCCATGCTGGACATTGATATAATATCTTATAATTAAGAAAAGGGCCATGACAAATGATATGTTGCTCTCGTTTGTGGCAACCAATTCTCTGACCCTCAAGAGTCCAAAGAAAGCCAGACAACATGTTGCATTAAACAAATTTGTCTTATAATCATTTCTGCAAATAGTTTACAAAGTCAAAGGAGCCGATTTAACAAAACTCTTGCCGATTTCATATTATGTTATATTACACTAGAGTAATACAGATTTTTTTAGTGATGATGTCTCATACTACTATTTCACCTAGTATTGCTGAATTTCGTAAAATCGTATATTCATGTATAATCATGTGATAAAAAGAATCTGACACTCGTCGTAATTTTATACTTTTATAAAACTCGTCCAGGCAAAGTGATAGCTAGTTCTAGTAATGTTACTTTTGCCAATCAGCATCCCCAACAGCACAGCATTTAATTTGATTTTGTGCAAAACAGTTTTTACTGGCATTAAAACAAAATCTACCTCAAAGACCAGAATACTTATTTCTGAACTGGATCAAATGACTTCTCTGCTCTCAAATAAAAAGACATTTTCACAGCCATAGGCAAAACTGCATATATATGTGTGTGCGTGTGTGTGTCTGTACGTGTGTGTGCGTGCGCTCGCGTGTGTGTGTGTGCGTGTATATGTGCGTGCGTACGTGTGTGTCTGTGTCTGTGTGAGGGAAGTGGGGAAATACCCAATATACGAGCAAAGTTGATATTTCTTTTGCCCAGTATGCACCTCTACCTAGGTTAAAAAATCTTACTAATCACTGAATCAAATGACGTATACTGAGCTTAGTTCGTCACTTATCGCATCATTATCATTGTCACCTACCGGAAGTTAAATATGAGTTATAAGCATGCTAGACCCATCAGATTATAGGCACGTAGATAATTGTTTAAATTAGAAATTGATGGATCAATATATTGTCCAGCAAATCACCCAAACGCTCCTCTTTACAAATTTTCTCTTTCAAAAGTACATATTTTAAACGTTCATATTCCTTGTCAGATGACCACCGCTATGACACTGAAAACCCAGACCGAAACTGTTTAAAAAGTTATTAAATACAGTAGCATCAACACTAATTGGATATTAACCTTTACGGCGATTCGGAACTTCCACACGTTAAAATCGGAAATCAACTGCTTATAAATACAAGTCTCAAAGTAATGGATAAGCAGCCCCTTATCTTAAGCTGCTGGTGATAATGCCTCCATCTTGGCCCTAGGTGGCTTCTAGCAGCCATCATATTTGCCATGTACTTTAAACATTAATAAGTTCTATGCAAATGCACGGACAGAAAGTTAGACGTAACGTTAATTTAAAATGCTGAAACTGTATGCCCAAATAGTCAGGCTGTATGGCCTACTAGGCTTAACTAGTAGGCTAAAACTGTCTGAAACAGTTTGCCTAACTAGGCCAAACCAGTGCCATATATGCTCAAATAGTTTGAAACTGTATTCCCAACTAGGCTAAAATTGTATGCCAAATGTTATGTTGCTATGCGGGTTTGAATGTGTGTGTGCGTGCGAACGTGCGTGCGTGTGTGCGTGCGTGCGCGCGCGCGCGCGCGTGCGTGTGTGTGTGTGTGTGTGTGTGTGTGTGTGTGTGTGTGTGTGTGTGTGTGTGTGTGTGTGTGTGTGTGTGTAAAAGACCTTTTGACTGCATACATGTACTGGGATGATTTATGGAGGCAACTTTTTGTTTGTTTCAATTTTCCTTCTAAATACATTGGTATAAGCTTGAAAGTTTTTTTCATTCTTCATCAACAATCTTAAGTTTTTAATCATCTTCCGTTCCATTAATAGTAAAAGATTTAAATTGTACATGTTTTGTGTAGTTTCACTTTTGAACCCTTCAAGAACTATTTAAAGATGTAACTCAGAAATGTAAGTACTAATAGACATTTTTGACATTTTTTATATATTTTTGTCTTGGACCATTTCCAAATGTTTTTTCAACAAACGCATATCGGTAGAAGAATCGCTAGGACAATGGTTATTACAACTTTTAAATAAATGCTCGTGACATTTTCTTTGACTTTTGTTTACTAATGTGTTTTTACACAAAGAAACTCCAGGGCATTAGACTTACGAATAAAGTCTTTAAAACTGTTGCCATTAGCAACGTTCGAACTCTACAATGATATTATTTGTTACAACATATTTAGATTACGTCGAATTACTAATCTTTGTCAACAAATATGGTATTTGTATAAGAATATCGCCTGCAAACATTTGGTTAATTTCAATTATATGTATTGCTTAGGAAAACGTAAACATCGTTTACGTTTATTTTATTTATTTTTTCTATTCAAAGGTGCCACGTGTATTTTTAGATTACTTGAAAACATTGTTTAATATAATCATGAAGATTTTTAAGCATGTTTATGTTTTCACTGTAAAATACATGACGTCTCACAATATTCAATGTACCACGGGAATAAGTTATAAGGATAAGTTATGTAGACATGACTTTTTTAAATGTGGTCCTACAGTATGTTTACTCGCTTCGAATGTAGAGACTCCGCATAATTTGAAACTCTGCAGGGCAACTTATTCCGATTAATTCGTGAATATATTATTTGTATATTTAGGGCGTAGTTCCATTATAGCCTAATGGATACTAACACCAGTGTATAATTCATGTCTGGAAATGTCACCAAGCAACAATCCAATAAGAGAAAGAGGAAAGAAAGGAAAGTAAGCATTGAGGATGGGTATTCTAGTTGCATATATTATTTAACCATAAAGACCAGAGAGAAAAAAAACGGCTGGGTGACTTTACGCAAGTTGTAATCAGTTATAATTTACACAAAATCCAGGTAAACCGAACCGATTTTCGGACTGGTTTATTGCACATCTAAAGACAAAGTCAAATACTACTTGATATATGAACGATGTATAAACAAGATCTCATGCTCGTAAGTAGCTAACCATCTGGCATAGGAACATATAAGAGTCACTTTTGGTATTATTCATTAAAACGTAGTGAACAGATTACACGTTTATACAATTAGAAAAACCAGCGTGTAAATGTACTTATTTTCAAATTGCGGAAAAAAATCTAATACTGAGGATAAATTATTCTACGCGTTAACGGTAAGACTCCTTGACATATAATTGTCTATATATGTTGTTATTGATGCTTTTTTTTTCTATTTGAGAGGTCATATGTGTTGCTATTGAGGATATTATTGTATATATATATATATATATATTATATCTGTATATATTAATATATATATTTAACAAATAATACATGGCCTTGAGGGCAATATGCAAGTTCACGGACTGGTTGGTGAGACCGAGGAAGGAATATAGCCCGAAGTCATGTTATATCATACCGAATTTTAATCCCTTTATCCCTTTTGTTGCTTTCGTTTTTAGTATAATTTGCTTTCAAATAATAATTGTATGTGTTCAGTGTGTGAAATATCTCAAACCATAGTCGTTTTTTTTCAAGCGATGCAGCCAAAAATCATGCTCTTCTTTTAATATCCCATTTTTGTTAATCAAATTAAAAAGTAAATGTTTCTGGACAAAAGACCTGGACTTTAAGAATTTTGTTCGTGTAGGTTTCAAAGGAAGAATCGTGGCCTTTTTCTGCTAGATATGTTCGGAAGAGCTTCAGTTTTGTCGCGGTTTTGATGTTTTTTGAATTCTTAGATTCGCTGAGTTAAACTAAATCTGTCTCCGATCAAGAGGCGAATCGCTTAGCTATTTTGAATGTTTAACAATATCGTCTGTTCGTGTTGTCGTAAAATTTGCACGTCGTGAAAGCCGTGTTTAAACAGTCAAACAAACTGGATGACGTCATAAACAGTCTGTATAAGAATTATGGACTGGGTAGCCGGTCTCTATGCGATTTATGGACTGGATGACGTCATATTAAATATAGAAGGGCGTATGCAAATTGGTTATAACATATGTTGTTATTGGGGTCATTATTAGATAACGTGTATTGATTTTGAGTACGTGTAGTTATTTCAATTCACGTTTAGTCATTTACTCCATACCGTGCGAAAATGAAACACGAACGAAGCGTTTTATAACATGTATTCAGTTCAACGCGTGATTTTTGTTTTGAAAAGAAAAAAATATATAATTATAATTCACAACATCTTGTTTAATACATTGTTCACTTCTATATGCAAAAAGCTTTTGAATTTTGCTAATCTACTCAATCATGTTTGTAACTTGTTCAATCCTTTTACATTTAAGAATGTTTGGATATGAGATACCTATGGATGGAGCATGCCTATCTGTCTATTTACTTTGCAATTGATAGCGCACCCGCTATGGTAGCTATGGTATTCAGTTGCGGTCATCAACGATATTTACCATAATACACACAAGTGAATATATATTTTATGACTTTCTTATGTGGAGATCCTATACTTCTATACAATACTGAGTTATGACTCTAACTCTTATTTATGACACACGTTATCTAGCTTGGTAGAATATATTTACCACAGTGCTGATGTTTTCAATAGGTAAAAAAGAAAAGGTCTTCAAGCCTTACTGTCTTATGATCAGGGTAGACAATGAAGCCGGATTCTGTTTGTTTGTGGGATTATAAGCACGTTATTACACTAACAAAAGTTATTTATTTATGATCCAATTTATTATCTGTATTGTTTAGTAAAAAAAATGCAACAAAGTACGAAAAGGCGTATACATAAATAGTTAAAGCTTTTGTATTTGTTTTATTCGGACATGTAACTAGATTTCATGCTTCCTAACGTCATAATTGTCAACCATGTTTGTATTTAAAAATTCATTGAAGATGAACGTATCCAACTGATTAAACTTATCAGTCCTAAATGCCAGAAAGCAACACTGCAATATAAGTTACAGCGTCATAATTCATGTCATTTGTAAACAATTATGTGAAATACAATGTAGAGATGGTTACAAAAATGGAACTGAACAGACAAATCAAATCAATCTTCTTCTTTTTGCCTACACTTGATTTTTGTCTGTTATATTACTTAAGACAAAAGAGTATATAGTTTAAGTCAAAATCACAAATGTCAACATTTAACAACAATGCTTAAGCTGAACTTTCTTGGGGACCGTCACGGGAACAGGACACTTTGTGTATGTATGTTTGTGTATGTGTGCCTGCGTGTGCGATTGTGCGTGCGTGTGTATGTGTGTGCGTAATGGGGGGGCGGGGGGGGGTCGTGTGTGGGTAAATATAAAATTGATCAGGCCTTCATCAAAGAGCTGTTTGTCACACGACGTCTTTAGTAAGTAGCATTCTCTTGCAACTGGAATCGAGGCTTTAGACTTATAATCATTAAAGTCATCAAAACAACGTTAAAGATATAACATGTCCATGGTTTTGTCCATGGCTTTGTGAAACCATTTGCAAGTTGAAAACCCAAGACAAAACAAAACAACATAGATCAGTTAACGTTGCAAAGGTATGTGAATCAGTAATGTATCTGTCATGGTGTACTTCTTCCTTATAACTCTCTGCAGTACATAAGGCAAACGTTAACATCTCGATCAAGCTCCTGTATTATAGATCAAGATAGCCACATCTGAAGCGCACACGTCATGCCAATAAAGTTAAGTATATTCACTTGTAAGAGATTGTAGCACATAACGTTAATCATCCACCTTTGTCAGTTGAGATTGAAAGCTATGAACTTTTAAAATGGGGCATTATTATTATCTACATCATAAAAACGAACCTAGTTACAAACATCTCCATTCGCCATAATAAGAAATAATCTTTCTTCATACAGTGTCTTTAATATCAGCTGATTATGTGACCGTTATATGTCACGCAATAAAACTACTGTTTTAGAGTTTAAATAAAATGTTAAGGATGTGTAATGTATCAACCTCATTCGTGGCACGCCATGCTTTTAAAGCATTAATAAAGATGCGAACGGTTTCAAAAGGGATTTTCGTAAAGATTACCATGTGTATTATTTCTATATAAAGGCAGTCCTTTGTCGTATTCCTTATTGTATTATATCAGGATCATTTACAAGAATGCATTAGGAAGACTGTACAGAAGCCTGTATACCTTCTCTGGATATCAATTCCTTTAAATTAAATTAATTAATTTAGGTATTAGGCTATGTTATTTATAAATGCTACTAAAACATAATATTCAGACACAATACGCAAGAGACCTCCTTGCACTACGTAAAACAATTAGAGAAAAAATGAATTGGATGAGAAAAACTATAAAATTCTACAGTTCTTCTTTAATATCTCATTTACACGGAAATGTGACACACAAAAGTGCTTAATCGAGACTGTTATCTAGCAGGAATTTTGGAGGAAGACGATTTTATTTTACAATGGACATCATTATTTTCCTTCTGAAACATGTAGTTTCAGTAACAGTTCGATCAAATTTGCCTGTGTTTTGCACTTTTAATTTAATAAAATCAATCTCTTCATTTAATATTTTTGTAATTAAGTCATGATAATATCTTATTATAAAGACACTTACCTTCAACAATTTAAAAAGTATATGAAGAAAGAAAAAAGGTTGCACTTAACAAAAAGAGATTCAGTGAGATTTCAACCATGAACAAAATAAATATTACAAAATGGCGCACTTATAATTTCAAAGACGATAAAATATAGCAGAGAGTAGATAATTTTGCCTGCAGGAAACAGTGACCTGAAGGAAACAATGTTTTTTGGGGGGCCAATGGCGCTGGGTCCTCCTTCCAGTACATTATAGTTTACAGTGCATATAGTGTTCAGTGTAGCAACATTCGTTTACAAAAATAATCTCTTCCTATGTAAGCCGTTAAAAGAGACAGAAGACATGCAAAGGCGATGATTTTCTATGGCTTCATTTGGGAAGAGCTTTAATGAAGATAGATATGTCTGAAATTGGATTTACACAATGGACCATGTTTTATAAATGTACTTATATCCACCCCACTCTATGAGTAGGAGAGTATGAGAGTATGAGAGTATGAGAATTTCAAAAATACAATCGGGTTAAATTGATTTATATGTATATTATTCTAAAACAATATATAAATTGACTTCATGTCTACTTTTTTTTAAAAAGATCAATAATAAGCTGTCATTATGAGTTTCAGACTGGAAGATCGCACAATGTTGTAACGATTGAACGAAACGACTATTTAAAATAGTCTTACAGTCATTGCAGTTGTATCGTACATAAAAAATAATTTAGAAATTTTAGATACTGTTATCAAACACTCACACACATTTGTTGTCAAACGTCAACTTGAGTTACCAACTGTGTAACAATAACAAACGATAAAGCATTAGAACTATTTCTTACATGTACTCGCAATCAATCAAGGCTTCTTACATTGTTTCTTTCTATTTGAATTAATTTTATCAATTATCTATCAATATAAATATTGAAGAACTGTCTCAGCAAGAAAGAATTGTGTAAATCAAAGTCAAACTCAAAATTTTCATGTAAAAAGTCATCTTAGGCCTAAACCATGTAGTACTACTATATTATGGACATTTTATAGCATGAATTTGCTAACTGTAAATATGTTAGCATAATATTTAAAGATGTTGGCGAGAGTTAAAATGGTGACAACAATTTCAATCCACTTTGGTGTTGATGCCCAAATACCAGCGACAGTGAAAATGAACACCCATGATAACCCATACTTTTTAAAACATCTATTTTGAATAAATGTTTTAAAATGTATTGGTTATCATGGGTGTTTATTGATAATTTTAATTATCAACGGTTGATGTGTTACACATTTTGTAAGAATTTCTCTTCTAGAAAATATTGTATCATAGGTCTTTGACTTAATTCTTAGTCCTTATATGTTGCAGGTAATTTTACAGGCTATATGATCACCCTTTAAAAATCATTGGTCATGGCTTCGCCGTTGCGTTCAGTTGGCGTGCAGAAACTTTAAACGTTATATCTTATAAGTGCATAGATTGAACTTGAGTTGTACATGACTTCCTAGATTGTATAAGCAGAATATTGTGAGTGCTGTGAAGCTTTCTTTATGCTTCCAAGCAATTACATGGTCTGGCGCTATACCCAGCTTTAATGTCAAATATTCTTACCATAAAAGTAGGTTATTTTCGAATATGCACAAATTTGTTACATTGTAACATTCCATTTACTAAACATTTAATCAATAGTATGCTCTATTAAACATGTACTTGAAAGTCGTTTAGTTACTGACTTAATACTTGTTCAAACGATGCGCTTTGAAAGAAATATATTTCTTTTTGATACCCTGCCTGGTATACCTAAAACTGTTTCCTATTGCATATAGCAACATATTACAAAAATCTATGGTGTTGTTAAGAGCACATGCACAAGTAAATACAAAACCAGGTAAGATCGCAGTTGCTAACAATTGACTGATATTCCAACATTAGACCAAACGATCATCTAACTGACAAAAGTTTGTATTTGAGTCTCACTGATGTAATGGCGAAATATATTTATCTAAGATTTAACAAAGACAAAGTATAACGAACAAATGTACAAGATCATATCCCTAAGTGTCAGATGTCTTTACAGTAAATAAACATAAACGTAATGAATCAAATACACTTTCTTACACGTAGCGCACAATATTCTTCTCCCTTATTTTGCCATTGCATTTTCTTTATGTGGCTAACGATACCAAAGTTTGTGCGTCTATTGTCTCCAAGAATAAGAAATGTCATATCATCTTACTATTTCAACAGGTCTATAGCATTGACATATAATGTAAGATTATTTGGTACCATGTTTCATTCTAACATTTATATGAGTCTTGTCTGAAATTATCTATATTATTTCATTATTTTTTCCAAATATGTACGCCAGTGGCATTTTCAAACAAACAAAACTAAAGGAAATTAATTGAAAGCAAAACGGTATTACATTGCGCATGGTGGAATGTGCAATGTTCTCTTGTTTGAAAAAAACTAATTGCTTTTTTTTGTTTTCGATGCCTTTCTTACTTTAAATGAAAACACATAGTCTGTACGTTCTTAAATATAGTAGCAAAATAATGCTATACATTGTAAAACACCTGTGTTGTTGTTGGGTTGTTTCGTTGGGTGTCTTTTCGATTGTTTAAAAAAAGTCTAAGTTGACAAAGAAATTCCTACACCATAAATGAAAAATGAACGTCTAATCCAACATTTTTTCTTCAAAGATATTGATTCATCATTCACTCAAATCAGTTGTCCTGACATGTATCAAAATTCTTTGTTTAAAACCCATTGTCCACCAAAATGTCCTTCCTACTAGAAAAAAAAAAACACATTTATTTACTTTTGTATTTCAATTCTTGAAGAATTAAGGAATTAAAATTGGAAAATTCAACATCGAATGTGGGCGTTTAACAAAGATAGTGTTAACATTGTATGATATACAAGTCGATTTTTTATTATGATATCTCAAAACACGCTCTCGGTCAGCAGATTAATCTTCTAATTAAAGATAAACATTTTACATCCAAACATCTGTCTTGACAGAGTCTTTTGAGTTATGAATTTCTTCTGTGTTTTGTGTTAGTGTTTGTGTGTGTGTGTGTTTGTGTGCATACGTGCGTGCGTGCGTACGTGCTGTGTGTGTGTGTGTGTTTGTGTTTGTGTGTGTGTGTGTGTGTGTGTGTGTGTGTGTGTGTGTGTGTGTGTGTGTGTGTGTGTGTGTGTGTGTGTGTGTGTGTGTGTGTGTGTGTGTGTTTTCTCACAAGATTCGGTGGATAAAAATAAATCCAGAAGAACCATGTCTGTTTTTATAAAAATAAGCAAGGTCGAGGTTAATAGATGTGTGCTTTATTTAAGGTATAAAGGCATTTATTTTATGAAATCACATTACATTGTTCCTTATTATGCTTTTTATCATTTTTGTCAATTACCTGCAATTAACATATTTGCCCTACATTAACACAATGATATTGTGCTATATTGCTTTTTCCAACACACTCAATAATAAATTTACTATATATGAATAGAAGGATTGTACCGTGTATTATTTTCTTGTATATACACAGTGAAACCGATGGCGGAACCCATTTTAGAATTACAAGTCATACGCAAACCTGGTTGAATTAATTTTAATGTGGTGCATTTGAACTCAGTATATAAATCTATAATACCTTATGCTTAGTCCTTTAAACTAAAGTGGTAGTTTATTTCCGAATGTATTTCGTCTCAAAAATAAATATGACGTCATTGATTAAGGGAAGACAATGGAATTGAGATTAGCAATAAACCGACATCTTTCATTAAGTATTTGTAACTTATTGCAGTATATTACATTTGTTTAGGTGTTATGTTATACATCACTCGGGCCAATGACCTAAATAATTTGATAAATGTGCGTCTGACTGCAGCATCGTTTATTTTTATCCGATATATCATGAAACCCAAATCCAAGGCCTGGTTAAGTTTACCGTAGTAATATATCTACTATTAACAAACAAAACAAACTGCGGCGAGACATCAAGTCCCGTCAAATTGAATTAACTTGCAGGAAGCACCAATATAAGTAGTAAATAAAACAAAAAATTTAATCATTTGCTAGAGTTAAACATTTGCCGCTTTGTGTAATTTGTCTTGTTTAGTGTTTTTCTTTTAAAGAAAATGTAATATAATAAGAATCAATATAGATGATGCATTTTGTGCAGACACTGAAATAACTGATGTTAACGCAAAAGAGATCTATAGGGGCATTGTCGCTTTAGGATCTGTGAAGTTTGCTTTACAATTGTTGACAGGTTCTAAAATTAGTTTCGTTACAGTCCTTCATTTATGAAAATCCCCTTAGTGTTACTATACATTTAAATGTTTCAAATGGCGTTCTTTGGTTTTTGTTTTTACAGCTAATTATAACTCGAAACAATGTATGTGTCATATGAATACACAATCCATTATATGTTCTTAATAAAAGCAATCTAGCAAAAGAGATGATACAACTACTTTTCGGGCAATTTTAGACTTCATTTCCCCGTAAATAGAACTACTGAAATTTCGTTTGTGTGTGTTATGTGACATCAGCAATACCTCATAAACCATTGAACTATCCATGCAAATTGCACCTGCCTAGCAAAGTCTGCTTCCTTTTATTCGCAGGAAATGTGAGTTAGCTCATGTTGTTTTCGTAGGCGGTCCAAAGTCTGTTATTATAGCAGCTGCCAACAGTCATAACTATCAGAGACAGAGATGGGACCCGTGGGGGTTTGTTTTTAATTTATGCATTCACTGACCATGAATCACATTGAAGAATGGTGGGTCTCATTATTTTCTGCATGTCTGAAGTTTAAACAAAGCTTACCTGAAAGTGTTTTAAAATGTTACCTTATTTAAAGTTCATGACTTAAGGCTTATTAAAACTTAATTAGTCTTCACTCTGTTTGATGTCTTGGGCAAATGATGTTTCGTGCACTTTACAATATCTACTTCAGCTAGCAGGCGGTTGATCGATGGCTGCTAAAAGGCATATAATTTTAACAACAGAAGTGGATTATGAATTAAGAGAATCTTAAACGTTTGTCACTCATCTTGTATTTAAAAGACAAGTCCATTTTGTCTGTCTATGTATTTCCCCCTTTTTTATTCTTAAGAAAAAAACTCCTTTACTACCTTATTTAATGGCATCTTGGGATTTTATAACTGAAATTTATGAAAACTTATATTTCCATTCAATGTTATGTGTATTATTTGTGTATAAGTTATTGTATTATTTGTTTCAAAGAAAAGATACAATAGTATGGACGTCAAACAAAAGAGTGTTTGAAATTAGGACGACTCCAACTAAACTTTAAAGATTTTAGGATACAATATAAGTGGAAAATTACGTATTTTTATGAACAATCAGTAGAGCTTAATTTGATAGTATATGTTATGTTATTTTTAATTGGTTAATTACATCAGCTGTAGAGATGCGCGTGGTATTTCAGTTCCTGAGATGTATTTTAAGTTTAATTTAAAGACTTAGCATGTCTTCATCTATATACATGACACACTATGCAAAAATGATTAAATGAAGTATTTGGCATGAAAGTCAGCTTGCCAGCTTGCAGGTAAATGTACGTCAACAGGTCAATCTTTCTTCAATATATTGAACTGAAATACACGTAGTTGTGGTACCGTTGTATATGCTCCTTTCATTATCTTAATTTAAAACGGAACATCCTCAAAGCATATTCGTATATTAAATATCCGCTTTGTCAAATGATACCTTTTTCTCTGCCATGAGAGAACAGTGTAACAGAATAACAAAAGCGAGCGCAACGAGAACATAAAGAGCTTAAAACAAAGAAAACGCCTCATGCCAAGCAAATAATGATTACCAAAGCAATCTTGCAGCGGATATTTAGATGGACAGAACGCAGTCAACGTATGACTTACATGATCAGGCAACAAACTCAATTTAAATCAAGGAAAGACCAGAACCTTACCTAGAATAAATCATGCTTCAAGATCAAGTTACATTATACCATCTTTCAGAGTACTATAACACTTATTCATTCCGCATAGAAAGAAGTCATTGGTGAAAGACATGTACAGCTGGTATAGTCTTAACGTTATTAAATGAAACTGTTATTTTTCCTCAACAGTAGCGTGCAATATGATCACAATTATGTTTATCCAAATAACCACCTGTCTAACTCCAAATAAACTTCAATTTAATTGTTTCTTAGGTCAGATATAATACGTGCACAGCTCATTAATTGAACATGTGGCAAACAATCACTGACCAGACATTTAAAACCACAGTTTAAGTAGCAACGTGATAAATACTACTAAAACGTATTTTTGCCATGGACATGGACATTAAATGATTGAATAAGAAATACTTGAGCAAGTATTTTGCCACTCTCTTAAAGTTTTGCAACTTAACAAAAGACGATAATGCCATAATATCAGTTCGGAATATAGCCATACTACCTGCATTTATAAATGACAAACGTTCCTAATAAGGTACCATCGCTATCATTTATTGAATTATAAAGAAACGGTATAGAAGATACATTAAGACGTCTCGTGTAATTATGTTCTATACATTTCCATAAGTCTAAGGTATGAGAAATTCTAGATTATGGTTTAGTTTGTCCTTAAAAACGTAGACAATGACCTTCTGTAGGACCCCGCCCCTGTAAGAGGAGCTCATACTGGGAGATCCCAGTTACAAGGATTATACATCGATCAGTATGTGCTCTGTAGAATATCGGGATGCCACGATAGGGAAGCTCATTTAGTCGCACTTCACACTTGATGCACACACATGTACATGTAGGTAAAGTGCACTGCCATTGGTCAGCAAAGCTCTAATCTGTCCCTTTCTCCAAGACTGATGCTGTCGCTTATGGATAGACGAACATATTTGCTGCTGATCTCACCCAACAATTCAAAGTCCGACTAAAATGAGATACAACTCCATGGTTCTACATGTAACAACAATGTCTGTGAGGTTTAAAACGCATCTTTAGCAATATAATATCCTGCAAAATTTCGGCTTTTATGTAGCTTTTTTTAAATTGTGTACTTGTAGATAGATATTTCGGTAGGTACTCCTCAATTTATTGCAAAATTATGTTATGCATTAAGCCAATAATATTTTAAATATTCTTACACATTCGAATATTGTTGATTTTTTTTAAATAACTATCAGATGCTATATCAGATTGTCGTTGAACGAGGAAATGTTGTTTGAAACTCCGGCAATGGTTGACAGATTTTCAGAATACAATTGCGTGTAATAAGCCAATGCATTTAAAGATCATGACATGTGAATGTTATTGCTGACTTAGCTATAAATATTAGTTATTTAAGCATGTCTAAATGAAGAGATAAACCAGAAAACATACTTAACGTTATATGCTACGCATGAACACATCAGTTACTTACTACATATATATATATATATATATATTTAGTGGCATAATATATACATACATATATATATATATATATACATGTGTGTGTGTGTGTGTGTGTGTGTGTGTGTGTGTGTGTGTGTGTGTGTGTGTGTGTGTGTGTGTGTGTGTGTGTGTGTGTGTGTGTGTGTGTGTGTGTGTGTGTGTGTGATAATTCGCGAATATTAGTCATGAAAAGGAATCTAGATAGATAGATGGATGGATGGATGGCTGGATGGGTGGGTGGATGGATGGCTGGATGGCTGGATGGCTGGATGGGTGGGTGGGTGAATGGATGGATGGCTGGCTGGCTGGATGACTGGATGGATGGATGGGTGGGTGGATGGATGGATGGCTGGATGGGTGGGTGGGTGGATTGATGGATGGCTGGATGGATCGGTGGGTGGATGGATGGATGAATGGATGGATGGGTGGATGGATTGATGGATGGATGGATGGATGGGTGGATGGATGGATAGATGGGTGGGTGGATGGATGGATGGATGGGTGGGTGGGTGGGTGTATGGATGGATGGATGGATGGATGGATGGGTGGGTGGGTGGATCGATCGATGGATGGATGGATGGATGGATGGATGGATGGATAGATAGATAGATAGATAGATAGATAGATAGATAGATAGATAGATAGATAGATAGATAGATAGATAGATAGATAGATAGATAGATAGATAGATAGATAGATAGATAGGTAGGTAGGTAGGTAGGTAGGTAGGTAGGTAGGTAGGTAGGTAGGTAGGTAGGTAGGTAGGTAGGTAGGTAGGTAGGTAGGTAGGTAGGTAGGTAGGTAGGTAGGTAGGTAGGTAGGTAGGTAGGTAGGTAGGTAGGTAGGTAGGTAGGTAGGTAGGTAGGTAGGTAGGTAGGTAGGTAGGTAGGTAGGTAGGTAGGTAGGTAGGTAGGTAGGTAGGTAGGTAGGTTGGTAGGTAGGTAGGTCGGTCGGTCGGTAGGTAGGTCGGTCGGTCGGTCGGTCGGTCTGTAGGTAGGTAGGTAGGTAGGTAGGTAGGTAGGTAGATAGATAGATAGATAGATAGATAGATAGATAGATAGATAGATAGATAGATAGATAGATAGATAGATAGATAGATAGATAGATAGATAGATAGATAGATAGATAGATAGATTTACGCAATTAAGTATAATGAAGTATTAATGCAGTAAGAGTCCTGTAGAATTTCCCTTAGATATACTCTGTGTTCTGTCAGCAAATTAAATATCCCATTTCAGCGATGCCTGCAAGCGATGCTTTGAGGAGAGCAGCAATCATCAATTACATTGAAAACTTTTATGGATATCCATTTCATAGAACATATACCATTACTCTACATCATGTTATGATTTCTAATTTATTGATTAAATATTCATGTCAGTTTTAATATTTGATTGTTAGGTTAAAAACGAAAAATCATATCGTATATTAGAAACGTGATATTGTAGAAATAGGGACGATGTGCTAAATGAAATATATGGAACGCCTTTACTTTCTTCGGATACGCTTTTGATTTACACGCAGTACATCTTTTAATATGTGTGGTAGAAACTTTATATCATTTGGTTCATACGTCATTACGTTCAATGCTCGTTGCATTCCACATGACAGTAGTTTCTCTATATGCTTTACACATGTTATAATATGCAGTACATGCTTAGATATATTCTATCGAAAATGAAAATGGTCGTATGGTTTTCAAATACGCTTTTGAATTACATGCAGTACGTTGTTTTGTTAATGTTGTAGAAACTTAATATGATGTTGCACATGTCTCATTATGCACAATGCATGTTTCATTTCATGTGGACGTGCTTTTTGTGTATTTGGTGTACTGATGTTATAATTTGTTGATAAATGTGATAGAAAATTAATATTATGTCATGTTCTTGTCAAATGTTGTAAAGTAACATAAAAAACAGCGTGATGCAAACTAAGTATTGAAAAGTACATTGACAAATATATTAACACGAAATATTATCTTATATGGTGGTTTGAAGTTTATATTTAGTCAATAATGTCAATAATGCAGTCGTACAAATTACATAATTTAAAAAGTAACAACAAACTAATTTGATTTGGTGGGCAACCACCGAGCTTTTACATACGAATAATATTACATATTATGTAAGACAAAGTCCTATGAACATTGCAACATATACAAAAATTGAAAAGACACAGGACCAAGGTATCCACAAGCACGCCAAATGTAAATGTGTGAACAAATCTGTGATGAGTCATTTAACAATAAGAGCAAACCCGACAGTTACTGCCTTGGAACTGTACAACTGACACGATATGCGGTGGACTTTTAATGTGATGATGGTGCTTCTTCAGCACATTCCGGAACAATACGCCTTTAAACGAACGGGGTTGAAGAATTTTACCGCCTATATCAATGCAGCGCATGTCCAATTCATATCACGTGACCAACATGTCTGATCATAGTTTGAACTCCGCGCGAAAGCAAATTGGTCTGGGAACTCTTTATCAAACGTTCCAAGATAACAAACTAGAACACTCTATGATCAAATTATTAAGTGACACCGATCTTAGTGCCTTGGAAGTAAGTACTATTGGGGACCGCATCCGGCTGCTTAATGTAACAAAACCACAACGTTATATACGAAAACCACTGCACCATACATAAAAAACACGCCACCATTTATCAATTTAGCACCTTATAGGAAACAATGCCAACATATTTCAAAACCACAACATCATGAACAGAAAACACAACAACGTTTATGTAACCACAACGATATATTTTAAAACCACAGCTTTATCTATAAAAACAACTTTAAAAGATATTAAAATCGCAGCAACATTCATCAAACCAACACCACTATAGATCAAAACCACAACATTATATTGATTTTTTTTTCGTCCATACCTAAACATGCGCTGCATATAATAACACTTGAACAGAAACTGTTACCACAAAGAATGCAACGTGCACTGAATATAATGACGTATGTACCGTATCATATAGAGTTTCTACAACACATATCTAAAAATGCACTGCGTGTAACACAAAAACTTATCCAAAGACAGTAACGGCGTTCCATAGAAATACCTAAATTACTCATTGCAATGCTATTTTTATCAATTGCGTTCACATGAAAATTTGCAGATTGGATCGATACAGTACAATCAGCATATTTTATTTTTCCTCCATAGATTGTACCGTTTTTCTATGCATAAATACATCCTTCTAAGGATCAGGAAACATAAGACATTTTCCTTGTCGAAAAAAGAAACATATCAAGAGCATAGGCACTTCCCAATCCCTTTTTCTGAGAAAAGATTAATGTCTTGAGGGTTCATTTCGGGGTCTTTCTACAGACAGGCACGCTATTGGCGAAGTAACTTCATACAAACTCAAAGACTTTATCCCAAAGTTCTCTTGCTTTGGAAACCTTATTTCTTGAAAAAGGTTTTACTTTTTTTATTTGCCGTTGCTTTTTCTTAGCTTTTCACTTCGCTTCTTTGTGGTCAATGTGGCTATTCAAAATGCTAATTTCTATAAATATGTATTTTGTATGACAATATATTAAAATTAACAAAATCGAATGGAAGTGGAAGGTTGTACTTTTTCTTTTGCTTCAGTTCCCTTTTTACGAATATAAATGCAAACGTACTGGATGCTATTATGATTAATTAAGCACTCTCAAATAATTAAACAGACACAGGTTCAATGTTTGCATACAGAGTTATTTCACTGTTTTCACACAAAAATGATTGGTATGTAGCTTTGGGCATTTTCAGTTTAAAAGATTCTTTAAAAATACGCATAGCTTTAGAATAATGTCAGCTGAAGATATTAATGAGACATTTATCATAAAAGATAAAGTTCAAAAATTAAAATGAGTGTTGGTTGTTAATGTGTTAGTTTTGCTGTATGTTAATGAATTGGGAAGGTCAAGGTCACAACTTTGGTATCTGCATAGGTCTTGTACCATTAACATATATGGGAACTTTCTATTTTTATGTTAAGACCGCCATTGCGGCGAGTATAACATGGCTTTTGCACGTTTTCTGCCATGTTCTTTGACATTTGTACATGTCTAAGAGGTTTTTGCGTTTACCACAACACATTTTAATCAAATCCAAGTATTTTGTCTGTGAAACATTAAACTTATTTGACTTTTATATAATTATAATTTAATGAACAAATGAAACTGTTATAAGATAACGTAATAAGTCTGATGAAAGTATTTGTATACTTCATCATATGGTTGCTTACAATCCTGAGTGGTGACGTGGACGTTTACTTAATGGCGTCTTAGTTTTCAACATTTTAACATAAGTTTTTGCAAGTACACAATATTTGGTGTTATAGTTTTGTTTATATATAAACAATAAAACTTCAACAATATGAAACTTATTTGTTGGACGGAACTTGCCTGTTTTCACTAAAAGGAACTATTCTAAGTTTGCTCGTATTACTGATTATATTTTAACGTGCTAGAAAATATAATAAACATCATGCTAGAAAATATAATAAACATCGTGCTAGAAAATATAATAAACAACAAGATATAATATATCATCCAAAATAAATTCTCTGAAGCTGAATCTAGGACAACAATAATTCGATCAACTGTTATAAAGCTTCCCTTTGTCATTCTTATCCTATAAGGCTAAGATGTTGTATAATATATTGTCTATGTAGATTAACAACAAATATAAAGTAGAAGGCAATGTACTTTACTCACATATGATAAAGAGTAGATACAGGCTGCACACAATATTCACTTGCATAGAGATGCAGGCGTTATGTTGAAGTACTTTTCAATTGTTTCAAGTTTGTTTTCATTTACTTATTTTTGTCTTAAGTTAATGAATAAATAGTTTGGTAAACAATAAACGACTCTTTCAGATTCTGGGTTTTGATTTTTATTGGAACAGCGCTAGAAACTATTTACATTATTAAAGAAACCAGATAGCCAAGTGACGAGAATGTTGTGTAATAGAGCTAGAATACAAGTGCATATAAGAAGTATGTTGTTAACCTCATGATAGTATTGCAATCAGAGACAACAGAAGTAACACTTTGATAATATATACAGGCATAATAGATAATCAATATAGTGGTTCGGTTATTTATCTTCACTGATACATTCATTGCATAGCAGACAATAAAGTGACGCTTTCTAAAAGAAACCAGTACATAATTCCATAGTCTATGGATTAAATCTGTTCTTTATCTTTAATCACATCAATGAAAGGGCTCTTAAAGTTTCTGGACTAGATTGTATTGGCTTTAAGAAAACACATCAACAAATGCGTGTATCATTTCATTTGGGTATTTAATATCACTTAAATGAAGTGTGTGTTAACGTTATTTTAACAAACGATATGTATGTCAGTTATATGTTGCTTATATGGACGGAAGCTGTAACTGTTTCTAAATCAAACATAGGAAAAGGTTTACTTGTGTTACTATTTAAATTCATGAAACATACCACAATATAAGAAAGTGTTCATCATTAAGTTGCCGAAATATCTTATGCAGTTTTAAAGTTCAGTATGGTCTTAAAGTGTTATTAGCAATATTACATTGATTTACCTATTGTTTTGTTTGTATTGCTATGATCTAAACTATATCTCTCTATAATGTGTACCTATGTATGTTTTAATTTGCAGAAACAACACACCTTAAAGTGACATGGTGTTTGAATAGACATAGGTGTAATCATGGCATACTTCATGTTGCACATTTCGTTTTGTAAAATAAATTTTAAAAAATGTATGGACTACCAACATGGGTCTTATTCCTATTTCATTGTAGGTAAAATAATAAGACCAAGATACTTGTGAGCATTCACATAATGTTCTAACAGGAAGTGTGAAACAGTACAAGGGTAAACTATTTATTTTATCCAGGAAGTGGTTGACAGGTTATAGTTCCCTCTTGAATACAATAATAAGTAAGCCTCATAGTTTCAATTATCTTGTTGTCATATTTCTGAGAATGCCGTTATAAAATATTGACCAGAGTGTTAGTTATCAACAACAATCGTTGATTGCGCCATTACGTTCAATGAAAATGAATGTTTGTGGGTTCATAGTACCAACACCAGCAGCTACAGTCTATGAGATTAAGCATATATCTGGGTTAAAAGCGGACATATCCAGACTGAAACAAAGCTATTTGATCCGATAATAGTTAACGACTTTGTCCTTTCGAATGGATCAATGTATGATATGACGTCTGACCATTGTCATGTTACATGTCAGTCTTCCTTTGAAAGTACTCACAAAAATCACATTATGGCGCAAAGAATGATAAATAATAACGTGTTATCGTAAATTCCATGCATTCAGATATTATATATATCTTTATTTCCCTCCTTTAACAGAAGATTGCATTACAATACATAATATATATAAATATATACAAGTAGAATTACAACATGAGCTACTATAAATCAAACACATGTCGCATCTATGATGAGGAATAGGCGTACAAAAACATCAACAACTAGAGAATGAATAACACGTGAGCAATGGAAAGGATCAAAACACAACATTCATGCGCACATAGACACACCCAGATACAAACAGACACGCACACGCGCGTCGCACACACACGCCTATTTCCGCGTGCACCCGCACGCACACGCATACACATGCACAAGACACGCCCACATGTGTGTCAGAAAGAAAAAAAAGACGAAAAAAGCATACATGTATTGAGAAGAACCAGTACAGTTATTTTACGTTTGTAGCTTTCACTTACTTAGAGCTTGTAGAAACAAGAACTAAAAGTGAAGTACTCATTAGTAAAATAAACTAAACAACTGACATTGTATGCACTTACGCTTATATGCTCAAACTTGCTGAAACGAAAAACAAGAAGAGCGTTAATTAATAAGAGTGCATATGCAGGACAGACGATTTACTTTAAATATATCAACAATATATTAATAAGAGTGGAAAATTTCCGTCGCCTAGGAAATCGTTTAAATAGTTTGTTAAATTATAATACTCAAGCAGACCCCACATATCCTTAAGGAAACCAGATATCCTAGAGGAGTTTAACTTGCTATAAGTTAACCGAAACAGAAACATGTGCCTTACTGCTTTGTTACCCAGCAAGCGACACAGTTGACCAAGAAAAATCAGTTTCCGTTGATCAATAAGAGATTTTATAGGTAAAATATTAAGCATACTAAGTGCTATATCGGTACGTGTCCTCCAGCTGAATCCTTGCATAGATTTGACACACCTACGATGCGCCCTCTCAAGGGAGATTATTTCATGAGACGATAAGGTGTATAGACATTCAGTACCGTAAAGTGCTTTTGGAAGGACTATGTGAGCATAGATCCTTTTACATGTGATTGGATTTAATTGACCGAGAGATTCATTGTCCAGAGTGCCGAAGAACGTTTTCCGTAATTTTTCGGAAATAAATTTAATCCGTTGGTTTAACTTATAGTCACAGTAGCACATAACACCCAGGTGTAAGTAGTTATCGACTTCGGATATTGTGTCATCACCCAGATGCCATGATCTGGCCGAACGGAGGTAAAATATTGTATTTTCATTGAAAACCATAACGGCACATTTAGCAGGATTATATTGAAACCTCCACTTGCACGCATAACGGTGACAAGTGTCTAGAAGAGTTTGGAGGCCCTGCATTGACAGAGATAACAGAAGCATATCGTCGGCTACGGTTGGTGCACATAGATTGTAACCGTTTATACATAAACCGACATGTGTATTAACAAGTTGTTGTATTAACTCATTAATGAAGCACAAGTAGAGAAATGGTGACCAACACGAGCCTTGACGGGTGGACTGAAGTATCGGGAACCAGTCAGATTTACGTCCCGTGTACAATACACAACTGGTCATTCCAGTGTACAAATTCACAATCGCATGCCAGAGACGACCTGTTATGCCCATAGAATATAGCTTGTAGAAGAGGCCATTATGCCATACCCTATCAAAAGCTTGACGGGCATCCAAATAGCATGCATATAACTTGCTCTTGTTTTCTTTACAATAATGTATACACTCTTGTAACAGAAAACTGGTCATATTACAGCCCATTCCCTCCTGAAATCCGCCCTGTAGTTGATGAATAGGGATATATATATATGTTCTTTTAACCGTACTAAAAGCATGCTCTCGTACAGTTTGAGAAGACATGAAGAAAGAGTGATAGCTCGATAACTATTCGGATCATCTTTATGTTAATTGCCTCCTTTGAATAAGGTAATAATGCAACGTTGTTTTAACTGACTAGGTACATAAGACTGCGACAACATATTATTGAATAATAAAAGTATATATTCATAGAGTACATGCCCTCCATTAATTATATGCTCATTATAAATGGAGTCTAAACCGCACATTTTACTTTTATTTAGGCTTTTAATACACCCCATCAATTCTTGGAGTGAAAATGGAGGCTGATCAGGGACCATATTGCTTTCACATTTCAACTGATCAACTGTATTATCAACTACTTGACGAAAGCTTTGATCATACAACTCATGATTTGTATCACTATACAAATCATCGAAATAGGAACCCCACTCCTGAGTAATATCGTTAGCGTCGCGTACTACACGACCATTAAAGTTAAGCTCACATGTACATGATGATGAATTGCCCTTTCTCTTAGCATTAAACAGCTTCCAGAACAACCCGCAGTCAATAGGTACCGAGGCCTCAATATCACGATACGTTTAATTCATATAATTACGAACCGCGCTACGGTGAGAGCGTCTAAACTTTGCTTTGGCCTCCTTATATAATATGAAAGTTTCGTGAGTTCTATCACGTGGTCTACCGGCTGCTAGCCACTCACTGCGCTTCTGACGCATCCACGCATGAAGGCCCTTTAAGGTCTGGCCCCTATGGTCTGAGGTATGAGCGATAGAATGAGCGTGGAAGACATGTGTCCGACGCATATTTAATAGATTCGACTATCTCCGTATACAGCCTATCAATACCATCATGTGATGTTACTTTTAAAGCGCGGCCCTGTCGTGAGTTGAGTCGACACATTAGAATATGTTGAAAATGTGACAACTCTCTCGGCGTAACGTTAGCCCATTTGATTGATGCAGCACGTGCATGAATCGGGAGATCACGTGTTATCTCTATCAGTAATTTAACCATAACAGGACGATGTGTAGATACATTGACACAGTTATCATCAACAATATGACATGATTGAACAAAATCAACACAACTAAACGGTATCAAAATGTGGTCAATCAATGATTCGGTGGTGCCATCATAGGAAACAAATGTAGATTCTGCTCCTGTACATAAAGGCAACGCATCAACAGCAACAAGATGATGATTGTGTATCATATCATATAGGTCACTACTTCTCATATCATTCGGCTTGATGAATGAACGACCTTGACCTTGTGCAACACCGTCCTTGGCTCTTCTTCTTGTAGAACAGTACATATCAGTACACTGACCAACACCCTTATATGATGGATGAATACTGTTGATAAAATCTACATTTGATTGGGTCAGCCAATGTTCTGACACGCCGCAAATACTGATTTTGTGGGTATCTAGCAACTGGCTGAGGTAAAACGCACTTGACATTATGCCTGTTGCGTTCCATGTACATATATTTAACGATGACAGCGTTACCATTGTATATATAGTCAAACAAGTAATAAACAGTTTCATAAAGTTGTTTGTTTACGTGTTAGCTTGTTAATCATCACAGTTTTGCCTGCTCGATTGTTCGCGTGACTGTCCACGTGGTAGTCCACCTGACCGTTTACCTCGCGGCGGTCTATTCAACCATGGCCTGCAGGTAACACCCAGTGGCCAAAATCCGTCGCTAGTAATCAATGTAGAATTATAGTCATCTACGTTTATTTGTATTGTAGCTGTGTCGCGGTATTGAGATCTGAATATTCTAATATAATTAAAATGAGCACCGATCAATGTATGATATGACGTCTGACCATTGCTCGTGTTACATGTCAGTCTTCCTTTGAAAGTACTCACAAAAATCACGTCATGGCGCAAAGAATGCTAAATAATAACGTGTTATCGTAAATTCCATGCATTCAGATATTGCAAATAGCGCTTTATGTCACTATAGCTTTAAATGGAACCTTCAGATGTGCCACTAAGATCCACTTTTAAGTATACAAGACGTTAAACCCGCTTTAATCCACATTCCCTTTATATATTACCTCAGTAAAATGCATCATAACCACAAGTTTCGGCTAACAGTCCGCGCGCTGCTAGTTCTACCCATACAAGAGTTTGGGATCTCACTTCATCAATAATTAGCTAATTGTTTCGGTGTCATTTGTATCAAAGGCAAACGAAAAACTAGAATACACAATTACATATTACAACCATGAAACCAAGCATTATGAAAAATAACTAAAAACATTGTTTGCCTATTCTCCGGGGAAATCAGAGTACAACAACTGAAAAACTGCGTGTCTTCACTAATGTTAAAGTTTGCCATTAAAAGCTATTTGTCCAAGCATGTCTTTGTCTGCTAAAATAATTTTCTCCCCGTAAAGCCTATTTTCTATAATCAGATCTGTCCTGACCTCGTTACTATGAAATGAGCAGGCTCCTGTCAAATATCTAACAATCTATCACTGACACATATAGAACTCCTTCCTCATCATATCGCTGTTAGTAGAAAGACCACGGGACGAATATTTATAAAAACCAAAGTACTTGAATTACTGTAAGGCGGCTGGGAAATTTTGATAACATACTGCAATCATAATCATAAACTTCATATACGTTTTCAA
This sequence comes from Sinonovacula constricta, assembly GCA_007844125.1. Lineage (NCBI taxonomy): Eukaryota > Metazoa > Mollusca > Bivalvia > Cardiida > Solecurtidae > Sinonovacula > Sinonovacula constricta. Next base: position 64,675,245 of record CM017560.1, on the reverse strand, counting down.
TATAATTATTTTCTAAGATAACTCAAATAATTTAGATGTATATATTAAATATACTGAAAAATAAAGTCCAATAGACATGATCTTAACTGTCGCTGTATTCCAGCTGAATTCCCAGATAGGTTTATGCACGCAGGGGTACTAGAGTGACCAGTAAATTGAAATTACAATCAACATAACAGAATAACAAACTGAAAGGGAAATATATCATGACATTATGTATGCAAAGGAAAGTTATATTTCTTATCAATGACACTTCTCCTCTTCAAGATCTATTTACATTTGAAGTTTCATAATAATATATCATATAGTTTTCGTGATATGCTTCCGACAAACTTTAAGAATAAAAGATAACGGAGGACAATACGAAAAAAACAAAAGGGCAATATCTCTTGAACTATTCAATTGAATATTATTGTTCTCATAAATGACGCTTGTCCTAATTGAGATCTATCTGCCTATGAAGGTTCATGATGATAGCTCAATGCTTCAGATAAAATTCAGATTTGAAAATGGGGGGCGCCATTACTCGCATCCAATGCAGACTTATGGTTCTTATCAATGACACCTCTCCACATTGAGATCTACCTACCTATCTATGACGTTTCCTGGTGATATCTCATATAATTTCAAATTATGTTCCGGCCAATGTTTGGGGACATATTAACCAACGGACCATCCAACCGACGGACAAAGTGAATCCAATATAGCCCCCCCCCCCACACACACACACACCACTATGGGTAGTTGGTCTATAAAAATCAATGTAGACATTATTACTGGTTATAAATATGCAAAAATAACCAGTATAACTGTCCTCGTTTAAAATAGTAAGTATGATGATTAAGTTTTAAACTCTACATATTGAGCTTGAAAATGCTAGCAGTACAGACAGTCAGTGCAGAGCACTTACTATTTTGAAAGGCTAGAGGTTCGGGACCGTATCCCTAGCCTCGAGTTCTAGGGCTAGGGCTCTGACGTTAAAGCCATACCTTGCTAGAACTAGCCTGACTTTTACGGTATGTATTATACTCAGAGACACTGATACATGTTAGGTATCAATTAGTCTCCAACCTGATACCAAAATCCGTTTTCATTGCATTTTCAGTTTATCGTTAGGGAGTATTAAGAGTTATAAAAGTCAGAACTAGGTATCAATGTGTCTGTTATAAAGGATTATGTGATTATGCTTTAGAAAAAGACCGCGGCTTACATTCCGCTGTGTTGTCCTAACAATTTCGGAATACTTATTCCATATTATTTTGTTAAATTGTTTAAAGTAATACACCTGGGCTGAATGCTGAATAAAAAATGACTATTTTCCAACGTTTTTAGCACATACAGTGTTTAAATAGGATAATTGTTGTCAGTTTGCACATTTACGTTGCTTGTAGGTCAAAACTGAACAAATAACACCAGACCATTACCTCTCAAACCAACAAGTCTAAAATCTTTAATCATACTCCAAAAACATAATTTTGTAATCAAATACAATGATAAATAATTCTCTTACTTTGCTGTGCAAGTTAGTTATTTGCCATGAAAAGAAAACTCAGCGCTGCGCTTATTAACTTGTATTATGATACAGTACTGAAAATCATGAAATTGACAAACGAAACGGAGTGGAAATGGAAATGAAACGTTTTTCATTTCCTGTTGAAACGGAAACGGAACGGAGTGGAAATGGAAATGCAACGGAGCGCTACAAACGCTTGAAACGGTGTAAACGGTATAAACGCTATAACCGGAGCGCTTGGAACGCTAGAAACGGTAGAAACGGAAAAATCGGAATGCTCGTAACGGTAGAGTTATTTTCACTACCGCTTCAAACGTTTCTAGGTCACCCGATTATTTATAGTAACATTTCAACCGTTTCTTGGTACGAAATAAATTTAAACGAACACAATAACTGGCTTCAATTTATCAACACAAACGCGCTTTTATATGTACTCTGCAGAAAGAAATAACATAAATTATTATCAAAAAATCGTATTTATCAAACTTGTACATTACAGTTCCGAAACCGCACGAGTTGTCCAAGTCATCGTGTACCGTTAAAACAGAAACTGCACTAAAAATCACTCCGCACGATAAAACACGCAATTTAACTATAATATTGCGTTTCTGTCGAAACTGATGTTTTAATTAATTCCAATGAATAGCTTAACATCCGCCTTGGATCGACATTCTTAGTCTTCATTGTTTGGCATATGAAGATAGTGTGTACACAGCTGTCATTACACGTATGCGCGCGCATTGTCGCAGCATTTCCCGAGTTTGAATTTTCGCTAATTACTTTGTAGCTGCATGGTCCGTTCCCGGATCAACTACGCCAATCATTTTTGTGTGAACATACTTGCTTAAAGTATTTTTCATTTACAAAGAATGCATTGCGTGGTACAAAATAAAGTTACTTAATGAAATTAAACCTCAACCAAAAGAAGGTAACACATCTCATATAACACAAAAAACATAAAAAAAACTACACATAAAACAAACAAACAATGCTATGTATTATTGCAAGGTGTGACCCAATCAAGAACCAATAACATCCTCCCCGGCACTCAGAGCCAATGACAAGTATGACCCTAAAGTTCAACGTCTGAATAACCATAGATTGCCAAATAGTGCACGTATACAATCATCGATTGACAGTTAAATGAAACAACCGTGATAAAAACTTACATCACGATAAATATTAAAGACATAATAATAATTACCGCCATTAAATTCACCTGATCACACATGATCATCATCAGGATCCCATATTACTTATATAATCACCACTAATCATCATCAAAAGCAGCATCACCGGCATCACGATCTACATCATAATCGTCATGAGCATCAGCATCACCGTAACCGTTATTACCCTTTACATTATAATCATAAACAGCATCGGTATCACCGTCATCATTATCAGCAGAAGCAGCAGTAGCAGCAGCAGCACCGTCATTTACATCATCATTACTTTAGTTACAGGGGTATGGATATGTATTTTATTTTATCTTGCCTCTTTGTCAAGCAAAGTTTCTTCTGCTTCTAATCTTAATTGTTATATATCTTATAATGAACAATGTTGTAAATTTGGACAATAGAATCAAAATTCCTATTTCTAAATGCTTAGTTCCCATAATGCGCTGTTACATATATAGGATTAATCGGAATTCGTGGACCGCGATTAAGAATCTGCATACAACTTTTGACTTTACTTGACTTGCAACTATTTGAATGAGGCCTGGCTACGGCTCATTTTCCCATTCATGTCTTGAATGTTCTATGCCAAAATGTGGTCTAATGAGGGCCCTTCCGGGTACTTAATTTTTGTACCCATTTAAAGATAGAAATATATTAATTTAAAATATATCGTTTTGTAAATTGATATTATGTTTCTCCATGCGCGTGGGTAGGGTTCATGCCATCATAAAGTTCTACTCTAATTGAATCCCTAATTTTAAGGCATGAGCGGACACCCCAACTAATTAAGCTAATTGGCAGTTTTATGACACCTTGTTTGTCTAGTGGACAG